>CM051235.1:167151671-167781671 GCA_027917425.1 Gastrophryne carolinensis | reverse complement strand
TACACACACACACACACACACACACACACACACACACACACACACACATATACATACACACACATATATACACATACACACACACACATACACGTCATTTAGAGTTTAGATATAAAGGATTGCGAGCACGCTGATACCTCTGGCTGGTAATTGGAACACGCGGATATCATCTCTCCATCAGACCTAATCGCCTGCTAATTAAGAGGCTGCAGGATATGAGGTTTTCATTTCCAACAGTGAGACTGTTGGGTAACATGGCACACACACTAAACAGCCTCTCTGGTTACCTCGGTTACTGTGGACATGTGGAAATGTTAACGTTTGCGGTTAACTGTAAGTTACACATTTTCACCCACATATGTGGGACTATAGAGGAGCTGCTCTTCTCTTCCACTTTGCGTATGAAGCAAAATAAATGACACCACCGTCTAACTTTCCTCTGCTCTGGATGGCAGCTTCATCTCCTGCTTACACCCTTTGTATGAAACCCAGGCCAGCACCCACTGACAGCTGCCACCCCACTGCACCCACTGACAGCTGCCACCCCACTGCACCCACTGACAGCTGCCACCCCACTGCACTCACTGACAGCTGCCACCCCACTGCACCCACTGATCTCTGCCACCTCACTGCACTCACTGACAGCTGCCACCCCACTGCACCCACTGACATCTGCCACCTCACTGTACCCACTGACAGCTGCCACCCCACTGCACCCACTGACAGCTGCCACCCCACTGCACCCACTGACAGCTGCCACCCCACTGCACCCACTGACAGCTGCCACCCCACTGCACTCACTGACAGCTGCCACCCCACTGCACCCACTGACAGCTGCCACCCCATTGCACCCACTGACAGCTGCCACCCCACTGCACTCACTGACAGCTGCCACCCCACTGCACTCACTGACAGCTGCCACCCCACTGCCAGCTGCCACCCCACTGCACCCACTGACAGCTGCCACCCCACTGCACCCACTGACAGCTGCCACCCCACTGCACCCACTGATCTCTGCCACCTCACTGCACTCACTGACAGCTGCCACCCCACTGCACCCACTGACAGCTGCCACCTCACTGTACCCACTGACAGCTGCCACCCCACTGCACCCACTGATCTCTGCCACCTCACTGCACTCACTGACAGCTGCCACCCCACTGCACCCACTGACAGCTGCCACCCCACTGCACCCACTGACAGCTGCCACCCCACTGCACCCACTGACAGCTGCCACCCCACTGCACCCACTGATCTCTGCCACCCCACTGCACTCACTGATCTCTGCCACACCACTGCACCCACTGATCTCTGCCCTCCCACTGCACCCACTGATCTCTGCCATCCCTCTGCACCCACTGATCTCTGCCATCCCCCTGCACCCACTGATCTCTGCCATCCCCCTGCACCCACTGATCTCTGCCATCCCCCTGCACCCACTGATCTCTGCCATCCCCCTGCACCCACTGATCTCTGCCATCCCCCTGCACCCACTGATCTCTGCCATCCCTCTGCACCCACTGATCTCTGCCATCCCACTGCACCCACTGATCTCTGCCATCCCACTGCACCAACTGATCTCTGCCATCCCCCTGCACCCACTGATCTCTGCCATCCCTCTGCACCCACTGATCTCTGCCATCCCTCTGCACCCACTGATCTCTGCCATCCCCCTGCACCCACTGATCTCTGCCATCCCTCTGCACCCACTGATCTCTGCCATCCCACTGCACCCACTGATCTCTGCCATCCCACTGCACCAACTGATCTCTGCCATCCCCCTGCACCCACTGATCTCTGCCATCCCTCTGCACCCACTGATCTCTGCCATCCCCCTGCACCCACTGATCTCTGCCATCCCTCTGCACCCACTGATCTCTGCCATCCCACTGCACTCACTGATCTCTGCCATCCCCCTGCACCCACTGATCTCTGCCACCCCACTGCACTCACTGATCTCTGCCATCCCACTGCACCCACTGATCTCTGCCATCCCACTGCACTTACTGATCTCTGCCACCCCACTGCACCCACTGATCTCGGCCATCCCACTGCACACACTGATCTCTGCCATCCCACTGCACTTACTGATCTCTGCCACCCCACTGCACCCACTGATCTCTGCCACCCCACTGCACTCACTGATCTCTGCCATCCCACTGCACCCACTGATCTCTGCCATCCTCCTGCACCCACTGATCTCTGCCACCCCACTGCACCCACTGATCTCTGCCACCCACTGCACCCACTGATCTCTGCCATCCCACTGCACTTACTGATCTCGGCCATCCCACTGCACACACTGATGTTTGCTTCCCCACCGTATGGTTGCCTGCAGGTTAAAGACTGGAGGTCAAGTGGAGCCCTAAGACAATGAAAGTCCTGCAGGGCCTGACACTGGCAAATGTCATAGCCATAGACTTGGCTGAGGGATAGAAACCTAAGCACATGTCATGGGTTACAGACCCTGCTCTGTCCCTGTTCTTTCACTATGCTGAGAATTTTACAGACTCTGCTCCATCCCTATGCTGAGAATTCTGCAGACCTTGCTCTGTCCCTGTGCTGAGAATTCTGCAGACCTTGCTCTGTCCCTGTACTGAGAATTCTGGAGACCCTGCTCTGTCCCTGTACTGAGAATTCTGGAGACCCTGCTCTGTCCCTGTGCTGAGAATTCTGCAGACCCTGCTCTGTCCCTGTACTGAGAATTCTGCAGACCCTGCTCTGTCCCCGTGCTGAGAATTCTGCAGACCTTGCTCTGTCCCCGTACTGAGAATTCTGCAGACCCTGCTCTGTCCCTGTGCTTAGAATTCTGCAGACCCTGCTCTGTCCCTGTACTGAGAATTCTGCAGACCCTGCTCTGTCCCTGTGCTTAGAATTCTGCAGACCCTGCTCTGTCCCTGTGCTGAGAATTCTGCAGACCTTGCTCTGTCCCTGTACTGAGAATTCTGCAGACCTTGCTCTGTCCCTGTGCTGAGAATTCTGCAGACCCTGCTCTGTCCCTGTGCTGAGAAATCTGCAGACCCTGCTCTGTCCCTGTGCTGAGAATTCTGCAGACCCTGCTCTGTCCCTCTGCTGAGAATTCTGCAGACCCTGCTCTGTCCCTGTGCTGAGAATTCCGCAGACCCTGCTCTGTCCCTGTACTGAGAATTCTGCAGACCCTGCTCTGTCCCTGTGCTGAGAATTCTGCAGACCCTGCTCTGTCCCTGTGCTGAGAATTCCGCAGACCCTGCTCTGTCCCTGTACTGAGAATTCTGCAGACCCTGCTCTGTCCCTATACTGAGAATTCTGCAGACCCTGCTCTGTCCCTGTGCTGAGAATTCCACAGACCCTGCTCTGTCCCTGTACTGAGAATTCTGCAGACCCTGCTCTGTCCCTGTGCTGAGAATTCTGCAGACCTTGCTCTGTCCCTGTGCTGAGAATTCTGCAGACCTTGCTCTGTCCCTGTGCTGAGAATTCTGCAGACCTTACTCTGTCCCTATGCTGAGAATTCTGCAGACCCTGCTCTGTCCCTGTGCTGAGAATTCTGCAGACCCTGCTCTGTCCCTGTGCTGAAAATTCTGCAGACCCTGCTCTGTCCCTGTGCTGAGAATTCTGCATACCCTGCTCTGTCCCTGTATTGAGAAATCTGCAGACCCTGCTCTGTTCCTGTGCTGTGAATTCTGCAGACCCTGCTCTGTCCCTGTGCTGAGAATTCTGCAGACCTTGCTCTGTCCCTGTGCTGAGAATTCTGCAGACCCTGCTCTGTCCCTGTACTGAGAATTCTGCAGACCTTGCTCTGTCCCTGTGCTGAGAATTCTGCAGACCTTGCTCTGTCCCTGTACTGAGAATTCTGCAGACCCTGCTCTGTCCCTGTACTGAGAATTCTGGAGACCCTGCTCTGTCCCTGTGCTGAGAATTCTGCAGACCTTGCTCTGTCCCTGTGCTGAGAATTCTGCAGACCCTGCTCTGTCCCTGTGCTGAGAATTCTGCAGACCTTGCTCTGTCCCTGTGCTGAGAATTCTGCAGACCTTGCTCTGTCCCTGTGCTGAGAATTCTGCAGACCTTGCTCTGTCCCTGTGCTGAGAATTCTGGAGACCCTGCTCTGTCCCTGTGCTGAGATTTCTGCAGACCCTGCTCTGTCCCTGTGCTGAGAATTCTGCAGACCCTGCTCTGTCCCTGTGCTGAGAATTCTGCAGACCCTGCTCTGTCCCTGTGCTGAGAATTCTGCAGACCCTGCTCTGTCCCTGTGCTGAGAATTCTGCAGACCTTGCTCTGTCCCTGTGCTGAGAATTCTGCAGACCTTGCTCTGTCCCTGTGCTGAGAATTCTGCAGACCTTGCTCTGTCCCTGTGCTGAGAATTCTGCAGATCTTGATCTGTCCCTGTGCTGAGAATTCTGCAGACCTTGCTATGTCCCTGTACTGAGAATTCTGCAGACCCTGCTCTGTCCCTGTACTGAGAATTCTGCAGACCCTGCTCTGTCCCTGTGCTGAGAATTCTGCAGACCTTGCTCTGTCCCTGTGCTGAGAATTCTGCAGACCTTTCTCTGTCCCTGTGCTGAGAATTCTGCAGACCTTGCTCTGTCCCTGTGCTGAGAATTCTGGAGACCCTGCTCTGTCCCTGTGCTGAGAATTCTGGAGACCCTGCTCTGTCCCTGTGCTGAGAATTCTGCAGACCCTGCTCTGTCCCTGTGCTGATAATTCTGCAGACCCTGCTCTGTCCCTGTGCTGAGAATTCTGCAGACCTTGCTCTGTCCCTGTGCTGAGAATTCTGCAGACCTTGCTCTGTCCCTGTGCTGAGAATTCTGCAGACCTTGCTCTGTCCCTGTGCTGAGAATTCTGCAGACCTTGCTCTGTCCCTGTGCTGAGAATTCTGGAGACCCTGCTCTGTCCCTGTGCTGAGAATTCTGCAGACCCTGCTCTGTCCCTGTGCTGAGAATTCTGCAGACCCTGCTCTGTCCCTGTGCTGAGAATTCTGCAGACCTTGCTCTGTCCCTGTGCTGAGAATTCTGCAGACCTTGCTCTTTCCCTGTGCTGAGAATTCTGCAGACCTTGCTCTGTCCCTGTGCTGAGAATTCTGCAGACCTTGCTCTGTCCCTGTGCTGAGAATTCTGCAGACCCTGCTCTGTATCTATGTTGATTTTACAGACTACTTTCTCCCTGTGATTATACCTTTTTCAATAGAGTGCATCAGTTGCAACAGCGTATGCTGCAACTTATGGTATGGAATGGAGACCCTGCAGGGAACAGGTGAGTGTCTCCCCAGGCTGGGCTAGAAAGCAGGGGGAAAGGTTAGGAAGTCTTGATCCTGGCTGCCATGGAGGTGCAGGTCTGAGAAAACGACCTGCCAGTTAAATGCAATCTTATCTCTCAAAGTATGGAGGTAGCGCAGGGCGAAATTCTCAGTTCGAAAGTGGTCTCACGCTCCACTCGATTTGTAACCATCAACAGATCTGTGACAGAGCAGGTCTTTGACAGTTACATACTGCAGTTTACTGTAGGAATGCAGCTTATCATTGCGGTGTGAGGATAATAAATGTTTCCAGGCAGACTGCAGGGCAGAATCTGATCCTCCTGTACAGGAGCTGATGACTTCCTGATGAATGATCCCTAGCTTGTCCTGTCCAAAATCGGAGATCCGATCGTCACATCAACCCAGATTGATCGCTTTTAGATTGCGTTTTCCACCGGATGCTGGCTAGTCGCAGTAACAAATGCTCATTACTCAGAAGGTGTTAAAAGTTGCCTCCAGACATGAGATGAAGATCCTCTACAATTCCCATCTGGCTATATCAGTTTGGAGCAGCAATGTCAGATTCATTGGTGGTTCTGATCAGCCTGCTCAGATACCTTGTCTGGCTCATATTGTTCCTATAACTTCTTCTAACATCATTTTGTTCTGGCAGCACAATTTAAGGTTGAACTATTTGTTTACATTTTTTAAGTAAATATACATATATTGATGTTTAATCAGGCAGTGTGCAAAATCCCCCCCCCCCCAATCCCCATAACAAGCAGTATGGCAGAATCCCCAGAATCCTCTATAATATTCAGTGTGGCAGAATCCCCTAATCAACTATAATAGGCAGTGTGCAGAAACTCCCCAATCACCCTATAACATGCAGTGTGATAGAATCCCCCCAAAACCTTTAATAGGCAGTGTTCCGATTCCCCCGAATCCTATATCAGGCATAGGGGACGATTCAGAGCCTGGCGAGAAAGCTTCCTTTTTTTTAGGAGATAAAACTGCCATTCACTTTCATTGTCTACCGGGTGTAAATATTCACCTGGCTCTGAAACAGCCCCAAGGTAGACGATGAAAGTAAATGGCAATTTTCTCTCCTAAAAAGAAGTGAGTTTTCTCACCAGGCTTTGAATCGACCCCATTATGACAATATCTCCCAATGCTAAATCAGGCAGTATGTCAGAATCTCCCCAATCCTATAAGAGGCATTGTGACATAACCACCCCCAATCCTATAACAGGCAGTGGGCAAAATCCCCTCATTCCTATAAAAGACAGAATGGCAGTATCCCCCAATCCTGTAACAGGCAGTGTGCAGAATCCCCCCAATCCTATAACGGGCAGTGTGGCAGAATCACCCCTATGCTATAACTGGCAGTGTGGGGAATCTCCCCAATCCCCATAACAGACTGTGTGGCACTATCCCCCCTCTACCAATCACCCCGCAGAAGCAGGTTACAAAAAAACCTCCTTACTTCGCCTGGGATCCTGGACACATGATGTCAGTGGTGCAAGGCAGTGGCAGCATTCCAGTGAATGGGGGGGATGTCTGCACCTGGTAACAGGGCTGCCGCTGGACCCAGGATAAGGTAAGGAGTCTTTATTTTTTTATGTAACACCCCCCCTCACTCTTTTATACTCACCTTACTGACACTCCTGCACCAATGTGTCTCCAGTACCAGGGCTGTGAGAGGACAATCAGATACTGAGTGGGGGAAAAAGTGCATCTTATAGAGTGAAAAATACAGCAGTGAATACTTCTTTATTTTCTGTGCAAATATTTATCAGCTGCTCCTTCTCACCTGGGAATTCCCTCCAGATACTTGTCATCCCCAATAATGGGAGCTTCTCTACCACCAAGATAAGTCTCCTTTCCAACCTATTGCATTGCGTGAGTATGATTTACCTGTCAGAACACAGAACTGTGTAAACTGTTAGTCAGTTTTCCTTGCAAAGATGTTACATGTGTCTTCCCCATCTTCTCTGTCGCCTGCTGAGCTGACAGCTATTCGTCATGCAGCTGCAGCCATTCTATGTATAAACCCACCATGTACAGCTGGTGAGGACCGAACATCCCAGGAGGATCGGACACAGAGGTGAGCAGCTGGAGGACAGAGGAGCTGCCATATTTCTCCTGCAAACAATGATCAGTTGTGTTGCGCTGTTGCCATCAGCTGCTCCTCAGGCATGTCAGAGTTGCTGAAGTGGTGCAATGCTGAAAAGCAGTAACGAAGAGTGGAAGGCTTTTATTTTTTACTTAACTTCCTATAGCCACCTATGTGACAGCTATGGGGCCCAGGTTACAACAGGTTTGGTGACTGTATACCTAACAGATTGTAAGCTTCTTCTCTTTCTGTATCCTCCTTAGAAACCTTAATAGATTGCAAGCTCCCTCACCTTCCGTATCCTCCTTTATACTCCAATAGATTGTAAGCCAAACTGGGAAGCCCTGCTTTGTGGCACCCCACCGATCGACCACTATACATACCTCATCAATATGCCCACGGTGTAGGTGCGGCTCTTCTCCAGTCAGCTTTTATTGATCACACATATTAGATCATTGCCATCATACTAGGTATATACTACTTGTGACCTACCTTTTGTCTCCACCCTTATATTTTAGACTGTAAGCCCAAAAGGGCAAGGCCATCTCTCCTAGTGTATTTCAGTCTGACAATGTATTTGTGCTTTTCTGTCATGTATTGTAAGTTAGTTGTTTTATCTTGTTTGTACGTTCACTTTGTACAGCACCATGGAAGATGATGGCGCTTTATAAATAAACATTATTATTATTATTATTATTATTAATAATTTTACTGTGACGCTGAATGAGAGTCTAGCCTCACTTGCAATCAGATCTCGGCACCCCCTGACATCCCTAGGCTTTTACTCTTGCCAAAGGAATTCCTTGTATGTAAGTTATGTATATACTTGGTGATTAATAAACTGGTTACTGATCACTGAATTACAAGAGGATTTAAAGAGAACAACAAAGCCAGTGTCTTCATTCCTGGGGCATCTCATTTTGGGATATACTCACATAGCTGGAGATCCCATGGACTCATGGACGTGCTCTATTCAGAAACCCTAGCCAGCCAGACTTCAGGTCGGCAAAGAAGGAAATGAATGGAGCACAAGTGCTGATTGCAATGGAATTCTCAGGTGGAGAGTTTGTCCAGACGATCCATGGGGAAACACACAAATCAGGATGCCCCGCCAGGGAGGAACAACAATTGAAGAGTAAAAATCCCAACAATAAGTAGTAAACCAGAAACTAATTCATAAAAGACCACTAATATTATTTACTTATAGAACACCATCATCTTCCATGGTGCTGTAAAAAATAGAAATTACAGACAGTAACATGGGTCAGATGTGTGAGGGATGCAGCAAATGCACATTGATACAGGAGTACACTGGCAATGATTGCGAGCATACAATCTAACAGAGAAGGGTGGAGACAAGAGGTTGGGTCACAAATAGTCTGTACTAAGCATGGTGGCACATGCTTCAAAGGTTGTTGAGATTGTTAAGTGGGTATCTTAAGTCTGGTGATCGACTTGTCTGGGCAGGTGCGTTTCAAGGGCACTTTTTGTAGGTTTGAATGGCTGGGGATTGGCAAATGGTATGTAGATCATTCCAAAAAGTGGAGTGGCGTGTGTGAACTCCTGAAGATACAAGTGGGAGGAGGTTATTACGTTGAGAACAGGAGGGGGTACTAGGCAGAGTGGAAGGTGCATTAGGATTGGTATCTTTGGAATAGACAGGAGATGTAGGAAGAAGCTTTATAGCTTAGGGTTACACGTTCAAACTGAATGATCTCAGTAATTGGCTGCCAGTGGAGGGTATGACAGAGAGGAGTAGCACTGGAGAAGTGAGAGAAGAGGTGGATGACGCAAGGGATGCCAATCTGTTTGCTAGCAGAGTAGACTGGAGGGGTTTGCTAGTAGACCACAAAGGAAAGTATTGCAGTGGTTTAGCCGCTGCAAGGAAGCCTGTGACATTTCAGTGTTTTACCAACTTTGCAATACCAGGCCTCCACTTGAGATTGGTAAGATTAGGCAGCAGGTCCTCTGACCTAATCATCCTGTTCTGATCAGGTTATAAATAGAACTATACAACCTTGAATAGGATCCTAATTAAGACCGATTTAACAAAAACATTTCCATGTGCGAAAACAAGTCGTCTGATCATCACATCTGCCAATCATCGTCTGATCATCACGACTCACATTTGCAATCGCTTTTTCATTTACAAATTGTACCGTGTAAATGTACAATTAGGCTTCATTCAGTGCAGCGGCGTGACTCTGAGCTGGCACAGGCTACTGCGCTTGTATATAGGCCGCCCCCTGCTGGCTGGTTAATAAATAGATGGATTTTTTTTCTTTGTTGATGTGCTGACCGGGAGCGCGGGCTTTGACTCCATCTGTCTCCCAGCCCCTCACCAGCTGCAGCGTTCCTGGGGACCCCCGTTAGATGCCTGAAGTCAGTTCTTAAGCTGATAGTGTGGGATTGTGCAGAGTGAGGGGGAGGGCACATGGGTCCAGGTAAGTGTGCCGGGGCTCGTCCAACTGGATCTGAGCCCCAAGGATCAGGACCCCCCTGCCCGCATGGTACCTGAACTTTGGGCTTTACATGGTGGTCCTGCTGTGTGCTTCCCACAAAGTCCTGTTGCCCTCTAATCCCTGGGTCATCGGGTGGGTGGTCAACTACCCCAAGTCCCAGGTGGTTCCCTCCATGGTGGCAACTTACCTAGGTATGACCTTGGATACTCGACGGGCACGGGTCCTTCTTCTGGTGCAGAGGTGCACTGCTCTCCAGGAGGTGGTGAAGTCGCTGGTGACAGATGAACATTCCACAATAAGGCAAGGCATATGTCTGATGGTGGCTCGATGGTGTCTTATCATAGAGACAATTCCATATGCCCAGTTCCACGCCAGGCCTCTACAAATGCTGCTCCTAACGAAATGGCACAGGACTGTGCAGACATTGCTTCATATTGACGGACAATGCCCCGCATTCCCTGAATTGGTGGCCAGACCAGCAGTCGCTGGAAGTGAGTCAGTCTTTCCTGCTGGTCCGGTGGGTCATCCTGACCACAGACGCCAGTCTGACAGGTTGGAGTGGCGTTCTGGACGACCAGATGGTTCAGGGTCTCTGGGACCAGCGGGAACGCAGTCTTCCAATCAATGTGTTGGAACTGAGGGTGATTCTGCTAGTTCTCAGGCATTGGTCTGCCCAGCTCCAGGGCCTACAGGTCAGGGTACATCGGACAATTCCATATCGGACAATAAACCATTAGGTGGGTACCAGGAGCTGGCAGGCATTCCAGTCGCATCATGAGGTGAGTAGAACTTCACTTTCCGTGCATCTTGGCAGTTCACATTCTGGGGGTGGAGAATCTGCAGGCTGATTCTTTGAGCAGGGAGATGGTGGACCAGGGGGAATGATCCCTTCACCAGGACATGTTTCAAGCCCTCTGCGAACGGTGAACTGGCAATCAACTCCCTCCTTTGGGTTGCGGAGCTGGCAGCACTTTTGATCAGATCACCCTTTTTGGTGATGCATGAAGACAAAGCGGTGTTTCATGTGAAGCAGGAATCTCTCCCTTCCATTTTAATCAGGACATATCGCTACCCTCCTTGTGCCCACGGCTGCTACTTGAGAGATTTACGTAAAATGCATATCTTGTTTATAATCCCAGGTGGGGCCTGGTGGCTGCTATATCCTTTTAGCAGATGGATCAGACAGGTAGTCATACAAGCCTATACCTGCAAGGGGAAGGCGGCGCCCCTCCAAGTCACCACTCAATCACCAGGGTGATTGCTGCATCTTGGTCTTTCCAATACCAGGTGTCGGTGGAACAGTTCTGCAAGGCGGCGACCTCTACACACCTTCACCAAGTTTATCAGACAGGGCATCTGCTGATGCCGCTCTGGGGTGTTAGGTGTTGCAGACGGTGGTGAACCCCTCTCCGGGGGTCTAAGCTTGAGGTGTCAGTGTGTCAGTGTCATTGTTCTTGGTTAGGCTGACGCTGTTGGCTCCTTTTGCACAGTCACACCCTTATTGAGGATACTGCTTTGGGATGTCCAACGCATTGCAAATAGTGGTGCCCCGGAATGGAAGAGATGAGTAAACGGAAATTTGTGTACTCACCAGTAAATTTCCTTTCTCATCCTCATCCATTCCGGGGCATTACACCCGCCCTACTGTAGTGTTACGACTGCGTCGGTGGGGGTTCATACCTTCTACATGGTTTTAGTTTTGTTGCACCGTTCCTAGTTGAGCGCTTTATGCACAGGTTAGTGTTTCTCCCCTCTCAGGGCTATGGCTGCTTTTTAATTAACTGAGGATATCTTGCCACAGCTGCGGGAGAAGCTAGTTTTTTTCTATCTTGCAGTCCCCGCCTACGGCTGAGGTTAACCCACACGTTGCTAATGGTGATGCCCCGGAATGAAAAAGGGCGAGAAAGTAAATTTACAGGTGAATACACAAATTCCCTCATGTCTGTGAATGATTTCATGTTCATCTCATGTCATGCTAATCAGTCACCATAGAGACCTTGCAGAAAATGTGAGGAATTTCACAGGGAAATCTCTGACTCTGTACACAATCCAGCTCCTGATTTATGGCCGGCTGCAGCTATTTGCAGGGTCCAATGTCTTGCTACGACCTCCATTTCCCCCCCACCCAACCCTACTCCCATCAGCTGCCTCTACCCCACAGCTGGGCTCCCACCCAGCATTTGTCAGTGTGATGGATGTCCAGCAGTGCATGCTGGGAACATCTTGCCTGTGGCCCCTCCACTGTCAGCACAAATATGTGGAGAAAAATTTATGAAAACCGCAAACCCATGATGTAATTTTTCCAAGTAGAGGCTGCAGAAGAACTTTGATATCAATTTGGGATTGTGCAGCCAAGACACCATCAAAACCAGGTTGGACCTTTATATTAGGCCCCACTTACCTAGAGGACATTTGAGTGGTTCACCTATGATACTAGATAGGAACCCACTTGATCATGTCCACTTACCATATACTTGGTAGGGGTGATTTTGTTTGGTCCGCTTGCCTAATGCTGGGCAGGGTTTTCATAACAAGGTCTACCTACACATCTGGAGACTGAGCAGGACCTCCTTTTAAGGCCCACCTACACATCTGGGGACTGAGCAGGACCTCAGTTCTAAGTTCCTCCTATCTAGAAATGGAACAGGGCCTCTATTACTGTACAAGGTCTACTTTTCCAGCCACTGAACAGGACCTCCAATAGAAGACCATATCTGGAAAGGAGGACTATCAGGCAAAAATGGCCCAGTGATAAAAATCCATATAAATATGCTGGATGGTAGGAGGAGGGCTCACTTGCACACCCAGCAACACGAAATATCCAGCCAGGTTTGTTTCTTGCTTTTAATCATAGGGTGACAGGTTCTGCCCCCCTTATGCATTGAAACCTTTTACCCCTGCCCTGGGATTTATTCCTAACCAGCTTTGTCGATGTGTTTATATGGATTTTTAATATTACAAAATTTACAATCTGTCTTTAGTTTCTCTCTATCTAGAAACTAAGCAGAACCTCATTTACAAGTTCCACCTATCTAGAACCCGGACAGAACCTCACTTATAAAGTCCACTTCCCCATAAACTGGGCAGGGCCTGCCTTATAAGTCCACCTACTTGTTCAGGACCTCCTGTATCTAGTTTCTCAAGAAACTGGACAGAACCTCCAATATAGGGTCTGCCTTTGTATAAACTGGACACCTTTAAGTCCCCTTTAAGTTCAAACTGGTCAGGACCTCCAAAATCAGGTCCACTCTAATAAAAGGTCCGCCTATCTAAGTGGTCTACCTTTCTATTTGCACAGGACCACCTTTAAAAGGTCCACCAATGTATCTGGAAACTGGACAGGACCTCCATAATAATATCCAGCTATCCAGAAATTGGACAGGATCTCCTTTATAAATTCCTCACCCCAAGAATGACCACATTGCTGGGCAACCTTCTAGCACCGCACAATTGGGTGAGGGCCGTCGGTCTAATGAGGGTCACTGTGTCATATATCTCCATCAGAGAGACAATGTCTCTTTGAGGGTGGGTAGATGTCTCTATCTGCAGGTTTACAGCCAGCTGTCTCTATGCTCTCTCATTACATCTATGACCTTCACATTTCATATGCGCCCCTGGGGCAGTTTTGGGAGAGTTGTGAAAAATATGATCCCAAATATAGCCAGTGGATGCCTGGGTGCGATTTATGGCTGGGGTGGGGCTGACCTGAAGTCTGATGAGCAAATCTCAATCTTTTGAGCCACAAAAAACTACGTCTCACACTTGGAATGCAGAGACTGTGTATATATATATATATATATATATATATATATGATAACTGCATTGTTTATACTCTTTAGGAATAGGAGGGGCTTAGCTCTTGTAGTTTGTGCTGTGGCATCTGATCTCTTGCTGGATGAAAGCACTAGGGGAAGCCTTTCCCACAGGTTCTAGTATGGGTATCAATCCACCTCAAAAGTAAGCTAGTGCAAGTTTGCAGTGGACCAGATGTTATACCACACATGGGACACTAGATGGAGCACACTCACAAGATAGAATATATAGAAGAGTCACCCACCAGGCAGTGCTGCTGGAACCCATTCCCCAATATTTAATTTAGGCCCTCTTCCCTGAAAAATCTGCCACCTTCCATTTACAGTATATACATCTAACTGGGGGATTTATATGCCCCATATGCAGCGCCTTGGCTCCCAGACAGGCATAGTCCTCTGTGCACAGTATTTATCACTGTGACCTCATGGACTAGGATGGGAAATGGCACAACAAGGACAGTACAGTCATACTTCTGTATCGGTACACGGGGGGCCCGGCCACCAGCCCTACCACAATCTCCTCTGACTGTCACTTCACAAACTGAATGTGGACACTACCATGGAGCCGGGGTTCGGCCTCTTGAGCACCTTTTTTTTCTGTCCATGTATTTGTGTTGCCATTATGTCAGAAACGACAAAAATTGGGGGGAGGCAGTTTGGGCAGATGGATCTGTTGTTTGAACCAATTTTATTGTCCAGTCAAAATAAGGGACTACTGTTTTCTTATTTTTTTCTTAGCAGTTAAACCACCATAAACATTAGGATCCCCCTCATTAGTTTAGTAGAGAGTTGGCAGCATAATAATATTAAAGGAGCACAATCACAAAATTGTGTAATATTAAAAATCCATATAAACTTAGCGGCTAATGAGAGGAGGGGTTATGTATACACCCAAGCTGAATAAAACGCCCCCCGAGCTTGTGGTTTATTCTCTCCTGGGGGGTGACAGGTTTAGTCTATCCGGGGTGGCAAAGACTGTCACCCCGGATGTAATCTTCCCTCCATTAAAAAATTGAAAAACAAGCCTGGCTGGATATTTCTTAATGTCGGGTGTATAAGTGACCTCTCCACCTGCCATCCAGCAAATGTACATGGATTTTTATCATTGGGCCATTTTTTCACGACAGTACTCCTTTAAGGATATAATTCCTGGAAGCTATGTCGGCATCTTCTGGTAAAATTAAAGAACTGCACATACAAGTGGCACAATTCGTAGACTGTGTTTTCTTTAACAAGTTATCTTTAACTTAGTAAAGTGTGTTTATATATATATATATATATATATATATATATATATATATATGTATCTTGTGTTTCTCTTTTTAGAAGAAATTAACATCCTGGAATACCTGACCCTGCATGCAGCGGTTCTCGCCAATGTCTCACTTACATCAGAGGATTCCTGCCTCTCCCTGGATATGGGACAATACTCTACACTCAGCATTTCCACAAGGGCTGCGTTTGGTGACAGGTAAGTGGGCAGATATGAATTAAGGCTTATATTAGTGTCTGAAAGTTCCGAATTTTCCTTCTGTGGCCACTTCCTCAGCAAACCTCTGTGTAATCCTTGAGAGTCTGTTACCAAATACTGCTAATTAATGTATGGCACCCGGAAACATCAGGAATGGGCCAAAGAGGGAACTCTGGATACCTATACTCAGATCCCTTTTTCCTCCTCTTCCCCCCTATTGGCCTAGTTGCTGTGGCTGGGCCATGGTGCGAATATTAAATGGGGCCCTGTCATGGCTTATACAGGAACTCACTTGAATAAAACTAGACAACTAAAAAGTGAAACAGCTCAAACAGTTGGCTTCTTTATCCCCTACATCATACCATGTGAACACAAATCTGTTAAATATGGTGGAGGAACCACAGTGATGCTCCCACGACCTTATGGACCCCAGTATGGTCAGTACCCCAACACCCCCTGTTGTTATGCCCCTGATGAAGCCTACAGAGCTGTTCTTCCCTCCCACTAGTGTAGCATTACACCTGCTGTCACGATACACACTGACCACTAGATGGAGCACACTACGCCATCATGAGTTCCTGCTTAGTGTCTTATAGTAATGTGCTCCCACTAGTGTTCAATGTGTGGTATTACACACTGTCATGCTGCACACTGATCACTAGTGGGAACGTATTACACCCGCTGTCACAGTGCACACTGACCACTAGAGGGAGAGCACTGTCATAAGGAGCTTCTTCTGAGCACTCTAGTGCTCAGTGTGAGGTAATACACCTGCCGGCAGGCTGCATACTGACTACCTGAGGGAGCACACTTTCATCAGGAGCTCCTTCTGCTTAGAGTATAGTAGGAGTGTGCTTCCTCTAGTGTTCAGTGTGTTGGATTACACCCACTGTCACGCTGAACTTCGAATACTAGAGCGAGCGCACTGCTTGTGCTCCCTCTAGTGTTCAATGTGTGGTTTTACACCTACTGTTATGCTGCAAACTGACCACTAGATAACAGCACACTTAAAGCAACAGCTCCTCCTGCTTAGTGTGATATTGGAGTGTGCTCCCTCCAGTGTTCAGTGTGTGGTATTGTACCTGCTGCCATGCTGCACACTGACCACTGGAGGGAGCACACTGGCATCATGAGCTCCTTCTGTTGTAGTGTGTTGTAGAGGTCTCATTTTTCAAACCTCAAGTGGCAAAAAAAAGAAAGTATATTAGTGTATTTCTTTTTCTGTAGCCTATCATATAATAGCATTTCATTCTTGTGGGTGTTTAATGATAGTTATCTTTAAGCATCCACGTGTCCTTCCTCTGCACACAGCTGCTCAGAACCTTAATAAATGCAATCAGATGGGCTTGGTTGGGGTGTGAAGCTCTTTATTCCTTATTTCTTATATTCAATAATGTGACCTTAATGTATTAGAGCACTTAACCTTCTCTCTGTCTTCATTCCCCACCCACAGTTTTGCAGACGAACTCTCAGTGTTGATTAAGCTGCGCTCGACTCTCCAGGATGACACCGGTCTCATCACCATCCTAAGCCTGCAGGGCGAGATCCTCTTCCAGATACGGATAAGCCCCAAAGCCCTGATCTTCCTCTCCAGCCGGCGGGGGCACTATGAGTGAGAGTGCATTTTATTATATTTCAATATATCTGAGATTAGCAGCCAGTATTCCGGCTGCTCTCTGTCCCCTGGGAAATAAAATGAAGGCAGCTTGCAGCACAGTGCGCCATCTCCATGTCACTAATGAGAGCATAGGTGTAGCCACAGCCGTGCATTGTCTATATGGACCAGAGGCAAGGGCAGTCTGGATAGGGGAAAGCCAACAAAAAGACTCTTCCTTCTCCCTAAAATACTGGAAGATTTCAACCTCAATCCTCTTCTGTATCCTCCCTTTTATCCTAATCATTTGTAAGCTCCTCCTGTTCAACGTATCCATCCTTATTTCACACTAGATTGTAAGCTCTTCTCCCTTTCTTTCTTTCTTTATCATTGTTTATACCCTAATTAACTGTAATTTCCTCCTGTTTTGTATATCCATCCTTATAGAGTCTAGGTTATTTATTCTTCTGTATCCTCCCTAAAACAATAAATCAAGCTTATTATTCCAATATACAAAATGTATATATGTATAGATGTATAGATAGGGAAGCAAAATGAATTAATTTAATTAATAATCAAGAAGGAGAGGAAGGAGGGAGGGATCCCCAAGAAAAACAATCCCTTTAGGGGTTCCCCCTTCTCTGATTTTAATTAAATGTCATTGGTATCATTGTCTGTTGTATATAGCTATATGGCGACCAGCTGTATTTATTTTCATCAATGACACTTCTTTGCCTTCCAGCTAATAATTCTGTTATGTCTCCTACTGCTGGGGAAACTTGTTACATTGTTACATTCCTCTTTCTGTATCCTCTCTTATATCCTAGACTGCAAGCTCTTGCTCTATCTGTATCCTTTCTTTTACCCCAATAGATTAGAAGCGTTGCCTCTTTCTGTATCCCACCTTATACCCTTATATATTGTAAGCTCTTCTCCTTCTGTATCCTTTCTTTTACCCTAATAGATTATAAGTGTTTCCTCTTTCTGTATCCTCCCTTATACCCTTATAGATTGTAAGCTCTTCCTCCTTCTGTATTATCCCATATACCCAAATGGATTCTAGGCGTATCCTCCCTCTGTATCTTTCCTTATACCCTAATGGATTGCAGGCTCTTCCACTTTCTGTATCTTCCCTTTGAACCTAATAGATTTTAAGCTCTTCCCCTTTTTGAATCCTCTCTTATACCCTAAAAATTTTCAGCTCCTCGCCCTTCTGTATCTGCACAAGCTCTTCCTCCTTTGTATTCTTGGTTTCAGCGGTTGAGGAAGATGTAGGCCCCATCCTACTGTTGTGCTGGGGGTCACTTTAGTTATAGTTACACTGCTGAATAAGAAGCGAGTTGGGGGAGCGTTGAGATGCTCCCCGTCCAGATATTGGAAAAGTGTACTTGAGGTCTTCATTGAATAGGAGGTCCAGTGCAGTATATTAAGGTAGCCCTGTTCAGAGTATCTAGCCCTTTCCTATTCTATCTTGAACATTCTGTCCTGTTGGCCTGCGGCTGGTTAATGTCTTTGTCGGAACTGTTGTTTTCAGGTTTCCAGTCTCCTCATTGACAGATGGGCACTGGCACCATGTTGGCCTTGCTGTCTCCTCCAAAGGCGTCGCACTGTACGTGGACTGTAAGCTGCAAGAGATGCTGCCATGGTCAAACTTCTTTGGACTGGGGGTCAGAACAGATGGGATTCTGATGCTTGGAGGGCTTATCGAGCCATATGAGGTCCCCTTTAAGGTAATAGCAGCTTTATTGCCTCGTAGGAGGGTTTTTTTATGGGGGAGGGCAGAGGATATTTACCCAAGGCCAGAACTGCTGCCAGGAGGATCAGCCTAGTCACTGGAAGCCTGAACTGTTGCCATGTTAACCCCTCACAGATATCCTGCCTGTGCTGCATTTACCAGGGAGTGTTGGGTAACATCCTATCAGGGTTTCATACAGCAGCTCCAGGCTTCCTGTCATGATGGGGGGGTGCATAAAAACTAAAGAAGGAGAGGGGATGCAAAAAGAGTGAGGTCAGTGTTAAGGTAAGGTAAGGGTAGAGTTAGGGTTGGATAAGGGTAGGCTTAGTATTAGGGTTGGTTCATGGTAACGTAAGTGGTAAACAAGAATAATAGTAGGGTTAGTGTTATGGCGAAGTAAACATAGGGCTAGTGTTAGGGTTAGATAAAGGTAGAGTTAATGTTATAAGGGCATAAAGGTAGGATTAGTTTTAGGATGGGATAAGGGTAGGGCTAATGTTAGGGTTAGTTAAAGTTAGGTTTAGAATGCGATAAGGGTAGGGCTAATGTTAGGGTTAGTTAAAGCTAGGGTTAAAATGGGATAAAGGTAGAGCTAGTGTTAGGATGGGATAAAGGTAGGTTTAGTGATGTCATGGGATAAAGGTAGGGTTAGTTGTAGGAATGGAATAAATGTAGTGTTAGTGTTGGAGTGAGTAAAGGAGCATTATATGGGGTCGCTTATACAGCCAAAGTGAATAAAACTCCCACCAAGCTTGTGGTTGCTTCTGGTAGAAATAAAATCCAGGGGTGACAGTTTTAGTGTATCAACGGTGACATAACCTGTCACCTATGATTTCCTCTTCCTTCCATTCAAATTAAAAAAAAAAAACAAGCCTGGCTAAATATTTCTTGATGACAGGTGTATAAATGCCCCCCCCCCCCCCCCCCCCCCCGCCATCCAGCATATTTATACAGATTTTTATCATTGGGCCACTATTCTCGATAGTGCTCCTTAACAGGTAGGGCTAGTGTTAGGATGGGCTAAAGTAAAGGTCAGTGTTAGGGCAGACTCGGACTGGCCCACAAGGTTACTAGGGAATCCCCCAGTGATCCTCTGACTCCAGTGGCCCCTTTGAGGGCCTTCATCACCAAAACCTGATCTCTACATAGCATGCCAAATGAACATAATACGGTCTGGCATATTGTTTCTGTGCATGGACCCTAAATTTAAGCTGTTAATACTTGTGTCTAAAATGTGAAGTGGGTCCCCAGAGTCAGTTCTACTGGTGGGCTCCCAAAGTCATTTTACTGTTGTGCCCCCAGCATCTCAGTCCGATACTAAGTTAAGATGGGATAAAGGTTGCGTTAGTGTTAGAATTAGATAGAGGTAGGGTTAATATTATGTTAGGATGTGGTAAGGTTAGCGCTAGGACTGGATACAGGTAGAGTAAATGTTAGGATATAATAAAGCTAGCGGTAGCATTGGTATTAGAGTGCGATAGGGGTTGGCTAATGTTAAGATGGGATAAAGATAGGTGTAGTGTCTTAAGGTAAGATAAAGGTAGGGCCAGTGTTAGGGTGAGATAAATATAGGTTTAGTGTTAGGGTGGGATAAGGTTAGGATTAGTGTTAGGTTAGGATAAGGATAGGTTTAATGTTTATAATAATATATATAATGGATATGGGTAGAGTAAGTGTTAGGATGTAATAAGGATAAGGGTAGCATTAGTATTTGGATGGGGTAAGGGTAGGATAGGTGTTAGAGTGAGATAAAGGAAGGGCCAGTGTTGGCATGAGATCAAGGTATAGTTAGTGTTAAGAGGGGAAAAAGGTAGGGTTAGCATTAGAATGCAATTAAGGTAGGGTTAGTGTTAGGATTGGATAAAGGTAGGGTTAGTGTTAGGATGGGATAAAGGTCGGGTTAGTGTTAGGATGGGATAAAGATAGGGTTAGGGTTAGTATGGGATAAAGGTAGGGTTAGCGTTAGGATGGGATAAAGGTAGGGTTAGCGTTAGGATGGGATAAAGGTAGGGTTAGCGTTAGGATGGGATAAAGGTAGGGTTAATGCTCGGATAGGATAAAGGTAGGGTTAGTGTTAAGAAGGGATAAAGGTAGGGTTAGTGTTAAGAAGGGATAAAGGTAGGGTTAGTGTTAGGATGGGATAAAGATAGGGTTAGGGTTAGTATGGGATAAAGGTAGGGTTAGCGTTAGGATGGGATAAAGGTAGGGTTAGCGTTAGGATGGGATAAAGGTAGGGTTAATGTTAGGTAAGGATAGGGGTAATGTTAGTGCTAGGACTGGATATAGGTAGAGTTAGTGTTAGGATATAATAAAGCTAAGAGTAGCATTGGTATTAGGATGAGATAGACGTAGGTTAGTGTTAAGATTGGATAAAGGTAGGGGTAGTGTCTTAGGGTGACACTGTAAGTGTTAGGATGGGATAAAGGTGGGGTTAGTGTTGGGATGGCATAAAGGTGGGGTTAGTGTTGGGATGGGATAAAGGTAGGGTTAGTGTTAAGAAGGGATAAAGGTAGGGTTAGCATGGGATAAAGGTGGGGTTATTGTTAGGATGGGATAAAGGTAGGATTAGTGTTAAGAAGAGATAAAGGTAGGGTTAGTGTTAAGAAGAGATAAAGGTAGGGTTAGTGTTAAGAAGAGATAAAGGTAGGGTTAGGATGGGATAAAGGTAGGGTTAGTGTTAAGAAGAGATAAAGGTAGGGTTAGTGTTAAGAAGAGATAAAGGTAGGGTTAGGATGGGATAAAGGTAGGGTTAGTGTTAAGAAGAGATAAAGGTAGGGTTAGTGTTAAGAAGATATAAAGGTAGGGTTAGGATGGGATAAAGGTAGGGTTAGTGTTAGGATGGGATAAAGGTAGGGTTAGTGTTAGGATGGGATAAAGGTAGGGTTAGTGTTAAGAAGGGATAAAGTTAGGGTTATTGTTAGGATGGGATACAGGTAGGGTTAGTGTTAAGAAGGGATAAAGGTAGTGTTAGTATGGGATAAGGGAAGGGTTAGTGTTAGCTTAGGATAGGGTTAGTATTAGGACTGGAAAAGGGTAGAGTATGTGTTAGGATAGGATAAGGGCAGCGTTAGTATTAGGATGAGGTAAGGTTGGGTTTAGGGTAGGGTTAGTGTTAGGATGGGGTAAGGGTGAACAGAGAGCTTTAGCCATCCACAGACTTACCTGCTTGTCTCCGCCCACCCAATCTGTGTCTTCTGCTCTTTGCTGTGGTCTAGGGGTCGGTGCAGCAGCTGCTCTTTGTGATGGGAGATTCTGGAGCAGCTCGGGATTACTGCCAGAACCACAACCGCTCCTGTCTCAGCAGCTTCTCTGCAGAGCACTTCCTGAACCTCTCACGGAATGACCATGGAAGGCGCTCGGCTCCGGATCACAAGGTAAGGAACGAAGCTCCTAGGTCACACCACTGTCTCTGTGCATTTAGGTGACAGTTCATTACCCAAGAGGCAAGCTCTCTATTGCATGCGGGAGAGCTCCCTGTTTTATATGGAGACCTCATTGTCTCATCATCTCAGTTCAGTGGTTTTTAGTAACAATTAGGAGCTCTCCCCACATTATAGTGAATTACCCCCAGGAAAGAGCCTGCGACAAACACTAAGCCATTGCTAATAAATGTGTGGAGTGGAGCATTTCTTCCACTTGCCCTATATAACGAGCCACTGACATCAAACAGGTGAACAAATCAGCAGCTCGGATTTTTACTGATATTGCAAGGTTCACACTGGTTCTGGAACAGAGACTGGAATAACAACTTAGATGAACTTCTGAGGGAAAAACAAAGCAAGTCCTGCTGCTCTGACCTATAGTCTAGACCTACAGTCTAGAAGGGAAACCCACAAGCTGACCTATAACCGTTCTATGGTCATAGCGCAGATCATGATAGATGAAGACGAAACACATATCACATCTCAATAACCAGTGCTGACCAGTAACAGGAGCTCAGACAGACCTACATTCCAGGATCAGTTACTCGGAGCAAGGCACTGACCAAGAACAGGAACTCAAGAACAAGGCACAGACCAAGATCATGAACTAAGAGCAAGCCACATAATAAGAATGGGAATTAGGAATAGCAGAATTAGGAATTCAGAATATGGTCCAAGCCAAGAACAGGAACTGAGAGCAAGGCACAGACCAGGATCAGGAACTCAGATCAAGCCACAGACCAAGAAAAGGAAATAGGAACATAGGAATAGCAGAACCAGGAATTCAGAGCAAGCCACAGGTCAAGAACAGAAACTAGGCACAAGGCACACATCAGGAATTCAGAATATGGCACAGGTCAAGAACAGGCACTCGGAGCAAGGCACAGACCAGGATCAGGAACTCAGTGTAAGGCATGGAACAAGAACAGGACCTTGGAGCAAGGCACAGACCAAGGACAGGAACTAAGGTCAAGGCACAGACTAGGATCAGGAACTCAGAGCAAGGCACAGACCAGGTTAAGGAACTAAGATCAAGGCACAGACCAGGATCAGGAACTAAGATCAAGACACAGACGAGGATCAGGAACTAAGATCAAGGCACAGACCAGGATCAGGAACTAAGATCAAGGCACAGACCAGGATCAGGAACTAAGATCAAGGCACAGATCAGGAACTAAGATCAAGGCACAGACCAGGATCAGCAACTAAGATCAAGGCACAGATCAGGAACTCAGAGCAAGGCACAGACCAAGGACAGGAACTAAGATCAAGGCACAGACCAGGATCAGGAACTAAGATCAAGATACAGACGAGGATCAGGAACTAAGATCAAGGCACAGACCAGGATCAGGAACTAAGATCAAGGCACAGACCAGGATCAGGAACTAAGATCAAGGCACAGACCAGGATCAGGAACTAAGATCAAGGCACAGACCAGGATCAGGAACTAAGATCAAGGCACAGACCAGGATCAGGAACTAAGATCAAGGCACAGACCAGGATCAGGAACTAAGATCAAGGCACAGACCAGGATCAGGAACTAAGATCAAGGCACAGATCAGGAACTCAGAGCAAGGCACAGACCAAGGACAGGAACTAAGATCAAGGCACAGACCAGGATCAGAAACTTAGAATAGACCAAGAACAGGAATATAAAGTGAATCGGAGACCAAGAAAAGAAACTCAGATTAAGGCACAGACCAAGTCAGGAACTTAGAGCAAGGCACATATAGGGAACGGGAACTCAAAGTAAGATACGAGCCACGACCAAGAATTCAGAGCAAGGCACCAATAGACCAAGAACAGGAATTCAGATGAAGGAAAAATAAACTAACCAAGAGCAAGAAAGTGACAGAAAAGAACAGGAATGTAGAGAAGGTAACAGAGAAAAAACAGGAACTTAGAGCAGAAACATGAACTGGGAGCAAGGCACAGACCTTGAATAGAAACTTGGAACAAGGTATCAGCCGGGAAAAGAAACCCAGTGCAAGGCACAGACCAGGACTTGGAACTATAGCAACAGGAATATGAAGCACAAGCAAGTATCAGGAACTAGCTCCCAGCAACAGACTGGAAGCAGGGGGATGGTCAGAGAATGGAAGCAGGGACCAGGGTCACATGTGGCCACCCTCCCGGGGACTAGGCAGCACTGTAGCAGGGTCAGGTGAGTGATAATTGCTACAAATATTTTCAGTTTCTGTATCTGAGTTGAAGTTTATGTATTCTCTACAGAATTCCTTTCTGCCGACACTTACTATACCAGAGTGGCTGTGATTGTCTGTGGCTCAGAATAGTTTCGTCCCATTGACCCCAAAAATTCCAGCGCACACCTGCGGCACCTGCTGCCATGATGTCGGGCTCCGACGTGTGCTGTGTTACAGGAGGGGGTCTAATGCCTCCCTGTCTAATTTTATCTCTTCTCGTGCAGTTGGCAGCCGTCAGCAGAACAGGAGAGAAGAACGTCAGCACCCGGTCACCCGTGCAGGAGGTAAGTCACTCGGGAGACAAGGCACCTGGAACGACCCGAAATTCCAGACCTGAAGGTCAAACACACAACAAGCTCTCTGTCTGCTGGCTGGAATGACATTAAAGAGAACCTGTCAGATCTTATCTATCTTTCTGCCTCATTTATAGGCAAAACATCCACTAAGCAGCAGTGTCTGGGCACTGGGGCAGGGGAAGAAACATACACTTTTGTGAACTAAGGTAAAGGAGTTATTTGGGGTTTTTAATAGTTCACATGTAAAGCCTATGAGCCACTCACACACACAGGGTAAAGGGGATATAGAAGGAGGAAGAGCTTACATTCTATTAGGTTACAAGGGAGGATACAGTAGGGGAAGAGCTTACAATGTATTAGGGTATAAGTGAGGATACAGTAGGAGAAGAGTTTACAATTTATTAGGGTATAAGAGAGGATATAGAAGGAGAAGAG
This sequence comes from Gastrophryne carolinensis, assembly GCA_027917425.1. NCBI lineage: Eukaryota > Metazoa > Chordata > Amphibia > Anura > Microhylidae > Gastrophryne > Gastrophryne carolinensis. The sequence continues at coordinate 167,756,915 of CM051235.1, read as the reverse complement.
TTTACAATGTATTAGGGTATAAGGGAGCATACAGAAGGAGGAAGAGCGTACAATCCGTTAGGGTATAAGGGAGACTACAGAAGGAGAAGAGCTTACACTCTATTATTTTATAACAAAGGGGAAGAGCTTACAATTTTTTGGGGTACAAGAGAGGATACAGAATGAAGAAGCTCTATTAGGGTATAAGGGAGGATACAGAAGGAGGAAGAGCTTACAATCTATTAGGGTATGAGGCAGGATACGGATGGTAGGAGAGCATGCAATCTGTAAGGGTATAAGGCAGTAAACATGGCCAATTTTTAAAGAACAGCTACGAGCATAGGTGAGGGACGCTCTTAATCCTCCTGCTGAATAGTTTATAGTATAGTGATAGGTTGTATATAGGATTGCATTTAGAATGATTATTGTGAACTATGTAAATAGGTATATATGTTATATGATTGATCAAAAATGAGTTCAATAAAAAAGTTACAATCTAATGGGATATAGAAGGGGGGAAGAGCTTCAATTTTGTTAGGGTATAAAAGAGGATAGAGAAGAGCTTACAATCTATTAGGGTATAAGGGAGTATACAGAAAAGGGAAGAGCTTGCAATCTATTAAGTTATAAGGGAAGATACAGAACATAGAAGCACTTACAATTTATTAGGTGTAAAATGAGCCATGGTAACAGTGTAAAGTGAGCCATTTTTAAGCATCTCAAAATCTAAGATTATAAGAAAATACCTTATTTATATTAAATATAGCCACTTGCTTCGCTTTAATTTCTGTGTCCTGGCTGTGCTCGGAAGGGTGTGTCATGGTGCAGTTTTATTCATGTCATGAGTGGTCAGAGACAGCTGTGGGACCACTGTAGCTTCACTCCCATTAACAGGTGCAAGGGACAGAGTGGCACTTTTTTGCATGGTCCTGAAGAAATGTAATTGAATGGAGCCCTGCTACAGGTTCTACCCAGCACTCCAGTAAATGGAGTAAATGGGTACCTGGGACAGGCATCAGTTTAGCTGCTTGCTGTCGTATTATTGCCATTGGGTTTACAGTCCCTTTGAAATCATTTAGAATCTAATTAAGAAAACGCAAGGAGAATGGGCTTACAATGTAAAAGTTAGCTCACCAGACATGTATCCTAGACTGGTAGCTGCCCCCAGGCCCCATAGCAGCTGAAATGTTTGAGTCATAACAGTTAGTTGAACCATTAATTGTCAGACCCTGTTCTGGAAACGTTTGCTTGCGGCCTGTTGTGGTGACACCAATGGCTTAGCTGCTGTTGTGACAAGGCATGAAGTCAAGGAGAAATAGGGTCTTTAAAGGGTAATTCCACTGTCAATGGCATTTTTACGTTTCTATTATTGTGTGACAAAATATTCTTCAATGTGCTAAGCTTAGAACAATGTGTTTGCCTTAGATATGTACAGTAAGGTGGTGATTTTGAGTACATATCATAGACTACCTCACACTAGCTTACTAAGACATGCGTGACTGGTTTAACCCAATCTGCTGAAATTCAACTTCTTCAGTTTGAAGCAATCAGTCTTGTGTTCCAGTAGCAAGGGTTAATGGCCGGATTCTCAGCTGGAGAGGTAATTAAGCTGCTTAGCCAAAGCTGCTAAAGAGTTCACCTGTTACATTGGAAAAATTGTGGGACTATGTTTTTTACTCAAGAACATAAATTTGGGATTCATTAAAGTGGACCAACACCCAGGGGTGATCGGCCCGGGAATCTAAAGGATTCCCGGGCCGATCACCTCCCTCACCGCGGGGCATCCGAGATTGGGATGTCCCGCGGGGTGAAACCCCCCCCCCCCAAAAGCCCCAAAAAACCTTACCTTATCGGCGACGGATCAGCCACCGCCGCCGCCTCTAGCAGTGCGCGCACCCGCGCCGGCCGTTTGTGGATGGCCGGCGCGGGCGCGCGCCCTGTAAGAGGGACGCGCGGGAGGCGGCGGCTCGTCCGTCGCCGAAAAGGTACGTTTTTGGGGCTTTTGGGGGGGTTTCACGCAGCTGGGCATCCTGATCTCGGATGCCCAGCTGAAGTGGACCAACACCCAGGATAGTGAAAATCCTGGGTGTTGGTCCACTTTAAAACAACATGCTGATAAGTAAATCACAGGTCTGGGGGACAATCCTAACTTGAATGTTTATTTTACATTCCAAAAGAGGAAAATGATAAGGCAGAACATCAAAAACCTGCCAAAAGGGAGGTGGAGAAGGGATTACTGTCACTTTAAAGTGCATGCTGATCGCTGGCCAGGATGACATGTGTCCGGGAGTGATCCCGTCATTCCGGAGGATTGTAGATCGTGCTGTTGCTCCAGCATGATGCCGGAATAATGGGCTCTCTGCTGGGCTTTGATCCAGTAAAGTTCTCTGCCTCTGGCTGGGAGCAGGAGCTGAGCCAGGATCCAGCAAGGAGCTGCAGTGTGTTACCCGGCAGCAGGGACGGATTAAGTGTGGTGGAGGCCCCTATGCACAAAATCTGTTGGAGGCCCCAGATACTGGTACTAGTCCACTTACTGGAATGTCGGATCGAGTCCATTGTGCCACTCTTGTGCGGGTGAGTGCTGCTCGGGACCCCTGCTTTGCCATTCTGCATGGGGGGTATTGTAGTCACCCAGATGGTCCAGCAGAAAACAGTTCCCAGCATTAAGCTGCCAGCGGCTGTGCTTGGTGGCTTATGTGCAGTGAGCGGCCTCCGATTGACAGCTCTGCACCCCCCAACACTGTAGCATTGCTGAAGGCGGCTTTGCTGCTCTAGACTCTCCGTCCTGCCCTGTGGTGGCTTTAGATGCAGGTTTGCAACAATGAAGGCTTGCCCAGGTGCGTGGAGGGCCCTATTGCTGCCAACAACTTTGGTCTGTCAGACCAAAGACTGAAAATCCTCCTGGATCAGACCATAACCCAAAGGTTGGTGGAGGCCACGTTTGCAGGGCAAGCGGTGGAGGCCCCGGGGCTCACGCCCCTTGCACCCCCCTCATAATCTGGCTCTGCGTGGCAGCACAACGTTCAGAATAAAGAGGAAGTCCAGAATGTCAATTTCACCATCTGCAAGAAACTTACCTGTGTCGGAGGGCCTGTGGCGAGCGTCTGCTGAGCGGCACGTTGCCTCCTGGCTGCATGTAGTGGAGCACACTCGCCGTCAGGGAAGTCTTATGTTTTATGGAGGCGCTGCACCGCGAGTGGCAGGCAGCGCAGTCTCCTTCACATTTGACAGGAATCAGGGACTGGTCAGCCTTGCTGCCAAGACTGATCAGCCCCTGGGAAATGTATAACCAATGCGACACCAATCACCACACACTTCTTATCTGGTTGCCATTGGTCAGTCACCCCATAAATAGGGAACTAGTCCTGGCCATTATAGCTTCTCGAGCTTAGGGTGTGACTTAATTTGTACTTATCTGATACCAACTCGGCTTGATCGACCTTCCCAGTTTGCTGCCTGAACCAACCTTTCTTTTTCAGGAGCAAAAACTGCCATTCACTTTCATTGTCTACCAGATGTAAATTTTCACCTGCCTCTGAATCAGCCTCAAGGTAGACAATGAAAGTGAATGGCAATTCTCTCTTCTAAAAAACAGTGAGTTTTTTCACCAGGCTCTGAATTGACCCCAATGTCTCACAGCAATGCCGTGGGTGCCACCAAGGCAGAAACTGCCAAGGTAGGTGCTAGAACAGTCCAAAACCTACACTGTTACAAAACAAACACATTTTGTTTTTTAAAGCGGACCTTCACCCTGAATAATAGCACATCTTTTATGTTTCCCACACCCTGTACATACAGATTGCTCACATTAAATATCATCCTACCTGCATCTACTGCATGTTATGAGCCTTTAAAGTGGACCAACACCCACCCCTGATCGGCCCGGGAATCTATAAGATTCCTGGGCCAATCAGCTCCCTCCCCGCGGGGCATCCGAAATCGGGATGCCCCACTGTGTGAAACCCCCCAGAAAGCCCCTAAAAACTTACCTTATCGGCGACGGACAAGCCGCCGCCGCCGCCGCCTCCCGCGCATCCCTCTAGCAGGGCGCGCACCCGCGCCGGCTGTTTGTGAATGGCCGGCGCGGGCGCGCGCCCTGTAAGAGGGACACGTGAGAGGCGGCGGCGGCTTATCCGTCGCTTGTCCGTTGCCGATAAGGTAAGATTTTAGGGGCTTTCTGGGGGGTTTCACACAGCGGGGTGCCCCGCGGAAGTGGACCAACACCCAGGATAGTGAAAATCCTGGGTGTTGGTCCACTTTAAGCATCCAAGATGGCGGCTCATGGAGCATCAGGCAGCCAGCAAACAGGAAGTGTCTTATGACTGTGTCACGCTGCATTCTGGGAATGATTTCCTTTCCCTGACCCCAGCTCTGCTCTGTCTGTGCAAAGCACAGCTATATCCCCACCCCTGCACTTTATCCCGCTCTCCCCTCCTCAGTATGTGCGATGCTTCTGATTCAAGATGGCGGTGCCCGTATACTAGATACCTGAAAAGAGTTGCAGCCCGGTGGGGGAAAGAATAATAAGTATGTGACTAAAAACGTAAAATATATTAATTTTAGATGCTGCGGAATAGTTTTTTAAGGTTTTGGCCTTTTCATTAAATCATGCTGAAGGTCCGGTTTATATTCGAGTGTTAATATAAAATATATATATATATGTATATATCTATATCTATATATATATATATATATATATATATATATATATATATATATACCATATATAATATATGTATGTTTAATGATGCAACATGTCCATGCTGATCAGACCATTTTGATATGTGATCAGAGGTGTGCAATGACATGCAAGCAGTATGGAATTCATAGATAGTTTTCCTCAGGGAGAGGGGCCTGATGGGAAACAGTCGCAGCATATTAAGAGATTAAAGCGGGCTGCCTCAGGGGTCTCTCATGCTCCATACACAGGACTGTGACATTTCCCAGAGACAGGCAGCCACAGTGATTTGGGGAGACTGATTGCTGCAATTTTTTTCTAGAATTGCGGAGGGTTTAGTCTCAGCTGGAAAACCAAGATATTTACTGTAAGAGTACTGATGGTCTTTGCAAGGCTTTTGTATGAATCTCATTCTACTGTTTCTTTCCCTTTAAAAAATAATCAGAAGCTCCAATTAATATACTTGGCATGCATAATTAATGAGCATCAATGAGAATTGTAAAATAAGTGGTATATATATATATATATATATATATATATATATATATAGTATATCATACATATGTATTCAGTCCCCGAGTCAATACTTTGTAAGGCCACCATTGGCTATCTGTAGGGTTATGTCTACATCTTTGCACATCTAGAGGCTGACATTATTGCCAATTCTTCCTTGCAAAATAGCTTTAGCTCAGTCAGTTTGGATGGGGAGCATTTGAGAAAAGCAATTTTCAAGTCATGCTTAAAGTCATGTTTCATGTTGAGGATGGCGTGTTCAGGGGGATGTGCAGTGTTGGCTTTCCTCTACATATAGGGGTTTGGCAATGAGAACAGAAATTTCAATTTTATCCATGGCACCTTCTTCCACATGCTTGCTGTGTCTCCCATATAGCCTGGGGTAAACTGTAAATGGGCCTTCCTATGGCTTGCTTTCACAATGGCTTTCCTCTTGGCAGATTTGTGCAATACACAACTAATAGTTGCCCTGTGGCCAGATTTCCCACCTGAACTGTGGAGCTCTTCAGCTTGCCCTGAGTGACTCTGGGCCTCTAGGCAGCTTCTCTGGTTAGTGCTCATCTTGTTTGGGCTGTCAGTTTAGGTGGATGGCCATGTCTTGATAGTTTGAGGTTGTGCCACACTCCTTCCATTTACAGATGATGGATGGAACGGCACTCAGTGAGAGATTCAGAGATTGGGCTATTGTTTTAATTATTTAACCCTGCAATGCACTTCACCACAACTTTATCCCTGCGCTGTATGGAGTGTTCTCTGGTTTTCATGATGCTGTTTGTTTATGAATGTTCTCTAACAAACCTCTGAGGCCTGCACAGAATAGTGTAGTAATACTGGGAATTAGCTACATACAGGTGGACACTATTTAAAAATTATGTGGCTTCTGAAGGCAATTAGTAACACTGGATTTTATTTAGGGATATCGGAACACAAGAAGCTGAATACATATGTACGCCACACATTTTAGTTTTTTTTTTATTTGGAAAAACCAATTTGTGTTACTCCTAAACCTAAAATCACAATAAATGACTATGTTCTCAAGGCACTATAATATAATTAAACTGGATCAACACTCTTACAAGAAACAGTGCTAATATGCATCCCTCCCCAGAGCACTTCAGATGCACATAAAAATTAATTTTCCTTTTTGTAACTCCTGCTGTAGTCAATTAAAAAAAAATGACCTCTCATGGAGCGTCAGGCCGTCTGCAAAAAGGAAGTTTCATGCTGCTGTGCATTGTGGGGTTCTGTCAGTTGAATTCAGGCAGCAGCGTGGCTGGGGTGCTGGGAAAGGAAGCTCCAAGATGGCCGCTATCAGGATAAAACCTGTGAGGTGGTGTCTCAGCTTTAAGTGGGTGCAGGAGCATATGTAAGTGTTGAAAATGATTCAGTATCATGAGTGCAGATGGGGGAACTGAGATTTGGGGAGTTTTTCTATTACAAATGTGCAAGGCTATTGGACCGGTTTGAAAATATTTAGTAGTATAACAGTAGTTAGCAGAATTATTAATCTGTGCTGCCATTAAGGCTGAAGGCCCCTTTGCTAGGGTGAGACCCTGAGCTTGTGGGACAGCCAGCACCTCATGTCCTGGGTGATGAGCGGTGAACACACTTGGTCGAGCTTCAAAAAAATTGTGTCATGCTGGCCAGCGCTCAAGATGGGAGCCGGGACCTTCCGATCTCTTTTCCATCTGTGTGTAATTATCTACATTGAGGAGTGTTGGAGACATTGCAGAGCCCTGTTTTATCAAAGAGCTTCCAGGATGACGTAAAGGCGACACAAATCAGGGCTGCTGTGTCTATATTGTAAATCATACTGACAGCCACTATCAAAGACATAGCGCTGACACATCACCATGGCTCCAAGACAGCCGCAACTCAATTGCCCTGCTTAAATGATGGAGATCTCCAGCTCAAAAATGAGAAAGGCCCAGCCTTCTGAATAATGGCCTTCAGGAATGAGAAGGGCCTGGGATTTTGAGTGATGGCCTTGAAGAAATGAGAGAGGCGTTCCAGGGCCGCCGGGACACTTACTCTGTTAGACCAGATGTGGCACGTGAAAGGTAAATGATTTGTTTCTCCATTAGGTGAGCAGACAGCAATTTATTAGGGGGCAGGTGACATCATAATGCTGATACCATCATGAAGGCTCTCTGGTGGATCATTTATGGGAATATGAAGAATGTTTTCCAAGGTGAGGAACCATCTTGGGCCAGCAGTCACCATGTGGGGAAGATTTCCCAGGTAGGACATTAACAGCAATGAAAACCTGATGGGGGACCAAAGCTTTAAGGTTGGTTTAAGATTAGGGAGAAAGCCAGGATGGTCTGTTGTTTATATAGGGGTGAAGAATTCCATGATGAAGGGACATACCACAGACTTTCTCGCACCTTCTTGCTTTTTTTTTAAGCAGACAACTTAAAGCAGAACAAAACTCAATATTTTCAATATCCTGGGTTTCGAACCTTTACCTGGGGCATCCCGATTTGGGATGCCCCACTATGTGAACTCCCTCTCCCCGAATCACCCATAAAAACATACCTTTCCCTGGTCACACGGTGCATGCGCAGACTCTCGTTCAATCAGTGACGTATGCCAGGCAAAATAATGCCCGGCATATGCCTCTGTTTAGACAGAGCTCCGCAATAAGGAGCTGGAGCAGCCACATCGACAGTTTCCTTTAGACAAGGCCTGCCTCCAACCATTTACATCGGGCACGCACCTCAGCCCATAGACACTGGGGTGTGGCCGGCATTGTTTACATCGCTGTGGACATCTGGGCAAAGGTGAGTTTTGTGGCAACCCAGGGGAGTTTCACACAGTGGGGCACCCTGATTTGGAATGCCCTAGGGGAAGGCCAGCAGCTGGCCCTGGAGTCTTTTTGACCTCAGTGCAGGCCACCCAGGGTTCCACTTTAAATTCTGGCCGTCGTCCATTCCAGTCCATGCCATCACGGTGTCCTCCTCAGTGATGTTCCAGCTTTATCCTTGGCTCACTTACCTTCAGTTTGGGGTTACTCTTAAGTGCCAATGTCTAATTAAACATCACTAAGCATGTTAATGTAATTTTGATGGTCATATGACCATCAATATCATGGAGCAACATCTCTACCAGTGCCCTTATATTACAATATGAGGATCCAGCTGCCTCATAACATGACACACTCCACACGGCACTGCCCTAAATCATTTCAACAATGTATCACATATCAGCATAAATTTATAAAAAAAAAATACAAATATCAAACATTTAAAAAACACACAACAGGGATGTCCATCATGGACCCAATGTGTAAAGGAGCAAATAGAGACAATCACATATAAACCTTCATATTGAGTCCATGATGGACATCCCTGTTGTTTTGTGTGTTTTTTAAATGTTTGTCATTTGTATATTTTTATTAAATTTACGCTGATACCTGATACATTGTTGTAATGTAGGGAGAGTGTTAATTACTGGTTAGGGTGAGAATTATGGTGGGTCAGTGGCTGGTCAAGTGTAGGGCAAGTGTTATGGTAAGTTACTGGCTGGTCAGGCGTAAGGTAGTGGAATGGTAAGTTACTGGCTGATCAGGGGGTAAGGTAGGGGTATGGTAAGTTACTGGCTGGTCAGCGGTAAGGTAGTGTTATGGTAAGTTACTGGCTGGTCATGGGTAAGGTAGTGGTATGGTAAGTTACTGGCTGGTCATGGGTAAGGTAGTGGTATGGTAAGTTAATGGCTGGTCAGGGGTAAGGTAGTGGTATGGTAAGTTACTGGCTGGTCATGGGTAAGGTAGTGGTATGGTAAGTTACTGGCTGGTCATGGGTAAGGTAGTGTTATGGTAAGTTACTGGCTGGTCAGGGGTAAGGTAGTGTTATGGTAAGTTACTGGCTGGTCAGGGGTAAGGTAGTGTTATGGTAAGTTACTGGCTGGTCAGGGGTAAGGTAGTGGTATGGTAAGTTACTGGCTGGTCAGGGGTAAGGTAGTGGTATGGTAAGTTACTGGCTGGTCAGGGGTAAGGTAGTGGTATGGTAAGTTACTGGCTGGTCAGGGGTAAGGTAGTGTTATGGTAAGTTGATGACTGGTCAGGGGTAAGGTAGTGGTATGGTAAGTTACTGGCTGGTCAGGGGTAAGGTAGTGTTATGGTAAGTTACTGGCTGGTCAGGGGTGAGGTAGTGGTATGGTAAGTTACTGGCTGGTCAGGGGTAAGGTAGTGGTATGGTAAGTTACTGGCTGGTCAGCGGTAAGGTAGTGGTATGGTAAGTTACTGGCTGGTCAGGGGTAAGGTAGTGGTATGGTAAGTTACTGGCTGGTCAGGGGTAAGGTAGTGGTATGGTAAGTTCCTGGCTGGTCAGGGGGAAGGTAGTGTTATGGTAAATTACTGGCTGGTCAGGGGTAAGGTAGTGTTATGGTAAGTTACTGGCTGGTCATGGGTAAGGTAGTGGTATGGTAAGTTACTGGCTGGTCATGGGTAAGGTAGTGGTATGGTAAGTTAATGGCTGGTCAGGGGTAAGGTAGTGGTATGGTAAGTTACTGGCTGGTCAAGGGTAAGGTAGTGGTATGGTAAGTTAATGGCTGGTCAGGGGTAAGGTAGTGGTATGGTAAGTTACTGGCTGGTCAGGGGTAAGGTAGTGGTATGGTAAGTTACTGGCTGGTCAGGGGTAAGGTAGTGTTATGGTAAGTTACTGGCTGGTCAGGGGTAAGGTAGTGGTATGGTAAGTTACTGGCTGGTCAGGGGTAAGGTAGTGGTATGGTAAGTTACTGGCTGGTCAGGGGTAAGTTAGTGGTATGGTAAGTTACTGGCTGGTCAGGGGTAAGGTAGTGGTATGGTAAGTTACTGGCTGGTCATGGGTAAGGTAGTGGTATGGTAAGTTACTGGCTGGTCAGGGGGAAGGTAGTGGTATAGTAAGTTACTGGCTGGTCAGAGGTAAGGTAGTGTTATGGTAAGTTACTGGCTGGTCAGGGGTAAGGTAGTGGTATGGTAAGTTACTGGCTGGTCAGGGGTAAGGTAGTGGTATGGTAAGTTACTGGCTGGTCAGGGGTAAGTTAGTGGTATGGTAAGTTACTGGCTGGTCAGGGGTAAGGTAGTGGTATGGTAAGTTACTGGCTGGTCATGGGTAAGGTAGTGGTATGGTAAGTTACTGGCTGGTCAGGGGGAAGGTAGTGGTATAGTAAGTTACTGGCTGGTCAGGGGTAAGGTAGTGTTATGGTAAGTTACTGGCTGGTCAGGGGTAAGGTAGTGGTATGGTAAGTTACTGGCTGGTCAGGGGTAAGGTAGTGGTATGGTAAGTTACTGGCTGGTCATGGGTAAGGTAGTGGTATGGTAAGTTACTGGCTGGTCAGGGGGAAGGTAGTGGTATAGTAAGTTACTGGCTGGTCAGGGGTAAGGTAGTGTTATGGTAAGTTACTGGCTGGTCAGGGGTAAGGTAGTGGTATGGTAAGTTACTGGCTGGTCAGGGGTAAGGTAGTGGTATGGTAATTTACTGGCTGGTCAGGGGTAAGGTAGTGGTATGGTAAGTTACTGGCTGGTCAGCGGTAAGGTAGTGGTATGGTAAGTTACTGGCTGGTCAGGGGTAAGGTAGTGTTATGGTAAGTTACTGGCTGGTCAGGGGTAAGGTAGTGTTATGGTAAGTTACTGGCTGGTCATGGGTAAGGTAGTGGTATGGTAAGTTACTGGCTGGTCATGGGTAAGGTAGTGGTATGGTAAGTTAATGGCTGGTCAGGGGTAAGGTAGTGGTATGGTAAGTTACTGGCTGGTCATGGGTAAGGTAGTGGTATGGTAAGTTACTGGCTGGTCAGGGGTAAGGTAGTGTTATGGTAAGTTACTGGCTGGTCAGGGGTAAGGTAGTGGTATGGTAAGTTACTGGCTGGTCAGGGGTAAGGTAGTGGTATGGTAAGTTACTGGCTGGTCATGGGGAAGGTAGTGGTATGGTAAGTTACTGGCTGGTCAGGGGGAAGGTAGTGGTATAGTAAGTTACTGGCTGGTCAGGGGTAAGGTAGTGTTATGGTAAGTTACTGGCTGGTCAGGGGTAAGGTAGTGGTATGGTAAGTTACTGGCTGGTCAGGGGTAAGGTAGTGGTATGGTAAGTTACTGGCTGGTCAGGGGTAAGTTAGTGGTATGGTAAGTTACTGGCTGGTCAGGGGTAAGGTAGTGGTATGGTAAGTTACTGGCTGGTCATGGGTAAGGTAGTGGTATGGTAAGTTACTGGCTGGTCAGGGGGAAGGTAGTGGTATAGTAAGTTACTGGCTGGTCAGGGGTAAGGTAGTGTTATGGTAAGTTACTGGCTGGTCAGGGGTAAGGTAGTGGTATGGTAAGTTACTGGCTGGTCAGGGGTAAGGTAGTGGTATGGTAAGTTACTGGCTGGTCAGGGGTAAGGTAGTGGTATGGTAAGTTACTGGCTGGTCAGGGGTAAGGTAGTGGTATGGTAAGTTACTGGCTGGTCAGGGGTAAGGTAGTGGTATTGTAAGTTACTGGCTGGCCAGCGGTAAGGTAGTGGTATGGTAAGTTACTGGCTGGTCAGGGGTAAGGTAGTGGTATGGTAAGTTACTGGCTGGTCAGGGGTAAGGTAGTGTTATGGTAAGTTGATGACTGGTCAGGGGTAAGGTAGTGGTATGGTAAGTTACTGGCTGGTCAGGGGTAAGGTAGTGTTATGGTAAGTTACTGGCTGGTCAGGGGTAAGGTTGTAGTATGGTAATTTACTGGCTGGTCAGGGGTAAGGTAGTGGTATGGTAAGTTACTGGCTGGTCAGCGGTAAGGTAGTGGTATGGTAAGTTACTGGCTGGTCAGGGGTAAGGTAGTGGTATGGTAAGTTACTGGCTGGTCAGGGGTAAGGTAGTGGTATGGTAAGTTCCTGGCTGGTCAGGGGTAAGGTAGTGGTATGGTAAGTTCCTGGCTGGTCAGGGGGAAGGTAGTGTTATGGTAAGTTACTGGCTGGTCAGGGGTAAGGTAGTGTTATGGTAAGTTACTGGCTGGTCAGGGGTAAGGTAGTGGTATGGTAAGTTACTGGCTGGTCAGGGGTAAGGTAGTGGTATGGTAAGTTACTGGCTGGTCAGCGGTAAGGTAGTGGTATGGTAAGTTACTGGCTGGTCAGGGGTAAGGCAGTGTTATGGTAAGTTACTTGCTGGTCAGGGGTAAGGTAGTGGTATGGTAAGTTACTAGCTGGTCAGGGGTAAGGTAGTGGTATGGTAAGTTACTGGCTGGTCAGGGGTAAGGTAGTGGTATGGTAAGTTACTGGCTGGTCAGGGGGAAGGTAGTGGTATGGTAAGTTACTGGCTGGTCAGGGGTAGGGTAGTGGTATGTTAAGTTACTGGCTGGTCAGGGGTAAGGTAGTGTTATGGTAAGTTACTGGATGGTCAGGGGTAAGGTAGTGGTATGGTAAGTTACTGGCTGGTCAGGGGGAAGGTAGTGGTATGGTAAGTTCCTGGCTGGTCAGGGGTAAGGTAGTGGTATGGTAAGTTACTGGCTGGTCAGGGGTAAGGTAGTGGTATGGTAAGTTACTGGCTGGTCAGGGGTAAGGTAGTGGTATGGTAAATTACTGGCTGGTCAGGGGTAAGGTAGTGTTATGGTACATTACTGGCTGGTCAGGGGTAAGCTAGTGGTATGATAAGTTACTGGCTGGTCAGGGGTAAGGTAGTGGTATGGTAAGTTACTGGCTGGTCATGGGTAAGGTAGTGTTATGGTAAGTTACTGGCTGGTCAGGGGTAGGGTAGTGGTATGGTAAGTTGCTGGCTGGTCAGGGGTAAGGTAGTGTTATGGTAAGTTGATGGCTGGTCAGGGGTAAGGTAGTGTTATGGTAAGTTGATGGCTGGTCAGGGGTAAGGTAGTGTTATGGTAAGTTACTGGCTGGTCAGGGGTAAGGTAGTGTTATGGTAAGTTGATGGCTGGTCAGGGGTAAGGTAGTGGTATGGTAAGTTGATGGCTGTCCAGGGGTAAGGTAGTGGTATGGTAAGTTGATGGCTGTCCAGGGGTAAGGTAGGGGTATGGTAAGTTGATAGCTGTCCAGGGGTAAGGTAGTGGTATGGTAAGTTGATGGCTGGTCAGGGGTATGGTAGTGGTATGGTAAGTTACTGGCTGGTCAGGGGTAAGGTAGTGGTATAGTACGTTACTGGCTGGTCAGGGTTAAGGTAGTGTTATGGTAAGTTGATGGCTGGTCAGGGGTAAGGTAGTGGTATGGTAAGTTGATGGCTGGTCAGGGGTAAGGTAGTGGTATGGTAAGTTACTGGCTGGTTAGGGGTAAGGTAGTGGTATAGTACGTTACTGGCTGGTCAGGGTTAAGGTAGTGGTATGGTAAGTTACTGGCTGGTCAGGGGTAAGGTATTGTTATGGTAAGTTGTTGGCTGGTCAGGGGTAAGGTAGTGGTATGGTAAGTTACTGACTGGTCAGGGGTAAGGTAGTGGTATAGTACGTTACTGGCTGGTCAGGGTTAAGGTAGTGTAATGGTAAGTTGATGGCTGGTCAGGGTTAAGGTAGTGGTATGGTAAGTTTCTGGCTGGTCAGGGGTAAGGTAGTGGTATGGTAAGTTCCTGGCTGGTCAGGGGTAAGGTAGTGGTATGGTAAGTTACTGGCTGGTCAGGGGTAAGATAGTGGTATGGTAAGGTACTGGCTGGTTAGGGGTAAGGTAGTGGTATGGTAAGTTACTGGCTGGTCAGGGGTAAGGTAATGTTATGGTAAGTTACTGGCTGGTCAGGGGTAAGGTTGTGGTATGGTAAGTTGATGGCTGGTCAGCCGTAAGGTAGTGGTATGGTAAGTTGATGGCTGGCCAGGGGTAAGGTAGTGGAATGGTAAGTTACTGGCTGGTCAGGGGTAAGGTAGCTGTATGGTAAGTTACTGGCTTGTCACAGGTAAGGTAGTGTTATGGTAAGTTACTAGCTTGTCAGGGGTAAGGTAGTGTTATGGTAAGTTACTGGCTTGTCAGGGGTAAGGTAGTGGTATGGTAAGTAACTGGCTGGTCAGGGGTAAGGTAGTGGTATGGTAAGTTACTGGCTGATCAGGGGGAAGGTAGTGTTATGGTAAGTTACTGGCTGATCAGGGTTAAGGTAGTGTTATGGTAAGTTACTGGCTGGTCAGGGGTAAGGTAGTGCTATGGTAAGTTACTGGCTGGTCAGGGGTAAGCTAGTGGTATGATAAGTTACTGGCTGGTCAGGGGTAAGGTAGTGGTATGGTAAGTTACTGGCTGGTCAGGGGTAAGGTAGTGGTATGATAAGTTACTGGCTGGTCAGGGGTAAGCTAGTGGTATGATAAGTTACTGGCTGGTCAGGGGTAAGGTAGTGGTATGGTAAGTTACTGGCTGGTCATGGGTAAGGTAGTGTTATGGTAAGTTACTGGCTGGTCAGGGGTAGGGTAGTGGTATGGTAAGTTGCTGGCTGGTCAGGGGTAAGGTAGTGTTATGGTAAGTTGATGGCTGGTCAGGGGTAAGGTAGTGTTATGGTAAGTTGATGGCTGGTCAGGGGTAAGGTAGTGTTATGGTAAGTTACTGGCTGGTCAGGGGTAAGGTAGTGTTATGGTAAGTTGATGGCTGGTCAGGGGTAAGGTAGTGGTATGGTAAGTTGATGGCTGTCCAGGGGTAAGGTAGTGGTATGGTAAGTTGATGGCTGTCCAGGGGTAAGGTAGGGGTATGGTAAGTTGATAGCTGTCCAGGGGTAAGGTAGTGGTATGGTAAGTTGATGGCTGGTCAGGGGTATGGTAGTGGTATGGTAAGTTACTGGCTGGTCAGGGGTAAGGTAGTGGTATAGTACGTTACTGGCTGGTCAGGGTTAAGGTAGTGTTATGGTAAGTTGATGGCTGGTCAGGGGTAAGGTAGTGGTATGGTAAGTTGATGGCTGGTCAGGGGTAAGGTAGTGGTATGGTAAGTTACTGGCTGGTTAGGGGTAAGGTAGTGGTATAGTACGTTACTGGCTGGTCAGGGTTAAGGTAGTGGTATGGTAAGTTACTGGCTGGTCAGGGGTAAGGTATTGTTATGGTAAGTTGTTGGCTGGTCAGGGGTAAGGTAGTGGTATGGTAAGTTACTGACTGGTCAGGGGTAAGGTAGTGGTATAGTACGTTACTGGCTGGTCAGGGTTAAGGTAGTGTAATGGTAAGTTGATGGCTGGTCAGGGTTAAGGTAGTGGTATGGTAAGTTTCTGGCTGGTCAGGGGTAAGGTAGTGGTATGGTAAGTTCCTGGCTGGTCAGGGGTAAGGTAGTGGTATGGTAAGTTACTGGCTGGTCAGGGGTAAGATAGTGGTATGGTAAGGTACTGGCTGGTTAGGGGTAAGGTAGTGGTATGGTAAGTTACTGGCTGGTCAGGGGTAAGGTAATGTTATGGTAAGTTACTGGCTGGTCAGGGGTAAGGTTGTGGTATGGTAAGTTGATGGCTGGTCAGCCGTAAGGTAGTGGTATGGTAAGTTGATGGCTGGTCAGGGGTAAGGTAGCTGTATGGTAAGTTACTGGCTTGTCACAGGTAAGGTAGTGTTATGGTAAGTTACTAGCTTGTCAGGGGTAAGGTAGTGTTATGGTAAGTTACTGGCTTGTCAGGGGTAAGGTAGTGGTATGGTAAGTAACTGGCTGGTCAGGGGTAAGGTAGTGGTATGGTAAGTTACTGGCTGATCAGGGGGAAGGTAGTGTTATGGTAAGTTACTGGCTGATCAGGGTTAAGGTAGTGTTATGGTAAGTTACTGGCTGGTCAGGGGTAAGGTAGTGCTATGGTAAGTTACTGGCTGGTCAGGGGTAAGCTAGTGGTATGATAAGTTACTGGCTGGTCAGGGGTAAGGTAGTGGTATGGTAAGTTACTGGCTGGTCAGGGGTAAGGTAGTGGTATGATAAGTTACTGGCTGGTCAGGGGTAAGCTAGTGGTATGATAAGTTACTGGCTGGTCAGGGGTAAGGTAGTGGTATGGTAAGTTACTGGCTGGTCAGGGGTAAGGTAGTGGTATGATAAGTTACTGGCTGGTCAGGGGTAAGGTATTGTTATGGTAAGTTTCTGGTTGGTCAGGGGTAAGGTAGTGGTATGGTAAGTTACTGGCTGGTCAGAGGTAAGGTAGTGTTATGGTAAGTGTCTGGCTGGTCAGGGGTAAGGTAGTGGTATGGTACGTTACTGGCTGGTCAGGGGTAAGGTAGTGTTATGGTAAGTTTCTGGCTGGTCAGGGGTAAGGTAGTGGTATGGTAAGTTACTGGCTGGTCAGGGGTAAGGTAGTGTTACGGTAAGTTGATGGCTGGTTAGGGGTAAGGTAGGGGTATGGTAAGTTACTGGCTGGTCAGGGGTAAGGTAGTGGTATGGTAAGTTACTGGCTGGTCAGGGGTAAGGTAGTGGTATGGTAAGTTACTAGCTGGTCAGGGGTAAGGTAGTGGTATGGTAAGTTACTGGCTGGTCATGGGTAAGGTAGTGTTATGGTAAGTTACTGGCTGGTCAGAGGTAGGGTAGTTGTATGGTAAGTTGCTGGCTGGTCAGGGGTAAGGTAGTGTTATGGTAAGTTGATGGATGGTCAGGGGTAAGGTAGTGTTATGGTAAGTTGATGGCTGGTCAGGGGTAAGGTAGTGTTATGGTAAGTTACTGGCTGGTCAGGGGTAAGGTAGTGTTATGGTAAGTTGATGGCTGGTCAGGGGTAAGGTAGTGGTATGGTAAGTTGATGGCTGTCCAGGGGTAAGGTAGTGGTATGGTAAGTTGATGGCTGTCCAGGGGTAAGGTAGGGGTATGGTAAGTTGATAGCTGTCCAGGGGTAAGGTAGTGGTATGGTAAGTTGATGGCTGGTCAGGGGTAAGGTAGTGGTATGGTAAGTTACTGGCTGGTCAGGGGTAAGGTAGTGGTATAGTACGTTACTGGCTGGTCAGGGTTAAGGTAGTGTTATGGTAAGTTGATGGCTGGTCAGGGGTAAGGTAGTGGTATGGTAAGTTGATGGCTGGTCAGGGGTAAGGTAGTGGTATGGTAAGTTACTGGCTGGTTAGGGGTAAGGTAGTGGTATAGTACGTTACTGGCTGGTCAGGGGTAAGGTAGTGGTATGATAAGTTACTGGCTGGTCAGGGGTAAGGTATTGTTATGGTAAGTTGTTGGCTGGTCAGGGGTAAGGTAGTGGTATGGTAAGTTGATGGCTGGTCAGGGTTAAGGTAGTGGTATGGTAAGTTTCTGGCTGGTCAGGGGTAAGATAGTGGTATGGTAAGGTACTGGCTGGTTAGGGGTAAGGTAGTGGTATGGTAAGTTACTGGCTGGTCAGGGGTAAGGTAATGTTATGGTAAGTTACTGGCTGGTCAGGGGTAAGGTAGTGGTATGGTAAGTTACTGGCTGGTCAGGGGTAAGGTTGTGGTATGGTAAGTTGATGGCTGGTCAGCCGTAAGGTAGTGGTATGGTAAGTTGATGGCTGGCCAGGGGTAAGGTAGTGGAATGGTAAGTTACTGGCTGGTCAGGGGTAAGGTAGTTGTATGGTAAGTTACTGGCTTGTCACAGGTAAGGTAGTGTTATGGTAAGTTACTGGCTTGTCAGGGGTAAGGTAGTGTTATGGTAAGTTACTGGCTTGTCAGGGGTAAGGTAGTGGTATGGTAAGTAACTGGCTGGTCAGGGGTAAGGTAGTGGTATGGTAAGTTACTGGCTGATCAGGGGGAAGGTAGTGTTATGGTAAGTTACTGGCTGATCAGGGTTAAGGTAGTGTTATGGTAAGTTACTGGCTGGTCAGGGGTAAGCTAGTGGTATGATAAGTTACTGGCTGGTCAGGGGTAAGGTAGTGGTATGGTAAGTTACTGGCTGGTCAGGGGTAAGGTAGTGCTATGGTAAGTTACTGGCTGGTCAGGGGTAAGGTAGTGGTATAGTACGTTACTGGCTGGTCAGGGTTAAGGTAGTGGTATGATAAGTTACTGGCTGGTCAGGGGTAAGGTATTGTTATGGTAAGTTTCTGGCTGGTCAGGGGTAAGGTAGTGGTATGGTAAGTTACTGGCTGGTCAGACGTAAGGTAGTGTTATGGTAAGTTTCTGGCTGGTCAGGGGTAAGGTAGTGGTATGGTACGTTACTGGCTGGTCAGGGGTAAGGTAGTGTTATGGTAAGTTTCTGGCTGGTCAGGGGTAAGGTAGTGTTATGGTAAGTTACTGGCTGGCCAGGGGTAAGGTAGTGTTACGGTAAGTTGATGGCTGGTCAGGGGTAAGGTAGGGGTATGGTAAGTTACTGGCTGGTCAGGGGTAAGGTAGTGGTATGATAAGTTACTTGCTGGTCAGGGGTAAGGTAGTGGTATGGTAAGTTACTAGCTGGTCAGGGGTAAGGTAGTGGTATGGTAAGTTACTGGCTGGTCAGGGGTAAGGTAGTGTTATGGTAAGTTATTGGCTGGTCAGGGGTAAGGTAGTGGTATGGTAAGTTACTGGCTGGTCAGGGGTAAGGGAGTGGTATTGTAAGTTACTGGCTGGTCAGGGGTAAGGTAGTGTTATGGTAAGTTGATGGCTGGTCAGGGGTAAGGTAGTGTTATGGTAAGTTACTGGCTGGTCAGGGGTAAGGTAGTGGTATGGTAAATTACTGGCTGGTCAGGGGTAAGGTAGTGGTATGGTACGTTACTGGCTGGTCAGGGGTAAGGTAGTGGTATGGTAAGTTTCTGGCTGGTCAGGGGTAAGGTAGTGGTATGGTAAATTACTGGCTGGTCAGGGGTAAGGTAGTGTTATGGTACATTACTGGCTGGTCAGGGGTAAGGTAGTGGTATGGTAAGTTACTGGCTTGTCAGGGGTAAGGTAGTGTTATGGTACGTTACTGGCTGGTCAGGGGTAAGGTAGTGTTATGGTAAGTTACTGGCTTGTCAGGGGTAAGGTAGTGTTATGGTAAGTTACTGGCTTGTCAGGGGTAAGGTAGTGGTATGGTAAGTAACTGGCTGGTCAGGGGTAAGGTAGTGGTATGGTAAGTTACTGGCTGATCAGGGGGAAGGTAGTGTTATGGTAAGTTACTGGCTGATCAGGGTTAAGGTATTGTTATGGTAAGTTGATGGCTGGTCAGGGGTAAGGTAGGGGTATGGTAAGTTGATAGCTGTTCAGGGGTAAGGTAGTGGTATGGTAAGTTGATGGCTGGTCAGGGGTAAGGTAGTGGTATGGTAAGTTACTGGCTGGTTAGGGGTAAGGTAGTGGTATGGTAAGTTACTGGCTGGTCAGGGGTAAGGTAGTGGTATAGTACGTTACTGGCTGGTCAGGGTTAAGGTAGTGGTATGGTAAGTTACTGGCTGGTCAGGGGTAAGGTATTGTTATGGTAAGTTTCTGGCTGGTCAGGGGTAAGGTAGTGTTATGGTAAGTTTCTGGCTGGTCAGGGGTAAGGTAGTGGTATGGTAAGTTACTGGCTGGTCAGGGGTAAGGTAGTGGTATGGTAAGTTACTGGCTGGTCATGGGTAAGGTAGTGGTATGGTACGTTACTGGCTGGTCAGGGGTAAGGTAGTGGTATGGTAAGTTACTGGCTGGTCAGGGGTAAGGTATTGTTATGGTAAGTTTCTGGCTGGTCAGGGGTAAGGTAGTGGTATGGTAAGTTACTGGCTGGTCAGGGGTAAGGTAGTGGTATGGTACGTTACTGGCTGGTCAGGGGTAAGGTAGTGTTATGGTAAGTTTCTGGCTGGTCAGGGGTAAGGTAGTGGTATGGTACGTTACTGGCTGGTCAGGGGTAAGGTAGTGTTATGGTAAGTTTCTGGCTGGTCAGGGGTAAGGTAGTGGTATAGTAAGTTACTGGCTGGTCAGGGGTAAGGTAGTGTTATGGTAAGTTTCTGGCTGGTCAGGGGTAAGGTAGTGGTATGGTAAGTTACTGGCTGGTCAGGGGTAAGGTAGTGGTATGGTAAGTTACTGGCTGGTCATGGGTAAGGTAGTGGTATGGTACGTTACTGGCTGGTCAGGGGTAAGGTAGTGGTATGGTAAGTTTCTGGCTGGTCAGGGGTAAGGTAATGTTATGGTAAGTTGATGGCTGGTCAGAGGTAAGGTAGTGGTATGGTAAGTTACTGGCTGGTCAGGGGTAAGGTTGTGGTATGGTAAGTTGATGGCTGGTCAGGGGTAAGGTAGTGGTATGGTAAGTTGATGGCTGGTCAGGGGTAAGGTAGTGGTATGGTAAATTACTGGCTGGTCAGGGGTAAGGTAGTGGTATGGTAAGTTGATGGCTGGTCAGGGGTAAGGTAGTGGTATGGTAAATTACTGGCTGGTCAGGGGTAAGGTAGTGGTATGGTAAGTTACTGGCTTGTCAGGGGTAAGGTAGTGTTATGGTAAGCTACTGGCTTGTCAGCGGTAAGGTAGTGTTATGGTAAGTTACTGGATTGTCAGGGGTAAGGTAGTGTTATGGTAAATTACTGGCTTGTCAGGGGTAAGGTAGTGGTATGGTAAGTTACTGGCTTGTCAGGGGTAAGGTAATGGTATGGTAAGTTACTGGCTGATCAGGGGTAAGGTAGTGGTATGGTAAGTTACTGGCTGGTCAGCGGTAAGGTAGTAGTATGGTAAGTTACTGGCTGATCAGGGGGAAGGTAGTGTTATGGTAAGTTACTGGCTGATCAGGGAGAAGGTAGTGTTATGGTAAGTTACTGTCCGGTCAGGGGTAAGGTAGTGTTATGGTAAGTTACTGGCTAGTCAGGGGTAAGGTAGTGGTATGGTAAGTTACTGGCTGGTCAGGGGTAAGGTAGTGGTATGGTAAGTTACTGGCTGGTCAGGGGTAAGGTAGTGTTATGGTAAGTTACCGGCTAGTGAGGGGTAAGGTAGTGGTATGGTAAGTTACTGGCTAGTCAGGGGTAAGGTAGTGGTATGGTAAGTTACTGGCTAGTCAGGGGTAAGGTAGTGGTATGGTAAGTTACTGGCTGGTCAGGGGTAAGGTAGTGGTATGGTAAGTTACTGGCTGGTGAGGGGTAAGGTAGTGTTATGGTAAGTTACTGGCTGATCAGGGGGAAGGTAGTGGTATGGTAAGTTACTGGCTGATCAGGGGGAAGGTAGTGTTATGGTAGGTAAGTTACTGGCTGATCAGGGGGAAGGTAGTGTTATGGTAAGTTACTGGCTGATCAGGGGTAACGTAGTGGTATGGTAAGTTACTGGCTGGTCAGGGGTAAGGTAGTGTTATGGTAAGTTACTGGCTTGTCATGGGTAAGGTAGTGTTATGGTAAGTTACTGGATTGTCAGGGGTAAGGTAGTGTTATGGGAAATTACTGGCTGGTCAGGGGTAAGGTAGTGGTATGGTAAGTTACTGGCTGGTCAGGGGTAAGGTAGTGTTATGTAAGATACTGGCTGGTCAGGGGTAAGGTAGTGGTATGGTAAGTTACTGGCTGGTCAGCGGTAAGGTAGTGGTATGGTAAGTTACTGGCTGGTCAGCGGTAAGGTAGTGTTATGGTAAGTTACTGTCTGGTCAGGGGTAAGGTAGTGGTATGGTACGTTACTGGCTGCTCAGGGGTAAGGTAGTGTTATGGTAAGTTACTGGATGGTCAGGGGTAAGGTAGTGGTATGGAAAGTTACTGGCTGGTCAGGGGTAAGGCAGTGGTATGGTAAGTTACTGGCTGGTCAGGGGTAAGGTAGTGTTATGGTAAGTTACTGGCTGGTCAGGGGTAAGGTAGTGGTATGGTAAGTTACTGGCAGGTCAGGGGTAAGGGAGTGGTATGGTAAGTTACTGGCTGGTCAGGGGTAAGGCAGTGGTATGGTAAGTTACTGGCAGGTCAGGGGTAAGGGAGTGGTATGGTAAGTTACTGGCAGGTCAGGGGTAAGGGAGTGGTATGGTAAGTTACTGTCCGGTCAGGGGTAAGGTAGTGTTATGGTAAGTTACTGGCTGGTCAGGGGTAAGGTAGTGGTATGGTAAGTTACTGGCCGGTCAGGGGTAAGGTAGTGGTATGGTAAGTTACTGGCAGGTCAGGGGTAAGGCAGTGTTATTGTAAGTTACTTGCTGGTCAGGGGTAAGGGAGTGGTATGGTAAGTTACTGGCTGGTCAGGGGTAAGGTAGTGGTATGGTAAGTTACTGGCTGGTCAGGGGTAAGGGAGTGGTATGGTAAGTTACTGGCTGGTCAGGGGTAAGGTAGTGTTATGGTAAGTTGATGGCTGGTCAGGGGTAAGGTAGGGGTATGGTAAGTTGATAGCTTTTCAGGGGTAAGGTAGTGGTATGGTAAGTTGATGGCTGGTCAGGGGTAAGGTAGTGGTATGGTAAGTTACTGGCTGGTTAGGGGTAAGGTAGTGGTATAGTACGTTACTGGCTGGTCAGGGTTAAGGTAGTGGTATGGTAAGTTACTGGCTGGTCAGGGGTAAGGTATTGTTATGGTAAGTTTCTGGCTGGGCAGGGGTAAGGTAGTGGTATGGTAAGTTACTGGCTGGTCAGGGGTAAGGTATTGTTATGGTAAGTTTCTGGCTGGTCAGGGGTAAGGTAGTGGTATGGTACGTTACTGGCTGGTCAGGGGTAAGGTAGTGTTATGGTAAGTTTCTGGCTGGTCAGGGGTAAGGTAGTGGTATGGTAAGTTACTGGCTGGTCAGGGGTAAGGTAGTGGTATGGTAAGTAACTGGCTGGTCAGGGGTAAGGTAGTGGTATGGTAAGTTACTGGCTGGTCAGGGGTAAGGTATTGTTATGGTAAGTTACTGGCTGGTCAGGGGTAAGGTAGTGGTATGGTAAGTAACTGGCTGGTCAGGGGTAAGGTAGTGGTATGGTAAGTTACTGGCTGGTCAGGGGTAAGGTATTGTTATGGTAAGTTTCTGGCTGGTCAGGGGAAGGTAGTGGTATGGTAAGTTACTGGCTGGTCAGGGGTAAGGTAGTGTTATGGTAAGTTATTGGCTGGTCAGGGGTAAGGTAGTGGTATGGTAAGTTACTGGCTGATCAGGGGGAAGGTATTGTTATGGTAAGTTACTGGCTTGTCATGGGTAAGGTAGTGTTATGGTAAGTTACTGGATTGTCAGGGGTAAGGTAGTGTTATGGGAAGTTACTGGCTGGTCAGGGGTAAGGTAGTGGTATGGTAAGTTACTGGCTGGTCAGGGGTAAGGTAGTGGTATGGTAAGTTACTGGCTGGTCAGGGGTAAGGGAGTGGTATGGTAAGTTACTGGCTGGTCAGGGGTAAGGTAGTGTTATGGTAAGTTACTGGCTGGTCAGGGGTAAGGGAGTGTTATGGTAAGTTACTGGCTGGTCAGGGGTAAGGTAGTGTTATGGTAAGTTACTGGCTGGTCAGGGGTAAGGTAGTGGTATGGTAAGTAACTGGCTGGTCAGGGGTAAGGTAGTGTTATGGTAAGTTACTGGCTGATCAGGGTTAAGGTAGTGCTATGGTAAGTTGATAGCTGTTCACGGGTAAGGTAGTGGTATGGTAAGTTGATGGCTGGTCAGGGGTAAGGTAGTGGTATAGTACGTTACTGGCTGGTCAGGGTTAAGGTAGTGGTATGGTAAGTTACTGGCTGGTCAGGGGTAAGGTAGTGGTATGGTAAGTTACTGGCTGGTCAGGGGTAAGGTAGTGGCATGGTAAGTTTCTGGCTGGTCAGGGGTAAGGTAGTGGTATGGTAAGTTACTGGCTGGTCAGGGGTAAGGTAGTGTTATGGTAAGTTTCTGGCTGGTCAGGGGTAAGGTAGTGGTATGGTAAGTTACTGGCTGGTCAGGGGTAAGGTAGTGGTATGGTACGTTACTGGCTGGTCAGGGGTAAGGTAGTGGTATGGTACGTTACTGGCTGGTCAGGGGTAAGGTAGTGCTATGATAAGTTACTGGCTGGTCAGGGGTAAGGTAGTAGTATGGTAAGTTACTGGATTGTCAGGGGTAAGGTAGTGGTATGGTAAGTTACTGGCTGGTCAGGGGTAAGGTAGTGGTATGGTAAGTTACTGGCTGGTCAGGGGTAAGGTAGTGGTATGGTAAGTTACTGGCTGGTCAGGGGTAAGGTAGTGGTATGGTAAGTTACTGGCAGGTCAGGGGTAAGGTAGTGGTATGGTAAGTTACTGGCTGGTCAGGGGTAAGGTAGTGTTATGGTAAGTTACTGGCTTGTCATGGGTAAGGTAGTGTTATGGGAAGTTTCTGGCTGGTCAGGGGTAAGGTAGTGTTATGGTAAGTTACTGGCTGGTCAGGGGTAAGGGAGTGTTATGGTAAGTTACTGGCTGGTCAGGGGTAAGGTAGTGGTATGGTAAGTAACTGGCTGGTCAGGGGTAAGGTAGTGGTATGGTAAGTTACTGGCTGATCAGGGGGAAGGTAGTGTTATGGTAAGTTACTGGCTGATCAGGGTTAAGGTAGTGGTATGGTAAGTAACTGGCTGGTCAGGGGTAAGGTAGTGGTATGGTAAGTTACTGGCTGATCAGGGGGAAGGTAGTGTTATGGTAAGTTACTTGCTGGTCAGGGGTAAGGTAGTGTTATGGTAAGTTGATGGCTGGTCAGGGGTAAGGTAGGGGTATGGTAAGTTGATAGCTGTTCAGGGGTAAGGTAGTGGTAAGGTAAGTTGATGGCTGGTCAGGGGTAAGGTAGTGGTATGGTAAGTTACTGGCTGGTTAGGGCTAAGGTAGTGGTATAGTACGTTACTGGCTGGTCAGGGTTAAGGTAGTGGTATGGTAAGTTACTGGCTGGTCAGGGGTAAGGTATTGTTATGGTACGTTTCTGGCTGGTCAGGGGTAAGGTAGTGGTATGGTAAGTTACTGGCTGGTCAGGGGTAAGGTAGTGGTATGGTAAGTTACTGGCTGGTCAGGGGTAGGGTAGTGGTATGGTAAGTTTCTGGCTGGTCAGGGGTAAGGTAGTGGTATGGTAAGTTACTGGCTGGTCAGGGGTAAGGTAGTGGTATGGTAAGTTACTGGCTGGTCAGGGGTAAGGTAGTGGTATGGTAAGTTACTGGCTGGTCAGGGGTAAGATAGTGGTATGGTAAGTTACTGGCTGGTCAGGGGTAAGGTAGTGTTATGGTAAGTTACCGGCTAGTGAGGGGTAAGGTAGTGGTATGGTAAGTTACTGGCTAGTCAGGGGTAAGGTAGTGGTATGGTAAGTTACTGGCTAGTCAGGGGTAAGGTAGTGGTATGGTAAGTTACTGGCTGGTCAGGGGTAAGGTAGTGGTATGGTAAGTTACTGGCTGGTCAGGGGTAAGGTAGTGTTATGGTAAGTTACTGGCTTGTCAGGGGTAAGGTAGTGTTATGGTAAGTTACTGGCTTGTCAGGGGTAAGGTAGTGTTATGGTAAGTTACTGGCTTGTCAGGGGTAAGGTAGTGTTATGGTAAGTTACTGGCTTGTCAGGGGTAAGGTAGTGTTATGGTAAGTTACTGGCTTGTCAGGGGTAAGGTAGTGTTATGGTAAGTTACTGGCTGGTCAGGGGTAAGGTAGTTGTATGGTAAGTTACTGGCTGATCAGGGAGAAGGTAGTGTTATGGTAAGTTACTGTCCGGTCAGGGGTAAGGTAGTGTTATGGTAAGTTACTGGCTAGTCAGGGGTAAGGTAGTGGTATGGTAAGTTACTGGCTGGTCAGGGGTAAGGTAGTGTTATGGTAAGTTACCGGCTAGTGAGGGGTAAGGTAGTGGTATGGTAAGTTACTGGCTGGTCAGGGGTAAGGTAGTGGTATGGTAAGTTACTGGCTAGTCAGGGGTAAGGTAGTGGTATGGTAAGTTACTGGCTGGTCAGGGGTAAGGTAGTGGTATGGTAAGTTACTGGCTTGTCAGGGGTAAGGTAGTGTTATGGTAAGTTACTGGCTGGTCAGGGGTAAGGTAGTGGTATGGTAAGTTACTGGCTGGTCAGGGGTAAGGTAGTGTTATGGTAAGTTACTGACTTGTCAGGGGTAAGGTAGTGGTATGGTAAGTTACTGGCTGTTGAGGGGTAAGGTAGTGCTATGGTAAGTTACTGGCTGATCAGGGGGAAGGTAGTGGTATGGTAAGTTACTGGCTGATCAGGGGGAAGGTAGTGTTATGGTAAGTTACTGTTTGGTCAGGAGTAAGGTAGTGGTATGGTAAGTTACTGGCTGGTCAGGGGTAAGGTAGTGTTATGGTAAGTTACTGGCTAGTCAGGGGTAAGGTAGTGGTATGGTAAGTTACTGGCTGGTCAGGGGTAAGGTAGTGGTATGGTAAGTTACTGTTTGGTCAGGGGTAAGGTAGTGGTATGGTAAGTTACTGGCTGGTCAGGGGTAAGGTAGTGGTATGGTAAGTTACTGGCTGGTCAGGGGTAAGGTAGTGTTATGGTAAGTTACTGGCTTGTCAGGGGTAAGGTAGTGTTATGGTAAGTTACTGGCTGGTCAGGGGTAAGGTAGTGGTATGGTAAGTTACTGGCTGGTCAGGGGTAAGGTAGTGTTATGGTAAGTTACTGGCTTGTCAGGGGTAAGGTAGTGGTATGGTAAGTTACTGGCTGTTCAGGGGTAAGGTAGTGCTATGGTAAGTTACTGGCTGGTCAGGGGTAAGGTAGTGTTATGGTAAGTTACTGGCTGATCAGGGGGAAGGTAGTGGTATGGTAGGTAAGTTACTGGCTGATCAGGGGGAAGGTAGTGTTATGGTAAGTTACTGTTTGGTCAGGGGTAAGGTAGTGGTATGGTAAGTTACTGGCTGGTAAGGGGTAAGGTAGTGTTATGGTAAGTTACTGGCTTGTCAGGGGTAAGGTAGTGTTATGGTAAGTTACTGGCTTGTCAGGGGTAAGGTAGTGTTATGGTAAGTTACTGGCTTGTCAGGGGTAAGGTAGTGTTATGGTAAGTTACTGGCTTGTCAGGGGTAAGGTAGTGTTATGGTAAGTTACTGGCTGGTCAGGGGTAAGGTAGTTGTATGGTAAGTTACTGGCTTGTCAGAGGTAAGGTAGTGTTATGGTAAGTTACTGGCTTGTCAGGGGTAAGGTAGTGGTATGGTAAGTTACTGGCTGATCAGGGGTAAGGTAGCTGTATGGTAAGTTACTGGCTGATCAGGGGGAAGGTAGTGTTATGGTAAGTTACTGTCCGGTCAGGGGTAAGGTAGTGTTATGGTAAGTTACTGGCTGATCAGGGAGAAGGTAGTGTTATGGTAAGGTACTGTCCGGTCAGGGGTAAGGTAGTGTTATGGTAAGTTACTGGCTAGTCAGGGGTAAGGTAGTGGTATGGTAAGTTACTGGCTGGTCAGGTTTAAGGTAGTGTTATGGTAAGTTACCGGCTAGTGAGGGGTAAGGTAGTGGTATGGTAAGTTACTGGCTAGTCAGGGGTAAGATAGTGGTATGGTAAGTTACTGGCTAGTCAGGGGTAAGGTAGTGGTATGGTAAGTTACTTGCTGGTCAGGGGTAAGGTAGTGGTATGGTAAGTTACTGGCTGGTCAGGGGTAAGGTAGTGTTATGGTAAGTTACTGGCTTGTCAGGGGTAAGGTAGTGTTATGGTAAGTTACTGGCTGGTCAGGGGTAAGGTAGTGGTATGGTAAGTTACTGGCTGGTCAGGGGTAAGGTAGTGTTATGGTAAGTTACTGGCTTGTCAGGGGTAAGGTAGTGGTATGGTAAGTTACTGGCTGTTGAGGGGTAAGGTAGTGCTATGGTAAGTTACTGGCTGGTCAGGGGTAAGGTAGTGTTATGGTAAGTTACTGGCTGATCAGGGGGAAGGTAGTGGTATGGTAAGTTACTGGCTGATCAGGGGGAAGGTAGTGTTATGGTAAGTTACTGTTTGGTCAGGGGTAAGGTAGTGGTAAGTTACTGGCTGGTCAGGGGTAAGGTAGTGTTATGGTAAGTTACTGGCTTGTCATGGGTAAGGTAGTGTTATGGTAAGTTACTGGATTGTCAGGGGTAAGGTAGTGTTATGGTAAGTTACTGGCTGGTCAGGGGTAAGGTAGTGGTATGGTAAGTTACTGGCTGGTCAGGGGTAAGGTAGTGTTATGGTAAGTTACTGGCTTGTCAGGGGTAAGGTAGTGTTATGGTAAGTTACTGGCTGGTCAGGGGTAAGGTAGTGGTATGGTAAGTTACTGGCTGGTCAGGGGTAAGGTAGTGTTATGGTAAGTTACTGGCTTGTCAGGGGTAAGGTAGTGGTATGGTAAGTTACTGGCTGTTCAGGGGTAAGGTAGTGCTATGGTAAGTTACTGGCTGGTCAGGGGTAAGGTAGTGTTATGGTAAGTTACTGGCTGATCAGGGGGAAGGTAGTGGTATGGTAAGTTACTGGCTGATCAGGGGGAAGGTAGTGTTATGGTAAGTTACTGTTTGGTCAGGGGTAAGGTAGTGGTAAGTTACTGGCTGGTCAGGGGTAAGGTAGTGTTATGGTAAGTTACTGGCTTGTCATGGGTAAGGTAGTGTTATGGTAAGTTACTGGATTGTCAGGGGTAAGGTAGTGTTATGGTAAGTTACTGGCTGGTCAGGGGTAAGGTAGTGGTATGGTAAGTTACTGGCTGGTCAGGGGTAAGGTAGTGTTATGGTAAGTTACTGGCTTGTCAGGGGTAAGGTAGTGTTATGGTAAGTTACTGGCTGGTCAGGGGTAAGGTAGTGGTATGGTAAGTTACTGGCTGGTCAGGGGTAAGGTAGTGTTATGGTAAGTTACTGGCTTGTCAGGGGTAAGGTAGTGGTATGGTAAGTTACTGGCTGTTCAGGGGTAAGGTAGTGCTATGGTAAGTTACTGGCTGGTCAGGGGTAAGGTAGTGTTATGGTAAGTTACTGGCTTGTCAGGGGTAAGGTAGTGGTATGGTAAGTTACTTGCTGGTCAGGGATAAGGTAGTGGTATGGTAAGTTACTGGCTGGTCAGGGGTAAGGTAGTGTTATGGTAAGTTACTGGCTTGTTAGGGGTAAGGTAGTGTTATGGTAAGTTACTGGCTTGTCAGGGGTAAGGTAGTGGTATGGTAAGTCACTGGCTGTTGAGAGGTAAGGTAGTGGTATGGTAAGTCACTGGCTGTTGAGGGGTAAGGGAGTGGTATGGTAAGTTACTGGCTGGTCAGGGGTAAGGTAGTGCTATGGTAAGTTACTGGCTGGTCAGGGGTAAGGGAGTGTTATGGTAAGTTACTGGCTATTGAGGGGTAAGGTAGTGCTATGGTAAGTTACTGGCTGGTCAGGGGTAAGGTAGTGTTATGGTAAGTTACTGGCTGATCAGGGGGAAGGTAGTGGTATGGTAAGTTACTGGCTGATCAGGGGGAAGGTAGTGTTATGGTAAGTTACTGTTTGGTCAGGGGTAAGGTAGTGGTAAGTTACTGGCTGGTCAGGGGTAAGGTAGTGTTATGGTAAGTTACTGGATTGTCATGGGTAAGGTAGTGTTATGGTAAGTTACTGGCTTGTCAGGGGTAAGGTAGTGTTATGGTAAGTTACTGGCTGGTCAGGGGTAAGGTAGTGGTATGGTAAGTTACTGGCTGGTCAGGGGTAAGGTAGTGTTATGGTAAGTTACTGGCTGGTCAGGGGTAAGGTAGTGTTATGGTAAGTTACTGGCTTGTCAGGGGTAAGGTAGTGGTATGGTAAGTTACTGGCTGTTCAGGGGTAAGGTAGTGCTATGGTAAGTTACTGGCTGGTCAGGGGTAAGGTAGTGGTATGGTAAGTTACTGGCTGGTCAGGGGTAAGGCAGTGGTATGGTAAGTTACTGGCTGGTCAGGGGTAAGGTAGTGGTATGGTAAGTTGCTGGCTGGTCAGGGGTAAGGTAGTGGTATGGTAAGTTACTGGCTGGTCAGGGGTAAGGCAGTGGTATGGTAAGTTACTGGCAGGTCAGGGGTAAGGCATTGGTATGGTAATTTACTGGCTGGTCAGGGGTAAGGTAGTGGTATGGTAAGTTACTGGCAGGTCAGGGGTAAGGCAGTGGTATGGTAAGTTACTGGCTGGTCAGGGGTAAGGGAGTGGTATGGTAAGTTACTGGCTGGTCAGGGGTAAGGTAGTGGTATGGTAAGTTACTGGCTGGTCAGGGGTAAGGGAGTGGTATGGTAAGTTACTGGCTGGTCAGGGGTAAGGTAGTGTTATGGTAAGTTACTGGCTGGTCAGGGGTAAGGGAGTGTTATGGTAAGTTACTGGCTGGTCAGGGGTAAGGTAGTGTTATGGTAAGTTACTGGCTGGTCAGGGGTAAGGGAGTGTTATGGTAAGTTACTGGCTGGTCAGGGGTAAGGTAGTGTTATGGTAAGTTACTGGCTGATCAGGGGTAAGGTAGTGTTATGGTAAGTTACTGGCTGATCAGGGGTAAGGTAGTGGTATGGTAAATTACTGGTAGGTCAGTGGTAAGGCATTGGTATGGTAAGTTACTGGCTGGTCAGGGGTAAGGCAGTGGTATGGTAAGTTACTGGCTGGTCAGGGGTAAGGCAGTGGTATGGTAAGTTACTGGCTGGTCAGGGGTAAGGCATTGGTATGGTAAGTTGATGGTTGGTCTGTTGTAGGGTGAGTATTATGGTAGGTTAATGATTGGCAGCAGTAGTAGGTTACATGGGATATGTGGCTTCTACATTGAACGTTTGCCATCCCTCCGGGTCTCCCGTCAGTACAAGTCGGGTCTGGCTATCAGAGAAATGCGATAATCACAAGCAGTTATGATAATTGCCGGGACTCAGATCATTTCACATCGCCGTCATCAGGTAATGGGAGATATCCTGTGAGCTAAAAAGGGACGCCATTCCGGAATGTAGCGCATGTTCTTTCTTCTTTATGTCTCTGGAATTTACTGAGTTGAGCACATTTTTATTTTTGAGGTCACTTCCATTTTATTCCTAAATATCTCCTATTTCAGTACCTGCAGCTGCCAGCGGGTGGCGTGTTGCCTGGATGAGCAGCAGAGTGAACAGGCTTGTTTGGTACACGCGACCATGTTTAGGACACAGGCCTTGATGTTGGACTGACAAATGGACATAGATACTGCTGACAGGTACCCCAATTAGTACACAATGGCCCCCAATTGGGACTCCAAGATGCGGAGTATGGGAACACAGACTGGTTACAGGAAGTTGACTGGACAAAGGAACTTATTAAGTGAGATAAAGTACTTGGCTGGTGTTGGGAAACAGGAACTAATGTTGTGGGGATTCCTATTCTTACCCACTTATTTTGCTGTTTCAGGCAGTGCTCCCCCTAGTGGCTCACTGTGGATTAAAATGAACACTCCCATTAAACCTGACCTTCACCCTGAATAAAATATATCTTTATGTTTACCCCATACAGATTGCCCACATTAAAAAAGCATCCTACCTGCATCTATTGCGTATTTTAAAACTTTTACCATACAAGATGCCTCAGGCTGCCTGCTTAGATGCTGGGGAGTAGATTTTTAAGGGTTTGGGCTTTTCATTAAATGATGCTGAAGGTCCAGTTTAAAGTCTCTGTCCAGGCTGGGCAAAAAAAAACCTCTTTTCCACCTACAACTGCTCCATCAAATCTGTTATTCTCAGTGGATGGTGAGATCAGCCAGAAACACCTCACTATAACATGAGGAGCCTGGAGAGCCTCTCCTCCTCATGAGAAGATCTTTCTACCTCTCTACACTATACAGAATGCACAGCTTTTTGGAGGTTACTTATTTTGTACTAAAAATATAAAAATAAATCTAACTTCTATAATCTAATACATAGACAGTGCTATGGAAGATGATTGCGCTTTAAAATTAACAATGATAATAAAAGAAAAAAAAGAAAAAATAGTGCCTCGTAGCGGCAGGCAGCGTCTGGTGAATGCTGGGCGCTGTACACAATACCACATTTATGAAGGTGAATCTGGTGAGCAACTCTAACAGCGCCATGTAGCGTCCAATGTATTATTACAGGCAGCTCAGCGTATAGCGCCAGCGCTCTAGCTTCCAGAGAGCCAGGTATTACCTTTCGCCCAGTGTCACTTTCCCATACATTTCAATGGACGTTCCCTTTCTTCTGTTTAAACAGGGTTTTATTTTTTTCTCTCGAATAATTGTCACCTCTCCTGGCCTAAAAAGATTCATTTTTGAAAACTTTTTTGACTTTTTTGGTTTTTTATGCAGAATTGTCATTACAGGTCTGGCACTGAAGTGTCAATGTCACAATGTTACAACAATGTCATTGTATGTGTTTTTGCTTTGTTACTGGAGGATATGTGTTCAAAAACACACTTTAATCCCACAGCATCTGGCGCTGTGTGTGTCCTTTTTTGATAAGTATGGTGTGAGTCGCTGAGAGTCAGTCGCACTGAGCTGGCGCTACCTTTCGCTCCCTGCAACGCTGTACTGGTGTTAGAGCACCCAACATACATCACATTCATCAATGCTGGCCAGGTTACTACAGCGACTGAGGCACTCTGTTACAGTGCCAGATACATGTTTACAGTGTCTACTAGTGGACGCTCTAAGCGCCGCTATACATCTGCCGATACCTGGCATTAGTATTGAATCAGCCTCGCAGTTTAGGGTGGAGTGATGAAAGGCTCAGTAAGCAGAGCTCACAGCAATCATTCCAGATTCCAGGGATCGCTGCCCCAGGTCTGCAGCCATGATGTCCCTGTTAGATAAATTACGGGGAGAGAGCAGAGGTGAGAACAGACACGACCACAAGGTGTAACCGAGAGCACAAACTCAGGCTGCCGCTACAGTGTCGCTGGATTTGATGGATGGCGCTAATAATAACAGCGCATAGAATGTGCAGAGTCACTAGTCTTAACCAGTCTATTAACTAGGCTTAAATGTTTTTAAAAGAACATAATATAATATAAAAACTTGACTCTTTGGAGAAAAAAATGGTTTATGTACACAGTTAAACAACTAGGCATGTGAAAATATCAAGAATAGACATGTAATGTAAAACACTATGAAAAATATAAAAACAATGTAAAACAATATAAATTAAATATAAACCAATACGTACATATGCATATAAAAAAATAATGTAAACAAAACAAAATGAAAAAATATACATTTGATGTGAAACCAATTACTAATAAAGCTTATATGAAAACATATTTAAAGCGGACCTTCACACTGAATAATAGCCTATCCTGTGTGTCCCCCCCCCTTACATACAGATTTGCCACATAAAAAATCATCCTACCTGTACCTATTGCTTTTTCTTAGCATTTTTAACATCCATGATGGCAGCATGGAGACTCAGGCAGCCTGCAGCCAGGACATGTCTTCTGACTCTGTCGCTCTGCATTCCGGGATTGCTGTCCTTTTCCTGACCCCAGCTCTGTTCTGTCTGTGCAAAGCGCAGCTATAACCCCACCCCTGCATTTTTCCTCTCCTCAGTATGTGATGCTTCTGGAGGGGGTGTGGGCAGACCAAGGACTGAACCCACTTTCCATAAGGGGGGACCACTGAGGCCCAGCAGCAATTTAGGGTGGGTCACAGCACTCCATGGTACAGAAACAAAACCAGTCGATAGAAGGGTAAACAGGGGTGCCTCCTTTTTATTGGGATGCCTCTGATAAACATGGGGTCCCTGGTGCATAGGGATACTCCTCGAGGTGCCCACCTCCAACTGCTCGACCCCAACCCAGTCTGCCCTCCAAAGACCTCTTGGCTTCAGCCCGTCACAAGGGGTACTCCTCCTCAGAGACCTCAAAAGCTGCTTTGGGTAGGAAATGCTTCAGGGCTGCTCCCATTAGAGGGTACCGGCCAGTGCTTCTTCTTTTAGGGACGGGTTTCATCTTCTTCCTCAGCTTCCTGCCTCAGCTTTCATGTTCTACTTTCCCAACAGTCGACCAGCTCCCATTCCCTGGGTCCCCTATATATAGACCTTAGCACCACCCAGAGACAACACTGTTGCCATCAACAGTCAAACCGAGCCCTATGACCCATTCTAAACAACATTGTTGCTGCTAACAGCCTATCAGGGCCCTCTAACTCACCCTGTTGTATCAACATTGCTTCTAGCCCATTCTGAGAATAAATATTCATTTCTTATCCTATGCTATCTATGTAACTGCACTTGCAAGTAAAAATGAATCGCAACTGTTTGTACATTTTCACCTAAACTACCTATTAATCCCATAACAGTGGTGTGGTGTAGTGTGGATAAGCCACCTACTCTGTTACAGGCGCTTACATGTTACATCAATACACTGGCATATGTCTACACTTACCAGCAACTCAGAGCTGCTTCCAGGTAACGTCCAAGTAAAATCTCTTGGATGGAGCAGGGCTAAGCCATCAGCCAATGAAAGTCTTTTCACCATCACTGCAGCCACTCATATGGTGGGTGCTGCTCATCAATGTATGTGCAGGCAGGGCTGGTGTTGGATGAGAAACTGTGTAATTGTAGTTAATCGGCAGTAATCATGGTCAGCCTCATCTGCAATCCAACATATGTCACGATGTCAGCTTATCTCAGGCAATGTCACAGCACACAGGTATCATAGCTGAGGGTAAGGGTTAATGGGACCACAGCATGGGGAGATGACAAGAGGGTATCTCAGGACACTCAACGCAACAGGATAAATGAAAGAATCAGCTTCTTTTATTGTTGCAGGGTCATGAAAAGAAAGTTTTAATGCTTTACTCCATGTCATGGCCAAATACACTGTTCACGGGCCACAAAACTTATATTGCTGCAGAAAGCAAACACAGGCACGATTGCCAAAGTCACACAACATACATAATTGCCAGCCAATAGTAAACTTGCATTTTACAATTGTTATTGATATTTGTTTTGAACATAGAACGTTGTTTCTAATAACACAAATATAAGCCACATCACTGAATATAATTCTAGAGATCCATGTGAGGCACCAGCGTACCCCCCGAGTGGTGGCGACTGTGGTCAAGCTTCTGCCATTTTCCTCTTTCGGAATGTGCGGCATGTTGAGCAGCGTGCTTCTGAACCACAGAGCTGACATACTAGCTCTGCCGCCTCTGGGCTCTTCCAATAATTGCCGTAAATCTCCTTTAAGTACCCGGGCCAGGGGCGGCGTGTCCCCATACTGTACAGGATCAGGAGGGGTGGGCTATAAATCTCGATACTCTAGAGGACACTTTCCTTTGAACTCTCCCTGTTATAGTGAAATGTCAAAATAAAAAAAAAGGCAACAAGTAGCCTGGAGTTAGGAAAGTCTCTCTGTTGCCAGTTCGGGGTCCGGGAATGGCAGCCTGGCGTCACTGCACAGCCTGACCTCATCCCAATAGAATCTGCAGGTAACCTCAGGAGGGGGGGGGGGTGGGTTGACAGTTACACTTTAATGATGTTTTCTTTGTTGGGTGGATATGAGGCAGTAAACAGCCCGACCCCTCCTGCTTTTACTCTCCTGACATCAGAGCCATTGTGTGTTAGGAGAGTGCGGTACAATCACTGGTCGGTTGACTTGGGCAAAGGTTGGCGCTATTGTGCCACCCAGCGCCACCATGATGCTTTTCTTCCTCTTCAGCTGCTTATTCTCTGCAGACGTGGTAAGTGTTTTGTTAATTTCTCTTGTAACACAGAGGAGAGCGATGCAGACTGCTAGCTAGGAACACGCAGCTCTTTCTCTCTCATTGTTACCTTTTAGTTTCTTCTTTTTACTTCTGAAACTTGTATTTCTTATATTCTCACCCTTTCTACTTCTCCTCCTTCCTTGTTTTTTTTATTTATTATACCTCTCTTTTTTACCCTACTTGTTTCTCTCTTCTTGCATCCATTTTAATCTTGTTGGTTTGAAATATACAGACCCACCAACCAATATATAGTTTATTTATTTACTATTTATCAGACTTTTTTCATTTGTCCTTCATTTTTCTATTTGTATTATTTATCCTTTTTTTGCATTTTTTTATTTACATTTATATATTTTTTTCTTCATTCTTTCTTACTTATCTCATTATTTCACACATATCACATTTCCATCAAATTTTAATCCATTTTCTATGTTATACTTTATTGCTATATTTATTTTTATTTGTGTTTCTTTAATAGCTTTCTTTGTCTTTCTTTTTTTTTCTTTCTTTCTTTCATGTTCCCTTTTATCAAACCATTCTTTTTTTCTATTTCACCTGTTATGTGTTATGTTATTAAAATGGCTTTTAAATGTGTGCTCTTTCTTCCTCTAAGCGCCTTATTTATTATGAGGGCCATCTAGCATCTTTCTTGTGGCTATAGTGCCAGGTTTTGACTTGTCTGGCGCTGCAATGTGGACTACAAATGATGCTATAAGTTGCAGTGGCAAATGCTAACTAACTTGCTTTAGTTGTTGCACTAGGTATTGGCCAGCCTGGGTCAGCACCTATTGGACCTATTGACCGCCACTTTGTCCTGCCATTTTTCAGTGCAGCAATATGCTCCCGTGCATATTTATTAGTTTTTTGCTTCCTTACAGTTACAAGAAATTGCTGCTGTGAACATAGGGGGCAAACTTTACGGGACGTTTAGGCTGTGTTTTAGTTGTTGTGGTCAAAATGACACATATGTAACAAAAAGGATTTTTGTAATTAAAAAAATACATTTTCTGACATCTAGGTCCTGTGTTTCCATTACTGACAAGTCACAATGCAAGTTATGTACAAATGAATGTGTGTAATATTAATTATAGGCATAAAACACTTCAGTCCAGTTCTGCCCATTGTGCTTTATGGGAACTTGACGTGCAGTGCCAGGTTTTATCTGGCGCTGCTTTAACCAGAGTGCCCGGTGCTGTCAGCTTTTCTGCGCTAGTGTTAAATAAGACAGGCAGGCTGATTCATCACT
This sequence comes from Gastrophryne carolinensis, assembly GCA_027917425.1. Classification (NCBI taxonomy): domain Eukaryota; kingdom Metazoa; phylum Chordata; class Amphibia; order Anura; family Microhylidae; genus Gastrophryne; species Gastrophryne carolinensis. Next base: position 167,720,444 of record CM051235.1, on the reverse strand, counting down.
AACGCCAGGTAGCGACAGATGAGCGTCTATAGCAGGCATTTTCAGAGCGCCCGCTAGTAGTCGCTGTGCTCGGCCGTGGGTCGCTGTTCAGTAATGATGAATACATTGTGAGGAGTCGCTATTTGACCAGTACAGCGCTGTATGGGAGTCTGACTCACAGCATATTCATTATAAAATCAGCCTCACAAAACTCTGGCGCTGAAAAATGCTTCTTTGAAGCCCAGAGCGCCGGAGGCTGTGTGTTTAAAGTCTGTTTTTCAGCATCTATCCACCAGTAACAAAGCGACAGCATATGGAATTACATTGTAGCAACATTGTAACATGAACACTTTAATGCCAAACCTGTAATGTCATTTCTGCAGAAATATATAAAAAATGAAAAATTTGTGAAAAAAACTGCTTTTTCAATGCCAGAGGAGGTCACAATATTATTTGAGATTCCCCCCCCCCCCAAAAAAAAAAAACATAAACCCCGTTTAAAGAGAAGAAAAGTATCGTCCATTCAAATGTATGGGAGAGCGTCAGGTAGCGAGAGGTCATACCTGGCGCTGTGCAAGGCTGAACGCTGGCGCTGTTCGCTGAGGCTGTGAAAATGATGAATCGGACGCTACATGGCGCTATCCCAGTCGCTAAACAGATTCTGCTTGATAAATGTGTAATTGCGTGCCGTGTCCGGCGTTCACTAGTCTGGCAGTCCTTTGGTCCTTGACATTTATTTTTCTTAGCCTAGTTTCTTATTTTCTTATTTTCTTTCTTACATGTTGTTTATTCCTCCTCTTTCTTTCTTTCTCTCTCTCTTTCTTTCTTTCTTTCTTTCTTTCCTTCCTTTTATTTTTCTCGTATTCTTGCATGTTACTTTTCTTATTTTCTCTATTAAATTCTTTATTTCTTTTATTTCACTTTTGCTTTGTATTCTATGGTACTTTCAGTTTATTTTCTTTTTTTTCATTGTTTGTTTGTATCTTATTTTTACTTAATATTTTTTATACTGTTATTTTTTCCTTTTTTGTTACATGTGGAGACTGATTCACTACTAACGCCAGGTATTGCCAGATGATGTATAGCGGCGCTTAGAGTGACCGCTAGTAGATGCTGTAAGCAGGTGTCAGGCGCTGTAACAGAGCGTCTTGGTTGCTCTAGTAACCTGGCCGGCATTGATGAATGTGATGTATATTGGGTGCTATAACAACAGTACAGCGCTGCAGCGAGCGAGAGGTAGCGCCGGCTCATTGCGTCCAGCACTCGGCGCTCAACACCATATTTACCATAACACTAGACACACAGAGCGTCTAAAGCTGGGCACTGTAGCATAGAGCGCCGGATGCTGTGTGGTTAAAGTCTGTTTTTGAACACATATCCACCAGTAACAAAGCGAAAACACATGGAATGACATTGTTGTAACATTGTGACATTAACACTTTAGTGCCAGACCTGTAATGACAATTCTGCATAAAAATATTAAAAGGCAAAAAGGTTTCTAAAAATGTTTGTTTGCAGCCAGGAGAGGTCACACAATGATTTGAGAAAAAAAAATGTAATTGCCAAACAAGCTATTTATACACAACTAATGAAAGCCCATTGAAATGTATGGGAGAGCGCTACAGAGCCACAGGTACTATATTGGGCTCTGGAACCTAGAGCGCCAGCGCTATACGCTGAGCCGCCTGTAATAATACATGTGCCGCTACATTGCGCTGTTAGAGGCGCTCACCAAATTTGCTTTCTTAAATGTGATTTTGCGTACAGCACCCGGCGTTCACCAGACGCTGCCTGCCGCTACGAGGTACTACCGGGTGCTATCCCTTCTTAAATAAGCCCCTTATTGTTTTTAAAAATGTCTCATACTTCTTTCCTATTCAATTCTCTCTCTCCCGCTCTCTCTCTCTTTACTTTACGCTGGTCTTTTTTTTTTTTCTTCCTTTTTCCTGACTTGTTTTTTTCTTTGTTTCTTGCATTTCCTTTGCTGTAGCATTTCTCTCTTTGATCTTTCCTTTCGCACTTTATACCTCCCTTTTTGAATAATTTAGTTTTATCATCATGCGTACTGTTCTCTTTCTATTTCCTTTATTTACGGTACATGTTGGCATTTTATTTTTTACTTAGCTTTTTGTATATTTTACTTTTATTTTAAACTTTGTTTTCTTTTTTCATTTTTATCATCCCATTCCCTTTTCTTATTCTTCTTTTCTTCCCCCATTCCATATATAACCACATATAGCTACATTGTCAGCCAGTAGTTTATGAGCATTGCAGTCTTGGCTTGTAAGGGTGATGTGAAATGGGGCCCATCAGTGTGTGAATTGTACTCAGAGGATTCCCTTTGATCAGTGGGTCCTCCTGGGTGGCAGCTCTCCGGGTGCTTGGTGTGAGAGCTGCAGTGGCAGTGGGGACAATGGGATGAGCACATTAGACATCCTGTGCTAATTAAACCCTCTGATCTGTGTTTAGAGTAGAGCAATATAATCAGTTAATACAGGGACGGAGCTTTCCCTGCCACATTCCCTACTTTCTGGGGGCACAGCCAGGTTGTGCACACTGCCCTTGTGTTTAGGGTTGAGAAGGCATGGACCCTGATTTAACTTCCTTAAAGGGACATTCCATGAAAAGGGTTAAACTAGCCTGCCTTTAGTTCTCCCTATACTGGCTGTCAGGAGCTGCATATTTCATTCATCCTGCTTTATATGTCTCAATAACTCCCAGTGAATTATTTCCTTCTGCTGGGCCTCCTGAAAAGAATCTGATGACTCATCCATGCATGTTTCAGTGTAATAGTCCCTGCAGAAGTCAGGTCATTTTGTGGACCCTGAAAAATGAGTTAGCAAAGGTAAGCAAGTTCTGTAGGGTTTAGCAGGGAATGCAAAGTGCTGGTGAATGAAAGATGCAGCCCCTGACGACCAGTAAAGCAGAAAGCAGGCTAATGTAACATTTTGCCTGGAATGTCCCTTTAAAATATCCCCGGCTCCCAGTTAAACCGGACCTTCAGCGTGATTTAATGAAACGCCCAAACTCTTAAAAAACGGTTCCCCAGCATCTAAAATTCATATATTTTACGTTTTTGGTCACTTATTATTCTTTCCCCCACTGGACTGCAACTTTGTTCAGGAATTTAGGATACGGGCGCCGCCATCTTGACTCAGAAGCATCACACTTACTGAGGAGAGGAGAGTGGGATAAGGTACAGGGGGACGGGTTATAGCTGTGCTTTGCTCAGACAGAGCAGAGCTGGGGTCAGGTAAAGGTCAGCAGTCCCAGAATGCAGAGCAGCACAGTCAGGAGGCACTTTCTGTTTGCAGGCTGCCTGATAAGATGGCGGCTTCCATAAGCCGCCATCTTGGATGTTTAAAGGCTCATAACATGCAGTAGATGCAGGTAGGATGAGTTTTAATGTGGACAATCTGTATGTACAGGGTGTGGGAAACATATAAGATAGTCTCTTATTCAGAGTGAAGGTCCGCTTTAAATTGATATCAGCCAATTGACAATCTCTAAAGTGCTTTGTGACCATGTACTCGGCGGTGGAAAAAACCAGGCCACCATCGAGCCGGCTGCATCACCCGAGGTAATCAGGCAGGTTAGTAAGGATTTTGTTCCACTTGTGACAGTAATTTTTTTTCCTGGAGTAAAAGCTTTAGAAATTAAAGTGGACCAAAAACCAGTCCTGATGATTCCCTCTCCTGATTTGGGATGCCCCGCTGTTTGAACCTCCCTAGGAGCAGGACATAAACGTACCTATCCGCCTATCCAATATCACATGCACGGCCTACGGCAAAGCTCCACTGTACCTTTTAGATATGTGCGTGCCCATGCCTGGCATGGTAGCCTCCATTTGGTCCTTAGCCAACATGACATCAACAAAGAGAGCTGAATGGAGACAAGCACGGTATTTGTCTGCATGCCCATGTATGTGCCGTTGGACCGGCGGCTAGCTATGTTTTGTCAGCAGTTGAGGCGTTTCATAACGGGATGCCTCTGTGAAGTGGACCAAAACCAATGTGAGTGAAAAACATGGACCTAAAAGTGTGTTTTAGTCCACTTTAATAACCAACATATGAGCACCTTCATGTAGTGGCGGACTGGGGACAAATATTAGTCTGGGATTTTAGCAGCCCCATCAGCCCATGACCAGCCTGCGGCATCCCTACTGGCCCCAAGTCCAGGTGTCCTCCAAGATGAGGCTTTAGCACTGCAGAGAGCAGGTGTAGATATGGCCAACTTGAAGTTATTGAAGCTTTCATATTGTAGGAGCAGATAATGTGGCAGCAGTGGGTCAGCCATGTAAGGCTAAAGCATTGGAGGCAGGGCATGAGTTGCTTGGCTTAGAGGATAGAGTGGGGCCAGTTACAGGGGTTCTGGGGGGAGATTAGTGATGTAGGCTGCCCAACTGGCCCCAAAGTGGTGGCGGGCCTCTGGAAATTCTGGATCGCCCTATTGCCGGTCCGCCCATGCCTTCATGCATTATTAAACTCTTGTAACTTTCTTATTTTTAAATCATGTATTATTTTATCTCATGAGCATTAGGAAGTAAAGCCAAAATACTCCCGAATAGTGCAGTTCATGGAGGTCTATGACAGTATAATAAAGGTACAGCACAGTACTGCAATTTACCTGCATTGCCTTTTGTCTTGCACCCTATACAGCACAATGCAGTAGATAAATGTGACCAAATTCCTCTTTCGATGACAAAAATTTTCATTATTGTGTGCCAAAATGATGTGGCTCAATGTGCGGAACTTATGTTATTTTTTTTTCTTTTTTAGCGGTTTGCAACTCGGTGTTATGAAAAAGAAACAATTTTCTGTAGCAACAATGTGTTTAAATTAGCAATGTACACCAAAGTGGCCTCTTAGAGTACATATCATAGACTTCCTGACTCTGGATTACTATTTACCTGATTGGCTAAGGTGCAGACCACAGGCTTAACCCCTTGTGTTCTCCACCAGCTAAAGGGTTACTGGCAAGGTAATAAATCCCCCTATTGTGGAACCCCCCCCCCCCCTGCTGTTAGGTGTTCCAGGCCATCCATTGGGCCACTGCAGGAATGCTAACATGTAATCCAGGTTTCCTGGCCAACTGGACTGCCTTTATTCCTCTTGCTACATGTTGTGCTCAGACTGGAGGGTCGTACAACATTTATTAGATTAGAAGTCCAATGGGGCATCCCAAAGCATGACCTCCTTGGAGACCAGTGTTCAAAGGGACCTAATATAAAACCAGAATGGATGGCTTTCTGATTAATGAAAAATTAACTGCCATACTGGAAGTTAGACATCTTGGATTTCTTAAGATCTGGTCCCCATAGGTGAAGTATGCCCACCCACATGTCTTGGCCAAACTCTGTATTGCTCTCTCTCTTTCTTTTTGCTCTTTGTTATATTTTTTTCTTTCTTCTCTATCCCTATAACCTTACTTTATAGTAATTGGATTCCAGTGATCCCCTCAGAAGTCTAGAGGGCAACCCCTGCATATTTTGTATAGTGACCTTATACAGATCATACATCTTGATGAAGGCTTCTTGTGTACTCATTAACCAGCCTAACCAAAGCCAATTATCAGCAAAATAACATTGTATAGACTTTATGTGTTTTTATCTTTATTGTATACATACTGCAGCCACACTTGCTTCAGTAAGAAGAATGCTTTACTGAAGGGTTCCAACTGTTCCCTGCCCCCTGTCCATGAGAAAACGTGATTATCTCCTAAATCTAGGACTTACAGCCAGGGGAGAAGGTGGATTAAGGTCCCTGCTGACCTGAACCTTACCTGCAGTTACCGGTAAATTATCTGAAATATGTGTTCCTCAAATCACTATTGGTAAAGCTGGAACTTCTTGATTAAGGTGGTGAAGCTGCTGAGGATAGCTCAGAGACACTTAGATCTTGGAAAATACTCACCCCCCCCCCCCCCCCCCTCATAATAACACAGTGAAACATACAGGCTGATCCATTACTAACGCCAGATAGCGACAGATGAGCATCTGTAGCGCGGATTTCAGAGCGACCACTAGTAGTCGCTGTGCTCGGCCATGGTTCTTTGTTTCGCTGGCCAGCGAGCATCAAACAGCGCCGGCGCTCAAAATCATGTAGTTGTAGCCCAGAGCGCCAGAAGCTGTCTGATTAAAGTCTGTTTTTGAACATGTATCCACTAGTAACAACGCAAAAACATATGGAATTACATTGTTATTACATTGTGACATGAACACTTTAATATCAAACATGTAAGGACAATTCTGCATAAAGAAATTATGTATTCAAAAAGTTTTCAAAAATGTGATTTTCTAGGCCAGGATACATGTCAGAAAGATTTGAGATTTAAAAAAAAAAAATAAAATAAAATTGGGATCAGGAAAGGTATTTAAGGATCTTCCATGGAAATGTATGGGAGACCTCCAGGTAGCGACAGGTAAATACACGGCGCTCTGCAAGGCTGAAGGCCGTTGTACGCTGAGCCTAGGATAATGATGAATTGTACGCTACATGGCGTTGTTCCAGTTGCTCTACAGATTCGGCTTCATAAGTGTAATTGCATGCCATGTCCGGCGTTCCCCTGCCGCTACCTGCCGCTGTACAGGCACTACCTGCCCCTATCCCTTCATGAATAAGGCCCATAGAGCACCAATAAGAATATTAAACTGCTACAGAAGCTCAGGTGGGAAGAGATTCTATGCTATCTACTCCTAATAGGTCTGAAGTACAAACTGTGAGGTACTCTGATGTAGTGAATTAGAAGAGTTTCCATACTTAAACTATACTGAGTTCATTGTACATATATACATTGGATTTATATACTTATCTGTAACAAAGCTGTATGTTTTATTTATAAAGTGCTGAATGTTTTGCCCTGGGTAGAGCCAACCCTGGGAAAAGTGCGGCCTGGAATACACTTTTGCGTATCTGTGTCAGTTCACATATATAAAATCAGCTCCAGTTTTGGGTTTGTTTGAGTTATTTTATTTTAATTTCTGCAAGAAATGGGGCACTTATGTTAGTGCATCTAAAATCATAGATACGTGAATGTTTTGGTAAAATATTTGGGTTTCTCCCTTCCAGGGGCACCAGGCCAGCCCATCTCAGAAATTTTTAGAGGACCACGGCATGGAGGGCACAGACTTCACTCTTCACAAATACCTTAACGAACTTGACCTCAACTCCTTAAAGGAAGAAGGCTTCCTGCCAGTGCCAGGCCAAGGCCCAGGTCCTGCCATCAGCCCTATTGCCAAGCCTACAAAGAAGGAGGAGCAGTATAAGAAGCCAGACTCTATGGAGGAAAACATCACCACAGACAAGAAGGAGAAAAATTCTGGCAACCAGGAAAACCTCACTACCGACAAAATCCTTGAAGTTCTGGACAAAAACATCACCAAGACTAGTACGGGACCTACACTGAAGACTGACACATCTTCTATTTTGGTGGCAACTCCAACTACGGCCCGTGAACAGGAGGACAAGACCAAGCCAATGATGCAACCTACGACAATCACCAACGATATCTCTCCAATAGGAGGGTCAGGGGATGCCGAAGGTCTTCAGGTTACAAACCAAACAAAAATAAGAGAATCAAAGAAGACAGCGAAAGGTGAAGACTTGAGACCTACTAGATGGCCTGTAAGTCATCCTCCAATCAGCAGCATAGTATAATACCGGCAAAAACCACCGGTTATAAAGGAAAATCTATACAGCATATGTGTGATATATATATAACAAATGCGTAATTTAACTAGAAAAAGAAACAGAAATAACAAACCAAATGAGAATGATACCTAAACAGATGTTATATACCTTAGGTAATACTTAAACCAAAGGAAGCAAAGAAGACAAAGCTACGAGGTTATCCAGGACTTCAGGGCCGGCCTGTAAGTCATCCTGTTTTTATGGGCTTTTTTTTTACATTGAGGTCATTGCCCATCTTATTATCAATGAAATCAGTGTGCTCTTATACAGATTCAGTTGGTCATTGTTACTACATTTTTTCGAGAAATTTGCTAGTCACCTGTTTGGCTTTCTCAATTCATATTGATGTGTACAGGTATTCTCTTTTAGAGAATAGACTTGTAGGTCCACTTTAAATATCTCCCCTACACCCTCTTATTGAAGATCCACTTCTGCAGGGACCCTAACTAGTGATGCCAATCAACTAGCCAATCAACCAGCTTTTCACATATAGAAATCATAGCCATGCCCATGCTGCCAGGAGCAGCCCCAGGGACTGGACCGCCCTGGCCAGTCAGGCTGTCCAGTCCCTGGGTTCATCCCCACCCAGGCTTAGGACTTAACTGGTCCATTTAAACTTGCCCCCGGCGAATGCGCTGGGAGCAGCGCCGCCGGGGGGCATATAGAGAATGTGCTCGCGCGCGGCCGCCGGAAGACCAGAGCCGGGCGCCGCAGCGGGACAGGACCACGGGAGCAGGTAAGGACCTTACATCTACATTGTACGATCAGGGGGAATTGTATACCACATTTGATCTACATCCTACAGTTAGTAGGAATTGTTTACCACATTCGATCTACATTGTACAATCAGTGGGAATTGTATACCACATTCGATCTACATTGTACAAGCATGGGGAATTGTATACCACATTTGATCTACATTCTACAATCAATGGGAATTGTATACACTATTTGAGCTACATCATACAGTTAGTGGGAATTGTATACCACATTTGATCAACATTCTACAGTCAGTGGAAATTGTATACCACATTTGATCTACATTGTACAGTCAAGGGGAATTGTATACCACATTTGATGTGCATTGTACAGTCAGTGGACATTGTAAACCACATCTGATCTGCATTCTACAGTCAGCGGGAATTGTATACCATATGTGATCTACATTGTACAGTTAGGGGGGATTGTATGCAAAATTTGATCTACATTCTACAGCCAGTGGGAATTGTATACCACATTTACATTATACAATCAGTGTAGATTGATCAGTCTAGATCAAGTGCATTTGATATACGGAACAGAGACTTCCTCACTCTGGCTTGCTAATAATATGACAGATATGACAGCTTTAACTTCTGCTGTAATTCAACGTATTTAGATAGAGGGGCTCACAGTCTTGTGTTCCATTAGCAAAAGGGTTACTGGAAGTGTTCTCATTTGGGGAGGTCATTAAGCTGCTGATAAACGCACCTGTTACATTGGACGATTTCTGTGACTGAAGGGAAGTGATTGGGAGACAGAACATGCAGTGTGCATCTCTTCTACCACCCTGGACCCCTCCCCCTTGCATGCCTTGTCATAATGCCCCTGTTGGCCACAATATCAGGCAGCACAAAGCGTTGGATTGCTTGCAGCGTCAGCAGGGACCGAAAGATCCAGACAACTCGCGTCAGAGGTCCGGATGTGGACCGAGGTCTGCCAATTGGGTGCCCCTGCTCTAGCCCTTATTACCCCAATTTTAGAGCCATTTTTGGGCCCCCAATTTCAGGTTGACTTCAATAGGATTCCTGTTCGGGTCGAATCTGAGGACCCAAACCGAGCTTTTGCAGCAAGTTCACCTGAACTTTCTGGACCCAAACTTCCATGTGTTTGCTCACTGACCCCATACTTCCCAAGTGTCTCTGATTTGGAGTGACTGTCCCTCTTTTGAGTCTGTGTCCCCCTGCCCCTTGTTCTCCTTTGCCCCCCTTTGAGGTGTGACATGCAGATCTAAATGATTCATTTGCCTAAGTGTTTATATTGTTTTAACTGTTAAAACTACTATCTCCTATCCATCCCTCAATGAGGGGGTGTGGCCTAATTTAACAAATATCCCTCTTTCCCACTTTGAAAAGTTGGTCGGTATGCTAACCCTAACCCATCCCCACTCTTTAAAGTGAATGTCCCGTCTAATTGTAACTCCCCACCCAGCCACCCTCCTCTGGAGCTAAAGCAGGACAGGGGGGGTTACAACATATAAATCGCCCAGGCCTCGTCCAGGACCTCTGACTTGTTTAATCAACTTAGTTCCACGGGTGTTTGGTGGTCTCCCTATCATGCAGTCTGTGGGCAACTGGCTACAGGTTGTGCAGGCCATCAGGTCACCTTTGTTTTAATTAGCTCTTTATGTGTTTCAGGGTTGCCCAGGTCGACCTGGATTTTCCGGTCCCAAAGGAGACAAGGTATGTGTGTTGTTGAGATCTGCTTGGACATATAGTTACCCAATTTTTTTTGAATAGTTATGTTTTCATAAAAAAGTCATGGCCTGGGGCTTAGGGAATTGATCTTGTGACTGGAGGGCTCAATTCCTACCTGTGGGAATGACTGAAATGCTCTTGAACAAGGCACCTAACCCCCAACCATTCCCTGGGTGCCTTGGCTAGGGAAGCCCACCGCTACCAGAATTTGTACACTCACTAGTGTGGTTTACTTGTGTGTGTTCTCGTGTTATCTGCACGGATGAGATAAATGCAGAGTGCAAATTCCTATGTGTTTGCAAGCATACAATGGCGATATAAAACACATAATCTTATCTTATGATATTATCTTTTGTTGAGTACAAAGGCCATTAAATTTGGCAGTAAGCCTTTGAAGCTGATTATCTTCTCTGATGAAACACTGCAGTTGCAGGAAAGTGGGAATTATGTTGAGCTACTGGAAGACAAGTAATCCCAAATTAAAGTGGACCAAAACCGGAGCTAGCATCTATAAGACTCCATGTCTGGTTAGTCAGTGGCAGCACCTTTGCGGAAGCCACACCTGTCGTAACTGAATGGCTGGTGTGGGCGTGTGCAGCATACAATTGCCATATATGCCCCCACCCCCAGAAAAAAAAATTGTGTAGACTTTAAGATGTGTTTATTACATAAAGATAAATTTCACTTTGATTGGGGGCCTGCAGATCAGAGGGGCAGCATAGCTTGGGAAGCCAGCACAGCCTATGATTGTTGTAACTCAATGGCTGACATGGGCTCATCAAGGGATGCAGGAGGTGCCACGTGTGGCTAAGCTCCTGTTCAATTCCTTTAGCAGCACATTAATATGTGCGGCTAAACCTGCTCAGAGCAAAGCTGCACCTGCGCCATGGGAATTAGTTTGTGAGTATGTATATCCAGCAACCAGCAGGGGTTCTCACAGCAGGGCACCCCAAACTGGAATGTCTTAAGGTTACAGACCAAAAGCTGGGATACTGAAAATCCTGAATTTAGGTCCACTGTAATGAGTACATCTGTAGGCTTTCAAAAAATAAACTTATCCCTAATAAATAAACCTAATCCCCTGATCGAGTTCTCCAGTGGTGTTTCTCTTCATCATATAGAAAGCTGACAACATTCAACCACAATTTATTAAGCGGTCTGGCGTGATACCTGGAACCCAATAAAAAGTGACCAGACTCCGCTCAGCTTATATAAATGCACTTCCTGGCTGTAACTAGGAGGCAGGGAGCGGGAGTTAGACACAGGGGAGAAAAGTACTGATCGGAGGAGTTAGGTAAGTACTTTTAGATATATTTAAATGCCTACAGGTATCCCCTAAATAGATGAATATAGATAATAGTATATGTTTAAGCTCTGCCTATTTTTTTTCAGGGTGATCCAGGACCTATGGGGAGAGTTGGAATGACAGGCAACCCCGGCCCCCGTGGACCCCCAGGACTGCCCACCATAATGATTTGGGGCAACTCCCCGGAGGACTGGGCTGAATTTTACGTAGGTTCTTTTCGATGTAACCTCTGTCAGGAAAGGAAAAGAAATCACCCCAGCAGGGAGTTTTTTTTCAGTTTCTGTAACGGAGGCTGATAACCTCTGGGAAGCATAGTAGTTGTTAGTACTGCCTGAATCTGGGCTACAGCCCAAGAGGCTGCTATTAGGCCCAAAAGCTAAGTAGGGATAAGTACAGGTTTCATTCTCCCTTACCCTAATAGACTGTAAGCTCTTGCTCCTTCTGTACCCTCCCTTATACCCTAATAGATTGCAAGCTATTTCTCCTTCTGTATCCTCTCTTATACCCTAATAGATTGTAAGCTCTTTCTCCTTCTTTATCCTTACCTATGCTCTTATATATTGTAAGCTCTTCATCCTTCTTTATCTTCCCTTATACCCTACGATATTGTACGTGCTTCTGCCTTCTTTATCCGCCGTTATACCTGAGTAGATTGTATAGATTGTAAGCTCTTATCCTTCTGTATCCCCCCTTATACCCTAATAGAGAGTATGTGCTTCTGCCTTCTTTACCTACTTTGTAAGCTCTTCCTCTTCTGTATCCCCCCTTTTACACTAATAGATAAGCTTTTTTCTAGTTCTGTATTCTCCTTATACCCTAGCAGATTGTAAGCTATTCTTCCTTCTATAACCTCCCTGATTTAAAAAAAAAATTGTCCTTTTCAGGGGATCTTATCATGGTGCCTTTTCTTCTCTTACAGCATACATCATTCGCTCAGCTGCTTCGGGCCGGCTGGCCTGTGAGTATTACCTGCTTGTTACTGACCGTCTGTCATGGAGGGGTCCTGTAGGAAGCCTTCAATACATTTCCTGTGTATTTCTCTATATTTCCCTGTTCCCTTATGAATATCTGGCTTCAGTCCCTGTTTGGTCAGCAGAAAGTAGTTTCATTTAACAGGAATGCCATAGGTGTCATCAGCACGTACTAGAGGCGAGCACCTAACCCCCAGGCTTGTTCACTTGGACTGTCTCTGCTATTCTTGCTACACAGATTCAGGTTAAAGTTAAAGCTTTAAGTTTTCTATGTTGTGGAGATTTGAACCAACATTTGTTATGAAATTTGGTCAATCTTTTATTTGAACCAAAATACCAGTAGGTAGATATTGGTACTGTGTATAGTGAAAGAAGAATCCCCTTTTAACTAAAGTAAAATACCTGCATAGAATGCTAGAAGCTCCCTTTAAGGTTTCTTTTTTCAAGTGCATTTCCAGCCAAAAAAGACTGGGGGTTTGCTCATGTCTCCCACCCCCAGGCCATCCTGGTTTGAAATGCCCCACATGTTAATCTGATTTTAAAAAGCATTACTGGTATGTGGATAATCCATTTCAATATACCTCACTAATTATTATACTGTCACCTCTACCTCCTTAGAGTCTTTTAATTTTGATCAGCGCATTTGGTCAGTTACAGAATAACATTGATATTTGTACAATTCATTGCAAATACATTGCTCTCCTAGCAGGCCCTAAATGCAAAATTGTGTTGTAATTTCTCCAACGCATTCCAACTTGTTATGGCTTCCTCAAGGAGGATATTTGTCCAGCTATTTTTTGTGTATATATTTTTTGGATTCTGTACAACTCTAACAGAAGGCACAGTCCCTGTGCTCTCTCTGCCATGGTGCAGAAGACAGATGCATGAACAGTGGCTCTGAACCCCACATGCTCCCATACCCCCTCTTCCGCCCATGTAAGTTAGCAATGTTAGAAATGAAAATAAAAGTGATCCTAAGGCCTCTAGATACAAACATTGATCTGCTTAGATTGCTGGGGAAGAGAGATGTCCTTGTTTTGGATACCCACACACACCCATACTGCACTACACGACCACAACCATTTTGTCCTACGGTGGTCATGTAGAAAACTGGTGGTCAGCAACATTCAATGCATGTGGGTAATTAGGATTGCTACCACTGAGGGGGTGGGGGTCAGAAGGGGTGCTTCCACCTCAGGAGGACCTCTGCAGCCAAGCATAGTTGCAGAGGTCCACTTGGAGTGGAGTCCCCCTTTAAAAGTCCTGTCCCATATTAATATGCTTCCTTTCAGAACATTAAAAGGGGGCCTGGACCCTATTACAAGCACTTCGACAGCTAAACACCTCTCCCACAGTGTTCTTTCCTGGTGGGGGTGTTATCCTGTTTGGTGATGCCCCTCTGCACAGACTTAATATATAGGTTTGTCTGCATCTGAAAATGTCATCGGTATATCTGATAAGAAAGAAAAACTTATTTGTAGACATTTTTTCTGTAAACATCAAGGTTAGGTATGTTGGAAGGGAAGGGGGGGGCACAATCTACAAGACCAGTCACATGCACCTTTCATATGTCACAATTGATGTTGCTGTTAATTGTGCCTCTAGCACTGAACTGTTTTACTGCGACCCAGTGGTGAAAGTATAAATTGCACATATAAATAAAATCGTGCCAATGAATGTCCCTGCACGCCAAATAAAACCTACATCCGCGATTCTTTCACTTTAAATTCTGCTGTATCTGTAGTGAAGATCTTCTTTACTGTCAGTAGGGTCACTGGAGACAGGAAGTTCAACTAAGTCTTTGGGTGTCATTAGAACCATAACGAACGAGTGACACCCATGGCATTCCTTGGCAATAAGTGGGGCTATATATCCACAAAGGGGTCACAGTCTGAAGAACCCATGTCTGTGCTTTCTGCTGACCATAGTCCTGTCAATCTGTAGGTCGTTAATAATCAAACTGCCATTAAATGTAACATTTGTGCTCACTTTGAGCAACTGGTCATCATTCTGATTGAAATGCAATGTCTTGAAGCCATTAGCACTAGTGACTGAAACAATCGAATTGGACAGAGAGGTCAGGCCCTGCACATATTTGCATATTAGAATTTACCAGAATTTTCTCTGTATTTCTTAAATTGATTACAAAACCTGCTAATGAGGGATTGCATTTCATTACTGCTGAACATATGATCAGATTGACCCAGCTTTTCTCTCCTGAGTGTGTGATGTGCTATCTGATGTTTTCCATTTCATTTTGTCTCCTAGAGAAGTCGAGGACCCCCAGGACTGCCCGGCATCCACGGCAGACCCGGCACACCGGTGAGGCAGCCAATCAGCAGCTGTGTTGGGGTGTTCTAAAATCTTTATACAAAGGTTGAAGAGGACCTTTGACCCAATACCCTCCACCCCTGCCCCAACTCCTGTAACCAGCATACTGGATTCTGCCTGATAAGACACAAGATACACCCTTTTTCTGGAAGTGGCCATTCTGGATTAAGTGATGCTTTCAGTCAATGTTATAAGGCAGAGCAGCCGATGAGAAACAGAAAATGAATAGTCTACCTTGCTATAAAGTTTATGACTGAAGAATTAGACAGAATGATTTTCCACTAGTAAGGGTGTATGATATCCACTGATAAAAGATTGTACTTCTCCCACCAGTGTGCATCATCCACTATTAGTGGCAATCAGTGTATTATTAGGTAGAGCAGAAAAACATAGAATATGATCAGCCTAATATAAGATAAATATCCCCAGCATTCACTCTCCTTCTCTTGCCCCTCTAGTTTGGAAGCCGTCCATACTGGATCCAGTTACTCTTATAGCACAAGGTGACAAGACAGAGTCTACTCTAAAATTAATGAATCTATAATGGAACCATCAGATAGGGACTGGCCATAGAAAGCACAGCCGCACTGCTTCAAGGCCACCTGGGCTGGACCCCTGCAATACTATAGCCTTAGCATCATGGATGTGGGTGCCATTCCCACAGTATTATGTCCTAAAATTCTAAAGACTCACTACCATCACATGGCATATCTCCCTTTTGTACAAAGAATAATGGTAATGGAAACCCGCGCTACAATTTTTTTCTTCAATATCAATTAATTTGTCAAATAATTATAGCTGCTCCACGTGTTGTGTCCTCTTATCCCAAATATAGAGTAAATGACAATTGTAAATATTTGAACACAGAGCATAAAAGTATGATTATCAGTTCTCTTATCAAATGACACTAGCCCTTTAAGTAGTCCTTATTTGTGTAAAAATAGTACTACAGTTCTTCCACATCCATGCAAAGTGATATCAAATTGTGGCACTTTCTTGTTCTACTGTCACAGCTGTAACATAGTACAGTGTCTTCAATAATCACAGACTTACGCCATCACCGCAGTGCCCATCACCAATACTGGGTACTCTTACCAGCTGGTAGATAATATGAAGCTTTTGTTTTAACTCCTTTGAGATCTCTCCTTTATATAGATGTCCAATTAAAGGCTTTAGGGACTGGTTACAGTAGATTTCAGCTCACCGAGATAATGGTGGTATAAAATAAAACAAAAGGGGAAGAATCTAGTGTAATCCCGCTTTTTTAATTTTTTAAAAATATGAAGTACAACCTATAAAATGCGCACTCACATTTAAAATGTTCACATATCGCTTGTTTTAAAATAGGCGAGGCTCTCACCCTTTTCCTGTCACCACGGCCGTTGGTGTTGCTGTTAGGGAATCGGGTAGGCTATCGCAATTTATCCTCTTGTGATCTATATGTGGATATATGCCAATGCCACATATCTCCCTTTTGCCCATGATCTGTTCCTGCAATGCTACTACAACGTATGCTTTTATCAGCAGAGAAGTTCCTTCGGGGCATGGCTAATGAGCTCATGGGCTTGTGATGAGCTGGGGAGGGTCTGTGAATTCCCAGGCTGATTTTTTGGCCCCATTCCGCCCCTAGGAACCACTGATGGTGTCCGAGAGGCATCTTATCAGAAATAAAATACAGACAATGAACAGTCTACTGTTTTAACTGATTAGTTAGCTTCTCCTTCTGTTCCACTTTGGAAGTAGCAAAACTGGATCATGTGACTTATCAGCTAAGACACAAACCATGAATATCCTATATATGAAATGCACCTGCCTCTTGTGCT
Source organism: Gastrophryne carolinensis (assembly GCA_027917425.1). Lineage (NCBI taxonomy): Eukaryota > Metazoa > Chordata > Amphibia > Anura > Microhylidae > Gastrophryne > Gastrophryne carolinensis. The sequence goes on along the minus strand of CM051235.1, from coordinate 167,703,890 downwards.
CCTCTAGCTCAGCAAACTAGTCGGTCTTGTTGGATATTACTAGTGATCTCAAGTGATGACCATCCATTTCTTCTACTCCACTAATGTGGGAGCAGCAATACTGGTTCCTGTCAGGCCGTCATTCAGTGGGCAGAGCAGGATATGTATGTGCTTGTGTGTGTGTATGTGCTTGTGTGTGTAATATTTTTTTTTACAATTTTAGAACATTCTGGCATGACATTAAAGTTTTAGCTAATGTATTGAATTGCAGATTTGATTTGATTTGATTTTGTGTTTCCATCTACAGGGGATGCCGGGAGCTGCGGGCCGGCCGGGGGTGAAGGGCCAGCTCGGGCTTGAGGTGAGTCACTGTCAGGGGAATCATTATCTTCTCTGTGTCCTGATGAATTGGGGTTTCCGCCTCTTCAACACAAGTAAAATTTAAACCCCAAATGAAACACATAGATGGCTCTCTGTTTCATTTAAAACAAGGAAGAGCTAGAACCATTATAAAGCCAAAGACCAGCCAAAGTTTGGGAGGGTGGTTAAAGTGATTTGCTGGGAAACCCTTTGGTTTATATATTAGATATCTTCACATCCTGTTAGAAACAAAAACTCAATATCACAGCAAATTTATGGGTGCCAATGGGACAGAGAGGTGGGAGCCAGCACACAAGAAGAGACACACATAGGGCTGCACAGGATGTAAGGAGATGCAGAGCTTGAAGAGTGATGCAACGATAGCTGGAATGGTGGTGGGTGCAAAAATATGCATATAGGACTGAAAAGAGATTCAGAGGGGCTGGAGAGAGGATGCAGATTGGAAAGCAGAGAGGTGCAGATAGCCATGTCGAAAGGGTTAGAGATTAGGCTGGAGAGAGGGGATGCAGAGAGGATGCAGATTGCAGAGAGGGTTAAAGAGAAGACTGGAGAGAGGATGCAAAGCAGGCAGCAGAGAGTGATGGAGAAAGAGGATGCAGAATGGGCTGGATAGAGTATGGAGAGAGGGCTGGAGTGAGAAGGTGCATAGAGGGCTGGGGCAAGGATGCCAAGAGGGCTAGAGAGAAAGGATGATGAGAGGGCTGAAGTGAAGATGCAAAGAGGGCTGGGGACAGACTGTGGAGAGGTCTGGAAAGAAATGATGCAGAGAGGGCTGAATAGAGGGCTGGAGTGAGGATGCTGAGAGGGTTAGAGGGAAAGGATGCAGAGAGGGCTGGAGAGAGAGAGAGGATACAGAGAGAGCTGGAGAGAGAGAGGATGCAGAGAGAGCTGGAGAGAGGATGCTGAGAGGGTTAGAGGGAAAGGATGCAGAGAGGGCTGGAGAGAGGATACAGAGAGAGCTGGAGAGAGAGAGGATGCAGAGGGAGCTGAATAGAGAGGATGAAAAAAGGGCTGGAGCAAGGATGCAGAGAGGGCTGGAGAAAGGATGCAGAAAGAGCTAAATAGAGGGCTGCAGTGAGGATGCTGAGAGGGTTAGAGGGAAAGGATGCAGAGAGGGCTGGAGAGAGGATACAGAGAGAGCTGGAGAGAGAGAGGATGCAGAGAGGATTAGAGGGAAAGGATGCAGAGAGGGCTGGAGAGAGAGAGGATGCAGAGGGAGCTGAATAGAGAGGGTGAAAAAAGGGCTGGAGCAAGGATGCACAGAGGGCTGGAGAGAGGATGCAGACAGAGCTGGATACAGGGTGTAGAGAGAGAGAGCTGACTAGAGAGGGTGCAAAAAGGCTGGAGAGAGGATGCAAAGCAGGCAGCAGAGAGTGATGGAGAAAGAGGATGCAGAATGGGCTGGATAGAGTATGGAGAGAGGGCTGGAGTGAGAAGGTGCATAGAGGGCTGGAGCAGAGAGGGCTGGAGAGGGGATGCAGAGAGAGAAGGCTGGATAGTGGATACAGAGATGCAGAGAAGGTTAAAGAAAAGGCTAGAGAGATGATGCAGAGAGGATAGTAGAGAGCGATGAAGAAAGATGTTGCCAAAAGGGCTGGAGCGAGGATGCTGAGGGGGTTGGAGAGAAGGTATGAAAAGAGAGCCAGAGAGAGGATACAGAGAGGGTTGGAGTCAGGGTGTAGAGATGGCTGGGGACAGAGGATGCAGAGAGAGCTGGAGAGAGGATGTGGAGAGAGCTGAGGACAGGGTGTAGACAGGGGTGGATAGAGAAGATGCAGAGGAGGCTGTAGAGAAGATGCAAAGCTGTAGAGGATGCAGAGAGAGCTGGAGAGAGGATGCAGAGAGCAATGGATTGAGGATTAAGAGAGAGTTGGATAGAGGATGCAAAGTGAGCTGCAGAGAGGATGCAGAGAGAGCTGGAGAGAGAATGCAAGGTGCGGTGGATAGAGAAGGCAGAGAGAACTTGAGAGAGGATGCAGGTACCAGTGGGGAGAGAGAGGATGCAGAGAGAGATGAAGAAAAGGTGCAGAGAGCAATGGATAGGATGCAAAGAGGGCTGGAGAGAAGATGCAGAGAGGACTGGCGACAGAGTGTAGAGAGGGCAGGAGAGAGATGATGTGACGTGATGAATAAAATGGACGAACAAACCTTGTGATGAACTGGCATTCAGGCTGGAGTTAGATTAGCCACCTGTCACTGGTGGCATCTTTAATTCAGCAGCACTTTGCATTCCCTGATAAATCCCACTGAACTTGCTCCCTTCTGATAACTCTTCTTTCTCAGCCCCCTTACTAAATTCACTTCTGAGGTCACATTGAGACTTGTGAATGTCATGCTGGGCTGCTTAGGAGGCTCAGCAAAAAGGAGAGAGTTCATTTGGACTTATTAAGAATAATAAAACAGGCTAAATGAAAGATGCTGCCCCTCACACCCAACATGGAGAGAGAAGAAAGCAGGCTAGTTTCACTTTTGGCTTGGAATGGCCCACAAGGACCGTGCTGGATTCCGGGACAAGGTAAGGTGTTTCAGTTTGTGATCCACTAGTCCTAAGTACCATCTACTCAGTCTAACAGCTAATTCATGTGCCAGCAATACACCTGCTGGCTGCTAATGGTAAATACACAATACTCACTTTTTCTATACCTCTGTATGTACTTTCCTATTTTACAGGGGTCTCAAGGACTACCAGGGGTGTCAGGAGCAGCTGGCCTTCCTGGACGGGATGGCACTCCAGGATGGGATGGTAAACCAGGATCACCTGGAATACCAGGGCACAAGGTGAGTGAAGAAGAGGGGCAGAGAAATGAGAGGGGCAGTGACTCCATTATTCTCCACTAGGAACAAGCCATGTATCTACAGTCCACTTAAAGCGGTCCTTCACTCTGAATAAGAGTCTATCTTATATGTTTCCCACACCCTGTACATACAGATTGCTCACATTAAAAATCATCCTACCTGCATCTACTGCATGTTATGAGCCTTTAAACATCCAAGATGGTGGCTCATGGAACATCAGGCAGCCTGCAAACAGCTCTGCTGGGGTCAGCTATAACCCGCCCCCCTGTACTTTATCCCACTCTCCTCTCCACCATAAGTGTGATGCTTCTGAGTCAAGATGGCGGCGCCCGTATCCTAAAGTCCTGAACAGAGTTGCAGTCCAGTGGGGGAAAGAACAATAAGTAAGTGACTAAAAACTAATTTTTTAAGGGTTTGGCCTTTTCAATAAATCATAGTGAAGGTCCGGTTTAAAGTGTAGTGACACCAAACTGCTCCATATATTCCTATAGAGAGGCCACTCAGGGGCTGGTGACACTGTTACAGCCCATGTATTCCGGTAGAGAGTCTTTTGGGGGAAGTGGCACCATAATGACCCACAGGGATGTAACTATGCAGGAGGTGCAACTGCATCGGGCCGAGGCCCTCCACCTTATTAATCAGATTTGAGCTCCCATGGCATTATGTACAGAAAGCAAGCATCATTTAGTATCCAATTCATTTAGGATAACAGGAAAATGGTTACTGTATGTTTCTTAAGGGGTCCCTATTTGATGTCTGCACCAGGGCCCGGCCACATTTAGTTACACTTCTGATGACCCATAACTCCAATGTGGAGGCCACCACGGGAATAGTGATGCCCATGTATTCCTATAGAATGTCCACAAGGGGGGCTATACTTTGTTTAGGCTTTTAGGTAATCTACTTGGAGCGGCAACACCATAATTACCCTTTTATTGCTATTGTGGCATAAGTGACATAATAATGCTCCATCTGTTACTAGAAAGCAGTGACACCAATAGAGAATCTCTCAGGTGGCCCATGACCCAATTGGGTTAATTCAGACCCATAGCCAAAATCTCACCGAGGCTTTCGATGCAACTCGCTGGCAAATTTTTTCAGCACCTTGTCTGATTCAAAGCCCCTTCCAAGTTGTTCTTGGAGCTGCGCATTGAAGTGAGAATTCATGGTAAGATGTCCCGTTTCCATCTGTGATATTCTTAGTATACAGTACGTCCTGCTCCAAATCTAATACTTACTGACTTGTCTTTATTGGTTTAAATTTACCGCCGCCGCGCGGTGACTTGGTTCCGCGCTTGGCGGCGGCATTACCTCAGGCGCTGGGGCGCCGTCATTGGCTGTTGGCCTTTCTGGCTTCGCGCTCTTCGGGGGGGCGCCCATCTTTGGAGTCTTCCGCATCATCGCTATTACTGGCCCGCCCCTCGAGGTATACCGACGCCATCTTTTCTGCTTGGTTTGCCTATGCGCGACGGACTCCTACCTACCACGGTCCGTAAGTGCCCTCGCGGGCGGCTTCATCTTCTTCACTTTTGTTACAATGTACTTAAGGTCTTGTTTGCTTATGTCTTTCAGGCAGGACGAACCCTTCTTGGCTTCTCCCGGCCCTGTTTTTAGTATATTACTTGTAGGCCTTGTAAAAATCATACTCCCACGTCCCTAGCGGGTTATTGGGGCATCCAGGGTTGCTATATAGCGTTATTCCCTATTGGCGTATAGCGCCGTTACAATCACCATATGGAGGCATCCCAGGATAATGTTACCGGGGTCCCTTTGGGACAAGACCGGATGTGTGTAGCGTGTGGCGCGGGTCTGTGTACCCTGTGCTCAGCAGGTGCTTGCCAGTGGCTGCACCTCGTTTCACTTCGCCTACTCCCCCAAGCTTAAATCTCACTCCTGCTGAGTTGCATACTAGTGGGGATTCTCAGCCTGATGTGTCTTCTAGACTGGCTACTGTTGAACAGATTATTGCGAAGTCTTTAGCGCGTAAGGCCCCTGCTAAGAAGCGGCACTTGACGCCTAATGTTACTGTTTTCCCTATGGGAACTGAGGAGTTTATGAATCTGTGTGGCTATACCCCGTCTGATGAAGGGGAGCTCTTTTCTGATTCAGGCTCATCTGATGAGAGACCAAGGGGTCATGACGATTCTGGCTCTGACCCCTGGGCCCCGGATGACACTGACAGATTATTGACCCAGATCTTTGAGGTTCTGTCTATCTCTCTCCCTGTTGATGCTCCCAGGCAAAGAGGGGAGCTTTTCCATACAGCAAGATCACGTTTGTAATTTCCAGAACAGGCACATTTCCATAACCTTGTGCTCAAGGAATGGGAGCGCCCCAGTAAACTTCCCGGGGTTCCAAAGAGTTGGGATAGGAAGTATCCCTTTCCTGCTGAGGTGGTTAAATGTTGGTTATCCCCCCCCCCCCCCGAGGTGGATTCCCCGATCCTAGGGCTATCTAACACCTCTGTCATGCATTCCCCTGATTCTAATACCCTGTGGGATGCCGAAGACCGGCGTATTGATCAGCTGGCATCCCACGCTTTTGCATGTGAGGGGACGGCGCTGCGCCCGGTCTGTGCCTCTGAACCCTTATCAGAAATATGCTTGATAGTGCCCCTGATGATTTGCCTTGTGAGGTGTTTAATGCACTCTCCAGTTGTGATGTTTTTGTAAATTTTGTACTATCAGCATTGGATGACACCATCAGAATGTGTGCCAGAACTTCTGCCCTCATGGTGGCTATACGCCGCTCGGTTTGGCTGTGCCAGTGGGCTGCTGACAACGCTGCCAAGAAGGCCCTCACTGGGTTTCCCGCAAAAACTTCCCGTTTATTTGCTCTAAAGAGATCTCAGACCCCACTGGTAGGTACCTCATACTGCAGGGCACCCTACATGACGTGGAGATCACCCTGGCCACGTATTATGCCCCCAACACCTTCCAAACCCGTTTCTTCAAACACTTGCTTACGGTTATCCAGAATAATACCAAGGGGGTCCTGATAATGGGAGGGGACTCAAACTTAGTAATTAACCCCGGACTGGACAGACGGCGTACGGGGCACTCCGGGACGGTGCCCCCTGCCCTGGATGCCCAGTCGATGGTCTTCCGCGACATTCTCAACGGCCACAGCTTGTGCGATGTCTGGCGGGAAAAGAATCCTAGCGCCCGCAATTTTACATTTTATTCCAACCCCCACGGCTCGTTCTGTAGGATAGACCACATATTGGTCCCCCAGTCAGTACTACCCGCCATTATAGACTCTAGAATTTATGCTACGGCCTGGTCTGATCACAGTCCTGTAATGGCAGTCCTGGACCTCCTGGTTTCAACCAAGCACTCTTGTTACTGTTACGACCAGGAAGGAACAAATGAAGCGTGGACCCACTGGAACTGTGAAACTGTTGGTGAGTACCGCGTCAGGGAAGCGGGGTCTAAGGAGCCACCGGTTTTCACCAGAGCCCGCCGCGAAGCAGGTTGGTCTTGTGCGGCTGATGACTCCCAGGTCGCTACCCCCCAACGGCGGCACAGTTCCACAATTTGCCGAGGTGTTGTACAGCAGAGATAAACGATGGTCACGGTGAGTAGCCAGATTCAGGGCAGGCAGCGAGGGTTCAGCAGCGAGTAGACAAGCCGTGATCGGGACAGGCAGCGGAGGTTCACAGACGAAGAGACAGACCGAGGTCGGGACAGGCAGCGGAGGTTCGTGGTCAAAAGGTAAGCCGAGGTCATACACAAGAAAGCCACAGATTAACTACAGACAATCACGGAAACACACCGATAATCCGGCAGAGGAAGAAGGGCTGGCCAGAATAAAAAGGAAGTGTCATTACCGGATTGGACGGCCGGACACCAATTAGTGATGCACTGGCCCTTTAAATTCAACAGTATTGCGGCGCGCGCCCCCTAGTGGCCGGGGACGTGCGCGCAGGAGAGGCAGGGAGGAATGAGGAAGTGAGGGAGCCGCCCGCAGACCCCGGCAGCCACGCCGGACGGAGGGCAGGACATCAGGTAAGAGAGGGGCGCTGCCAGGAAGGGAAATAGCGCTCGGGCTAGGGGAAACCCGGCGGGGAAAGCCGCGGGGAGGAAGCGCGGCTCTCGCCCCGGGAGAGGGACGGCAGGAAGCGCCATGAGGCGTCTCTGCAGCGCTCGCCCTAACAGTACCCCCCCCCCCTTTGGTCTCCCCCTCTTCTTAGGACCAAGGAAGTCCGAAATAAGGGTCCGATCAAGGATGTTTTCCTCCGATTCCCAGGATCTCTCCTCAGGGCCGTAGCCCTCCCAATCCACCAAGAAATAGCGTCTTCCTCTGGAGATTTTAGAAGCAAGTATTTCTTTGACCGTAAAGGTATCTTCAGTACCTGCGACTGGCTTAGGTTCCAATAATTTGGGGGAAAAACGATTAACAGTCACCGGTTTGAGAAGAGAGACATGGAAGGAATTGGTTATGCGAAGAGAGGGTGGCAGATGCAACTTGTAACAGGCAGGGTTGATACGTTGTTGGATCTTAAAAGGTCCCAAGAAGCGAGGACCAAGTTTGTAACTGGGGATTTTAAAACGAATATACTTGGCCGAAAGCCATACCCTATCCCCCGGTGAGTATAAAGGAGGAGTCCTTCTCTTCTTATCAGCCTGGATTTTCATACGAGACACGGCTTGTTCCAGAGAATGCTGTGTTTCACGCCAGATGGAAGAAAACTGGTGCGAAAGATCATCGACCGCAGGTACCGAGGAGGGCGTTAGTAAAGGCAGAGGAGGAAGGAGATGACGACCATAGACTATAAAGAAAGGGGATTTTCCGGTGGATTCAGAGTCCTTAAAGTTATAAGAAAACTCAGCCCAGGGCAGCAGGTCCACCCAGTCATCCTGGCGAGCGGAAACAAAATGGCGTAGATACAGCCCCAAAGTTTGATTTACCCTCTCCACTTGGCCATTGGATTGGGGATGATACGAGGAAGAAAAGTCCAATTTCACCTTTAATTGATTACAGAGAGCCCTCCAGAATTTCGATACGAATTGAACTCCCCTGTCGGAGACAATGTGGGTTGGGAGCCCATGTAGACGGAAGATGTGTTTAAGGAAATTCTTTGCCAATAGGGGAGCAGAAGGTAATCCAGGCAACGGAATGAAATGCGCCATCTTCGAAAATCGGTCCACCACTACCCAGATGACGGTATTGCCCTGAGAAGGCGGGAGATCGGTGATAAAATCCATGGCGATGTGAGACCAGGGGATGTCCGGAATGGGAAGTGGTTGGAGAAGACCTGCGGGACGTTGACGAGGGGTCTTGTTGCGCGCGCACGAAGTGCAGGCTTGTACGAATTCTGCGGCATCGTTTGCTAACGTGGGCCACCAGTAGTATCTGGAGATGATGGCGCAGGTCTTCTTGATTCCAGGGTGACCAGCAGTATGGGAGGCATGACCCCATTTTAGTATTAATAGGCGACGAGAGACAGGTACGAAAGTCCTCCCCGGAGGACCTAATACTAGAGCAGCGGGAGCAGAATGAACCAGACGATCGGGTGGAATTATAAACTGAGGAGAAGAGACCTTATCCGAGACATCCGAGGAACGGGAGAGAGCGTCTGCCCTGATGTTTTTTGCAGCTGGACGGAAGTGGATCTGGAAATTAAAGCGTGCAAAGAAGAGTGACCAACGGGCCTGACGAGGGTTTAAGCGTTGTGCGGATTCCAGATAAGAGAGGTTCTTGTGGTCAGTAAAAATGGAAATTGGGTAGATAGACCCCTCGAGGAGATGTCTCCATTCTTCCAGCGCCAATTTGATGGCTAATAGCTCTCTATCTCCAATGGTGTAGTTCCTCTCGGCAGGAGAGAAGGTTTTAGAAAAGAATCCGCAAGTTCGAGCTTTGCCGGACGAGGATCGTTGCGTAAGTACTGCTCCAGCTCCGACGGAAGAGGCATCCACCTCAAGAGCGAAAGGACGAGACGGGTCAGGTCTGGAAAGTACCGGTGCCGAGGCGAAGGCCTTTTTTAATGCAAGAAAGGCTGCTTCAGCCTGCGGAGACCATGCCTTGGGATTGGCTCCTTTTTTGGTGAGGGCCACGATGGGGGCTACTGTCGTGGAAAAGTGTAAAATGAACTGGCGGTAATAGTTCGCGAATCCCAAGAATCGCTGGATTGCACGAAGACCGACTGGTCAAGGCCATTCAAGGACCGCCTTTAACTTGGCAGGATCCATCTGGAGACCTTGAGCAGAAACTGTGTACCCCAAAAAAGGTAATGCGGTTTGATGAAAAAGGCATTTCTCGAGCTTAGCATAAAGATGGTGTTGCAGTAAACGAGACAAGACTTGTCTGACGTGCTGATGGTGTTCTTCGATGGACGAGGAGAAGATGAGAATGTCGTCAAGATAGACCACAACACAGGTGTACAACAGGTCCCGAAAAATGTCGTTAACAAACTCCTGAAAAACTGCGGGGGCATTACAGAGGCCGAAGGGCATAACGAGATACTCAAAATGACCGTCTCGCGTGTTGAAGGCCGTCTTCCATTCATCACCCTCTCGTATGCGGACTAAGTTATAGGCGCCTCTCAGATCCAATTTTGAAAAAATCTTAGCTCCGCGAAGACGATCAAAAAGTTCGGAGATCAAGGGCAATGGGTAACGTTTTTTTACCGTAATTTTATTGAGGCCCCGGTAATCGATGCAGGGCCGAAGGGACCCGTCCTTTTTCTGTACAAAGAAGAACCCCGCTCCAGCTGGGGAAGAGGATTTCCTAATGAACCCCTTTTGTAAATTCTCCCGAATGTACTCCGACATTGCTTGGGTTTCAGGGACAGACAGCGGATAGATGCGTCCGCGAGGAGGAGTGGCGCCAGGTAGAAGATCAATCGGGCAATCGTAAGGGCGATGAGGCGGAAGTGCCTCAGCTTGCCTCTTGCTAAATACGACGGAAAAAGACCGATAAACTTCAGGTAGACCCGGTAATGGAGTCGTGGGAGCTGTAATTTGGACTGGCAAAGACGTAAGGCAGTTCTTAACACATGTTGCGCCCCAGGACTTGATGTCCCCAGTGGACCAATCCAAGGTAGGGTTATGGTGCTGGAGCCAGGGAAGCCCCAAGAGAAGCGGCGAGGTACAGTGGGGTAATACGAAAAATTCCAGAAATTCCTGATGGAAGAGCCGATCTTCAGAAGTAGAGGTTTGGTGCGGTAGCGCACCATGCAGTTCAATCTGTCCCCATTAACGGCCGCGACAAATAGTGGCTTGGCTAGACGGTAGACAGCTATATCATGCTTAGTGACCAAGGAGGCCTCGATGAAGTTGCCCGCCGAACCAGAGTCCAAGAAGGCCGGTAAGTTCAGGACGGAAGTGGAGCCAAAGTGAAGTTGTGCCGGCACAGTGAACCTAGGAGAGGAAGCACACACACCCAGAGACGCCTCTCCAAACGATTCTAGGTGCGCCCGTTTCCCTGACGTGGTGGGCGGATTGGGCAATTTTTCAAAAAATGTTCTGGGCTGGCGCAGTATAGACAAAGTCTTTCGAGTCTTCGGCGCGACCTTTCCTGGGGAGTCAAGCGAGTATGGTCCACTTGCATGACTTCTTCAGACGGAGACGAAAGCGTAGACTGAGGGTTCTGAAACGTAGGAGCCAAACGGAATGCCCTCTTGGCACGCAGAGAATCTTGGCGGAATTCATCACGCCTCTCTGTAAAACGAATGTCTATACGTGTGGCAAGTTGGATTAGTTCAGAAAGAGAAGTAGGAAGGTCCCGGGCAGCAAGAACATCCTTGACCCTACTAGAGAGACCCTTCTTGAAGCAGGCACAGAGAGCCTCATTGTTCCAAGCTAGCTCGGCTGCCAAAGTTCGGAAGCGAATGGCATATTCTCCCACCGACAGATCACCTTGAACCAGATTCAATAAGGCGGATTCGGCTGAAGACGCCCGGGCAGGTTCCTCAAAAACCTGGCGAAACTGATCCACAAAAGTTTGAACCGAGAGGGTAACGGGGTCGTTGCGGTCCCACAATGGGGTAGCCCAGGCTAAGGCCTTCCCAGAGAGCAGGCTGATAATAAAGGCCACCCTGGAGCGCTCAGTAGGGAATTGGTCAGCCAATAACTCCAGGTGTAGGGAACATTGGGCAAGAAACCCACGGCAAAGTCTTGCGTCCCCTTCAAATTTAGCTGGCAGGGAGAGACGAATCCTCGCAGAGGAAGCCACCGGAGGCTGTGGTGGGACAGCAGGAGCAGGCGGTGGCGCCTGCGGTTGCTGCATAGACAGGAGTTGCTGCATCATGGCCGTAAGTTGATTGATCTGCCGCGACTGCATGGCGACTAGTGCAGGTAGCTCAGAGACGTCAGGCAATGGCACCTCGGCGGGATCCATGGCCGGATTATACTGTTACTGTTACGACCCGGAAGGAACAAATGAAGCGTGGACCCACTGGAACTGTGAAACTGTTGGTGAGTACCGCGTCAGGGAAGCGGGGTCTAAGGAGCCACCGGTTTTCACCAGAGCCCGCCGCGAAGCAGGTTGGTCTTGTGCGGCTGATGACTCCCAGGTCGCTACCCCCCAACGGCGGCACAGTTCCACAATTTGCCGAGGTGTTGTACAGCAGAGATAAACGATGGTCACGGTGAGTAGCCAGATTCAGGGCAGGCAGCGAGGGTTCAGCAGCGAGTAGACAAGCCGTGATCGGGACAGGCAGCGGAGGTTCACAGACGAAGAGACAGACCGAGGTCGGGACAGGCAGCGGAGGTTCGTGGTCAAAAGGTAAGCCGAGGTCATACACAAGAAAGCCACAGATTAACTACAGACAATCACGGAAACACACCGATAATCCGGCAGAGGAAGAAGGGCTGGCCAGAATAAAAAGGAAGTGTCATTACCGGATTGGACGGCCGGACACCAATTAGTGATGCACTGGCCCTTTAAATTCAACAGTATTGCGGCGCGCGCCCCCTAGTGGCCGGGGACGTGCGCGCAGGAGAGGCAGGGAGGAATGAGGAAGTGAGGGAGCCGCCCGCAGACCCCGGCAGCCACGCCGGACGGAGGGCAGGACATCAGGTAAGAGAGGGGCGCTGCCAGGAAGGGAAATAGCGCTCGGGCTAGGGGAAACCCGGCGGGGAAAGCCGCGGGGAGGAAGCGCGGCTCTCGCCCCGGGAGAGGGACGGCAGGAAGCGCCATGAGGCGTCTCTGCAGCGCTCGCCCTAACAACTCTTATAGCTGGCGGCTCAATGATTCTCTTCTGTCTAGACAACCTACCTGTTCTAAGATTCAGGAGGCTCTTCAGGAATACTTCTCGATCAACTCTGACTCGGTCTCCTCCCCGATTTCCCTATGGGAGGCCCATAAGGCCACCATGAGAGGAAACATTATCTCTATAGCCTCTGCTGAGAAACGCGAAAGACAAAGGAGAGTGAGGGAGTTGACCTTGAAATTTGAGCAAGCCGAAATGCAATGGAAGGGGGCCCCGACCGCCAGAAATAATAGGGTGGTAGACAGATTGCGACTGGAGCTCAATACGCTTCAGGACGATCTGGCTGAGAAAAGACTCAGGTGGTCGAAGCAGAAATTTTATTCAAGAGGTAACAAGCCGGACACGATGTTGGCCCGGAAGCTGAGGGTCGCTGACTTGGACAGACGGCTGCCAATAAAACTGAAGCTCAGCTCGGGGGTTGTCACGGCCGACCCCACCAAGGTCGTATCGACCTTCGGGGAATTCCTCTCAGCTCTCTACTCAGCCCCAGCGAACGCGTGTACGGCTACCCGGGATGAGTTTTTCGACCAGATTGACCTGCCCCACGTGGAACAGGGGGATATAGACAGGATGGAGGCCCCCATCTCACAGAGCGAAGTGCTTCTCGCCATTAAATCCCTAAAGACTGCCAAGACCCCGGGACCGGACGGGTTCAGCAGCCTGTATTATAAAAAGTTTGCCTCGATCCTGGCGCCACACCTCTCAAATCTCTTTAACGCCCTGTGTGCAGACACCTCGCTTAACCCTAGTTCGCTATTGGCGGACATCTGTATGGTTCCCAAGCCAGATAAGGACGGGCTGCTCATCCAAAACTACAGGCCAATATCACTAATAAATGTTGATGTGAAGCTGCTGGCCAAGGTCTTGGCAGCGAGGTTGAACACATTCGTGGCCGACCTCATACATGGCGACCAGGTGGGGTTTGTCCCAAACCGACAGGCCGGGGATAACATCAGAAGGGCGGCTCATCTGGTCCACCACGCACATTCCAGGGACATCCCGGCCTTCCTGCTCTCCCTAGACATTCAAAAGGCGTTCGATTCCCTGTCCTGGGACTACCTGCTGTGGGTGCTTGGGAGGTGGGGATTTGGGCGGCGGTTCCTGGACTGGGTGGGAGCTCTCTACAAGTCACCCGCGGCCAGAGTGCGCTACTTAGGCTTTACCTCGGGGACATTCGGTGTTGGTAGGGGAACTCGGCAGGGCTGCCCCTTATCCCCGCTCCTTTTCATCCTGGCTATAGAGCCGTTAGGCATAGCAATACGAAATTCCCCCAACATCAAGGGCCTGGAGGTAGCTGGCGTTCACCATAAGGCCATGTTCTTTGCAGATGATGCATTGCTCGCCATCACCCAGCCGGTCACCTCGCTCCCGAACCTGTACAAGGTCCTTGACCAATTTGGCCAAGTTTCGGGCTTAACAATTAATAACGAGAAGTCTTGGGCGCTAAATGTGTCTCTGCCGGTGGACGTGGTGGACCAGATTAAGGCCAATTTCCCTTTCCACTGGACAACGGAGCCTCTTCCATACCTGGGGGTGCGCATTTCGGCCAAGTTTACTGACCTGTATGAGGCCAATTATCCTCCTCTGTTCAAATCCCTAACCCGCTTAATGGAGGTCTGGAAGTCATATCCGATTTCATGGATAGGCCGTATTAATGCGGTCAAAATGACGATCCTCCCAAAGCTACTTTACTTCTTCAGAGCTCTGCCGACTAAAATCCCACTGTATATGTTCCGGGTAATGCAGAGGAGAATCCTGGCTTTCATATGGTCAGCAGGCCGCCCAAGGGTGTCAAAGCGCACTATGCTGGCCCACAGAACACAAGGGGGGCTGGGGGTACCCGACATAATCAAATACTATAAAGCCTCGCAGATCGCCCAGTTGGTCCCCATGCACTCCCACCTCAGACCCCCACTATGGGTTTTTCTTGAACTCCCCAATTGCACGCCGATACCCATGGATAGTTTGCTGTGGACAGACCCCGGACAAGACCCAAAGCGCTCAGCCCCCTAATGAGACATTCCCTCACGGTGTGGGACTCGGTCAGGTACTCTGCCGCCTTGATGTCCCCCCACACTCCCCTGGCCCACTTGTGGGACAACCCAAATTTTCCCCCAGGAGAACAAAACAAACTGGCATTTAAATGGTGGCAAGATCGGGGAATATACAAAATAGCGGACCTGCTCCTTGGGGAGGGCCTTGGTTCCTTTAGCGCTCTACAGGAGAGGTACGGCGTCCCCCACAGGGAGTATTTTCGCTACATCCAACTGAGGCACTGGATTTTACCTTTGACAAAATTACGTCCTTCCTTCCAGGTGATGACCCCCTTTGAGGCTCTTTGCGTCAACAATCCCTTCCAGAGGGGAACCATCTCCCTAATTTACTCAGCACTAAACGAAATTAAACAGGAGTCCCACACATATGTGAACAGCTGGGAAAGGGACCTTGGTCCACCTGAGGGAGAAAGGGGGTGGACAGAGATATGGTCTCGCATCCCAAAATGCTCCATCAACATACTGGCAGTGGAAACAGCCTACAAGGTTATGCTCCGCTGGTACCTGGTGCCGAGCCGCCTGAATAGGATATTCCCGGGGCAGGCTAGGACGTGCTTTAGGGGCTGCAGTGCGGAAGGGGACTTTTTGCACACCTGGTGGACCTGTCCGATGCTGACTCGCTTCTGGAGTCAAGTGTTCAGGATGGCTAATGAAATCTTCGGATCCAGCATGAAGAAGGATCCCTGGGTTGCCCTTCTGCACTGTAAGCCCCGGGAGCTGTCCAGTAAACAACACAGACTTTTTATCTATCTCCTCCTGGCCGCCAAGCAGACCATAGCCAAGGCCTGGAAGGCGCAGTTCACCCCGATCTCAGAGGTGTCGGCCAGGATGAACGGCTTTCTCATTAATGAGAGGTTGTCCAGTATTCTGACGGACTCCCATGCCAAATTTCTCTCTACATGGGAACCCTGGATGAGGTTCGCCTGGCCTGGCGAATCCATGCAGGCGCTATAATTACCGTACGTGGTGCCTGGTGGGGCGCGGACGCGACCCCCCCCCTTTACCCTCCCTCTCCCCCTCTCCCCCTCCCTCCTTTCCCTCCCCTCTCCTTCCCCCCCTCCCCGCCTTCCGCCTCTCCCTCCCCTCTTCTATATCTCACCTCTTTATACTTAGCCCACCCTATGGGGCTAATCCGTTCACCTCCTATAATGCTACGGTTCTAATGTCTTCTCTTCTGCAATGATTCTCCTTTGTGTAAACGCATGGCGGTGTCCGGCTGTCCGGTGGCGTGCCCCGGTGGGCCTGGTGCGATGGGCGCGGGACAATATATCTGTGCGGGTCTCGTGCCCCGCCGCGGTGGCGGTCACGGGGGACTGTCGGACACTGGCTTGCTCAATTTGCAATAATATGGAGACGAATGATGATACCTTTTTTTTTTTCTTCCTCTTTGTACCTCCCCTGCGTGGGATGGCAGTATAATGTTGCATGCTTTGCAATACTGTTTGTTGAAAATTTTCAATAAAAATATTGAAACAAAGAATAATATATTATGAGCTGTGTGTGTAGCCCAAAGACACTAGACAGCAGTGGATACCATGTAATGAACAAAGTATATACAAACAGCAGGCTTACATGGAGTTAAACCCAGCTGGGCCACCAAACAATTAATAATAAGTAACGTCATGTAGCAGCATACAAAAATAAATAAACATTTGATTACATCACCATGTCACCAGGGATCCCCCGCCGCAGCCGCCACCGACGCATTGCGTGTCGCCAAGACACTTCGCCAGGGTGTGTCGGCTGCCGTCCTCACCCCTCCTTAAATACCCCGATGATGAAAACGCTGGCCAATGCGGCGCCGCCACGTCACCGTCCGCATGTGCGCCCCGCCCGGCCAATCTTGATGGAGAAGGGGCTGTCTTCCTCGGTTGTGGATACTTTGATTAAAGCTAGGAAGAAGTCTTCTTCTTCCATTTATTACAGGGTTTGGCGTGCCTACATTGACTGGTGTGAGTCTAAGTCTCTTTCCTGTCGTGTGTTCTCTATTCCCAGGATTCTGGAGTTCCTGCAGCATGGGTTGGAGATGGGACCCCAGCTCAGTACTCTGAAGGGTCAGGTTTCTGCCCTGGCTGTTTTCTTCCAGAAGTCCTTTGCTCAGCACCCTCTGATCAGGACTTTTTTCCAGGGGGTCACTCATGTGCATCCCCCACGTAAGTCTATGGTGCCTGTTTGGGATCTGAACTTAGTTCTGTCAGCCTTGCAGGGTGCTCCCTTTGAACCTGTGCAGGATGCTGCCTTGGCCATTCTTACGCTCAAGGTTGTATTTCTGGTGGCTATCACTTCTGTCAGGCGTGTGTCTGAGCTGGCAGCGCTGTCCATTCAGCCCCCCTACTATGAGAGACACCAGGACAAGGTGGTGTTTCGTTTCAAACCTGACTTTCTACCTAAGGTAGTGTCTGCTTTTCATTTGAATCAGGATATTGTTCTTCCTTCTTTGTGCCCTAATCCTAGCAATGCTAAGGAGAGAGTTTTGCACTCTTTGGATGTGGTTAGGTGTTTGAAGTACTATCTAGTGGCTACTGCACCTTTCAGGAGAACTGATGCTCTTTTTGTGGTCCCTTCTGATTCTAGGAAGGGTTTGGCTCCTGCCAAGTCTACTATCAGCAAATGGATCCGTCAGGCTGTGATTCAGGCCTACTCTTCTAAGGGGAAGAATCCTCCCTTCCACCTTACTGTGCTCATTCCACTCGTGCTATTGGTGCCTCTTGGGCCTTCCAGCACCAGGCTTCTGTTGAACAAGTTTGCAAGGCCGCTACTTGGTCTTCTGTTCATACCTTTTCAAAGTTTTACAAGGTTGATGTTAGGGCCTCAGCTGTTTTTGGCCGCAAGGTTCTGCAGGCGGCAGTGGTTTAAACTGTCTGCTGCTGATTTTCTTGGGGATCCCACCCTACTTTATGGACACTGCTATTGGATGTCCAACTGTAAGTATTAGATTTGGAGCAGGACGTACTGTATACTAAGAATAATACAATTCTGTGATTACTCACCTGTAGAACTGGTATTATGAGTATACAGTACATCCTGCTCCAACCCACCCTTGGTTTGCATTTTCTTGGATCCCCTGTATGGTGATTGTTATCATTGTTATAGTTGATAGTTTGGATTGTTTAATTCTGCCGGCTTCTCATTAACTGCTTTTCAATGCTGGGGATTTGTGGGAGGTCCCCTGGTATTTGAGGGGCCGGGAGGAGCCTATTTTCTCTCTGCAGTCTCTCTGCATGTCTCTGCAGTCCAGCGCCATCTGGTGGAGTATATCCCAACTGTAAGTATTAGATTTGGAGCAGGGCGTACTGTATACTCATAATACCAATTCTACAGGTGAGTAATCACAGAATTGTATTTTCACAACTTGTATGACAGTTGAATCAATCACTGTCAGTGACTTGTACTAGTTTTCATTCATAAAATAAATGCTGCCACACACCGCATACATTTTATCAATTAAACTGATAGTGGTATTTTTTTTATTGATAAATGTTATTTAAAAAATGTGTGCCCTGCCAAAGGGCAAAAAGCCCAGGCACTAGACATAAGTGCTTGAAACCCAGGGCTCAGAGGCCATGCCATGGGGTGCTGCAAGTTTCAAGCCCTTATGGCCTTTGGTATGGGCTTGGGGCTCCTCCGCATCCCCGATGTCTCAAATGGGCAGGCAATATGTTGTGTTACCATCATGTCACCCACCAAGTCTGACAGCTCTTGCCTTAGGTGAACTGGTATAGCCAGGTCTCCCCTAGTGTAAAAATTAACCACACCACACAAAATACATGTATTGTTCTTAATTTCAATGCATAACGCTCCCCGTCTTCTTGCTTGAATCTATTGTGGGGCGATGTCTCCTCATGTCACTATGTCACTAATGATGTCAAAGGAGGGGGAGGGGCCTAGAGGGGGTTTGCCAGAGGAAAGAGCCCCAAATCCATACCAAAGGCCATGAGGACTTGTTACTTGCAGGACAAGGGGCTACTGACAGCGGCTAAAGCAGCCTTCGTTTTATCAAAGAAAACTTGTTAAAAAAAAAAAAAACTGTCATGCATTTTTTCGTTGGATATAAATTTTATCTAATGTCAGGATCGGAGGTTGCTAACAGCAATGACAACTCTGGAAGCAGTCTTTATGGTGAAATCAAATGCAGTTTATTGTGTAACAAGTCCAACAAATGGTCTCTGCATTTGGCCAAACAAGCAAAGTCCAGAGTTTGTGAATGCAGCAAAAACATCTCCCCTTTACAAGTAGCAGGCTTGCGACTGGTTGTGTCTCATCACAGGGCTTCCCCCAGACTCTCCTAGCAATCTTTGTAGCCCCATGATCAGCCAGCCTCAGCCACCTGTGCAGGCCTGACGCTCCCGCTTCATTGTAGTGAATGGAGAGGGTGTGGATGCACCACTGTGACTGATGGCAGGGGTGAAAGCTGGCATGGAAGCACTGGTGAATGGAGTTCAGGCCTGGGACAGCAATCAGATGAGTAGACTAGCATCGGTCAGCTGCAGGGGACAAAAGGTGAGTATCATTGTGTTTTTTGTCTCTTTTTTTGGCTGCTGAATCACTTTATGATGAATATAGATTTTTTTTTGTATTTTAGCCTGGACACAGTTGTCATCCTGACATTGTGTGTGACCGTGCTTTTCAGAGTTATAAATCAGAAATTGAAATATAACATTCTGTCTACAGAGCTTTATCTACAGAAGCACCAGGATGCTTTACGCAGATGAGGCTTAGATGATTATATGTTTTACTCAGGGTAGACATCATAAATATAATATAAAACATTTCTTTCCGTTGCAGGGGCCACAGGGCTTTAAAGGTGATCGGGGTCCCCTTGGTGAAAAGGGAGAAGAGGTAAGTGTTCTTTCTCACCCATGTACAGGATTAGGCTGTAACTCACTTGCCTCAGACACAGCCCACCTCCATAAACCTGCCCTGGGGGGTATCATGACCCTGTATAACTTGGAAGTCATCCCCTGACCCTCCCCCCGGTCAATGTCAGTGTGACGTGCCCTCTGTTTTATTGTAAATTCCATCCATCATGACAACATGACTGAGAATATACAAAGCATTGATGTTTTAGGGACCTCCTGGCTCATCCACCTGGTGTTGTCATAGAGCAAATCCAGGTCAACTGATATTTTACATATTTAGGAAGAAACGTCTTAACATGCAGCTTAAAAAGGGAGTTCACTATAGGGTGGTGACATCATAGTTCCCCTTATATTCCCATAAAGGATAGTGACATCAGAACTCCCCATATATTAAAATTGATCGGACGGTTACATCAAAATTTCCCATACTGTATGGAGGGTGGTCATATGACAATTTCCCATACAACCTTATAGGGGATATAAATTTAGCATATATCCCTATAGATGGAGGTGACAGTACTATTCCCTATATAACACCATAGAGGGTTGTCACACCACAATTTCCCATATATTCTTGTAAAGGAGATGGTGATATCACAATTACCCATATATCCCTAGCAAGGAAAACTACAGAAAGGCATCCCCTCCCAGGAAGAACACTCTACATCCTAGATTTTTACTATTGATGGTAGCAGTGCCGACTCACTGGGGTGGCGGGGGGGGGGGGGGGATTAGGGGGGATTTGCTACTTGTCTGGTTGACAGCAAACAGCGGCACTCCCCGATCTCCACTGAACCACACACTGCCTGTAATAGGGAATAGGAGGGTGGTATGCCACACTTCCTGTAATAGGGAATGGGAGGAGGGATGCCGCTCTGTCTGTAATGGGGGGATTTTGCACCTTGCCTATTATTTGGTTCTTGGGGGGACGGTGTTCAGAATATTTTTTTTCTTATTTTCCTCCTCCAAATCCTAGGTGCGTCTTATGGGCAGGTGTGTCTGTCTTATAGCAGAGGAGTAGCTAGGCTTTCTGGCACCCGGGGCAAAGATACGAAATTGCACCCCCCATCTGTGCTGAGGCCCCTCTTTGGCGCCCCCCTGACCTGCTGCACCTGGGGCAGGTGCCCCCTCTGCTCCCCCCTAGCTACACCCCTGCTTATAGGGTAAAAAATGCGGTAATTATGCAGATGCAGACACCTGGAACAGTCCCAAAATTATTTTGGCCAGGACAGCCACAGAATAATTTTGGATAGATGCAAATGCAGAATTACTTTGACCATGATATTGAAAGAATAATTTTGCCCAAGACAGATGCAGATTTATTTTGCCCAGGACAGATGCAGATTCGGAATTACTTTGTCCATGATAGCCATCACACAGCAGTGCCACACGGCGCTGCCATTGTCAGTAGCCTTTCAGCGATCAGGTTGGCTAAAAGGGGTGCTGTCCAGACACTGTCATCTGAGAGCTATCAGAGGGTTACAACACAATAATTACGATCGTATTGGGCTACCATCATCATTTAATATATATTCCACTAGAAGGTTATATTTTTCCATATATTATAATGCAGCTTCTAGAGGGTGGTGACACCATACTTCTCCATATTTTACTTAGGTCCAATTGAATTCAGTTATGCCATAATGCAGTTGAGTTGAGCAGAGAGCTGTTGACACAGTAATCCTTTATACATCCTTATAGGGCATCTATTAGAGGGCTAATGGCACTATAAATATTCCTGTGGCGTGCCACCTATACTTTTTTCCTGTTTCAGGGATTCCCGGGAACTCCTGGGCCATGTGGAGAAGAAGGTATCAAAGGCGCAAAGGTAACAAAAAGCACTTTTGCCAGTCATTCAATTTTTCTGTATCTACCTAGTACCAGGGGCCCCCTCAAGGGCATTCATCACCAAACCTGAACTATGTAGAGCTTATTTGTGGCATCCTAAGTGCACACACAGGTACAATACAGTTTGGCATAATGTTTCTGTGCATGGACCCTTAATTTAAGCCGGTATTACTTGCATCTAAATGTGCGATGTGCCCCATGCTTACCAGTCCAACACTAATCCCACTTTGTACCCCCAATTATTCCGGCCGCTACCCAGCATATTTATGAATTTTTTCCTCCTTGAAATCATTGGCACTGTATTTTTTTGGTGCCGGACGGCATGTTATCATTACAGTTACAGGAAATCACTCCTGGGGACAAAGGGGACAACATTTGCAGTGCGTTTAGGCTGCATTTTATTTGTTGGTTTCCAAATTACACATTGATAAGCAAAAGTAGCAATAAAAATCAGTTTTAGTAACCCAAAAAAAACAAATATTTGCAACCTATCAGCATTAGTGTTAAATAAGATGCTAGCCAGCGGCCACATGGTTGCCACTGTTTTTTATTTCTTAAATCGTATGCTGACGCCTTTTTTTTACTCCTAGAAACTCAGAGTTTCTAGGAATGTGCTGCAGTAGAATTCATATTGGATTCTTTGATAGGGAGCAATTTCAAGATGATGTCTATTGTTGTAACCCAATCCAACCACCAAGGGGCGCTCCTCCATTATCCACCTAATGCTGCCAAAATCACTGAAAAGTTACAGCTAGTGGCAATTAAAGCAACTGAAAGCCCCCAAACACCCGGGGAACATTGTGCTCTTGAAAACCAAACATGTCAGACACCCTCTTAAGTCACATGAAGTATGTAATGTCTCTGTATGTTAATTTCCCTTTAACTTGTTTAAAACATTTGTAAGTAATTCTAAAGGTCCCATTTAACTAAATAATGCTACTATTGCAAGTATTGCATTGAGAGAATAATCCCTATTTAACTATTTAAAATACCTGCACTATATTTAACACTAGAGAATTTCTTTAACAAGAAAAGGCAATTTTAGAGTGGAAGAAGTGCTTCAAAACATTTGTGTGAAAAGCTAGAGCCCCTCTTAACAAAATAATGTGATTTTAGTGGGAAGGAACATCTGTAAGAAATGCTAGAGGTCCCCTTTAAAAATACAACGTATAATTACCTTGATAGAGGAGTCCCACTTTAACTACTTTGAAACATCTGAACAGTATGTAAAGGGGTCAGCAGAACAACCACAGAATGGAGAGCTAAAAATAATTCCTGTAATAGAATAATGTTATTCTTAGAGTATAAGAATTTCCTAGTTAATTACAATATAACGTCTGTTTATAGGGCTATAGCTCCACTTATAGAGTACCTCCAGTCAAATATAACTTGGAGTGCGGAACTGGCATGGCAGCATCCATCAAATCAGCTTTACACACCCCCCAACACACCAACTCCATTGATTGCAATGGAGGTGGAGTGCCAATGCTTGGGGGGACGGATGTTTAGACCTGGCACGCCTCCTCTGTGACTGCAATACAGGGGGCGTGCCAGCATTATTTTGACTGATGGCCACGTCAGGGATTGGGAAGTGGATCGGGCGATCAGTTAAGGCAACCAGCACCGGACTAAGAGCGATCAACTGCAGGGGACAAAAGGCAAGTATACAGCTTTTTTTTTTTCATTTTAATCTTTAATCATCAAAGGCTTCTTCTCTTTCTTGATATTAAAACTGAATGATACAGTTGGGTCGATTCATGGTCAGTGCACAAAAACACTTGGACGGAGCTCAAATGATTCCACATGTGCCTAGGCGCATGACTCATGGCTGGGGCATCATTTTTGTTGTTTGGACCTTAATTTTTGTGTTTTTTGAAAAATGCTATCTTTTTTTTGTAAGTACCCAAACCAAAAATAAAGGGTTCAATCCCTAAAAATAATCCCTTTCATTGTTCATGAACAACGAATCCTAAAATCAATCCCTTTCATAAACATGCAGGATGCTGCTGGCATGTGTTTTTGCAATGAAATAAGCCTGATTGGAATCGACAGTTTCCTCCACCTATTTACTGGAGGAAATTCAATGTTCAAATTGCCGCATCTGTGCATGCTTTGCTGCCCTTTAAACATACCATAAATCAGGTACTGGAGACAGGTGCACAAAGGACGTAAGTGAAAAGTTTCAGGCGCAAATTGGCGCAATGGCAAGCGTTAGTGCACAAATTGATGCTAAAACGAAAGCGCATTCCATTTTGACGAACATGAATCAGACTTGATGCTCCAAATAGCATGGCTAAACTCAGTGCCGCACCGACCATGAATCAACCCTAATGTAACACTTACTGGTACATTTGTATCTGTATCTCTATTTAGAGATGGTTGTTATTTATATGTTTCTGCTAAAGGGGACCCATAGCATGACAAACAAATGATTCTTTTATTGTGAAAATACATTATTCTGTTCTATGTTCTTCAATTTTCAAATACATTTGTTTGCTAAAGGTGACCTCAATAACAATTAACAATAGTAACAAAGTAACAATATTTACAGACAAAAAAACGTGATGACATGATGACAAATTTCTTGTTTGTTTTTTAAAATGAAAAAGAAATACATTTTGCCAGAATTCTGTTTTGGCTGATCTGAATTGGCAAAATTGGGGCCAAATGTAAAGTGGACAAAATGCTTTTAAACTTGCCTTTAAGCCATCTCCAGTGGCACTCCAAATTGAGAAGCCCCTATGTGTGAAACCACACAGGTTCGTCCCTTACTTAGCTTAAACCAGTGGTCCCATGTTGCATGCCCCGCACCCTCCCTCAGGTAACCCCTGTGTACTCCCTGCATCTACCATATCTGAATGGCCGGCATCCAGTGCGCACAGCCAAAAGAATCAACCCCACTCAACCACAGGGGGAAACAACATTGAATAATCATTAGAGGAAGCCCACTCGTGTTCTGTGGGATTTCTGGTTCAAGGTTAGTAAAGCGCAAATCGTAGTTTGTCATACACAGAACAGGAAAAATTGGGATGCCCCTGTGAAGTGGACTACGACCAAGGGGGTCAAAATACTTGGTTTTGTTTTGTTTTACCTGACCCGAATCTGAAGCTCAAAACTCGCTTTAGTTTCTCATCCATAGGACGCACTCTGAATATTACCAGTTGTCTTATCCAAGTTATCCAGCCACAAGGGACACAGTCACCACAGACTCTATTCTAAGGCTTACACAGTGCTAAACTAATTCTTGTCTCTGTTTGCAGGGTGTGAAAGGAGAGCCAGGGCCCCAGGGGCTTACAGGGCCACAGGTAACCCTCATTGCACTTTACAGTTCACATTATACACATTTCAGTACCCTTCTCATATGTGTTTTACATTGAACCTGTTACTAAGTGGATCATTTACTAATATGTGGCGAGCTTCAGATCTCAGGGGGGTGAGCCCCTCATCTCATCAGAAGATCTCCACTAGCTGCTATTCACTAAAGTTTTGCTTCAGTACAAATACAATACTGGGCACCTGACTGGGTTTTGAGGTTGAGAAACAGGGAACAATCTAAAAGATTCCTATTCAGTCCAGTAATATAATTTCATACATTTAGGATTAAAATGTCAGGTGAGTTCTGGGATCAAGTTTTGCTGGTACTAAACCAGGATGACTGATTTGGATGGAATCAGAAAGAAGAACACGAGGGCAGAGCCATCACATTTTACACCCTCAAAGAGCTTTCCAGTCACATAACTGGTGTGCAGGCACAAATCACCAATACAGATCTCAGATACTTCTTCATGACTGGACTAGCGTTCCATAAGTCCTCCGTCTAAGCCCATCCCAACCCAGAATAACAAGACCAGACCACCATGTAGTTGGAATGATTAAATTTAATCGGCCACGGCCAACAATGTATAAACAAGTTTACAACAAGCCTAGGAAAAATCCCCCCTTTATGTTCCAGGTCTGAGCAGCCTCATGATCCCCAAAATTAAAGGGGAAGGGAAGAGGACCAAGTTTTCCAATCCGACCTCCAACCAAGCAGAAACCAACATAAGCTCGGCCGCATCCCTCCTAGGCCAGGGAGCTTAATCGGGCTAACTGCTGGTGGCCAACCAAATTCCCCTTCCCTACTTCCACCCCGATGATGGTGATGAGGAGGGGGGGGAGAGGTGGAGGGAGCGGGCTCCGGCGGAGGAGCCGCCCGCCGACCCCCCCCCCCCGCTGTGCCGTGCGAGGGGGGGGTGAAACTACCACCGCAGCTCCCCACCTGCCCGAGCGGCGGGGAGCCACAGCACTCGCACGGCCCGAGCTGCGATGCCCGGGCCGTGCAGGAACCAACGAAGGAGGAGGGAGCCGCCCCCGTCCCCGCAGGAGGCTGAGGAGGTGCTGGCCGTTTGCGGCCAGCACTCCTCCGACAGGGCGCCGCCGGATCAAGCCCAGAGGAGGCGCCGGCCAGCAAGGGGGAGGACGCAGGCGGGGGAGGCACACGTGGCGGTCGCGCCACCCCCGCCCGACGACCAGGTCGGAACCAGCTGGAGGGGTGGGGGTGAGGGGAGGGGAAGGAGGAGGCCGGGAACCGGCCCTCGCTCCCCGCTGGTCAGAGTGGCGGGGAGGCGAGGGGCTGAGCCGGGCGATTGCCTGGCGAGAGCGACAGGGGCGGGAGGGAGGGGGCGGCGACGAGGACTGTGGGGGGATTAAACTCCTTACCCAGTCCTCGCCTCGCCGCTCCGCCTCCCTCCTTAGCTGCGACAGAAGGGCTTCCATGAGGGGATTTTGGCCGGGCGAGTGTCAGTCCTGACTGCTCGTCCGTCCAGTCAGGGGCCCCCTTTATACTCCCCCCCTCCCCCCCCCCACACCCGATGTCACTTCCCTCGGTGACCACTTCCTCCCCATGGCTGGTCTGCCTCCGGCCAGGAACGCAGGCCAGTCATGGGGGCAGCCCTCCTTAAAGGGACGGCGCTTTCTTATGTAGGGCCGCCATCACCAATATATTGGCTGTATTGTCCTGAGCCCTCTTTAATCAGCGTAATAGAGCAGCATTATGTGACAATTACACCACATGTGCTCATCTCTCTGCTCAAGAGCCACAAACAGGCCAGGTTTTTCAGGTGGTTCATCTTCCTACAGATACCCTAGTGGGGTAGTTGGTGCTCAGACATAGCTATAAAGCCGGCTGTGTGAAAATGCAAAAACATAACCTGTTGGTTGCCCTAGAGAAGATGGTTGAGCACCACTGCTTTACACCATTCTGCACCTCATTCCCACACATACAATCCCCTTGGACAACTCTGGGGCCTTAAGATAGACCAAAGGTTATGCATTATAGAACCCGTGCATCTTCCAGGACCCACCAAATACCACTTTGTGCTCTACCCAGGATCCACCATATACTGCTCCGTGTCCCACCCAGAACTTTGAAATACTATTCTGTGCCCCACCCAAGATCTACTGTAAACCACCAAAATTGTCATGGGCCTATTTATACAACTAAAATATCTGGGCCCACCAGACCACTTAATGAACGCCATACTGTGTTCACCTCTATCATCTGGTGCTCCCAGGCCTTCCAAGGGGACCTCATGTTACCTTTGCCTGTACCCCCATCAAACTCTCCTCCTTGAAGGAAATGAGGAACACTTTCAGCAAATATGGGACCATTAAGTTAAGGGTATAATTGGCGTGTTATAGCTTCAGATGCAAAATATAAGAAGGGACGTTTTAATTTGGAATACCAGAGTAATATGTAGATGGCTTCTTATAACTTGTGAGCTCATAGATTTGGTGCAACATGTTAGAAATGTGTGTGGAGGGAGCACCACTTAACCCAAGGCCTTTCTGTTTGGAGGTCAGGAGATTACACTGATCCCAAACTTTCCACACTCCAAAGTTGCTGCCTCTTCCAAGAAGTCATTCAGTTACAGTGCAGCCACCTAGACCCTCAGGCAGAAAGATTCATTTGGGCCAGAACTGGAGCAGTAATTGGAGACATTGAAGCAAAGCATGCTGAGATAAATCTGTGCTTTTCACTGGATATTTATCATTTCATTTCTTTTTTTAGGGCTCGGCGGGGATGAAAGGAGTCCAAGGCTTTCAAGGGATCCCAGGACCGATTGTAAGAACCAGACAGAGATATAGAGGACTGTAATTTTAAGGATAACACCAGCCAAATCTTAAACCGGACCTTCAGCGTGATTTAATGAAAAGCCCAAACTCTTAAAAGACGGTTCCCCAGCATCTAAAATTAATATATTTTACGTTTTTAGTCACTAACTTATTATTCTATCCCCCACTGGGCTGCAACTCTGTTAAGGAATTTAGGATACGGGGCCGCCATTTTGACTCAGAAGCATCACACTTACTGAGGAGAGTAGAGTGGGATAAGGTACAGGGGGGCGGGTTATAGCTGTGCTTTGCTCAGACAGAGCAGAGCTGGGGTCAGGTAAAGGTCAGCAGTCCCAGAATGCAGAGCAGCACAGTCAGGAGGCACTTCCTGTTTGCAGGCTGCCTGAAAAGATGGCGGCTTCCATAAGCCGCCATCTTGGATGTTTAAAGGCTCATAACATACAGTAGATGCAGGTAGGATGATTTTTAATGTGGACAATCTGTATGTACAGGGTGTGGGAAACATATAAGATAGACTCTTATTCAGAGTGAAGGTCCGCTTTAACACATCTCATTGTTCACAAGAGGGTCCGAGTGCTATTATATTATTATCTGTGATGCTGACACTTATTTCTAGGTGGTCAGCAGGAGATTTACTAACATGCCCATTGCTGGTGAGGGTTCTGTCAGCTGATTTAAAGAGGGAGCAGGTCTGATGGTTTGAGTAACAAACAAATTGGTTATAAGCAATAGTCATTTAATGATCGATCATCTTACATCTGCAGGGTGAAATGGGTGTTCCTGGACCCCAGGGCCCCCCTGGTTTAGAGGTAAGTGACCATCATCACACATTGTGTTAGATAAAGCCTTTAAACAAATATGTGCCCAAAATGTGTTATTAATAATAAAGTCAATAGCTCAATATAATGACCATTAACAGTTACCTAAATTAAAGGTATATTACTTACTTAGCATAATAAAATGCTGCCACACTGCTCTCTAATATAAACAGCGAATCGCAGACCAGAATGTCAGGCTGCCTCTAATTGGATAAATTGTATGCAGAGCCCCTGTTAACCATTTGATAATGTCACCCTTCTTACCAGGGTGAACCAGGACAACCAGGGCTACCAGGCGAGCAGGGCATAAATGGCTCCCAGGTGAGTGCTAGCTCTCCAGGTAAGCTATGACTTCTCCCATCTCTGCATGACTCACTACTACAACTCTCTATTTGGGCCTCCCTTTCCTATGCTCCAATCTCTACTCCTTACTATTTTCTCCAAAACTTCTATCTCCCCTTGTTCTAAAACATTCCCATTATTGTGTTTTGGCACTGCCTAACCCTTCATTATAGCTCATATCATTGGCATCTTCAGACCAGCATATAAATTAGTCTAAAATATTATCCTCTATTCACTATGTTGCTCTGGCTTCTGTTGTCACATTACAGAACAACTGCTCCCCATCCTTTTGATTTCATCAGTTACTGGTATTACTGATACTGATAATGTTGATGAAAATTATTATTATAATGGTAAAAGATAATAATAATTGTCTTACCTGTTAAAAGGGAGATCCGGGTCCACAAGGAGTAGCAGGTCATCGCGGCCCTCAGGTATGTAGAAAATTAATTAGGTAGCTATAGGAGGAATAGATATATATGAATATAGAAACATAGAAGGTTGACGGCAGAAGGAGACCATACGGACCATCTAGTTTGCCCTTATGTTTATACTGTATGTATGTATGTATATATGTATGTATGTATCTTTATCTTAGGATAGATGTGTGCTTATCCCAGGCATGTTTAAATCCACTTACTGATGATTCTTCAACTACCTGTTTCTTCAACTACCTACCTGAAGTTTGTTCCAAGCATCTACATTTTCTTTTCTAGATAAATATGGGCTGGATAGATAGAAAGATAGATAGATATGGTCTAGAAAGATAGATAGATAGATAGTTAGATAGATGTGCTGGGTGGTGGGCTACCAGTACAGCCCGCCAAGGCCCCCAAAATATCTGTACAGATCAGCCGCTCTACAGAATATATTCAAAAATTCATATTTATTACTATAAGCCAAAAGAAAAAAAGACATACATCTAAAAAACAATTAAAACCATGTACATGAGGTGGGGGACGCGCACGTCTAGAGGGGCGCGAGGGAGGCAAGGTAAGGGGATTTGGGGTGTTTGGGGGGGTTTCACCCCGCGGGACATCCCGATCTCGGATGTCCCGCGGGGAGGGAGGTGATCGGCCCGGGAATCTTATAGATTCCCGGGCCGATCACCGGAGGGTGATGGTCCACTTTAACCGGGACAGGCGTTGGTCAGCCACACTCTGATGAAGTGGAAGTGGTTGCCACGCAACGCGTCAGTGCTGGCATCTTGAGGTTGGGTAGACTTGGACCATTTCACACGGTAATGTACATTGTTTTGATTTCATCTAACATATTTTGAATGTTATGGTTTTTACTTTAGTGTTACTGTGAGTCATGCCCGGGAGTCTGCCATCTTCTCTTCATTTCTTAGCACATATATATGCACAGTTGCACTTAGCACCGCTATTGGTGCACTTATATCTATTGTAGGGACACCTTAGTCCCTCCTCTTCTTTTTGCTTATTATTTTTATCTTTTCATTTCTGATTTGATTTCTTTGCACATTTTGCACATTTATTGTTTTGCACATTGCACTAGCACTTTCAGAAGGGGAGACTCCGAGGCAATAATCAGTATATTTATAGATTTGTGACATTAATATTTCATGAACTTATCTTAACAACTATACCCAGTTGTAACAACTGTACTGGTAGCCCACCACCCAGCACATATAGATATACCCTGTTTTCTTCAAGGTTGTGGCCCACCCTCAGCCAGCATCCAGATTATTAATATCAGTACTCTAGGTAGTGCGGGAACACCCCTCGTTGTGGCGGTGCCCTCCCAGTCTGCCGCCGGTCAAGCGATCAAGATAGATAGATAGATAGATATAGGATAGATAGACAGATAGATAGATAGATCGATCTAACTACCATTAAAGTGTTGTATCTATTCATCGCAATTACATTACTATTTCTGGTATTTTTGCACAGGGCCCACCAGGGACAGAAGGACAATGTGGCCCACCCGGTCCTAGAGGACCTCAGGTAGTAATTACCCTTCAATCTCTCATATGATGGTTGCTCACGTATCCTCTGTGGGGGTCTCCTTGCCTCTTTGTTTTTACCAAAACAAACCACTTGTCACCACCTCTATACTGTGACCCAACTACCCATCCATATTCCTCACAGAAAACACATATTTCAGGTTGGTCCAGATATAGTCCTATATGATGTTTTCTTTAATTTGGGGTTTGGCACTTCCAAATTTAGCAGCTTTTATATTTGACCACACTACTGCCATAACTCTTACTGTTGTATAACTATAGTTATCTTTATTTCATGTATTAAACATATTAAAAAGTCATAATAGCATATACTTAATTAAAATATGTACATCCTACAAAATATTGCATGTACACCTCCATGATACAACAAATACACAGAGGGAATATTTCAAGCTTGCCACGTTCTTCTCCGTATTTTGAGTAGACATGTTTCACCTCCTCGGGCTTTCTCAATTCCCTATATAAGGAGTACAGCATTAATTACTGTATTGTGACATGACTATATTCTGGATTGATTGTTGAAAATACATTTACAAAAATGTACCTTGATAATACTTGCTCATATACAGATTAATACTCCTCATTGCAATCCTGGAGCATCCTAGGGGAAAGCCCCTGTACATGAGTGAGTTCAATAGCTCCTTAAATTATTTGTGGACAATAGAACATTACCCCATTAAAACCAATTGGATATATAAATTGTAAACATTTAAAGGGCAATTTGTATTTAGTTTGTGATCTTACACGAGTTAAGTTCTTGCCCGCCAAAGCGTCTGATTCATGCTGTGATTGGTTGCAGGGCTTCCTGGGAGCGGATGGTCCTCCTGGCCCAAAAGGAGACATGGTAAGTTCTCAGTCCCCTCTCGTCCTCACACAGAATGAGGACTGCTGTACCTGCTCTAACCTAATCATAACTTTTTCTTGCAGGGTGCAATGGGGCCAGTAGGTTTACGAGGAGAAAGAGGGCCAGAGGGTCCTATGGTGAGTTACTCCTTGTTTCCCTCCTTCATACCCTCTGCATTGCCCTATGGCAAACCCCTCTCTTTAACCTGCATCCTTGACACTTATCTTATTTAAAATTTCACTCATTTTAGTTTTTCTCTTCTATAGTGCCCTACCTTTATACTGAGTGGCAGCAAGATAAATACCACACATTAAACACTAGAGGGAGCAGACACTTACAACATGCTAAGCTGGAGTTGGCAGTGTGCTCCCTCTAATGGTTAGTGTACAGTGTGACAGCAAGTCTAATACCACACACTGAACACTAGAGGGAGCACAAACGTACAACACTTTATTCAGAAGGAGCTCATGATGGTGTAGTGCGTTCCCTTGGGTGGGCAGTGCTCAGCATTACAGTGGGTATGATACTACACACTGAACGCTAGTGGAATCACAGTCCTACAACACACTAAGCAGACAGAGCTCATGATGGTACAGTGTGCTCCCTCAAGTGGGCAGTGCACAGCATGACAGCAGGTGTAATACCACCGAACACTAGAGAAGATAAATTCCTGTATCACACTTAGAAGAAACAGCTCATGATATCATGGTGTTCTCTGTATATGGTTACTTTTTCATTTTTTATTGTCATTTGTTATATTCTATAAGCTGAGATATACATTTTTTTCCGCAGGGGCTGATTGGATGGTCAGGGGCAGACGGACCGCCTGGAGAAAAGGTGCTCATCCCTTTTCCCTATTTTCCATTACACAGTGAGGAGGAGTGGTCTCATTTTTTTGTGGGGGGGGGGGGTATTCTATTGTACAAACAGAGGACTTTGCAAGGTTAATGGATTATTTAGTTGGCTTAGAAGGGCACACTTCTGTACAAGACATTATAGGCATTCAGGGGTCAGAGGAACCAGAGCAAGCCCTACCCCCAGAAAAAAATGCAGGCCAGGGCCAGCACTAGGGAGACCAAATTGCTGATATATATATATATATATATATATATATATATATATATATATATATATATTTATTTATAATTTTGGCTGATTGGGGGGGGGGGTAGCTAGGGTAATAGACATACCTGATGTTGCTGGATGAGGGGTGCAGTTCTTGGTTATGGAATTTGGGCCCCACTTTTAATTTCGCCCAGGGCCAAAATTTGTGGAACATGCCCTGATTTTGGCAGTAAGAGTTTTGCTAATGCTGTGGGGCTGCTAAACCCATATTTGTCTTGGCTTGTGTACCTTATTGATTTATTTGCCATGAAAAACACAAAAGAGAATATTTTTGAAAAACTTGCTGTTTACAGGGCCGGACAGCCGCTGATGGAGAGAAAGGAGACCAGGGGGTTAAAGGAATGAAGGTATGGATCATGAGTTGTTTCCCCCTTATCCTGCTTTGTAGATCAACATCCACCTTTTATGGTCCTCACGTACTGCTGCAGGTCATGTTTTATGGATATCCCTAGACATATTGGTATAGCAACCAGACATACAGATGCTGTGGGTTCCAGCAGTGGTGGACTGCGACCAAAAATCAGCCCAGGATTTTACCAGCCCATCCAGCACATGACCAGCCTGCTAAGCTGGCGTGCCTTGCAAGGAATTGCAGCGAGAGATCATGACCAGGGGTGGATATGGTCAACTAGATGATACTAAAGCTTTACTATTGTAGGGGCAGATAATGTGCACCCTTCCACCACCAGCCATTATTTTAAGGCTATCAAGTTGGGGGGCAAATAATGAGCTGGGTTTTTTTGGCTGGGGGAGTAAAGTGGGGCTGGTAGGGAGAATAGAGAAGCATAAATTATATGAGGGAGAAATATGCAGTAGCCCAACTGGCATGAAAGCAGTGTGGCCCACTGGGAATTCTCCTAGGTCTCCCTATGACCAGTAAGCCCCTAGGTTCCAGCCACAACATATGGCTGATAACAGTTTTTTGGACCAATTTAAGTTTACCCAAGCAAGTCTCACTCTATTCCTAAGCTGCTGGTTGGCTGTGCACAATAATAATGTGTCATCTTACATATTATTCCACTAAGTAATTTTTGATTATCATGCCAACCAAGAGACAAGTGCCCTTGGGATCACACATTACCGAATATATAGATCCAAGATACAACATCTAGCTCATACATCAGCTGGGAAACCCCTTTACGCAAAGCCAGGAGTCAACAACGGAGAAAAAAGGGTTTTGCACAATGCCTCCACCCACAGATGAGGCTACCCTTTAATGACCCAGAATTCCATCTTTTATACACCTAAAGTATTGAACAATGGTGACATTTCAAAAAGTTGTTTACAGCAATCCCTAGTGAGATTGGCTGCATCCACTGAGACTAAGCTGACACTGTCCAACCAGACCCTGAGAATTGGGCAAAACAAATGTTACCTCATAGTTCTTTAAGGTAACCATCTGCCATTAGCCCTTTCCTGAGCATAAGGAAGGTTAGTCAGTGGTCAATGTTTATAATATTACACTGGCGTTCGTTCACTCATTACCTAGTAGAGATATGCTCCTTTGGGTTTAGAAATAATGGATGGCTTAAAGGTTTATTATTTAGGAATGGAAGGAGCACTCGGTTTGGCCAACCTTTGTTGCAGGAGCGGTGTTTTTCCAGTTTCACTAAGCATGCAAATTCATATCAAATACAATTCAGATGAATTGCTGATAATTCAGCTTCTTCAAGAGAAACACACTTCCAGATGCTTTGACAGGTTTGACGAGCAAGGAATTGCCCTCAGACCACCAGTAATAATGATAAATACAAGTGTGATTGTGGTTTGGCTTTGCCTGGATGGAAAGAGTTTCAGTCATTTATTTTTGATCGTTTTATTCAAAATGTTACAAGTATCCATAGTCACGAAGTACGTTAGGAAAATTATATGATACAAATAAAGTACAGGTCATGATTGACAAGAAGGAATTATAATTATAAACATAATATTTGTTCTTTCTAATTAATTAGGTAACACACTAATCTACTGGTAAATTAAATTGTAACTGAGAAAAGGGGAGTTGCAAAAAAAGTGGGAAATCAATTGACTCCAACAGAAACCAGTCAAATAGATGAAAACAAAACCTAAAAATAGTTGTTCTGGTCATAATCAATCCAAGGGACACAAGTATTAAAAAAAGCCAGTTTATCCAATAATATCAGAGTAAGACTCTCACAAACCAATGTATTAGTATCCCTTATTTAAAGAGGACCAAAGTCTAACAGATTTTTATGGGACCAATCTCATATTAAGGGCTTTGGTCCACTTTAAGACTCCTGGAAAGCAGAACAAAAACCTCTTTGATTAGGCTTAGTCTTAGGATTAGTCTAAAAAGCGGGTGTATGCAAAGCCAAAATGAAACAGCCAGAGGCTAGTGTTCCTTTCAGTACTAAGCCTCTCTGATGTCAGAGTGGCTTAGTAAAGCTGAATGGAGTGTTAGCCAGTGATAGGAAGGAAGACTGCACATGCACTGTGGCATCCCCAGCGAGGAGAGTTTATTTGGGATCCAGGGTATTTTACACAACAGGGCATCCCAGATCAGCTATTGTTTGTCTTGCAGGAAAAAATAAATAAATAGCGCATTTTAACAAAATTATATAATAAATGTTTATTATCATTACTTGTTAATAATTATAATCATTAAAAATATGAAAATAAGGCAAGAAGGTTGTTGCATTGGATATGAACATGACGTAATAACTTAATAATAATGACTGTATCCCGTATAAAAAAAGTGGTTTGTTTGGAATGAAAAAATGTACAGAAAATACCATATTATACATAGGCTCCTTTTCCAACTTCCTTTGAGATTGTTTTTTCTTTTTCAGGGTTATCCCGGTCCAACCGGAATCCATGGCGCACCTGGTATTCAAGGGCAGTCTGGCTTTGTAGGATTTCCTGGACCAAAAGGACATTTAGGTCCTCCAGGCACTGTGGTGAGCTTCACTGATTGTCCTCTACTCCTGGCTTGCGGCTTTTCAATACAGTCTTGTAGCATTGGCAGAAGCAGTGGCAAATGACTTGTAATACATAAGGATATTCACACAGAATAATATACAACACTGGCTAGAAAATATTAAAAGGGTGTGGGGTAGTGCCAGACAGCAGCTGTCAAGGCAAACTGGATTAAAGGGGGGCATCAAAAGAGGAATAATTGACAAGATCGTCTTTTTCCTATCCATAAAATCACTGGTCAGACCCCATATGGAATATTATGGACAGTTTGGGTAACAGAAAACATTTTGGGTATTATGAGACATAGAAGAACTTGAGCATGTTCAGACTAACAACTAAATGAACAAATGGAATGGGGGGGACTAGATTACCCAGAAAGATTGTCGAAATTGGGGGTATTTAAAAAAAGACATCCCAAGGGTAACCTATTAACTATGCAAAAATACATCAAAGATCTGCCCCATAATCTATTTGTACCCAAAACTGTAACCTGCGGACATCCTATTTCACTAGAGGAAAGATATATCTTATACTGACAAAGGAAGGGATTATTTAATCTAAGAGTGGTGAGACTATAGAACTGGCTAGAAGAGGAGCAAGTTATGGGGAGTACACTAACATAGGGCACTGCATGCCTTCATTGGGTTTTATAACATTACTTTCTTACTTGAGTTAAGTTTGGGGGATAATATACTCTGTCAACTCACCTAGCTTGGGGAGGTCATTGCTTTACATTACAAGGCCCAACGGTGTCTTTTTGTCTTACATGTTGTCTTATTACACCTTATTTTTTAGGGGGATGAAGGACAAATTGGGCCTCCTGGTCCTAATGGCAGCGATGGCCCAAAGGTAAGTCCAATATGAAGTTCGATGTTTCTAGAGTTCCACCAGATTTTTGTATGAAGCTTGCAAAAGACTTTTTGAATCTTCATCAGCTTTTTTCTGATGCAAAATAGAAGTGTCATGGGAGAAGTTAACATCATAAAGGGACATTCCAGGCAAAAGGTTAATTTAACATGCTTTCTGCTGGCTGTGAGGGGCTGCATCTTTATTTAGCCTGCTTGATGTTTCTTGGTAAGCTCTAATTCCCTTTACCTTCATCTGGGCTTGCTCATATATGCATGAGAGATTGGCCCTGCGAAATGTTACAGTGTAGCACTGGGACCAACAGTGCTAAAACCGGACCATTGTTGCCTGCAGGACTCAATTGTGTGATCGAGCCTGCAGACAGGAAGTAAGTGTTTTTAGTTTTTTTATTTTCCTTGCCTGCACTGTCCCCTTCTCCAGTGACACAGGGGCCATTAGAAATACAGTTGCTCTCAACAAGATGTAAATTCTGTTTTTCTTCCCTGATTCATATCAGATTAACTTTGCCTTTTTTGTAATTTAGGGTAACCGTGGTCCTGATGGGCTGAAGGGGATGCCTGGACTCCCGGGGAATGTGGTAACTTTCACTAATTATTGTAATTTTATGCAAATACTCTCCCCCCCATGCCCCCAGGCAAGACCCATGATGTACAAGCAACAACACATTTGTAGGTCAACAGGTTCAGCTTAATTCGAGGGGGTGCTTTGCTCTGCCAAGAATTTAAATCTGCAGTCGTTATGGCCTTTACTAATAATCAGGAATAAAAAGGTTAAATAAGACCTCTACTCCTTGCTGAGTGGCCCATAATTCAGGCTGACCCCTAGACGCCCTGACAAATTCAGACTACTATCTGACTATATGGTCTGTCACTTACCTCTCTGACCACCATCTGCTTCATTTGTAGCTCAATCCCAGGCATCTTGCTTTTTTTCGGGACAAGGGAAGCTGTTTTTCCCCACTCGTACCTTTCAACCTCCTGAGAGTGGGAACAAGAAAACCCCAAAAGATATACTTGCAGACTTACAGACTAGAGCAAGCTAACTAAACCTCCTGAGCTGGTTGTATGGCCCCAGCAATGTTTAATCTAGTTAGGTCATGTGATCATGTGAGGTCCTGAGCTTCTGACCTAAACTTTTTTTAATCAAATGAGCACAAGAACAGAAGATGCAATGCTAATCTCTAATTCATGAATGTTCCATGTTAATGCCTTTATTTATTAGGATTTGCCTTCTTTTTAGTATTACTCCCTACTACCCTACAGTGTGTGAGAATAAATATTACATCATTTATTACAGGGACGGATGGGTCAGAGAGGCCTTGCGGGGATGCCGGGACCCCCGGTTAGCAACACTTTTTATTATTTAATATCAACAATATTAAGATTTGACTTGGCATGTAACTGATTGATTCTGTTTTTCACGTTACAGGGTCATCGTGGTTTTCCAGGTCCGGAGGGTGCAGAAGGACTGCTTGGTACACAGGTTCCCACTATGCACTATATATACCCATTATCCTGCATGCCATCCAAAGTCCCACTATCACGCTAGAATTTATTTTGTTTGTCACTTGTATGTTTGAGCCAACAAGCCACAATGCCAATGCAGATCTCAAGGGATTTGGTTTTCTTGGTCAGTAGTTACACTCATTCTTCCAAGCAATGAAAAAGCCTGCTCCTATGTAATTAAGAAAAGAGGAGCAAAAGGGGGGTGGTCAGAGGTTACACAAGGAGCTTAAGAGCAGAATCCATTTTTTTGCCTAACTTACAGTTGTTATAGTCACCTCACAAGGTTTGTTGCACTGTAGAGAACAGTGTCCAATCACACAGAGATTTTTCAAAAGAAGACCATGAAAGCATCTTAATGTCATGTCCCTCCACTTGAACTTTGTACTTTTACCTTTGTCAGTTGAGTCAACCAGGACATATATGTATTAGATTTTTTAACCAAATTTCACCATGCAACATGATGCTTGTGTTTCTATTTTGCATCAGCTCCAAATTTGTTTGTTTTGGATGATATCTTCCCTTTATATTGAAATCAGAACAAACCTTGCAATGTGCCTTCTTCATCCATAGTTCTTGGCCTTTCCTAGACAATTCCTATTGAAATGCCATTTGCCACCACATCTTTCTCTTCCCAGACAAGTTTGTTGGTGAGTCTGAAAGATGATTGTGGTAGATTTTTGGGGGGCACACAGTGATGGATGTTCTCATATATCTCCCCATGCACTGTTCCCAGCAGTGGTATCACAGTGGTCAAAATGTTTTGTTTTATGTGTTGTATTATCCTGTAGTGCATCTGAGGAACTTCATAATTACTTTTACACCCACAGGGGCCAATGGGGGCATCAGGGCTTCCTGGGAGCAGAGGAACAGCCGTGAGTAGGACACTACTTCCAATAATTTCACTCCCATGTAAAGCTAAATTCAGATTAAATTTCTGCCACCTAACTGTGTTATTAACACAATGTCATATTTAAGATGGTGCTTTATGACCTGTGTTTGACATCTGCAGGGCTCACCGGGACTTCGAGGGGAGATTGGCAGAATTGGACCTCTGGGACCACCTGTAAGTACATATGACTACAGACTTGATCATGTGCTTCGGTCTGTGCCTTTCTGTGCTCAGAATTTATTGTATGCCATATTTCATTGCAGGGTCCTCCAGGTAGACCAGGCATGGATGGAGAGCCAGGGCCTATCGGTGAAAGGGTAAGGCTTGATGGGCATATTACTCAGCTTTAGAGCTAGAAGGGGTCTGTTTTCATGGCTGAGTCTGGGACAGGTGAACTGTGCTGGGCTGCAGGAGATGGCTGGGAGTTCAGAACAATGTAAAAAACAATCAAACATTCACAAGTTTCGGTACATTTGCGAACAAAGAGTTTATTGCCTGCGCTTCACAGGTTATAATAAATAAAACTTAGCTTTTAATGTTGGTCCATTAAAATCCGATATCCTCGCTTCTTCCTTTCTTCCTCCATGTGAGCTGTACTATCGGATTTTAATGGACCAACATTAAAAGCTAAGTTTTATTTATTATAGCTTGTGAAGCGCAGGGATTAACTCTTTGTTTGCATTACTGGTTTGCTTGGATGGCAGTCGTCCTCCTTCTGCTGCTCCATACTGTGAACTACTTACCTTTTCCTAGTGGTGAGCGACTCTTTCCTAGTGGTGAGCGAATCTCTTTTTTGCTTGGATTAGACGCATTTCCCTTGCTTTTTCTCCACACAACACAACATTCTGCTACTTTCAAAATTCAAACATTGAAGTGGCCATTCCTTTGTTAGCTATGACACAGCTAAAAATACCATTTTGTGATTACTCACCTGTAAAATGGTTATTACAAGTATGTCACACACCCTGCTTCCGAATATTCATGACACTTGGGTAACTGTCCTGTAGAGGGCGATCTTGCAGAGATGACATGAAAAAAAGGAGCCCCTCCTGGCCCATAAATACCTGGGACTTCCCGCCATTCCCCAGTATAAGACAGCAGTAACGGGACCAGGAAGAGCCAAATGTAAACAGCAAATAAAAAGGTTCACCATATAAAGGATCCCAGAAAACCAAAAAAGGGCGGGATGAAGCGGGGTGTGTGACATACTCGTAATAACCATTTTACAGGTGAGTAATCACAAAATGGTATTATTCCCAGTATGTCACACACCCTGCTTCCGAATATTCATGACACTTGGGACATCCAATAGCAGTGCCCATAATGGGTGGGGATCCAAAAAAGGCAATAATGCAAACTTAAACTACTGCAGCTTGCAGAACTTTGTGGCCAAAAAACAGCATCCGCTGAGGCCCGCACATCAACCTTATAAAACTTGGAAAAAGTATGAACAGAAGACCAAGTAGCAGCCTTACAAACTTGTTCAACAGAAGCCTGATGCTAAAAAGCCCAAGAAGCCCCAACAGCACGAGTAGAATGAGCAGTAACACAAAAAGGGGGAACTTTCCCCTTGGCAGAATAGGCCCCAACAATGGCCTGTCGAATCCATTTACTAATGGAAGACTTAGCGGGCGCCAGACCTTTCCTGGGCCCGGAGGGCACCACGAAAAAGGCGTCCGTCTTACGAAAAGGAGAAGTAGCCACCAAATAATATTTCACACATCGAACCACATCCAAAGAATGTTAGGTCCTCTCCTTGTCATTACTAGGCTTAGGACACAAGGAAGGGAGAACTACATCCTGATTGAGGTGGAAGGTCGAAACCACCTTAGGAAGGAAATTCCGGCTTAAAGCGGAAAACTACCTTGTCCAGGTGCCTCTCAAAGTAAGGAGCCTGAATAGACAAGGCCGCCAACTCAGAGACACGCCGAACAGAGGTAATAGCCACCAAAAAGGCAACTTTCTGAGTGAGCAGAGAGAGAGCAATATCATGCACCGGCTCAAAAGGGGGGCCCCTGGAGAGCCGACAGAACCAAGTTTAAATCCCAAACTGGCAGCAAGGGCTTTCTAGGAGGCCGCACATGAGTAACCCCCTGGAAAAATGTCTTAACCAGGGGATGAAGGGCAAAAGACCTTTGAAAGAAAACCGCCAGGGCAGAAACCTGCCCTTTCAAAGTACTAAGCTGGAACCCCGAGTCCAGACCATGTTGAAGAAACTCCAGAATTCTGGGAATAGAAAACACCCTACAAGGCAAGGCCCTTGCCTCGCACCAGTTAATATAAGACCTCCAAGTCCTATAGTTGACGTTAGAGGAAGATCTCTTCCTAGCTCTAACAAGAGTCTGAACCACCGCATCAGAAAGACCTTCCTCCTTTAAGATGGAGGTTTCAGCAGCCACGCCGTCAAAGCCAGCGTTGGTAAATTGGGGTAGCGTAGCTGACCCTGGGTGATAAGATCCGGAAGAAGAGGCAGATAAAACTGATCTACTGCCAGCCGCACGACGTCTGCGAACCACACTGGTCTTGGCCACCTTGGAGCCACCAGAATTGCTGGTGCCCCTTCTAGAGTTAGCTTGCGCACCACCTTGCCCACCATGGAGAAGGGGGGGAACAGGTACAGAAACCCTAGTTCTCTCCAAGCCAGGGACATGGCATCCACTGCCAGGGCCAGAGGATCCTGAGACAGAGACACAAAGGCAGGAAGCTTGTGATTGTGACGAGAGGCAAAAAGATCCACCTCCGGAGTCCCCCACTTGTGACAAAGGGACTGGAATACCTTGGAACTGAGAGACCATTCTCCACGGCGAGAGGATCTCCTGCTCAGGGAATCCGCCTTCGTGTTCTCCACTCCCGGGATGTAAATGGCTGAGATGCATGGGACATTGCTCTCTGCCCAAACAAAGATCAGAGGTACCTCCCTGAGGGCACTCCTGCTGTGAGTCCCTCCTTGGTGATTGATGTAAGAGACTGCCGTACGATTGTCCGATCGGACTTGAACTGGCAATCCCTGCAATAGAAGAGTCAAGCGAGACAGAACCAACCAAATGGTTCGTAGCTCCAAAACGTTGATAGGGGTATGAGCCTCCTGAGGCCCCCATAACCCCTGGAACTGATGTTCCCTCCAGAAGCCCCCCCAGCCCAACAGGCTGGCGTCCGTGGTGACCGTTTCCCAACAAGGGGTCAGAAAGAATCTGCCCTTCAACAGATTGCTTGACACTAGCCACCACTGGAGGGACTGCTGAGCCCGGGGAGACGACAGACAAGACTGATCCAATGACAGCGGACATTTGTCCCAAGTCGCTAGAAGATGGAGCTGAAGCGTCCTCATGTGAAACTGGGAAAAAGGGACTGCCTCGAAAGAAGCCACCATCAGACCTACCAATCTCATCCCTAGCCGGATAGACGGGCGAGGATTGGAAAGCAGAAGCCGAACCAAATCTTGGATCAGAAGAATCTTGGGCTGAGGAGGGAACACCCTGGCCTGAAAGGCATCCAGAGTCATGCCCAGAAACGAAACCTCCCTGGACGGGGAGAGGGAGGACTTGGAATAGTTGATCATCCAACGGAATCTCTCCAGCATGGATACCACCACTCTGGAGTCTAGCTCCGCTTGGCCGAGAGAGGAAGCCAAAATGAGAAGGTCGTCCAGGTATGGTACAATGTGAATGCCCTGGACTCTGAGGAGGGACATCACCCCCGCCAATACCTTGGTGAACACCCTAGGAGGCGAGGTAAGCCCGAATGGAAGGGCCACAAACTGAAAATGCTGATTTTCCACCACGAACCTGAGGAATCTCTGGTGTGCCAGGAAGATAGGTACATGCAGATAAACATCCCTGATGTCTATGAACGTCATGAAGTCCCCCTGACGAAGAGAATCGACGGCTGACCGCAAGGTTTCCATGCGAAACTTCCTGAAGCGGATAAACCGATTGAGGAGCTTCAGATCCAAAATGGGTTGAACGGAGCCGTCCTTCTTGGGCACCATGAATAGATTGGAATAGAATCCCAAGCCCCTTTCCGCGAAAGGCACTGGGCAAATGACAGCCATGTCCAGCAGATAACTTACTGCCGCCCGGAGCCCCTGTGCGGCCAGTGGATCCGAAGGCACTCGAGACCTGAAGAATCTGGGAGGAGGCCGGATCTCGAATTCCAGCTTGTAACCGGAAGACACCACTTCCAGAATCCATTTGTCTGAGACCTCCTGGTCCCAGACCTGGAAGAAGTGCCGCAGCCGTCCCCCCACCCGCAAGGGTGAGGGCGCCCCCTCATTGCTGAGCTGGCTTAGCAGCGGGCTTGGGTTTGGAACGCCAATTGTGACCTGGACGGGCACGACCTCTGCCTCTACTCTAGGAATCACCTCTGAGGGTAGAGAAGGCCAAAAGGAAGGGTTAAAGGAGGCCGCCCCCGAAAGGGACGATGTTGCCTCTTACGCTGAGGTAACTTCCCTCCTTTCGTGACAGAATCTAATCTTTCTCCAAAGAGCCGCAATCCCACAAAGGGAAGTGCTGTAAGCGACTTTTTGGCCACAAAATCAGCCGCCCACTGGCGCAACCATACCGACTGCCGAATAGCTACAAGCAAGGCCGAGGTTCTACCACACATGACCATGGTGTCATCCAAGACAGCAAGTACAAAGGACATGAACAATTCACACCGCTTAAGGGCGGCAAACTCATGACTAGCCGGGTCAAGCTTGGAGGTACTCAACAGGTCTCTAACCACAGACCTGGTAGCCACTGCCAAAGGCGCCGAAGCACAAACAGGCCGCAAGGCTGAACCGACACTAGCAAACGCGTGGCAAGCCATCTGATCAATGCGTTTATCCTCACCATCTTTGAGAGTGGTGGAGTCAGGAGAATGCAAAATAGAAGTATTGGATAACGCGAGCACCGGGGAGGGGACGACCATCATTTTACCACGTCCACCGGAAAGGGATACTTTTTATCCCAACCTTGAGGAATACCTGGAAGCCGAGTAGGCTTCTCCCATTCCTTAAGAATAATGCCATCAAAATGCTTTTGATTTGGGAACTCCAGGCACAGCTTGGAAGTCCCAAAGAATTCCCCTTTTTGAGGAGTGGCCTCCTCAGAAGGAGAAATTGCCAGAACCATCAAACTCAAAGGCCGGCGCGGCTGGAGACAAATGCTTGC
Organism: Gastrophryne carolinensis; assembly: GCA_027917425.1. Taxonomy (NCBI): domain Eukaryota; kingdom Metazoa; phylum Chordata; class Amphibia; order Anura; family Microhylidae; genus Gastrophryne; species Gastrophryne carolinensis. The sequence goes on along the minus strand of CM051235.1, from coordinate 167,660,178 downwards.
GCTTAGCCGAGGCCTTTCTGGCAACAGAGCCAGAAATACATTTCTCAATATTAGCCAGTCTGGCACATACATCAGATTGCGACTCCCCACCTGTGACAACATCACTAGGGGTACGGATAAGGCAGGGTGGGGAAGGAGATGAGGCCGGGACCCCGGACCCAGACGCCTGTGCCCCCGACTGCGCGGTTATGGCCCGCTGAGCACAAGGTATGCAAACGAGTACATTATCCCCCGCAAGGGATGCCCTATAACCCACACACTGCCGGGGTTGGCCCGAGGGGAGCCCAAGCCCGGTATCCTGAGAAGCCTCCATATGGTGATTTTAATGTAGTCGCAATGACCAGAGAGATTTACGCTATTAAGCTACCCGGGATGCCCCTTCAGGTCCCAAGTGGGAGAATTTTATTTTTTTTTGGGAACCCTAAATTAAACTGTAAGGGACCCTAGGACCGGGAGAACTCGCTCTTTAAACTTCAAAAGAAGGGATCCCACCTAGAAGACATGAGAACAGACATAAGTGTCAACATGCACATCACCCACCATATGACTCCACTCACCGCAGCAAAGCAGCGACCATCAACCCTCACAGCAGCAAGGGAATGAGAGGGAGAGCAGCAAAGCAGGCAGCGAGGCCGGAAAGATTGCTTGAGAGGGGGGGTGGGGTGGGGGTGGATGGGCCACAACTAGCGCCTGTTGAAAAGTGAAACCGGCCCAGCAACAACGGCCGCAAAAACACATACAAACACACACACACAATCCACACACCTTTTCCCCCAAATAAAGTAAAACAACCCACAGGAGAAACCCCCCCCCCCCCCCCAAGGGGCACAGAGGGACACGGTAGAACCCACACCAATAGGTGAAACGGACAGGGCATCCCAAGCCGGGATCACCAACCCGGACACCGCCTACCCCTTTGTATGGGGTCTCACGGGGGAGCAAGCTCCCATATACACCATAAGGTGCAGCCTACCATTGCCTGGACCTTCAGCCTAGGCTGGGAGGCATACTGCTATAGTTTAAATTAAAAAAGGTTCAGGCAGCAATAGAAACAAAAGGCCGGGGGGTTACCCCGGCTACCTGCAAGGAGGAGACAACCATCTTCTGACTTGCTCACCGACTGCAGAGACGAAAGTCTGGGGAATGGTGTCTCTTATCTTCTATAGAATAATCTTCTACATGTCATTTGTTTGCACTTTTCTGTTAGTTGTTGAACTTAAGATCACTGAGATGCAGGTTGAAATTCACACCAAAAGCTCACCCAAAGTTAAACTTTTTTTACCAAGTAATTAGCATGACCCCCCCTCCCTCCATCTATCTTGGGGGTTGGTTCAGTACCAGTTGTAAAAAGAACACTTCTGTGTTTTTTTTTCAGATGGTGCTGAATCAATCAGTTGCATTTTTCTGAATTGATCTGGGATGAAAGATTATTTTCCAATACTACCGTTTTTATTTTATTTTTGTTTTATGCCACTAGAGGTTGATGTTTTAAGTTTTGATGTTTCAGTTTTGATCTTTGCCTAATTTGTGTATGCATCTAAACATGCTATAGACAAAATAGTTTAACATTTGGAAAATGTCATTATGTATACTATACTAATGGATAAAAAAGTCTATATTTTTATTTCTATAATTCAAAACTAATAAAAAAACTAAAAAAATCTCAGTCAACTCTCTCCAACTTACAGGGCTTTACTGGAAAACCAGGGCCTGAGGGACCTCAAGGACCAGTAGGAATGTATGTAAGTGTTTAGACATGTGCCATAAATGATTATTCAGATATTTAGGCGAGGTTATCCTGTCCTATAACTGCCAAAAGTCATGTGCTTCAGTTTACAAGTGAGCTGTGGTTTCTCTTAATGTTAGAGTTTATAGCTGCTTGTATGATATAAATTATGGTCTTGGTTTTAAATTATGGTATGGTTATTATTGGTCTGTTCAGTCTGATGTTTAAAGTGGACCATCACCCTCGGGTGATCGGCCCGGGAATCTATAAGATTCCCGGGCCGATCACCTCCCTCCCCGCGGGACATCTGAGATCAGGATGTCCCACGGGGTGAAACCCCCCCAAAACCCCCAAACCCCCTTACCTTAGCTTCGGCGGCGGCCGGCCGCCGCCTCCCTCGCGCCCCTCTAGGCGTGCGCGCGCCGGCCGTCTGTGAATGGCCGGCGCGGGCGCGTCAAGAGGGACGCGCGGGAGGCGGCGGCGGAGGAGCCGCGGACAAGCGGCTGTCGGAATGCTTGTCCGTCGGCGCTGGGAGCGGGGAGAGGTGAGTTTTTCGGGTGTTTGGGGGGGGTTTCACACAGCGGGGCACCCCGATCGGGGGTGCCCCACCGAAGTGGACCAAGACCCAGGATAGTCAAAATCCTGGGTGTTGGTCCACTTTAACTATTTAAGTGCCAGCCTACCTGGAGTTTTTGTCACCCTTTGTTGCCAGACCATTTTGCATTATTTTGCGCTTCCCGTGTTCAAATTAGATTTTTGAAGGGATTTACAGGGATTTCCCAGGAAAAAATGGTTTTTTTCAGCATAGTCTGGGCTTTAACATGAAATGTCTTGTTTATCATTTTTTAGGTGTATTCTTAATATTTTTGGGTGAAATATGTGAAAAAAAAATAAAAAATACAAATTGTAATGTTTTTTTGTAGTGAAAAATGTAAGTTTGTAAAAAAAATCTTATTGCGTGTGAAATCCCAATTTCTTCCGGTTACAGCGGTACCACATATGTATAGGTAGACACCCTTTTTTTTCCAGATAAAATACAACTGCGATATATGTTATGCGCACCTTGCAGTTTTTACAGAAAAACAACCCTTTACATTTGAAATACCCCCAACAAACTATATATTCTATGGAAGTACACACCTCAAGCTTTCTAGGTCTATCAGGCTTGTTGATGTGGCCACAGTTTTCTGGAAGTAATCCCTCAATGTAATCTTTGGTTGCAAAGAGTTCCCTAAAAAAAGGATAAAAAAGCAGAATCAAAGCCACATCTTCCTAAAAAAAACTATATACAAACAAGAAAAAACAAGTTTAATCTGAAAAAGCAAGTTCCCCCGAACAGAACGATCCAACATGCATAGCTACTGTCAAGGGAAGAGTTGCCACCCCAAAGTAAAGCGCGTGCATAACGGCAATTTTACTTGAAAATGTCAGCTCTGCAGACAAAGTGCGCACCTTGCGATTTTTCAATCAAAACAACCCTTTACATTTGGAATATGCCCCATAAACCATATATTCCCTGAAAGTACACATGTAAGCTTTCTAAGCGTACCCAGCTTGTTGTAGTGGGCTCATCTTTCTGGAATTAATCCCTCAAAGAATTCTTTGGTTGCGCAGGGTTTCCCTAAAAATTTTATAAAAAAGCTGAATAAAAAACACCTAAAATATAAATATGCAAACAAGAACAAACAAGCTAAGTCTGAAAGCGCAAGGTCCCCTGAACAGAACAATACCCAACATGCATAGGTACTTTTAACCCTTTTAATTGCCAGCCTACTTGAGATTTTGTCACCCTCTGTTGACAGGTCATTTTTCCCCATTTTGCACCATTTTTGCTGGAATTTTCAGGAAAATTATATATATATATATTTTTGTTTTGTAGCAGAGTTTAGGGTTTAGCATGAAATGTCTTGTTTGTAAATTTTATTCAGTTCTTTACAATATTATTATTAAGTAAAAATAAATAAATAAATAAAAACTTTTTAGAAAATTGTCTCCTTTTATTTTAAATAAACTGAAACCCAAACTGAAACAAGTACTTCATAACATTTACAAATAAAATACAACTACCATCCACACTACAAAGGGTTAAATCGAGAAAAAAAATGACATAGAGTCCCCCCTCCCAGCATTTTTTGGGTGGGATTTTTAAGGGTTAAAAACCCTTAAAAATCCCAAAAAAATGACATGAGGTCCCTCTTACCCGAAGTAACCAGACCGGGACCAGCTATGCAGGGCTTGTAGGAACAGGGCGCAGGGGCCAGCTTTTGTGGCCCCTGGCCCTGCAGGCTACAAGCCCGCATAGCCCATGGCCACGGGCTCTTCTGCCCCCCCCCCGGGCTTTGGGGAGGCAGTTAATGGGGGTGCTGGGGGTTAATGGCAAGTCACCTGCTAGCCGCAGGGACCCTCATGGACCCCTTTCCAGTTCACAAGGGGTTAAGTGTAAAAAAAAACACACCACAAACACAGATAATTTTTTTTTTTAATACTTACCTCCTATCCATCTTGCACTGTGTTCCTTCCCACTGGCTTCTGCTCACCTGCTGGAAGCCTTTTATAGCTTCTGGGTGACAGAACATAAGGGGTTAATTAAAAAAAGAAATGACATAGGGTCCCCCCTCCCAGGGGGGGACCCCATTTTTGGGGGGGGATTTTAAGGACTAGCCACAGGTGACTTGCCAGCCCCCAGCCTTGTGAACTGGTAGGGGTCACATGGACCCCTGGGGAGGGGGGGGGCAATCACAGCCCTCTCCCCCTCCCCACCTCTCTCCTCCAAGCACCCGAGCAGACTGATTCTTAGTCTCGGGTGCCGGTATTTAGAGGCTGGCTGCTGGTGACATCACAATGATGTCACCTGGCCCCGCACCCTAGCAGACGTGATCCAGGAAGTGGGGGGGGGAGGCGATTTCTGCCCTCTCCTCGCCACGGAAGATCTGGGGGGGGGCGATCGGAGGCCCCCCCCCCCCCCCCCAGTGAAGAGGAGACCCGTCGGGAGGCAGCGCAACCGCAGGTAAGTAAATGTCATTTTTTATTTATTTATTTTTTTTTTTACAGTTAGCAGCTGCTGCTGCCGAAGCGGGGGGGTGCTATTCCAGGGGCTCTCCTGGAGCCATCCGAGCCCCCGCGGGGGATCGGATGGCACCAAATTAAAGAGGAGACCCGGCCGGATCCAACGAGGGGTCAGGTGAGTATTTTTTATTTTTTTAACTAGCAGGGGGGAAAGTCAGGCACGTAGATTCTACGTGCTTGCCACTTAAGTGGAGTAGAAGTGAGCACGTAGAATCTACGTGCTTGGCACTGAAAGGGTTAAATCATCTTGTACCTAGACATTTTAGTAGTTTTACAAACCTGAATGTTCTTGCTTCCCAGGGCTTACCAGGTCCAGTTGGTATTAGAGGACGGAATGGACATTATGGAGAGAAGGTATAGTATGCGTCAGGTACTTCTCCAATCAAAGAATTAAGAGATCCAGGTTTCTGATCATGGGGAGGTAATCATTGATTCAGAGGTTCCAGCATTAGCAAGGCATGTGTGTAGAAGAGCCAACAGATTCCACTATTAGTAACTAGACTTCAGGTAGCTCTACCTAGATGCCCTTCCTCAGCAGTCTAAGATCACACAGATTTTACTTCAAAGTCTAGAGCAGGGTTACTCAACTACGTCTTGTAAAGGTCCATTTAAAGGCATCCGGTGAGAGGTGCAGGTCCGAACGGAGGGCTGTCATGGGTGGGGGGGGGGGGTAGATAGAAATCAGCACACTGGGGGAGGGGTTATAGATTCCCCAGGCAAAACTAAAAAAAACGCTGCTTCCCCCCGGCCCTACCCCAACAATATTATTGGACGCTGGGAAATTTTTTTTCTTTTTTTGGATGGGGCAAAGAGACCAAGAAACAAAGCTTGTGTGAACCTTGCATGGCCACTTCCTGCCCATGCAGTACTTTACATTGCAATGCTAGGTGCCAGGGAGCCTTGACACTGGTAGAGACTAAGCACTACATCACTGAAGGGGGCAGCTCTGAGCATGGCGACACGGAAGCAAGGGGGGCGGAAATCTGGCACCAGGGTCCGCATTCGTACCCCGGTCCACCAGTTTAGTATAGCCGGTCTAGAGACAAATAACCTTGATCACATCCCCACTGATGTTGGAGCAATGTCTAGTAATGTAATTTTTTTGCTTTGACGACCCAGATAAGCCACAAGAGTAGCCACCAGCCCTACTGGCCATAATGTTAGGAACCCTGTGGACACTGAGGTACAGCTTTAAAGGGATTGACCAGTCAAAATGTAAAAACAATTGCCTGGCAGATCCACCCGGTCTCTTTGCTCTGGTAGTCGAAATAAGAGGAATTTCTTCTTCCTCTTTACTGCTTCCAGTGCCCCCCCCCCACTGAACCTGACCACAAATCAAATCAAACATGTCGGGTTGACACCCCCTCTCTTAGTGGCAGGCTAGAATATAGTCCTCCACCCTTACACTTAAAGTGGACCAACACCTGATGCTGATCGGCCCGGGAATCTTTAAGATTCCCGGGCGATCAGCATCGGGCCTGCGGGGCACCCCGATCGGGGGGTACCCCGCTGTGTGAAACCCCCCAGAATGCCCCGAAATCCCTACCTGCTCCTCGATCCAGCGGCACATGCGCGAGCCGCCACTCGCGCATGCCTCTAGCAGGGCGCGCACTCGCGCCGGCCGTTTGTGAAGGCCGGCGCGGGCGCGCTCCCTGTAAGAGTGACACGCAGGAGGCGGCAGCTGGCGCTCGCTTGTCTGGCGACGGACCTCGCGGACCTTGTCCGGCGGCGGGGATTGGCTGTAGCGGTCACGTGGGAGCGGGGACAGGTGAGTTTTTGGGGCTTTCTGGGGGGTTTCGCACAGCGGGGGTCAAGAGGGACGCGCGGGAGGCGGCGGCGGCGCAGCCGCTTGTCCGCGGCTTGTCCGTCGGCCCGGAGAGAGGTGAGTTCGGGGGGTTTCACACAGCGGAGCACCCCGATCGGGGGTGCCCCACCGAAGTGGACCAAAACCCAGGATAATCAAAATCCTGGATGTTGGTCCACTTTAAGCCCAAATTACTCCAATGCAATGCACACAGCATGCTCGCATTACTCGCCCGCGCTACTCCCATCCCAAAGAAGTGCACAACATGAGGTGAAACCTTATTTAATGGACCATATCTTAATTTTCAAAAAGGAAAAAATGAGAAAATTGGCTTAAGTAGCCTTACACAATGGGGTTATTTTAGTGTGCTTGGATCGTTTGCTTTAAATTTAAATACATTTTGCTTGAAAATGTTGTATAAACTACCAAGGCTGATGCCAACCATTGACCCCTATTTCAATAGAAGCCATAAGCTTTGATGGAACTTCAGATATTGGTATTTATTTTCCTCCAGGCCCAATATGGGTTACATTAACAGCACTGCCCTCTAGAACTCCCTATGTAATACATTAAAGGACCATCGTATTTCAGGCAATGATCAGACTGTGTGTGTATTAATTGCTGGTGACTGAGACCATGCCAACTAAACTAAGAAAGATGGCGCTAACCCATGACTGACTGATTAGATATTTTGATTCGCTCATTTTGGGCTCATAATGACTGAATCAAAGGCCATTTAGATCTAGCTATAGGTGCTGGGCCAACAACTAATGACCACATTATGAGACTTTCTGACATTTAGGTCCATAGTGACTTTAAAGAAAACATAATATTTTTGGTTGTTAAACCTTAAGGGCCTATGTTGTCAATATTAACTTAGTTTGACTTAAAAATCCAACCAATGACTAATCAATAAGCAGTTAGCACGTCCTTATCTCTTTTAATCCTTGTGTGGTTGATTACTCTATTAGCTGCATAGAGTAGGCCAAGTGTAGAAACCAAACTGTGAAAAAAATAAATAAATGAATAAATAATGAGGGGCCTGGTTGGCAATAGTGGTCCCTGTAACGTTTTAAGACAAACTTTGATAAACTGTTAGTACACTTACCATCAAACCTGCAAATTAGTGTTAAGGTCCAGTTTTTATTAACGAAGGCCAAGTTTATAAAAAGTGTCCATGTCTGTGTAATCTTTTTAATTTTCAGTGTTATTGTGACAGGGGGAGATAGGACCACCCGGAATTCCAGGACAACCAGGAAAAGCTGGTCCAAAGGTATTTGAGCTTTATATGATTTTCTAAAATGTGTCTTTGTCTACTATATAATAAACACAACCCAAACCATAAATCCAACAAGACAGTTCAAAGTGTTACATTTATTTAATCACTAAAAACTTCTGATTAACAGCTTAAATAATATTTGAATTTCATGCAGGGACCTCCTGGACCTCCTGGGGACAGAGGACCCCCTGGACCACAGGTAACAACACCTTTGGAGATATAGGTGTGCGCTGTGGGTCGGTCCTAAACTTATGATGATGACGACTGTGTGTGTATATATATATATATATATATATATATATATATATATATATATATAGATATATATATATATATATATATATATTTATAATCACTGATTATACCATTCTGTTCTGATCCATAGGGTCGTTTGGGTGATATAGGAGACAAAGGCATGCCTGGGCTACCGGTGAGTGTGTCCCGCAGCTCAAAAAATAATGTCAATTTAAAATCAGTCTCCATTTTAAAGCGATGCTGGTGCTTACTCATAGTTTCGGTATTAAGGAGCCCTATTTAACACTACAATTGAGGTATCTTCACGTACAATGAACATGCGATTGTCAGAATTATCATTGCTATACCCTAATCTCTCGTTCAATGCCTATCTTACAGTATATAGTCAGATATTTAAATAGCTGTCATTTCTTTTGCATTTAGGGCCACATTGGAAATCCAGGGTCTGATGGGGAACCAGGAAAAATAGGAGCTCCAGGGGAACCTGGCCCTCCTGGCGACCAAGGAGCCATTGGCCCTATGGGATATCCGGTAAGTTTCTTGTTGTTTACAAAGATTGGAACACATCCGAATGATAAAATGAAGGCATTCTGGAAAAGGTTTTAGGAACATCTGTTCCAACAGACACTTACATCCTGGCTCGTAGGGAATTCTTAATGGTGCCTGTGAGCATGTGTTGACGTGGTCATGTTTCCTTTGGGTACCCAGTGCTTGATTGATTCCTCATTCTTAACATTTTGTTTTGATGCTTTTTATTACTCTGTTGACCACTGGTTTGGTGCTGCAGGGTTGTCTTGACCTCCCATTTAAATTTGTTTTGGCTACTGTTAATTTGACCTATCAATTGGCTTTTCTGGATCTGACTGTGGAACTAACTATAGTTCTGACTATGCTTTGACTCATTAAAGAAGGAGATTACAGTAGCCTGACAACTTCAGACAAGGAACATATTAGACAAAGTACATTTTCTGACAAGACCTTGCTCTTCACATGGTGTATGAAAAGCTTGCACATTACATATGAAAACTTTACCCACATAACCTGCCCCAGGCTGCTGAAGCAAAGGATGAAAAGAGAGGATTTTTTTGATCATTTTTGGATATACAGTATATGGCCATTGTATGCTTGCACGCATAGGAAATTTTTCTTTACATTTAACCCTTCCATGCAGTGAGACAATCACAAGCGGATACGTTAGGCCCCCGAATCAAACCTACCACCCTTTGGTCATATGATCGCCTCCCAACCTCTAGGCAACTACTGCCCCAGTGTATGTGCCAGGGCATCTGCCCTGAGCCTGGCACAACCCATGTCCTGTTTAACCAACAGGGCAGCACATAAAATAGTGTTGAAGGCTCAGGAAAAAACCTGCTCACAGCTTTTCCAACATCGGCAAGTAAGCTCAGGTACTATTTTCCACACACACTCTTTTTGGGTCTTGTCACTTTATTAGAGACATCGCTGCTTCTCTTACTACTTTCCTCTCATTACCAGTATTAACCTTCAGCTTTCTGTTTAGGGTCGAGAAGGACCACAAGGATCTGAGGGACCTCCTGGTGAGAAAGGTGAGAAGGTGAGTGATGTTGGACAGACTTGACCTTTGAACATTAAAATAACATTTATGGTGGTATCAGCAACCTTCTGGAGTTGAGACATAAATGTTCTAACTTATAAAAGGAAATATTTCGATTTTTTTAACATTTTGATGTTAAAAAAACATGTAAAATCTTGGTGCCTTTTTAGGGAGCATTTGGACCAGTTGGTGATCAAGGGGTCAGTGGGCTTGACGGGGAACAGGTAATCTTATCATTCAGTAATTTTGCTGATATCCATTTAGAAAAAAGAAGAAATTAACCCAACCCTTTCCTCATACTTTTCCCCTTTTACCTACAGGGTGAACCAGGCTCTGCTGGCATCGAGGGCCCCATCGGGGAAAAAGGCGAGCAGGTCAGTATATAAGAGACACACATCAAATGTATTCCTATAATACTATAGGAGGCACACCAGGTTTGGATAGATCATTTTAGCAGTAAGTAGCATATGTTGAGAGGGTCTATGTGAATCGTGCCTCCTTATTTTCTATCTTTTTTCATTTAGAACATCATATTGATTTAAAGTCCTGAATTTACAAGAAGTGAGAAATGTATGTTTGGGCCAACAAAGCCCATTCATCTCAATACCCCTCACTGGCCTTGACTTTATAAATGTACATATATGTGACGGGTGCTTTCTGGAACAGCTTTTTCTCAAGATGTCTGGAAAGGTTTGTTTTCCCACAGGTTGTAGTTTTTCTCTAGTAATATACCATTGGACCTGCATCTGATTGGCTTTGATAAAGCTTGCAAAGTCTAGTCACCTTGATTTATTACTATTTGCCCCCTGTGTGAATAACTTCCTGACATTACTATGTGCGCATCCCTTGGCTCCATGCGCATTCAAGTGAATGGACGGTGGCGGATGTTGCTTTGTATCTCTTTTTGAGGCAACTGCATGAGCTCGTCCCTGTCCTGCCTCATCGCAAGAGTAGGGTGGCATGGTGGGGGGGTTATATTGTGGCTGGAACTCTGCTTTAAAGGGGACCAAAACCCACAACACCCAGCCCTAGAGTGAAAAAGACTCTAAAGACTGGTGAAAGTTCTACTCCGGGGCATCCTGATGTGTGAAACTCCCGAGATTTGTCATTATCTTAAAGTGGACCAACACCGAGGATTTTCACTATCCCAGGTTTTGGTCCTTCCACCTAGCGCACCCTGATTTGGAGTGCCCCCACTGTGTGAAACCACACCATTCGCTGAGCTCACTTACCTTTCCTCAAGCTTACGGTGCGGCTAGAGCCTCTGGCTGGAATTCTAGACACACTTTTGAACGGCATAATTTGGCTCCCTTTGGCTGTGCACAACCATTCAGTTGCAGATAAGGCGAGTAATGCTGGTGGAGCATGCGCCGTGTGCTCAAGGAAAAGGTAAGATTTGCGGCGACTCTGGGTTTCACAGAGCATGTGATCTCAGTTCAGGATGCCCTGCGGGATGGAGTAAGCCTGTCCTGGATTCTCATAAACTCCAGGGTGGGTGTTATGTGGACCAAAACATAGAATAGTGAGAATTATAGGTTTTGATCTACTTTACCCCATTCCAAGGTCTCATGGTGCTTTTTCGGGCCCCCCCTGCGCACTCCATTCAATGTGCGCAACCTCCCCAGGAATTGTGTGCACAGCCCAAGTCAGCAGCCAGGGCAGTGAATGTGGCGTAGCAAATTTTGGATGATCTTGAGGGTTCACTCACACATGTTGGTGCAGTGTGGGCCCTGGGTTGTCAACAGTGGGGCCCAGTGAGGTCCAGTTTTTCCAGAGGCACTACCTCAGTATGTAGTGTTGGTGCTCTGTCTGCTGGAAGCACCGGGGGTCAGAGCTGTAGGTTACTCAGGGTGGAACTAAGATGTCAGCACCTTATTTTCTCAAGTGCTCTATACACAGAGCACTGGGCGTAGGGGGTAAACAATGCACTGGAATCTTAGTTCTGCCTTGTAGAACCTACAGCTCAGTCCAGCACATTGGCAAGGTGTGGAGAGAGTTTGCATGGGGCCCGGAAGCAGCTGCCTCCCCTGCCTCTATGGTATGTACGTCCCTGGCACCAAGAGCTAACCAAGAAAAACTCAAGCCTCTGGGCAGCCTTATACTGAGGTCTTTTGGGAAGATACTCAAAAATTTACTTTTCCTTTTTAAGGATTATATTTTATATATTAATGTGGAATTGTGCTTCATTTAGATGATCACATCAGTTTTATCTTTCTCTTTTATGTCTAGGGGGATGTTGGTGTTCCTGGAAGTCCTGGTCCTTCTGGGCCTGTTGGTGATCCTGGGGAAAGAGGATTAAGCGGACTCCAGGGTCCTCCTGGAGAGCCAGGCAAGGAGGTATTAAACAATGTATAATAAGCAAAGAATAACAGAAAAGTTAGATACTTTGCTTTTTGATCCTTCCTCCTTTCATTTTTTTTACTTTAGGGGGATGCTGGAGACATTGGAGACATTGGGGAGGCTGGACACCCAGGAGCAAAGGTTTGACCTAAGCAAGGTTTGCATCTGAGATATGTCTTTTTTTTACTTTTTGCCTCTAACTGTATATTCTTTTTGACATCAGGGAAACCTGGGACCATCTGGCAGTACTGGAAATCCTGGACCCAGTGGAATTATGGGAGAGCGTGGAATAAGAGGTCCGAAGGGGGAAAAAGGGCATGGAGGGCCCCAGGTGAGCATCTTTAACAAATGATGAAGCATTGCTACTAAACAAGTTTATGATGCTGTAAAAATGAAGCTAAATGTCAGCCTTTTACCTCAGCAGAGTGGAATAGTCAAACATCCAAAGCAAAGTCATGCTAGTCTCCATTATATAAAAAGAGTGTGGCCATAGGTTACAGGATAGGATTTAGCCAAGTGCTGATTAAACCGGACCTTCAGCGTGATTTAATGAAAAGCCCAAACTCTTAAAAAACAGTTCCCCAGCATCTAAAATTAATATATTTTACATTTTTAGTCACTAACTTATTATTCTTTCCCCCACTGGGCTGCAACTCTGTTTAGGAATTTAGGATACGGGCGCCGCCATCTTGACTCAGAAGCATCACACTTACTGAGGAGAGGAGAGTGGGATAAGGTACAGGGGGGCGGGTTATAGGTGTGCTTTGCTCAGACAGAGCAGAGCTGGGGTCAGGTAAAGGTGAGCAGTCCCAGAATGCAGAGCAGCACAGTCAGGAGGCACTTCCTGTTTGCAGGCTGCCTGATAAGATGGCAGCTTCCATAAGCCGCCATCTTGGATGTTTAAAGGCTTATAACATGCAGTAGATGTGTCACGCTCTGGTAACCCCAGCCCTCTAGGTAAGCCCTCAACCCCCAATCTCCGCAGCCAGCTTCACCTGTAGGAGCCCCCGGGACGCAGAATACGCCTGCCCGGGATCGGTTGCCCCCAGGACTTCAATGGCTCAAAGGCTGAGAGCTTACTGGTTAAGAGGTCTGAAGAACCAATGGCTAAGAGCGAGTGTAGCAGAAGTCCAGAACCAGGCCAGAGGTTGACACGGGGAAGTCAGAGATCGCAGCTGTACAGAAGGAAGAGGCAGCTCGAGGTCAAGGTACAAAGCAGAGGTCGGCAACGGAGATCAGATCGAGAATAGTCGGTTCAGGCAGAGGTTGGCAACGGAGATCAGATCGAGAATAGTCGGTTCAGGCAGAGGTCGGCAACGGAGATCAGATCGAGAATAGTCGGTTCAGGCAGGGGTCGGCAACTGAGATCAAACAAGGTATAACACAAGACTATGCAGGGTACAAGGCGCTATCACAGGCACTGGGTGACTGACGGAGCGAACCAGATATAGGCACAGACAAGATTGGGGATGAGGGGAATGGGTGTGTGATTGGTGCACATAGGAACTGGTTTGGGATTGGCCAGGACGAGGGATGAGGGCAACCTACCTACCCTGGGCTCATTTGCCCATCTACAACCCCAGGGGCGTTCAGCCCCAAGTCAAGGGCTCATTGGCCCTGTGGAGCCGAACACTCCCCCCACCCCACCTGGCCCTTTAATTAATTCTTCCTCCGGCGGCTGCGCTGGGAGCAGCGCCGCCGGAGGGCATAAACTGAACGTGCTCGCGCGCAATGTAATAATATTCATATTCTCATGATATTTGCATTATGGTTAAATTGCATTACCATCTATTTATTGATACAATAACTAAATACCATAGTATTATTCAATACAATAAATTGTTATCTATATATAGATTCATTGCATGACATATATTCATTCATTACATGACTGCATGTTAATCAATAGTGTGCATATATAAATAAATGTAAATGTTATCTAGCTATAATGGATTATATTATTATTTTTAATGTTAAACTAGACATGTTTGTAAACTCATACAATATTACTTTTGTTTATTCCATTTATTGATACAATAAATTCTTATTTTCTAGTTTCAAATTACTGTTTTAAGTTAATAAACTATCTTGTATTTTAAATTAACATAATTACATTATTTAAAAAAAAACATCCTAAAGTTCCTTTTAAAATAAATTGAAGGGACTGTCACCACAACATTGGGTAACATTGGCAGCTTAGGTATTTGTTTTTTATGTGTTTTTTGTGCCTGGAGTAACCAACGAAATCTCTTTTGTACCACAGGGTCCACCGGGACTGATGGGAATCCCAGGGCCTCATGGACTACCCGGAGACACGGTATATCACCACATGACTTTTGAAATCTAGTTAGAAATTGTAATACATTTTGTTGGCTAGAAAAAAAAAGCAAAATGGAGGCCTGAGCTCCAATGTTTTTTTTTTCAGGCGCCACTTGGGGATCGTGGGCGTTCTGGTTTAAATGGACCTCCAGGAATGAAGGTAGTTTAAATAACCAGTACAATGATGCCATTATGTAAACCATAATTCTTATGACATTTGGTAATTATGTTTGTAGGGTGATTCAGGCCCCAGTGGTGTGACTGGAGATCCCGGCCCCCGAGGAGCACTGGTATGTGTAAAGGACATCTGTAGATTAGGAACCTCAGAAGCTGTTACATTATATTGACATTTTTACATTATCTGCTATCAGGGTCCTTCTGGTTATAGAGGAGAGAAGGGCGAGCGTGGGACTCATGGAGCCCCGGTAAGTGGTGAGCGGAAAAAAGCAGGGATTATGAGAATATTGGAATAATAACATTATAAAACTGTATTATTTAATAGGGTCCAACTGGTCCTGCTGGAAGTAAAGGCGCACAAGGTCCTCCAGGGCTTCCTGGCACAGACGGCCTAAAGGGTGAAACAGGAAGTGAAGGCCCTCAGGGGATACAGGTATATGACATATCATACTAGTGGGTCATCATTCTGTGGACCTGTTTTGCCTAATTAATACTTATTTCAAGAACCCAAGAGGTCCATCTGAGAGGTACTTCAGCTTTAAAGCTGGTTTTACAATTTAGATGCTTACTTGATTTTTATTGAGATTCTCATTCCTGTTGAATCGTATAGATTCCCATATGACTACTGACCGACAATAGGGTTCACCAGACAGGCTTGCATGGTGCCACATGTTTCAATGCACACCCACTCAGTGAACCACTGTTGGCCACTGGTGCTGATGTGACTTGGATCAGCTGTTGCACTTGCATAAGCAAGGAAGGCTGGGTGTCCTGCCCTTGGGCATTTCCAAACAGACAGGGAAGACTCCTTGGGTTTAGGCCTGCTCAGGGCCGTATTTAGGTTTCGTGGTGCCCTAGGCACTCTTTGGTCATGCGCCCCCCCCCCATATACTATGATGAATTTGCCAATCCCCCCCCCCCCATATACTATGATGAATTTGCCAATCCCCCCCCCCCCCCCATGCATACACACATCATGATTAAAGTGGACCAACACCCAGCGTGATCCGCGATTCCCGGGCTGATCCAATCCTTCCCCGCGGGGCATCCAAAATCGGGATGCCCGCTGTGTGAAAACCCCCAAGCCACCCGCTGCACTTACCTGATTGTCGGTCCAACGGCGCATGTGCGGGCCGCATCTCGCGCTTGTCTCTAGCAGGCACGCTCCCTGTTAGAGGGAAGCGTGAGATGCAGCCGCCAGCGTGCTCGGAGCTGCTGCGGTAAGACGTCTCATTGGCGTGCAAAGCACAGCGGCTCTGAGCTCGCTGGTTGGATGAGCGGCTGCGCATGCGATGTAGGAGTGGGGTGAGGTGAGTTGTAACTTGCGATCTGGGGGGTTTCACATCCCGGGGGAAAGGACCAAAACCCAGGGCAGTCAAAATCCTGGGTGTTGGTCCACTTTAAAGAGAAACAACACACCAGATTTTCACTTGTTGCTCACTTGTTTCACTCAGTGAGGGCATCTTGAATTGGTATGCCCCACTGTGTGTACCCTCCCAGGTTGCCCTATTCATTCACCTTCCTGCTTCCTGTTGCTCCCACAGCCCAGACTGGGGTCAGAACGAGCGCACTGACTGATAGGCAAAGTGCACACCCAGCCGCATCCCCCGCTCACCTACCAGCAGTGGACCAGTGCACCCATTCAGAAAGGCCAACGCGGGTTCAGGTAGAGGTGAGCCGGGATGCGGCCGCTGTGCAGAGATGTGGTGAGGGCTCTGGGACAAGGTGAGTGAAATGGGGCTTCTGGGAGGGTTTACACAGCGGGGCATCCCAGTTCAGGATACCCCACAGTGTATAACCCCCCAGAAAGTCCAGTAAACACTTACCTTCCCTGGCTTCAACGGTGCATGCAGGGGCTCTGGTCCAACGAAAGCCGCTCACCGTCACTGCGTAATTCAACAGGTTGTGATCCCCATTAGTTCTAATGAGAGCCACCTGCTGAATTACACAGTAACAGTGGACGGCTCTCATTGGACCAGAGCCTGCGCATGCACCTTTGGACCGGGAAGAGGTGAGTGTCTATGGGTGTCGTGGGGGCTGGCCTCTGATATCCCCCCCCCCCAGGATATTCCAAATCGGGATGACCCTGGGGAAGCAGGGCTGTATTTAGAATTTATGCGGAAGATAAATGGATAGATAGATAGATAGATAGATAGATAGATAGATAGATAGATAGATATGGGAGGGAAAGATAGACAGAGATAGATGGATGGTTGGATAATAGATGGGCAGAGAGATAGATAGACAGATAGATATATGGGCAGAGATAGATAGATAGATAGATAGATAGATAGATAGATAGATAGATAGATATTTGGGCAGAGATAGATAGATATTTGGGCAAAGATAGATAGATAGATAGATAGATAGATAGATAGATAGATAGATAGATAGATAGATAGATAGATAGATAGATATGAGATAGATAGATAGATATGGGATAGACAGAGATAGATGGATGGTTGGATAATAGATGGGCAGAGCGATATACAGATAGATATATGGGCAGAGATAGATAGATAGATAGATATGGGGAAAGATAGATAGATAGATAGATAGATAGATAGATATTTGGGCAGAGATAGATAGATAAATAGATAGATATATGGGGATAGATATATGGGCAGAGATAGATAGATAGATAGATAGATAGATAGATAGATAGATATTTGGGCAGAGATAGATAGATAGATATTTGGGCAGAGATAGATTGATAGATATTTGGGCAGAGATAGATAGATAGATAGATAGATAGATAGATAGATAGATAGATAGATATTTGGGCAGAGATAGATAGATAGATATTTGGGCAGAGATAGATAGATAGATAGATAGATAGATAGATAGATAGATAGATAGATATATGGGCAGAGATAGATAGATAGATAGATAGATAGATAGATAGATAGATAGATATGGGAGGGAAAGATAGACAGCGATAGATGGATGGTTGGATAATAGATGGGCAGAGAGATAGACAGATAGATATATGGGCAGAGATAGATAGATAGATAAATGGCCAGAGTGAGGGAGAGAGATAAGACAGACAGTGAAGCTAGATAGATGGAGAGAGAGAGAGAAAAAAGAGAGTCTGTGAAATCAAACAACCAAAAAATAAGTTCAAAATGACTGTACATGTATTGGAGGCAAATGTTGGGCTGGCAGCCCACTTCCTCCATCAGTGCACTACAATGACATTTAAAACATTGCTGGCATGCCCCCCCCCCCCATGAAAGCGGGTCTATGTACATTTGATCAGGACTCAGCTTGGCACATGTGCTGTCTCCTGAGCCTTCCCCAGCTTCTCCCCGCTGTCAGTTACCTTGAATGGAGCTCCGCACAAGCTACTTCGATGACGAGCATGCTGGGAGTGACGTGTCCATTCCCAGCTGCCCCTGCAGAGCCACTCTATTGGCAGGCAGCGCAGAGAGGGGCGGGGCGGCAGCCCGGGAGCTTCACACTATTGATGTGTAAATAGGTTTTGCTTTACAGTGCTGAGGAAGGGAAGCGCGAGTGGGCTGGAACATTACCCGCGTATTAACATATGAATAGACCCCATTGTACTATGTACATGTGGCAGGAGGCAGCGTTTCACATGTATTAGCATATGAATCGGCCCCATTGTACTTTGGGGGAGGGGCAGTTTCGGGTGTGGGCGGGCGGGCGGCCGGCAGCTATAACAAGTAAAAGGACATTTTATTGTTGCAGAGAGGCCGCCCTATGCAACTGGCCGCCCTAGGCACAGGCCTAGGGTTGCCTAATGTTAAATACGGCCCTGGGCCTGCTTAAAAGCAGACCTGCAGAGATGATTGAAAGCCAGTCTCTAAAGGTCAGTCATCCATTCAGTGATAAAATACCTCTACCACTAACCACTCACCTGACCAAAAGCTTGGCTCAAAGACACTGCTGGCTGCTGGCACTAACCCAAACTGTCAGCTGCTAACAATCCTCTAAAATAAAACTTTCACTGGAGTGTACAACTATGTTAATTTGCTTTTCAAAGCGATTCGTAAGTTTTAAGAATTTAATTCCTCATTTCACGAAATACAGTATCAAGTTTTCATCCTTTAAAACAGCCCTTAATTATCCATTTTCGTTTTTAAGGGACCACTGGGGCTACAAGGCCACACTGGAGCAACAGGAATACCTGGAAAAGAAGTGAGGATTCAACAGATGTAATGCATACATGTAAAAACACTAACATACTGATAATTGTCATTACTGCTCCTAGGGGGAACCGGGTGAAAGGGGACAACCTGGAAAACCAGGGGAGCCCGGAAAAGAGGTAAGAGGCATCAGAAGACACAATATAAAGCAAGGGGATTTCCATTTATTCTCATATTGAATTTGGTTTCCTAATTTTTGTGTACATGTTTATTAGGGCCCAATAGGAAATGTAGGAACAGAGGGAAGCCCGGGACAAAAAGGAGAGAAGGTAATTTTCTTTCATTGCTGGAATTCCTAAAGATATTTGTGAGTGGTGACAAACTGTGGTGGCACAAACTGTAGCACTTGAAAATGGCAACAGAAATTGTAACTGTCCTTTTTATATAGCTTGACCATGTTGCCCAAAAATTCTGTTGTTTATCTGCTACAGGGAGACAGAGGGAAAGATGGCCGCCCTGGTTCTCCTGGCAGTCCGGGAAGGAAGGTAAGACCTTTGTACATACTGAATCTGAAATTATGTAAAGAAAACAATTAAAGAATTAATTATAATATGAATCAAATGCAACTACAACTCGTAAACAATGTGTAGGTTCTGTTTAACCCTGGCAAGCTTCATAGAAGGAAATAACTTTCTATATTTATATATGGACCCAGGGCAAAAGAGGAAAAACGGGCCACAGACCGCCACGAGGATCTCATGGTCCCAAGGTAAGAAAATCAACAGCTCCAGCTTGACGTTTCATGTGTGTCGCACTCCTGAGGGATATGGGTGGTTTTGTCTATATAAGAGTGTAGTAAGCTCCATGAACTGGATAACAGTAGGGAGTACGTAGTAAGTAGGGAGGAGGCATGAAGAGGAACAACATTCAGAAATGTGTGCTGTTCATTTCAAATCAGCAGTGGGGGGCATCCACATCCGCACTCTGCATAACGGTCTGGGAAGCCTGATTCCCCTGCTCCCATACTCACCTACTTCTGCAATAGCTCCTGCCAGCTGCTGGATTGCAAAGCCACATGAAAGCCAGGGACCAGTTGAGAGTGGTGGTTGGACCACGAGCCACCTCTAAATTCCTGATCTGGCCCCTGTTGGACCCCCCTACATGGCGATCTTTTTGTTATATGCACTTACTTCCATCTGGTCATCTGCCGTAATTCTCGGCAAACGACTCTGTTTACATGCAGAGCTTCGGCAATCGGTGAGCACAGAATCCCCTGGATGTTTACAGGTGAATTCTGCAGCACCCCGGGGCTTCACACAGGCCAGGAGACACAGTGGGTTTGCTTCTATTTAAGTTCGCTGATCACTTTTTTCTTTACAGGGTGCCAAAGGAAGACGAGGGCCAGGTGGGCCTTCTGGACCAAGAGGACCTTATGTGAGTATATGCATTGTCAAACATACTGTACGCAATAAATGTTCTTTATCTCTATGGTGTTCATCTTAACCACATGTCTTTAAGGGTATCCCAGGACTCAGGGGGCAGAAAGGGGATCGTGGTCCAAAAGGGCTGAAGGTAAGAGACCAAAATAATCAACAAATCTGCTGGAGGAATTGATTTTGAGGTTTCTTATATTTCTCATATCTGATTATGTATTTGAATCCTTGTAATTTATATTAACAAGGGTATTGAAAAAAATGTATATATGTTATTAGCATATTCCAACATAAGGAAAAAGTTAATTAGATAAAATACATGAAATGATTCTTAGAAGCCCTATAAAACTAAGTAGTATATTGTCTTTACTAGAAAACTAGCGAAGCAACGTGAGAATTACATAGTAACATAGTATGTAAGTCTGAATAAAGACTTTATTCCATGTAGTTCAGCCTATTTATCTCCTTCCAGTGGTCTAGTAGCCATAGCTGGAAATGTTATTACATGCCATGAAGGCATCATGGCATTGAATGTTTTTACTGTATCCATCATTACTACCTCCGCTGGCAGCGAGCTCCATAGTCTCACTGCTCTTACAGAGAAGAATCCCCTCCTTTGTCGGTGGAGAAAGCACCTTTCCTCTAACCGTAGTGGATACCGTCGTGTTTTGGTTACACTCCGGGGTATAAATAGATTGTGGGAAAGATCTTTGTATTGACCCCGAATATATTTATACATAGTTATTAGATCACCCCTCAGACGTCTTTTTTCTAAACTAAATAAACCTAACTATGACAATCTTTCAGGGTACTCTAGCCCCCACACTCCTTTTATTAACTTTGTTGCCCTTCTTTGAACACGCTCCAGTTCTGATATGTCCTTTTTTAAGCACAGGTGCCCAGAACTGTACACAGTACTCTTTATAGGGTCTGACCAGTGACTTGTACAGGGGTAAATGATACTCTGGTCATGAGCATCTATGCCCCTCTTGATGCACCCCATGATCCTATTTTCTTTGGCAGCTGCTGTCTGGCATTGATTACTACAGTTGAGCTTATTGTTAACTAAAACCCCTAGGTCCTTTTCCATTGTTGTTTTACCAAGTGTTTCTTTATTTAGTATGTAATCATGACACAGGTTTCTCCTTCCCATGTGCATAACCTTACATTTATCTCTGTTAAACTTAATTTGCCATTTAACTGCCCATGCTTCCAATTTATCTAAATCTGTCTGTAGCTGCCTGCTGTCCCCTTTTAATTGCTTTACACAGCTTAGTATCATCTACAAAGATTGAGACTTTACTGTTTAATCTGTACCCATTGTCATTTATATATATATATATATATATATATATATATATTGAAGAGAATTGGTCCCAGAACTGACCCTTGTGGTACTCCACTAGTGACAGTGACCCAATCTGAGTGTGTACCATTTATAACCACCATCTTCTTCCGATCATTAAGCCAATTTCTCACCCATCTGCACACGTTTTCCCACAGTCCAAGCATTACACCTATCATTACTAAATTTCAACCTAACCAAGATGGAGAGGAAGGGAGAAGGAAGAACAAGGATATCTACTTAACAAACAAGATGCAATATTGAACTCCAATATCGGCCAAAAAGCCACCGGTTTAAAAAATATAAACCAAGAAAATATCAAAGAAAACTACATGTTTTAAAATACAGTTTGCTTATGTAATAAAACTGAATTACCCATTGTACCTGTCAGTCTATTTATGACTTACAAAGCTCTAAATTAGAATTAGGCTGGACACCAGCTATTGTTTGGCTAGTTGCAGTAAAGCGTCTGTCTTGAACACCACCAGGAACCTTGCCTCTTTTTCATTTAAATATTTTACATTTTCTATTATACCTACAGGGTGAACCAGGCTTGAAGGGGCCACTTGGACCAAAAGGAGAAGAAGGCGAGAAGGTAATGTGAAGGTTTCTTTTTTATCATCTAGAGCCTTTCTCTATTATCTTGGTCTTATGTTGTGATATTTACGTTTTATCAGGGAAAACAAGGTCCTCCAGGGAACGCTGGAACTCCAGGAGAAAAAGGGGATGAGGTTTGAAATTTACTGTACAGTTTTACAGTGGAATAATTGTTATAGAAAGTGGTTAAGAGCAATTTAAAATGTGTTAAATCTTAAAAAATAAGGGTGAAACTTTTGACACTACCCAATAGTTAAAATGCAGACAAGCAAACCTTTCACTGAAAAAATAATAGTTCTAGTTATCGAAAGCATTTTCTATTTTAGCCATGAGTCAAAAAGTACTATATTTCGCTCTGTATTTCGGGGGCAAAATGCCTGTGCATATCATGGAGCAAATGTAGGCCCCACAACTTACTGGCACTCCTGCAACACTGATTGTCCTGCATCTTATTGTCCTCCTGCATCCCAATCAGTCAGATGCCGGACACAGTGGCACAGGCATGTCTGTAAGGTAAGTGGACAGAGCGGGGGGTTAGAACAAAAAAAACTTGGCCTGAATCCGGATCCATTAATGGGGGGGTCTGCACACTGCCTGTTATAGGGTATTTGGGGTATTCTGCATGCTGCCTATTATAGGGGATTGGGGGAGAAATTCAGCACACTGCTTGTTTTAGGGGATTGAGGGAATTCTGTATGCTGCCTTTTACAGGGGATTGGGGGGAATTCTGCACTTTTCACAGGAATCTCACACCAACAGGTTACAAAGTGTGCTCTGTTCATGCCCTAAATGATGACTGACCTTCTCTTTCTGTCAGTAACTGAGCTCAAAATCTTTCTTACAGAAAACAAATTTCAGGCCGTGTTTATTACCTAAAACTATGCCCAAGTAATGTAGCAGCCTTTTTCACTGTTAGACATCACAATTTGGGGATGCTGACCTTCCACTGCCAACCCACTAAGGCATCCACAGACACACTGATTTGGCGCACAAATTAATCACACAGAAGGGCACAGCTATAATGCAGATTACATTATTTGATATTATCATTAAAAATGCTTTATTAAGTTCTTCATTTTTTATCCACATTAGGGTATTATGGGACCTCCCGGTCCTCAGGGATTTCCAGGGCTCCAGGGTCTTCCAGTAAGTTAACATGACTCAACATTGTAGTCATTATTGATACACTTATTATGATGATTAAAAAATAAATAATATATAAAGCATTTCCTCTAATTCTTGTTTGTTGGTCTCTTATTTTATATTTAGGGGTCTGAAGGCATGCAGGTGAGTGACAACGGGGAGTTGTTGAGTACAACTTCTGATTTAAATTTTCACTGGACAATGCTGACGATATGTGCATTTTTATATGCAGGGTCCAAAAGGATTCCAAGGACCGGAAGGATCTGCAGGGCCACCTGGACCACCAGTAAGCAAAAGTTTGGGATCTTCAAGTTCCATATTTCCCAGTGTCCTACTCACTAGTTGCTGTTAGTTGTGGCTCATCACCTACTAAATAACTGTAGTTGCTCAGGGTTGACCAACACTGGACATATAATGGTTGCAGTAAAGGGTCCAGAATGTCCCTTGCTCACTAAATGGCCTTTGAGTCTGTGAAAAAGTTGAAGTCTAATCATAAAAATCATATGTTGTTACCTTTGTGATTTTTTAAAATGTGACCAAAATATCTGTCAATTCATTGAAGTTGATCCATAGTTGAATTCTGCAAATGATCCCACAGATTTTGATCTTCATGTTTGTGTCTCTTTGGCTATTTGAATTGTGGTCAATCATGTAAATGGCAAAACCCACCAAAATACCAATGTTGGACATTTCTCTATCACTGAATGAGCCATTTTAATAAGTTCTATTACGTTAGACTTACTATAAGGAAAGAAATATATCATCTGGAAATGTAAAAATAGATAAATATCAATGTTTCACTTTTATATTGTGTTCTTCTTTATTGCTTAAATATTGCTTCTTTTTAGGGCCCGCCTGGTGCACCTGGTCCCCCAGGGCCAATGATCAGTCTAACTGCACATAGTATACAAGTAGGTAAAGTGCAAGCTGGTGCAATGTAACAGCCTGACTGTCTAGGAATTCTGTTGAGACAAAGATATGGAATCATATGGGGTATCATGATCACAGGTTAACATATTAAAGCGACTGTAAAGGCAAAAAAATAAATAAAAAAATGCATTTAGTGCCCCAAAACGCATTCCTCAAGGGTACATGCTCAGAAACCTAACCGCTTTTGAGTGGGGGTACCCTGACATCCCTGTGTACTCCCACCAACCCCGAACATGTGTCACTGTGACTGTGCACACCATTTCTGAGTGGAGTGCCAGGCACTGTTACTGATGCAGGGGGGCTGAGCCTCAACTCAAAGTTTATGGGCATCAGACGCCACAGGAATTCTAGGGCACATGCATTTGTTTGTCATAAACAAGCCTGTTTCTGAGTGCCAGAACAGAGGGAAGCTTCTGCATGCGAGAAAAGGTGAATGTTTTTATAATTATCATTTGTCTTTACAGTCACTTTAAAGTGGACCAAAACCCAGGATTTTGAATATCCTGGGTTTTGGTCATTGCCCCCAGGGCACCCCCAATTGGGTGTGAAAAAGCTGTGTGAAAAGCCCCAGGTTTCCCAAAAAAAGTCACCTCTTCCCAGTCCTACGATCCTCAAACCTGACTACGCTCTCCCTATTCTTTTTAGCGCTTGTTTCCTTATTCTGGCTCCTGGAAAGACATGGCTCCTTGGGAACTCCTTCACAGTCTGGAAGAAGACTTGAAGATTTTGGTTTCCCCACCAAATGGGACCAAAGAGAACCCAGCAAGCACATGCAAAGAACTGCAACTTGTCCACCCTGAACTGCCTGATGGTGGGTTGATATATTAGATATGTGTATGGAAATAGGAAAAATCAGCCAGTGGCCATGACAGAGGGTTGTGTTATGATATTGGGATTATTACTGCTATTCTGTTAATAGCTAGACAGTTATGCTCATATGTATGTATGGTCTCCCACAGAGTATTAGTGGTCCATTTTACATTGATTGTCACCATCAATACCATATTATGTAAGACCATTCCTACTTAAAGAGGAAGTCTGGTCAAAAATGACTAAGCTCCCATTTTAATAAGCATCAGCGCTGCTAAACTAGAAAACGGGGCTTTCTACCACGAGGCCACGAGCAGCCTATCAGGCTCGCCGGCAGCCTGCAATTGGCGCCTGTGTGAGTCTGATAGGCTGCTCCATGGTTGCCGTGGAAGGATCCCAGAAAAGTATCCGGATGGCCCCGTTCTCCAGTTGACATTTTGCTGCACAGCGAGCAGATTCTGATTCGGGTTGAATAGAGACTCCAATCATATTTTACCTGACCCGATTTTAATGACTGCCAGTATTGAAGTCATTTACATTGGATCCACCGAAGGAGATAATTCTCGGGCCCACCAGAAAAAAAAAAACATTCATGTTGTTGCACAATATAAAGGGTGTTTTATTATTGATGTAACAAGTAATTTTACTTGTAAATAATTAACTAACAGAATACTTTCGACAAACCCAAAACACTATGTTAGTATTGGGTTTCCTATAGTGGCTCTGGATCCGTGCCTGGGGTCCAATGATGGACCATCTGGTGCTCTGCTGGGACAGTCTGAGACTAATTACCGGTACTCCTATATCATGGCATTACAATGCCATACCTCGTCTCTTTTTTCTCAGTCACCAAACTTCTCTTTCTGCCTATGGTCCTGAGGTATAGGACATGATTAATGTTCATACAAGCTGTGGCTTCCTTCAAAATAGGCTGCGGACTTGGGATCCTATAAATTTGAGAAAAACAAACTTTGTTGTTTAATTAATAAACGGTTGTAAACACATCTGCGCCTCTCGACTTTGTTTAATGTCATATTCTTATCTACCAGGTTATTACTATGTTGACCCCAACCAAGGCAGTCCACAGGATTCCTTTTTGGTTTTCTGCAACTTTACAGCAGGTGGAGAGACCTGTGTGCCAGCTCAGGAGAGTAAGGTAGTTAATAGCCAAATATATCACATTGCACCAGTTTTTATTCATCCATCCGCTTGACAAATATTGTCCATATGGCTTATAGGTAGCATTAAAGGCCTGGCTACAGAGCTATCAAGTGACAGAAGGGTTCCAGTGGTTCAGCACGCTTCCTGGAGGCTTTCCGGTAAGATCCATTTATACCTGCATCTGACCAGGGACACACTTTTTTATAACACAAAAGGGTTGTTTCAGCACCATATTTTTTTACGCACTTTTAAACATTTGCACACCTAATAAATGGTGCCGCATTGCATCGAGAGAGAAAAAAAATTGAAAGGGTGCTCTCTCGAAAAAAAAACAAAACAAAAACGTGAGTAGAAAAAATACAGAGCTGAATCGACCCTAAAGTAATGTATTTGTAATCTATGTGGAACAAGCTGTGTACCTACACAGGTAACTGATCTCCAGCTGCTGACAGCCTCCTATGCTTTTACAAAAGCTGTAGGGATGTTCTCAGCACAGGAAGGATTGTCCCTTTTACTATTCCTATTCATTCAATACACAGCTCAACTACAATGATGGCAGTGTGGTCCAGCTGAGGTTCCTCAGACTCCAGAGTCTACGCGTACACCAGATATTGCGCTACGTGTGCCTCGCACAACCAGGGAGGCCCGCAAGGGACAAGGACGTAAAGTTTCTGACGGATACACGGGACCAGAGCTTCCTGGTGACTCTCCAGGGATGTGAGGTGAGTGATTGCTTGGAGTTATTGTACAGGGATATGTTTAGAGGGAATATTAAACTAAAGTAATTAGTTTATAAGATTCGTAAGACATTAGGCTTTGGACTTGGGGTTTATTCTGGCCTCCAGTTTAGATGTTAGCCACATGTAAGGGCTTTATTATAGACTTTTTTTAGGTGCAGTGATGAGGTTTAATGGTGATGTGTATGGATTTTTGGGCTTCATATTAGAGCCTAGGTGTAGAGATGTTAAGGAATTGGATGAATAGGAATGTGATTTAGTACAGTTATGTTCCAAGATTTGTTTAGATTTTAGGGCCCTAATGCCACACTGCCTATAGGGAATGGGAAGGAGGAATGCCACACTGCCTATGTGGATTGGGAAGGGGAAATGCCACACCGCTCCTATACCCCATAAGCAATGTGACATTCTCATCTCCCATTCCTCATAGTCAGTGTGGCATTCCCCCTCCTATTCTCCATAGGCAGTGTGACACCCCCCCTTCCCAATCTTCCTAGGCAGTGTTGCATTCCCCCCTCCCATTCAGTTTACATTAGTCCGATAAGGAACACTGACATTTCCCCCCACGTTTTGCGGCTTATAGGGTGAAAAACGTTATTTACATGGCACATACAAACCAAGAATAACAGGACTTTGAAAGAGTGAGGCCTATTGAGCTATTACCTCCTTTTGAACCTCTATTCCAGGGGTCCTCCATGAACTGTTGCTAACAGAGTAACTGTCTATCCCACAGCAATACCTACTGTCAACTGCCCACTAACAAAGCAACCCATCACAAATACCTTTCACCTACCCCGCCCATAGCTTGGTATAGGCTGCTCTGAACTTGCATTGCAGTTCAATCGCTACTTGCTTTCATTGGAATGGATTCTTTCTACTGCACGCAGCAAGGTGTAAAAGGGACCTTATACTTAGGTTTAGAGGAAATGTTAGTTATGTTAGGTACTGGGGTTACATATTATAGATTTGTGGTTGGCTTAAGGGCTTTGCTTATTTGGGGTTTGAAATTTTAATGTATTAGTAAAATGTACTGTTTGGGCATCAACGTAAGAAGAAAATCTGAACTTTAATTATTTGGCCTCAACTCAAAAGAATATAAAAACTCTTTAGTTTTCTTCCTCGGGCATAGCAATATAAGACGAGGAAGAAGTAACCTAAATGGTTGCTTTAATCTGTTGAGTTAGCCAACAAATTGTATAACTTTAAAGTGGACCAACACCCAGGATTTTGACTATCCTGGGTTTTGGTCCACTTCGGTGGGGCACCCCGATCGGGGGTGCCCCGCTGTGTGAAACCCCCCAGAACGCCCGTAAACACTCACCTCCCCTCGCTCCTACGCGGGTGCTCGTCCAATCAGAAAGCTCAGAGCCGCTGTGGTATGCACGTACAAGCGGCGTCCAACCACAGCGGCTCCGAGCGCTGGAGGCCGCATCTCGCGCTTCCTTCTAACAGGGAGCGCGCCCGCGCCGGCCATTCACAAGCGGCCGCCGCAGGTGCGCGCCCTGCTAGAGGGACGCGCGAGTCGCGGCTGCGGCCCGCGCATGCGCCGTTGGAACGGGGTTAAGGTAAGATTTGTGGGCGTCCTGGGGGGTTTCACCCCTGGGTGTTGGTCCACTTTAACTCAAGATTATATTGTGAAACACTAATAAGATGATTCACATAGCTTCCAATACTGACTTTTCCATCTCCTCACAGGACAATGAAACATTCAGCAGGACAGAAACTCTCCTGCATTTCGCCCCTTTGGACCTGTCCTTACTGCCCGTCCGGGATTTAGCCATGTTCCATGATGGCGATGGAAACCACCAGTATGGCTTCTTCATTGGTCCAGTGTGCTTCAGCTGAGAGGCGCTCCTCCCATGCAGGAATGCTGACTTACCTCTAGGTTGAAGGTGGCCAACCAGTGCTATTTATACAGGAAAGCAATAAGTGGAACTCTACCCTCAGGAAGGGAGACCTCCACTGTGGATATTGTTTACAATGGAACTTGGTGCTTTTTTTTTAGAATCTCCTGGTGAGAACCACACACACCTCAGGCCTTTAACACAGAGGAACTATTCTTCTTCCGTGGCAGGAAGGCTGACCTCAAATGCACTTATTTATCAAAGTTACGTGGTGCTTAGAAAGACATTTAACTGCATGTTTTATCCTAAAGCCCCGAATTCCGAGAGACTTTTTTGGGGGAAGTCATTGTCCTTCTTCCGGCTTGGCTTTATCTATTGCCCCTCCTTGCTGAAGCTGAAAGAGATCAATGGACTAGGATACTTGCTTAATGGACTGTGTAGGGGATAACTGAAGTATTTGCTGTGTACGCATATTATGGAGGACTTAAACACAACTATCATTAAACACCCATGAACATTATACATAATAGGCTACAGAAAAATATTTGCTAAATATATACTATACTTACATAAAATCTCTGGACAAGCACGTGTCTGTACAGGAAGCTTTCAAGCTCAGTGCTGTGTCTTAAGACACATAAACTACAAGCCTTGTCCAATCATAGGTTTCAGTTGTGTGTCTGACACATAGATATACAGTAGCTGTGACAGGTGTTTATGAAATGACAGGTGGAAACTTATGCTGCTCAGCCATAACTTTTTGCTGACTCAACAATTTTTTTTTAAACCTAAAGTAGGAAAAAGATGCAGAGGAAAGGATTTTTAAAATAATGAATATTAGTCAAATATGTATTTTCTATAGCCCATCATATAACAGTGTTTAATGTTCACAGGTGTTTGTATACTTTCCGTATTGAGACGCCCCACTGTGTGAAAGCCCGGGCATCGCCGCATGCACGTGCATCCGTCCAATCAGAGCCACCTGCTTATGTGACGTAGTTCGTTGTGCAGCTCTGATTAGAGTGAATGGGGAGCGGGAGCGGCCACATCCCCCGCTGCCCTGCATTTGCGCCCCAGCCTATCAAAATGCTAGGTTGGGAGCATGCGCACAGCCGAGGATGCAGCGATGCGGCCGCTCTCGCTCCCCATAGTAAACAATTAGAGCCGCCTTGCCGAATTACGTCAGTTCAGCAGGCGGCTCTGATTGGATGAGAGCCCGCACAATCACTGCTGGACTGGGGAAAGATGAGTGATTATCAGCGATCTGGGGGGTTTCACACTGTGGGACATACCAATTCGGGGTGCCCTGGGGGGAAAGCCAGTGGTTGGCCCTGGGATCTTTTAGATTCCAGGCCGGCCACTGGTGGGTTTTGTTCCGCTTTAAAGGGAGGGAAGTACATACATTCTATGTTGAATTTCAGAGGAATTCACAATTCCAAAACCTTAGGGTGTATTTACAAAAATGGAACCACCGCTGGTTTTCACCTCAGGCACACCAACAATGTAACCTGGTTTGCATAATTGTATATTGTAAATGGTGTGAGAGGGGGACACAAGAAGGAAGTGACTGGTGCAGCCTGGAAAACACTTCCCCAGTCTAACTTCATATTTCTCGGAAAGGGCTGCATGAAGGTTTAGTAGATTCTGGAGTGTTCTTGTAATGAAAGTAAAAGAGTTTCAGGAAATGTTCTTGGTTTATGCCAGCAGTGGTGGTGGGCCATGAGGGGTTTAAAGCGGGTCAAAACTAAAAGATTCCAGAGCCGGCTGCTAGCCTAATTGGGGCATCCTACACTGGATGCTCTGCAGTGTCAAAGCCCCCCAGACGCCAGTTATTTTACCTGATCCTGGCGGGTCCTGCAATGAGGTCTCAGCCGGCAGCCGTACACGCATACAGCATGCCAGGGATGTACCTCGTCGCAGTGGCACTTTCACAAAAAGTGCCATAGGCCATGGCTTCGCCACTGGAAAAGCCCAGCTTTCGAGCCAATTGGGGGGGGGGGCCCGAATGATGAGGTGAACCCAAAAATGCATTTCCGCTTTAAATGGTGGGGAAAGGGCTGTGCTAACCATTGTGACTTGTGAAACTGCTCAGGCCTAGCAAAGCGGGGCGGGTGCACTAGCGATTGTCCCCTATGAGCATGCTCATGCCAAACCCATTTGGACAGTTGTACTACCCTTTATCCCCCTATCAACCTGCACAGACCTAACTGTCCCTGCTGAGATTTTCTTTCTCTCACAAATAAAAGCTCAACAGCAATGGTGCTGGACAGACTTTCCTCATCGTTTTCCTCCGTTCTGCAGCAAGTCCTCAACTCCAAATTTTATATGCTGGCAGTGAAGAAATTGCTGAACATTATGTACATATCAGGTTACACACACTTGTGCATTGTGCCCCAGCAATCACTGTGTATTTTAGCTGTATATAATATATATAAAGCAGATGCTGTGTATAAACTAAATAAAATGTCATTTGTTATATATAAAAAGTAAGGTTGGCTTAATTCGTATACAATATATGTCGAAAAAGCTTTAATTATAGCAAATGTCCTGAAAAATTTGTGTTGGATGAATCGCAGAATTTCCTTGATCCATCGAAGTCATCCGCCACCTCTCTTTCATTCAGACGCTGCTCCCTCCCTGTCTTTTATACTTTGTCTGTAAGCATGGAAAAGATCATGGTGGTGGACGCCTGCCTGGACCTCTGCGGTGAGGTAAGAAGCCCATCTTCCCAGATGATGCTGCCTATCTAGACATGCCCACCGAGATGACTGCCCATCTGCCCCCCCTGCTGAGATGCCACTGCCTGCCCACTGCTGCCACCTTGGTGTTGCGCTGCCCACCCACCCACTGAGAATTGCTGCTGCCTGCCAAGATGCTGCTGCTGCATGCCGGCCCTATCACCAATATGCAGCCAGAGCCCATAGTTCAGAAGCACAGGCCCACCTACCTACCCACCTGCCTGTCCACTTAACCAACCCACCTATTTGTGTCCTCTGCATGGATAGCGAGGGAGGAGATAAGTTTGTTGGATTTATTTAACTATTTAAAAGAAAATTCAATCAGAGCGAATCGATTTTTCCCTGAAATTCTAATTCATCCATATTGATTCACTCATATATAGCCCAACAGGGGGCTGAAATCATTATAATGCTTCCTATATTGCAAAATGAAGAAATACAGCAATACCTTGTGTAGCCTAAGCAAGTTTTAAGTTGAGCTTTCAAGAATACCAAGGATCTGGTAAAAAGCATCTACAAATATCAGTAAAAAAGCAATAGGCTGTTATTCCAACATAAGCTGGCACAGGGGATAGGCAAATAGATTTGAGCATTTCTCCCCTATAAAATCGGAATGTTATGTTCAAAATCTGCCACTTTTGATTCTTCTTTCTTCCAGTAAAAGAAAGAAACAGGCTTGGATTTTTTTAAATGCACGGTGACCCCTTTTTTGCCATATAGCATATTTATGTGGAATTTTATTATTGGTCTATTTTTAAGTGGTAGTGCCTCTCTAACTTTGCTGACAATGTCCAGTCTTGGTGCCATGTACCTCACCCCACCTCAACAGTGTATTGGACCAACAGCCTGGAACAGTTGGAGAAAAAACATAAAACTCGCTTGCCCTATCTGCACACATGAAACTGAATTATTGTCAGCACCTACTTTTGCTTCTGCATCCAATCAAAGCTGACACCCCGCCTCACTGATTTTTCTCCTGGTAGCGCAATTTTGGCCCTTATTCATCAAGCGATAGCGCCAGGTAGTGTCTGACGAGCGCCATGTCCCGCCAGCTAACGTCTGCTACCGACTCAAGTACGCCCGGCGTCGGCCACAATGACGCATTTATCAAGCTAAATGAGGCTAGCGCCGGCGAGAGCGACGGCAAGCGCGGCATTCATCATGAAGCCGACTGCAACGAACAGCGCCGCTGCTAATCCCATCACAGCGACAGGTATGACCTGGCGCTACCTGCCGCTCTCCCATACATTTCAATGGCAGACGCTGCAATGATTGTTTTTAGTGGTTTTTGTGTTCTTTTCTTTGGCACAAAATTCAACACATGTTTATAGTGATATGTTTTATTAATCTGGCTGGTTATTTTTATGTTTTGGAAGTTTTTATTATTTTTGACAATGTAATGTTGTGAGTGACATGGGAATTGCATCTCCTCCAACCAAACTCATTGGCATCAAAATCGCTTGTTTTCACCACAAACGGGGCTTGTAAAGCTATTTTGTAGCCTGTCAGGTTGGGCGGTCACGTTCGCTCTTCGAAATTGTCAGCGCCCAAGCTATTCGGCAGCCCTGTCCTTTATGAATCTGTGTTGGTCAGAGTTTGTGCAGTCGCTGTTTTAATTCGCTATGTGGCGGCGCGAGCGTCGCTGTGCTTCGCTGCGCTGCGTTGTGCGGCGCTGTGCTGTTCATACATGTGCCCTTCTGCCATTTGCAAGGAATTCACTTCCCGCGACCCCAGTCGTTGTTAATGAATACACTGTAGTTGTGAGCGTGCCTGGCCACATATTGCAGGATTAACATTCAGTCGTACCAGCTCATAACAACCCGTTATGCATTCTCATGTGTGCCACATTATCATGTAGTTGTCTAGTTTGATTTTGTGATGACTTTAGGAAGGAATAAGATTTGTATATTTAAGCACAACTTGGTTTGCTTTATAAGGACCTATGCATTACAGTATGTAGAACCCCCTGCTAAATCAAGCTAATAATTCGTGGCGCCTTGGGCCCTAGCTTGTTTTCAAGCGTCATTTTATTTTTTCCGCCACTTAGCTTGCACATAGCTGATATTAGCTTGTCCCTGTTGCGCACATCTTTGTTTTTGAATTTTTAATCACAGTTGCTTGCGTCATATCCGGTTCCGGTATCCTCCTTTGCGTTTCAAAGCCACCTAAAGCTAAAAATGTCTAGCGCTTATGCCAATAGCTTGTTTTCAAGCGTCATTTTAGTTTTTCCGCCACTTAGCTTGCACATAGCTGATAATAGCTTGTTCCTTGTGCGCGGAGCGTTTTTTTTTTTTTTTTGTTATTTTTCCCATGTCGCTTTGGTCATTTCCGGTTCCTGTTTCCTCCTTAGCGTTTCCACAATGCTGCCCAGACGCCGAGTGATGCGCCTCCCCAGCTCCTCCTCCGACTCCGACCCCACCACCCCTCCCCCACCTCCCCCACCTACCTCACCTCCCCCACCTAGCACCCCTCCCACCCCTTCCCCTCCTGGCCATGGGAAGAAAAGGCGCTTCCGGGTGGATAGCCGCGTTAATGGCCAGGTGGTCAAAGTGAGTATTTGGTTTGTGTATTTTTTGCCTTAAAGTTGCAGAACACACAGGGGGGATTGGCCCTGAAATTTCTTATTTTTCAGGCCCAATTGGATCACTCCCCGTGGGGCATCCCCATTCTGGATGTCCTGCGGGGATGCCCCCCCCTGGAGGGCCATAAAAATTACCTCAGCCCCGTCCCATCTGTGCATGCGTGAGCTGCGGATGCCTCTTGCGCTTACCTCTAGCAGGGTGTACCCCTGCGCAAGACATTTTTTAATTTTGTGTGCAGGCGCACTCCCTGTTAGAGTCAAACGCCACATGCGTACTTTGCCGCGCAGACCCAGCTGAGCTGGTATGCACGTCCAAACGGCCTTGTATGCGCATACCACAGCGGCGCAGAGCGCTGTGCTCGGCTGGCGCAGTCACGTGGGAGCGTCCTCAGTGGTGTATTTGTGGCCTTCCAAGGGGGTTTCAGACAGCGGACCACCCACAATTGGTGTGGCCCACCAAAGTGCACACAAACCCAGAATAGTGATAATCCTGGGTGTGGGTCCACTTTGCTCGGGTCTCTGTATAACTGTTTATGCCATTGTTCTGATGTCATGTATTGATTTGTGTTTTTTTTTCATTTCTCATAGGACTTCTGCGTGGCCCAGTACGACTATGCCCGTGGGGGAAAAAAACGAATTGCCATGGAGGTGAAGGCCACAGTGTCCCGGCGCTTCCACACCGAGCTCTCGATCCGAGCGATACAGCAGAAGTGGTCGGACTTTAAGCGCCGGGACCCTGAAGGCGTGTACCGCCTATATGATGCCTACGCATCAGGTAAGTTAAAGCTTATGCTCTGTTTATACTTTTTGCAGAATCATCTGCTAAGCTGTGTCCATTTGTGCTCTTTATATTAATTATTTTCTTTCACCTCCTCAACACAGATAAGCGTCCTCCCCTGGGGAAACGTGGGAAGGGATTCCTCCCCCGAACCAGGCAGGCGGACTCGGGGGAGTCATCGGGGGAGGGTCCCTCCCGCGGGTCCTATTTAGAGGACCCAGGGGAGGAAGGGGATGACGCCCCAGAGGAGTGTGCTGCTGGGGGGCTGGCAGGATCAAGCCTCAGCTCCTCACACTCTGACTCTGAGGAGTCTCACCAGGCAAGGGGCCACTCTCAAGTGGGGAGTCCAAGTGGGGTGGGAGAAATGGACTCGCCCACACTCCCTGAAGGAGCAGGGAGTGAGAGGGAGGAGGGTGGCCCTTTGCCTGGTGGATCTTCCGAGCCGAGGCTCCCCGCCTCCTCCTCAGAGCCCTCCCTGGGCTTCAAGTGGCGGTTCATCCCCTGGTGAGTGTCTTTTTTTTAATTGTTAGTCTGTGACAGGTTTCATCTTGCAATTTGTACTTAGCCCTTGCCATTCCTCTCTAATTTGTAGGGCATCATATAGGCGGCACCTCCATGGCCTTTTGGAGAAGCATTCTCCACGGGCATAGTCGTGGTAAGTGTTTGTTGTTATCCATCACATTCCCTATGTTATGACATTCATTAAAGTGGACCCACAAACATTGTTGATAGTGCTTTGATTCTCGAAGGTTCCCTGAAAAATCACATCCCTCACCCAGGGCACCCCCCCAAAAAAAAACCCCACAAACTCCTTACCTCTTTGGGGGTTGCAAAAGCCACCGTCCCAGCCTCCTGTGTGCCACTCTAGGTGTGTGTGCGCCTGCGCTCTGTTTCCTAATGGGCTGCGCGTGCGCACACACTGGAGGAGTGATGTGTGGAAGGCAGCGGCGGCGGAGTACGTTGTCTCACTCAAATTGTGGTGCTCTGCCAAAGCGGACCAAAACGCAGAATTGGTGCAATCCTGTGTCTTGGCCCACTTTTAACAGACACATGTTTCCTGGTCCATTGTCACAGCTGGTTTGATAATGTACCTTAACCTCACAAACCCCACTACAGTGCTAGCCAACTGGCAACCACCCCTATGTTTCTGCCCACACCATGATGGTTGTTCTCATTTCTTTTCTTGGGTTAAGTTGTTCCCGCTAAAACATGTGGCACACTAGTAACATTAGCCAATCAACTGCTAATGAGTCCTTTACATAGCACTGTCTATGTTATTTGCACATTATCTTTAGGGATACATGTTGCAACCATAACTAATTGACATTAACTCATGGACCAGGAAATATGCTAATTTTGGTCAACCTGTATGTAACCATGCAAGCCTTTGATTTTTCAGACTCCATAACCAGATGGATGTCAAATAGTCAGGTGTCATTGGCCCACTAATTGTGTTTTTGTCTTTTGCTTTCTGTTGACAGATGTTGCTACGCAGACGGAGCCAGAAAACCTCCTCCCCACCCCAGCTCCAGGGACGGCCAGCAGCATGGGCCCCCGCCACAGCTGCGATGGTGAGTACATCCCACTTCATATGCCTAAAGACTTGTGAAACCTATGTCTTCTAGTCACATCTGCAGACATTTAAAATGTACCTATGTGTTAATTTCACACACATCTAGATGCCTGTCTGCATGCTTGATTGTTACCTCACATTCTTCATTTGGCCACATAGAGACTATTTGTGCCTTAGACACAACCAAATGGGCCGTATTAGGTCTGGACCTCTAACATTATAGGGCAAACTCGTTTACTCGTTAGGACTTAGGCCCTGATGTTTGGCTGTGACT
Source organism: Gastrophryne carolinensis (assembly GCA_027917425.1). Classification (NCBI taxonomy): domain Eukaryota; kingdom Metazoa; phylum Chordata; class Amphibia; order Anura; family Microhylidae; genus Gastrophryne; species Gastrophryne carolinensis. The sequence continues at coordinate 167,623,589 of CM051235.1, read as the reverse complement.
AAACACAAAAATGGACACACTGGGACTTATACCTTCTTTGCTTCCCAAGAGTTAAAGTGGAACAACAACCAGGATTTTGACTTTCCTGGGTCTTGGTCCACTACGGTGGGGCACCCCTGATCGTCACCGCTGTGTGACAACCCCCTGAACTCACTTTTCCTCCAGCAAACGTACAAGCCGCGGCAAAGTGGCTCCTCCTCCGCCTCCCGCGCGTCCCTTTTTACGCGCGTGCCTGCGCCGGCCATTCACAGACGGCCGGCGCAGGCACGCACACGTCTAGAGGGGCGCCAGGGAGGGCCCGGCGGCCGTGCCCCACCGAAACTGAGGTAGGGATTTTGGGGTGTTGGGGGGGTTTCACCCCGAGGGACATCCCGATCTCGGATGTCCCGCGGGGAGGGAGGTGATCGGGCCGGGAATCTGATAGATTCCAGGGCCGATCACCGGTGGGTGTTGGTACACTTTAAGAGTAAATGTATGCTTGGGATGTGTTGTTCACATTCCTGCCAGTCAATAGTACTCATATCATGTTAACCAATAAGCGCACAGTGGTCAACAATGTTAATGTGAGTGTCACCTAATTGGACACACTGACATTACATTGCTACATCTGTGTCTGTTGAGGTCACATTCAATTTATTAATAAATTGTTGTTTCTACATCTCTACAGCTTGTGAAAACCAGCATCGCAGACTGTGGCTGGAGATCAGGCTCCTGAAGCTGATGCTGCTGGCCAAGAAGAGGCGCCGGCGGCGTCGTTAGGGTGGGGGGAAGGCTGGCCTGTTGACGCCCTTTGTTGGGCAATGTTGGCCCTGTTGGCCATGTTTTAAAATTAAAATTTTTGATTAACATCATTACAGTGTGGTGCCTTGCAAAGCATAGTTTAACTGTCTCAAAACCCATTTGTGTGTCAATTTAGCCATACCTTTGGAGCCATTTCATGTGTTAACCATAGTAAGCTATGGTCTCAAATGTGTGGCCTAAATTTACAAATACATTGACATATCTAGATCAAGATACTCATCCCTGACTGTGTTATTAGCTAGGTCTTAGGAAAAACACAATTTAGAGGTGGGTTAAGCAAATATATTTACAGAAACAAAAACAAACAAAATTAATATTCTTGGCTGGGTGGCCGGGGAGGTTGTGAGTCATTGCTAGGGGCGGTGTTGGGGGACAACAGTGCAGTAAAAAATATAGACTGCTGTTGTATGAGCTGTTGTATCAACAACAAAGTTTGGTCCTGCCGCTGTATCGCTTGTTGCTGCTGGTGTATAGAATCTTCAATTGCATTGGCCAGCCGACCAAGTTGCTGGTTTTGATGCAGGTTCTGCATCAACAGGTCGATCTGGCGCTGCTGGGCCTCATGTTGTTGCTGACACATCAGCACCTGCTGTTCCAACGCCGCAATGCGCTCATTAGTTCCATCACGCGGCTGTTGGCGACTGTAGTTCTCCAGCATCCGGACCCCTAGCTCATAAAAATCAGCACTGGTTGGTGCCACACCTCCTCTTGCTGTGGTTTGAGGCTAACAAAATAGAAAACAACATTTTAGTCAAACCGAACCAATGCAGGTATGCCCCTCAAAATAATTAGCCCAAACAGTCACTATACAACTTACCCTTGTCTGAGCCTCGGAAGCTTGGCCACATGGGACTTGGGAAGAGGTCCCAGCTTGGGGTTCTGGTTCCGCCTCCTGCCAAAACGACAAAGAAAGGAAATGTGACATGTTGCTTCATCCACTACCCACGAACATGCCAATGTGGTTATAGGTCGTCTACATCAGCCATGTTACCTGCGTGTCCTCCGGCACAGGTAGGCTCGAGGTATCGCTGCCAGAGAGTGGCAATTCCACATCCGAGATGTCCGGCAAGTTGGCATATGCTAAACAGGAAAGTCAGGTTAGTAGGTAAGTGGACCAAACTCAAATGTTACCTGGCTAGGCTATCGAGGCCATACCTCCACAAAGTGCAAAATTACACACTAGACCAAAGGTATCTGTTAAACTCAGATTGTTAACATGTATGTTAGAGGACTAAGAGGCATTAATTTTGGCAAATAAGATCAGACACATTGCTTAAATTACACATACCCGCAATATCCCAGATGTCTGGAGTGGGGCCCTCACTCGACCTTGGACCTTTAAAATACATGTGGACACACAAGTTGCCAGAAGCAAGTGCAACAAAAGTAGAGCCAAAATACAGACTAGAGCAAGGCAAAACAACTTACCCTCATCTCTGGCAGCCTGAACTTGAGGGGCCCTTTCTGGACAGCCACTTCCGATATTCGGGTCAACTAAAAAACACAAGTAATGGCTCTAAATATTCATCAAACTACTACGGTGAATGTTTGTCCAAAAATATGTCCTCCAAAATACATTGGTATCACTCCAAGAACTATTAGACTGACCCTGGGTAGGGAAGAAGCACTCCCAAGAGGCATCTTCAAGTTGACAGAGCAAACATGTAGATTATTAGACTAACCAAATCAAACCAGTGTAACAGAAACAGCATAAAGGATACATTATGTATTGCTATACACACCAACAGGGTCCTGTTGACCTGCAACATCGGAAGTGGGGTCCAAAGATGAACCAGTCACTTGGCCTACCAATAAAAAAGAGGAATGAGACACATGCACTTGGGTTAAAGTGGATAAAGCAAGGTGGACACATGCACTTACCGACATCCAAAGAGTAGCTTGGATCCGGAGGAGATGCTGGGGCCAATGGCGTGGGAGCTAGGCAAAAATCAAGCAAACATTGAGCCATTGTTAATGTGCGTGGAAAAATACAACATGCATTAAGGTGTGTGTGAGCAGCTCATTCACTAATATTCACTAATCAAGGCCAGTGTGGCTTCCACATTTATATGCAGATATATGGCCACACATCTCTGGCTTCAAACATATCTACACATGTTAGGGCCTTGTTAGTTAGTTGCTGTGAGTGTTACAGTGGGCGTGAAATTAGGCCGCAGGCCCATATTATTAATACTCCACAGTGCCCCACTCGATTGTTGGAGCTGCTCCCACACCCATTTGTTCCCCAAACAACCAGCACCAAAATTAGTGGTAAATACCTTCAATGGCAGACTGGGTTAGCCTTGAGGTTGCTTGAAGGAGTTTGGGTGTCCTGAGGCACATCCCGGACAGCAGCATGTGCACCTATGCAGAAAGCAACAGACAGGAAAGTAAAAAATGTATGAGCTCTAATGTACTACTTCACAGGTCCTACTGTTAGTTGGTCCTAAAGACAAAATGCTAATCACATACATTAACAGTAGCTTTTCTAAAAAGGCAGAAAATATGTACCTTCAGTCCAACCTGTGGTGTCATCCCCAGGATCCACACCCTGCAGCCGAGCCATTGGAATTTTGGCCTTCAGCATCTCCTCATACGGCCTGTAGGTACTCTTTGGAGCCTGGATGGTCCCACTGTCCACATCAAGATCGTGATTCATCTTTTTCATAAGGGCCCCTCTCAAAGTGTAGAAGCGTTTCCTGCAGGATGGGCCACTACGTGGGTGTTGAGCAGTGCTACTAAGCTCCACACCAATGGCATCCCACAGTTTGCTTCTTTCTTGTTTGCCTATGGACTTGCTTTGGGAGCCAAAGAGTAGCTCCCATTTAGCAAGGGTAAGGCGCACAAGATGATTATTCTCAGCCAAATTAAATTCAGGCTCCCTCTTGGCATCTGGGCGCTTAGCCTGGGGTGCTGCCCCACCTTCAGGCTGGGCCCTTTTCCGTAAGGGAGGTCTGCGCACAGCACCCACCAAACTCCTACTTGGGCCTGCTGTGGCCGGCAGATGTCCTGAATTTGGCTCCATCCTGTAGCTGCACACACACACAAATACACACCCAACAAGCACGCATGCAGACTACAGAATGGCATCGCAATCTGTTTGGGTTGGGCAGGTTTTATGTGCTCTAACAGCCAATCACAAACCAGTCCACTTAATTGATTCACACATACAGCCCAGTTCCTTCTAGCCACACCTCCACTGCACTGACTGAAGCATGTGTGTTAGCCAATTAACTCATTACAGACCTCATTAACCAAACAACACACACCCAAATACAACAATGGACTGATGTATCTGAAACCCTTGTGACATGTGGCTAGCCTAACGGCTATTTAAATAAACAGCAGCTTACCTTTCATTGGCCCACCACTGAATTTTCGCCCATGTCCGTTAATTCACGCAAGTTTCGGCTCACGTACGCTAGTAGCGCTACTAGCATGCGCGTGCGCACTCCGTTTCACGCACACCTGGGTCGACTAATTGGCGGCCGGAAATAGCAAAATAGCAGAGCAACGCAAAAGGCGGCAAAGCGGACCTGTCCTTTTTGAAAGAGAAGTATAAATGGAAGGAATTTGCAAGCTTCTGGTATTCTTACACTGTGGTGTGGTGCGGTGCTTGCTTGCTTCCCTTAGCTCATTTGAGCCTCTGTCTGGGTTCTGTCCTCACTCTCTGTGGCTTGTTGGGTGATTTCTGGCATCAGTGCTGTTTCTTTAGGAGCTTGTTTTTGGTGGCATATGCAAATATTGTGGAGCATACAGCAAGTGAGGCTTGATTTTGGGGCCTTTTGTGGGCTGTGCAGCAACTCCCCTCTTGGTTGTGCCTAACTTAGAAAGCTGTTTTTCAGCAGGCTGGTGGTTTGGACCACTATAGTTCTGGTTTTGTGGTGAGCTGCATTGTAGCGGGTGTGTGTGGAGTGTGATTGTTTGTGTGTGTGTGGTGTGTTTGTGGTTTTCGTTTTGGTTTTTTTGATTTTGTATATATCTTGAGTGTGTGTGATGGATAAGAGGGTGATGTATGGTGTCTGGGTGGATGGATGTATGTGTATGCTGAAAGAGCAGGAGGAAAGGGAGCGGGGTGTTGTGAGGCTTAGGGCACCCCGCTCCTTTGCAATCCGCCTTTCAGTATGGGACTTAAGTGACGAGCAGATCAGGAGCCGCTTCCGTCTGAATCGTGCTGCACTACAGTCCCTATATGATCAGATTAAGCACAAAATCGAGCCATCCACCAAACGCACTCAATCCATTCCAGGCATAGTACGCCTGTGTGCCACGCTGAATATTTTGGCACGAGGGACCTTCCAGGCAACCTCCGCCCTCCTCAGCGGGATAAGCCAGGCTACTATGAGCCGCATACTAATCCAGGTAGTTCTGGCCATTTGTGATTTAATCCCAATTTACATCAAGTTTCCTGAGGATGAGGAAGAGGTTGCCAAAATAAAACATGCTTTCTATCTGATGGGAGGGATCCCAAATGTGCTAGGGTGCGTTGATGGTACACATATCCCTTTCCGCCCTCCCCGTGCACAGGAGCTGTATTACAGAAACCGAAAGCATTTTCATTCCCTTAATATCATGGTTGTCTGTGACCCAGACATGAGGCTGCGGGCGGTGAGATCGGGGTTCCCCGGCTCATGCCACGATTCTTACGTCTTGCAGCGGACAGTCCTGTGCCGGAAGTTTGAGAACAACGAAATGCCAGCTGGCTGGCTACTGGGTAAAAAATTAACCATGTCAATGTATTTTGAAACTAATATGTGGCCTAGTAAGCCAAATTCTAAAAAAAAAAAAAAAACATGTACTAGTACTAATTGCTGTCTCTCTCCTTGTGTTTTTTCGACAGCGGATAAGGGATATGGGCAGAAAACGTGGGTCATGACTCCGGTCAGGAGCCCACGGACCTCTGCCCATGAACGCTACAATGCAGCACATCGCAAGACCAGAAGCATTGTGGAAAGAACCATCGGCCTGCTGAAAGCACGCTTTCTCTGTTTGGCACGGCCAGGAGGAGAGATGCTCTACAGCCCACAGAAGGTCTCCAAGATCATCCTTGCCTGCTGTGTGCTCCACAACATTTGCATTTGTCACCGAATTCAAGCCCCCGAGGAGACAGCACTGGTGCCAGAAATCCCCAACCTGCCCGCAGGAAGAAGTGAGGACACCCAGACTGGCGATGAGCTAAGGGAAAGGATGATCACTTCCTTTTTTGCGGTAAGCTAACTACCCTTCACTCTAATCCAAGTACTGCACTACTGGGTAAATGTATTTGACCTCCCATCAAAATGAGAAAAAAAACACTCTAAGGGGGGTGTAAGATGACCCAAACCACTCTAAGGGGGGGTGTAAGATGACCCAAACCACTCTAAGGGGGGTGTAAGATGACCCAAACCACTCTAAGGGGGGTGTAAGATGACCCAAACCACTCTAAGGGGGGTGTAAGATGCCCCAAACCACTCTAAGGGGGGTGTAAGATTACCCAAACCACTCTAAGGGGGGTGTAAGATGACCCAAACCACTCTAAGGGGGGTGTAAGATGACCCAAACCACTCTAAGGGGGGTGTAAGATGACCCAAACCACTCTAAGGGGGGTGTAAGATGCCCCAAACCACTCTAAGGGGGGTGTAAGATGACCCAAACCATTCTAAGGGGGGGTGTAAGATGCCCCAAACCACTCTAAGGGGGGTGTAAGATGACCCAAACCACTCTAAGGGGGGGTGTAAGATGACCCAAACCACTCTAAGGGGGGTGTAAGATGACCCAAACCACTCTAAGGGGGGTGTAAGATGACCCAAACCACTCTAAGGGGGGGTGTAAGACGCCAATGTTGGTTATCAAGTAATGCTTTTTTTTTTTTCAGCGAAAAAACAAATTTAAAGATATATACTAACTGCACTTTTTTTAATTTTTCAGGCACCCCGAGATGCACCCTGATCAATCATTTCATTTTCACAAACTTTACTAAACTTTCCTTTGATTTCTAATTTCTGTTGGACTTTTCATTTTCATTTCTGTTTTAATTTTAGTTAATTTTTAGTGTAAAAATAAAAAAATATATATATATATATATACATGTGGCTATGTGTTTAATTCTGTTGTAATTTTCCTTTTCATTCTAATTCCTATTTTAATTTTCCTTTTCTTTCTCATTTCTGGTTTAATTTTCCTTTTTTTTCTCATTTCTGTTTTTATTTTCCTTTTCTTTCTCATTTCTGTTTTTATTTTCCTTTTCTTTCTCATTTCTGGTTTAATTTTCCTTTTTTTTCTCATTTCTGTTTTTATTTTCCTTTTTTTTCTCATTTCTGTTTTTATTTTCCTTTTCTTTCTCATTTCTGTTTTGATTTTCCTTTTTTTTCTCATTTCTGTTTTTATTTTCCTTTTCTTTCTCATTTCTGTTTTTATTTTCCTTTTCTTTCTCATTTCTGGTTTAATTTTCCTTTTCTTTCTCATTTCTGTTTTTATTTTCCTTTTCTTTCTCATTTCTGTTTTTATTTTCCTTTTCTTTCTCATTTCTGGTTTAATTTTCCTTTTCTTTCTCATTTCTGTTTTTATTTTCCTTTTTTTTCTCATTTCTGTTTTTATTTTCCTTTTTTTTCTCATTTCTGTTTTTATTTTCCTTTCCTTTCTCATTTCTGTTTTTCTTTTCCTTTTCTTTCTCATTGGTGGTTTAATTGTATTTCCTTTTTCTTTAAAAAATAAAAAAAAAATAAAATACATGTGGCTATGTGTTTAATTATGTTTTAATTTTCCTTTACATTCTAATATCTGTTTTAATTTTATTTACTTTTCAACACAAAATAAAAACTAAAAAAAGTAAAGAAACATGTTGCAATGTGTTTTATTCTGAAGGTACTTGATTCCCAGCCCACAGCAAAGCAAAGCGCAGGCGCTGTGTTGAATAGCGTGGTCAAACTGACTGACAGCGCCTACAAAGCTGAGGTCCAACATCATATTCAGCAATGTAGGCGTTGTTCCCAACAACGCCAGGTAGCGACTGAGGAGGCCTGCTATAGCGAATCGCTACCGCCCGCGGCTGACGCTAGCGGCGCTCATAGCGCCATACTTCAGTCACTCATCTGTCGCTACCTGGCGCTATTGATGAATCGGCCTCCCCGTCTTTTCCCAGCATCCCAGCCATGCTGCTGCCTGCATTCAAATGAGCACTATTTTTTCTAAGGCTGTTTGTCCAGTGTAAGCTTTCTGGTCTAGTAGAGAGCCTACACGCCACAAAGCAGTGGTCCACAATCCACAAGTGGACTGTGACTTATCAGTGCAGTTTATCAATAATTTGCAAATGCCCTCTGATTGTATTTAAATAAATGGTTTCCCCAGCCTCAGACATAAGAAGGCTCCATATTTTTATGTAGATTTCTATTCAAGGCAGTTTCTAGGCAAACAGGGCCAGGGGAGGAAAAATTGTGCCCCCCCCCCCCCCCCCACTTAACATTGTCACTCTCACTGCCCCACTACCTTGCGCAAGTTCGCACTCTGCTTCCTATCATGGGTTGTCACCCCCACTGTGACACTGCAATACACAGCATCACTCACTAAAAAAACACACCAACACCATTTTACCAAGAAACATCATTCTTTAACTGACAGTATAAAGAATTCAAAGCACTTCTTACCATGAGTAAATCAGCCTGCTCTCTATAGGTAACAACCTGTATCCTCTGCTACCCTGATCATTGAAAGACAACACTGTAATCACCACACTGCCACCATCTCACCTAACTAATATTTGATCAATAGGTAACTGCCCCAACACTGCTGTATGTGCTTCTATCATTCTATATGGTCTCCCAGACCTATATGAGCACAGTTAAAGTGATATTGCAGGCAAAGGTCATCGTTACACCATTTTGTCCTAAACTGTTTTTCGTTTTTAAATTGAAGCAGAAAATTTAAGATTTACAGGTTAAGCCAATTACTTTTTCTTTATCATTCCGTCCCCCAATCAGCTCAGCAGAGCGGGACAGGATTGCTTTCTCCTCTCTCTCCCCCCACCCCTCCCTCCTCCTCCTCCGGATTCATCACATTGCTGTCAGCGCAGAGCGCTGAATATTATGCAGCATCACAGGTAAAAGGGCCACACCCACCCACATTTCTTCTTCAGTTTAATTTAGAACAGTGCCAAATGTAGCCCGGTGCAATGGTGTAACAATTGCCCTTGCCTGCAGTAGCACTTTATAGCAGATTGCCCTAGACCCAAAAATGAACAGCCGGAATACGATATGATTCCCCCAGATCCTAAATAGAGGAGTAAGAGTCTCCTACAAATTAGTATAAATAGGCAGTGTGTAAGCAGCTCTTTAAAACTCAAAATTAATATGCAGAGCATCAGCGGATCCAGTTCCCAGACCTAAACATTAAAACAAATGTCCAGGAGGACATGGGAAAAAAGCAAAGAGGGAGGATGGGAAAGAGAAAAAAGTGGGAGAGGGGAGAAGACAGAAAAATAAAGATAGATAAGAGAGAAAGGAAAATGGTAGAAGGATGGAAGGAAGGGAGAGAAAAAAAAGAAGTGGGTTAGAGACAGAAAAAAGTTAGGCAGAGAGAGAAAGGAAGAGCGAATGAGGGAAAGAAGGGAGGGGAAACAGTAGGGGTGAGTGAAGGAAGAAAAGGAAGAGAGAAAGTAGAGAGTGATGGAAAGAAGAGGAAAAAGAAAGGAAGGAGTAGGGACAGAGGGGGGGTGCAGGTCATTGAGAAAGGGAAGGAAGTCTTGGAAAAGAGAAGGAAGAAAGGAAAAGGGACATAAAGTGACAGAGGGAGGAAGGAGGGAGGGAAGTGCGAAAGGAAGAGAGAAACAGAAGGAAAGAAAGGATCAGAAAAGAAGGTGGAAGGAAAGTGTGTGAGAGAGAGAGGGAGGAAGGAAGGGAGATAAAAATACCATTTTGTGATTACTCACCTGTAAAAATACAATTCTGTGAAATACTCACCTGTAGAATTGGTATTATACGTATACAGTACGTCCTGCTCCAGATATAATACTTACAATTGGGCTATCCTCCGCCAGAGGGCGCTGTGCACTGCAGACATGCAAACACAGGCTCCTCCCGGCCCTTCATATACCCAGGGACCTCCCACAAATCCCCAGCATTGAAAAGCAGTGAACCAGAAGCCGGGAGAAACCAACCACCAAAACAACTGGTAATGATAACAATAACAACAATCACCAAACAGGGGATCCAGAATAATGCAAACCAGGGTGGGGGTGGAGCAGGACGTACTGTATACGTATAATACCAATTCTACAGAATACAGTACGTCCTGCTCCAGATATAATACTTACAATTGGGACATCCAATAGCAGTGTCCATAGAACAGGGTGGGATTCCCAACAAAGAAGGCCACAGCAGACAGTTGAAAGCACTGTCACCTGCAATACCTCGCTACCAAAAACGACACGAGCGAAGGCTCTAACTTCAACATCAAAATAACCCTAAAAAGGGTACGAACAAGAAAACAAGTAGCGATCAAGCAAACCTGTTCAACAAGGCCTGGTGCTGAAAGGCCCAAAGATACCAAGGCACCAGCGTAATCAGAGTAGAGTGAGAAGAACTCGTCCCCTTTTAAGGAAGAGGCTTGAGTAAAGGCCTAACAAGAGCAGAAACCCAGTAGCCCAGGAAGAAGCCAAGCCTTCCCCAGGACCAGAAGGGACATCTTATACAGGTAAAGGCCAGGCCCAAGGCCGCCTAACCCCTAGCGGCAGACGAGATCAGGTACAACCAGATGCAAGTGCCCACAACCCTGAGGAATATCAGTCCCCTAAGGGACAGGAGACAATCTAGGAAAAAAAATTCCAGCACCTATTGAGGGAAAATAGATTCCCGTGCCTCAGCATTACAAGGAATAAATCCCAGAAGAAGGATAATGTCTTAATGCCTGAGCCTAAGACACCACCTTAGGCAGAATAACCGGCATAAGGCGGAACGCCACCTCCTCTCGGTGAAGATACAGTAAGGAAAACGAGGGCTAGCTAAACAGATCCGCCCGCTCAGGCGCACGGCCGCCAGAGGTAACAGCCCCAAAAGGGCAACCTTATGGATAAGAACAGTCAGACAGCATCCGGAATGAAGCCAAAGCTGAACACCCCGCAAGGCAAACCGAACATAAATCAATCCCAACAGGGACCCTAGAACTACGTGGGGAATGTCACTGAGCAATCCCTGAAAGAAAGTCAACCCAGGCAAGCAACTGAGTAAGACTTTGCAGAAAACGGACAGGAACAGAGCCTGAACCACCAGGGCGCCAAGTAGGAGGGCCAACTCCAACCCATGCTGTAATAACTGTAAAACCCTGGGAATAGAGCTCGCCCACAGGGGAGAGACCAAAAACTCAACCCAATCAATATGGGTAAGAATATCCCACAATAGACGGAAAAAGAGGCAGAAGAAGCCAAATCCTAGGCTTCCAGAAGTCACAGACACACATGAAGGTGGATAAACCAACCGTCAGACCATCCAGACCAGAGTCTGTAGATAGAGGTGAAATAGAAAAAGGCGGGGCCTGATTGAACAGGCCAGCACACCTGACAGGACTTACAGGTTCGCTGTCCACATAACCACATTTGCAACCAAACTCCACTAGGCCACCCAAGGGCCGTCAGTATCACTGGTTCCCCCTTTCAGCAGCAAACTTGCACAGAACCCTGTTTCCAGCAGGGTAAATGAGGATAAAAAACATATAGAAACAGAATGCCCAGCATAAAGTCACGAAGCCTCATGACCAAGGATAGAACAATCTGAGATAGGGAAACAAGGGCCCAGGACCCATGAAGGTGGCGGACCCAGAAGATCCACACTAGATGGATCACATGGAGACACAAGAAATAGCACATACTGTCGCAGAAGGACATCCACCAGAGCGAACGTCGCAGATATGCGGGGAACTCTGCCCTTCATCCAGATCAGGATCAGATACCTTCCCGGGGGATCATCCTGCTTCCAAGTCCACGCAGGTAATTAATACAGGCCACTGTCGTCAGACAGATCAAGGGGCCCTCAAATAGACCAATCCCGCAAGGGAGAAGTCCAGCGATACAGAGCCAACCTGAAGGCCTACCTCTTCCAAAATAGACAGGTGGAAGGATCCCTAAAGGCTCCACGTCCCCCGGAACCACAGGGGAATTTAGGAGAAAAAAGTCCCCCCTCCATTGACTTGATAGATTTGGAATCCAACCGCAGGAAGATGCAAGGAAGGGGGCGCCCCCTGATTGGTACCCCTAGTACCTCAGTCTCAAGGGTAACCACCGTACCAAGGTGGAAGGGTAAACAGACCCAGCTCCAGGGAAGCTGGGTCCTCAGTCCAGCATTTACAATATGAGTAGCAGGGGAGCCCAGGGGCTCTGAACATAGGGGACAACCTTTGAACAGCCACCAACAGGCCCGCCATCTGCAATCCAGCCTGGTGAAGAGACGGGAACAGCAAGAGGAACTGAGCCCCTGCAAACAGATTGTCCATTTATAGTCAAGGAAGCAGGTTCCCATATGAACCGAATCCAAGTTCATCCCTAGGAAGGGAGATACCACTAAGGGAAAAAGGAGGAATTGAGGTGGTTGAACACCCATCCAAAGACTCCCAAAGGACACCGCCAACGGAGTAACAAGCCCGGCCCGAAGCAGGGATTGGGAAGCAAGGAGGGACGGCCAAGCAGTTCCTCGTGTGGACGCCTCCTTGGTCTCAGTAGAGAATTCACCCCCGTCATCGCCTAGGCGATCACTTGGGGAGCAGAACCAAGGCCAGATAATAAGGCCACAATCAGCAGTGTTGGAGCACCAACACTAACCTGCAAGGTCCTTGGTGCCCCGAAGGCACAATGGCAAGGAAATAAGCGTCCTAGGTCCCTACCGACGGCAAGAGGTCTCTGGACACAGGGCACTGGCGGCCCAACTCAGAGAACCATGCAGTAAAGCCGCCTGTGCATGTAAATTGCCTCACCTATGGATGGCCCTAATGGACAGAGTGTCTCATCCGTTTAGAGGAAAATGGAAAGGTTAGTGTAGAGGCCCCTGCCTCTGACCGTTAAGGGCAACCGGCAGGTGACCTCAGACCTCGCAGATCGTGCGTGGCCTGCGCCAACACAAGAAGAGAAGCAGGGAACCAGAAGCATCCTGAATATCTCGGGAAGGGGCCACCCAGCAGACACTATCCTGCATCCAGAGGAAACTTCCTCCTGACTCCATCAGAACGAGGCATGCCGCCTCCTGATAGAGGCAAGGTGCTGCGGCCATCCCCTTGGGGATCATGCTTGGGGGGTTTTGGTAACAGGCTTGGACTTAGTCCTGCCGGAGGGACCAGGGCGTTGTCTGCCACTCCTGGGGCAGGGATCTATACCAAAAAGCTGGAAGGATACTACTGGTTCGGATTTGACGCTAACATAGGGGGGAGGAGGGGTGCCCCTGCCTCGAGAAGGCCGAGACCGCCTTCTGTAAAGAGGTGTTTTGCCCTTTTTTCCAAACAGGTCCAGACGAGCCCCGAATAGGCGTCGCCCTCTAAAGGGAAGCCCAGTAAGAATCTTTTTCGTAGCATCGTCAACACCCCACTGTCGCAGCCAGACCAGGCGGCGTATAGCTACAGCAAGGGCGGAAGTTCTGGCGCACATGCTGATGGTGTCATCCAGCACCAAAAGGATAAATCTTACAAATACATCACAACTGGAGAGTGCATTAAACACCTCCCAGGGGAGATCCTCAGTATGATGATCAATCAGCTTTCTGATGAGGGTCCTGGCAGCCACTGCCGCGATGGCCGCGGCACAGACCGGGCGCAGAGTCGTCCCTGCACAAGAAAAGGCGTGGGAAGCCAGCCTATCAATGTGCCGGTCCTCAGCATCCCGAAGGGTACGATAAGAAGGGGCCGCAATAAAGGGGGGGTTAAGAACCCCAATGATCGGTGCATCCACCACGGGAGGTGATGACCAGCAGTTAACCACATCAGGGGGAAAGGGGTATTTCCAGTCCCAGTCTCCTGGAAGTTTACTAGGGCATTGCCATTCTTTGAGTACAAGAGCCTGGAAGTGATCCTGCTCCAGAAATTCCAAACGCGGCGGCGCTGTATGGAAACTCTCCCTTCTGGGCCTGGAAGCCTCACCAGGGAGAGAGATAGACAAGACCTCGAAGATCTTTATCAGTAATTCGTCGGTGTCACACAGGCCCCAAGAACCGGGGCCCGAATCATCCTGACTCCTCAGCCCCTCGTCCGAAGAGCCCGAGTCAGAGAATAGCCGACCTTCATCATAAAGAGCAAAACCCTGCTCAGTAGTGAACTCTTCAGATTCAGAAGGAATGGGTGAAACCGGAGGCGTCAGGGACCGCTTCTTACCAGGGCCAACCTCGAAATCACCTGCTCGGCCGTAGGCAGTCTGCGCGGCACGACGTGCTGTTCATTTGCGCTCGAGTGCGACTCATCAGGAGTGAGATTTAAGCACGGGGAGAGAGGTGTATTGAAACGAGGTGCAGCCACTGGCAACCCTGATTGCAGGGCCAGTGCTTGTTCAGCACATGGTCCGCAGACCCGTGCTCTGTCTGCATCCGCATGGGGCAGTCCACACGCTGTACACAGCCGGTCTTGTCCCGGAGGGACCCCAGTCACATAATTCTGAGATGCCTCCATATGGTGATTGTTAATGTAATATACCAGTAGGGATTTACGCAATAGGCAACCCTGGATGTCCCAAAGACCCGCTAGGAATGTGGGAGAATTTGTAAGCCCGCTACAATATATATATATGTTAGGCCGGGAGAAGCCACCGGAATCTTCAAGGTCTGAAAGACAGAAGGGGAATAAGGGGTGTCAGGGCCATGCGCCACAGAAAGAATACTAATAATGAAAACGCCCGCAAGGGCACTCACCGACCTGGGGAGGAGAAGGGCCGCCAACACACGCGCGCGCGGGGATAAACAAAATGGCGCCGAACGAACCTCGGAGGGCGGGTCTAAACTGGGCGTGACGTGGAGCGCGCCACGCCGGGTCCCGCCTCCCCCAAAGAGCGCGAAGCAGCCGTTTAAGGCTCGGCAAGCTAAGCATAGAGTGTGCCAGTAAGGGCATCTGCTAGTGGATATTCGTGAAGTCTAAATACACCGCCACCATTCTGACGCCCGTAGGCGTGCACAAAATTAGTTTCCTGCCCAAGATGTAGTATAATATCGCAGGACGTGCAGTACACTATTGCATGTTAAATTGAGAGGGCCAAACTAGAAAGGCAGCGCGGCTCTGACACCCAGTTGCCGGTCAGGGGCAAAAGCACGGCCATAAGCGTGACAATACTGTACACTGAGACCGCCAACGGACACACACCCCCCCTTCTTTTCCCCCGAACACGGGGGGAAACGAGGGAGGACGGCGACCTTTTACCCATGGGTCCACCTCTACACGGGGCATGGGACAAGAATGCGGGAGGGACATCCACTATGAGGCTCACCATCAGCCTAAACCGCCTACCCTACGGTGGGGGGACTGCGGTGGAGCATGGCTCCGTTAAGCACACATGGTGCTGCCTACCTTTACCCGACCAGCGCAGCCCAGGCTGGGAGGCACATCACAAGGAGGACGGGTGGGAATAGTCCAAAAGGGCCGCAGGCTGTAATAGCCCCGCTCACCTGCGAGAGAGTGATACTTCATGTCTTCGCAGTCAGCAATGCAGAGAAATCTGGGGATTTGTGGGAGGTCCCTGGGTATATGAAGGGCCAGGAGGAGCCTGTTTTTGCATGTCTGCAGTGCACAGCACCCTCTGGCGGAGGATAGCCCAATTGTAAGTATTAGATCTGGAGCAGGACGTACTGTATACTTAGAATATGGGTATTATAAGTATGTCACACACACCGCTTCAGAATAGTCATTACACTTGGGTTATACCGACCTGTAGAGGGCGATCTTGCAGAGATGTCTTGAAAAAAAGGGAGCCCCTCCCGGTCCATAAATACCTGGGACCTCCCACTCATTCCCCAGTATTAAGACAGCAGTAAAGGGACCAGGAAGAGCCAAAATAACCAGTAACAGTAAAAAAGGTTCACCATAGAAAGGATCCAGAATACCAAAGGGCGGGGTGTGTGACATACTTATAATACCCATTTTACAGGTGAGTAATCACAAAATGGTATTATTCTAAGTATGTCACACACCCCGCTTCAGAATAGTCATTACACTTGGGACATCCAATAGCAGTGTCCATAAAGGGCAGGGATCCAAAACAAGGCCATAATGCACAAACTTAAACCACTGCAGCTTGCAGAACTTAGTGGCCAAAAACAGCATCCGCTGAGGCCCGCACAAAAACCTTGTAAAACTTGGAAAAAGTGTGAACGGAAGACCAAGTAGCAGCCTTACAAACTTGCTCAACAGAGGCCTGATGCTGGAAAGCCCAGGACGCCCCAACAGCACGTGTAGAATGAGCAGTAACACGAAAAGGGGGAATCTTCCCCTTGGCAGAATAGGCCTCAAACAAACCTTTCCTAGGCCCGGAGGGAACCACGAAAAGGGCGTCAGTCTTACGAAAAGAAGAAGTAGCCACCAAATAGTACTTCACACAGCGAACCACATCCAGAGAATGCAAGACCCTCTCCTTGTCATTGCTGGGCTTAGGACACAAGGAGGGTAGAACAATGTCCTCATTAAGATGAAAGGTAGAAACCACCTTAGGAAGGAAATCTGGCTTGAAGCGGAAAACAACCTTGTCCTGATGCCTCTCAAAGTACGGGGCCTTAATAGACAAAGCCGACAACTCCGATACACGCCGAACAGAAGTGATGGCAACCAAAAACGCAACCTTCTGAGTAAGCGTAGAAAGAGCAATATCCTGCAAAGGTTCAAAAGGAGGACCCTGAAAAGCAGAAAGAACCAAATTCAAATCCCAAACTGGGAGCAAAGGCTTCCTAGGAGGCCGCACATGCGTAACCCCCTGGAAAAAGGTCTTAACCAGAGGATGAATAGCAAAAGACCTTTGAAAGAAAACCGCCAGGGCAGAAACGTGCCCTTTCAACGTACTAAGCTGCAAACCCAAGTCCAGACCATGTTGCAGAAATTCCAAAACCCTAAGGATAGAAAACACCCTGCAAGGCAAGGGCCGGACCTCACACCAATCAATATAAGACCTCCAAATCCTATAGTAGATGGCAGAGGAAGACCTCTTTCTAACCCTAACCAGAGTCTGAATAACAGCATCAGAAAGACCTTCCTTCTTCAAGATGGAGGTTTCAGCAGCCACGCCGTCAAAGCCAGCGTTGGTAAATTGGGGTAGAGTAGTTGACCCTGAGTGAGCAGATTCGGCAGAAGGGGCAGATCGAACTGATCCGCAGCCAACTGTACCACGTCTGCGAACCAAACCTGTCTTGGCCATCTTGGAGCCACCAAGATTGCTGACGCACCCTCTAGGGCCAGCTTGCGCACCACCTTGCCCACCATGGGAAACGGAAG
This sequence comes from Gastrophryne carolinensis, assembly GCA_027917425.1. Classification (NCBI taxonomy): domain Eukaryota; kingdom Metazoa; phylum Chordata; class Amphibia; order Anura; family Microhylidae; genus Gastrophryne; species Gastrophryne carolinensis. Next base: position 167,606,381 of record CM051235.1, on the reverse strand, counting down.
GAACAGGTACAGAAACCCCAGATCCCTCCAGTTCAGAGACATTGCATCCACTGCCAGAGCCAGCAGATCCCGCGAAAGAGACACAAATGCCGGAAGCTTGTGATTGTGACGAGAGGCAAAGAGGTCCACCTCCGGAGTCCCCCACCGGTGGCAAATTGACCGAAACACCTTGGGGCTGAGAGACCATTCCCCCCGGCGAGATGAGCACCTGCTCAGGGAGTCCGGCTCCGTGTTCTCCACTCCCGGAATGTACACCGCCGAGATGCATGGGACATTGCTCTCTGCCCAAGCCAGGATCAAGGACACTTCCCTGAGGGCACGCCTGCTGCGAGTCCCTCCCTGGTGATTGATGTAGGTGACCGCTGTCCGATTGTCCGACCGAACTTGAACCGGCAAACCCTGTAACTGATGAGTCAAGTGAACCAGAACCAAACTGATGGCTCTCAGCTCCAGAACATTGATGGGATCGTGAGCCTCCTGAGGCCCCCACAGTCCCTGAAACTGAAGATCCTTCCAACCCCCCCCCCCCCAACCTGACAGGCTGGCATCTGTGGTGACCGTCTCCCAACAAGAAGTCAGAAAGGACCCGCCCCTCGTCAGATTGCTTGGTTCCAGCCACCACCGAAGGGAATGCCGAACCCGGGGGGACATCAGAAAAGACTGATCCAATGACAGCGGAGACCTGTCCCAGGCCACCAAGAGATGGAGCTGGAGCGTCCTTGAGTGAAACTGAGCAAAGGGAACCACCTCGAAAGAAGCCACCATCAGTCCCACCAGTCTCATCCCCAGCCGGATGGACGGACGAGGGATGGACAGAAGAAGCTGAGTCAATTCCTGAATCAAAAGAACCTTGGGCCGGGGAAGGAACACCCTGGACTGAGAAGTATCCAGAGAAATTCCCAGGAACTACACCACCCTGGACGGAGAGAGGAAGGACTTGGGATAGTTGATCACCCAGCCGAATCTCTCCAGAGTGGATACCACAGTCCTGGTATCTAGCTCCGCCTGACTGAGAGAGGATGCCATAATGAGAAGATCGTCCAGATAAGGCACGATGCGGATACCCTGGGCTCTGAGGAGGGCCATCACCCCCGCCAGCACCTTGGTGAAAACCCTTGGAGCCGAGGTAAGGCCAAATGGAAGAGCCACAAACTAAAAAAGCCGATCTTCCACCACAAACCTGAAAAATCTCTGATGTGCCGGGAAGATTGGAACATGCAGATAAGCATCCTTGATGTCTATGGACGTCATGAAGTACTCCAGACGAAGCGAATTTATGGCTGAACGCAGAGTTTCCATGCGGAACTTCCTGGGATGGATAAACCTGTTGAGAAACTTCAGATCCAGGATGGGACGAACGGAGCCATCCTTCTTGGGCACCGTGAACAGATTGGAATAGTATCCCAGGCCCCGGTCCGAGGAAGGCACCGGGCCATGTCCAGGAGATCTTTTACTGCCGCCCGGAGCCCCTGCGCGGCCAGAGGATCCAAGGGCACCCGAGACCGGATCTATAACTCCAGCTTGTAACCGGAAGACACCACTTCCCGAATCCATCTGTCCGAGACCTCCTGGTCCCAGACCTGGGAGAAGTGTCGCAGCCGTCCCCCCACCCGCAAGGGTGAGGGCACCCCCTCATTGCTGAGCCGGCTTGGCAGCGGCTTTGGGCTTGGAGCCCCAGCAGTGACCTGGACGGGCACGTCCTCTTCCCCTGTTACAGGAATCACCTCTGGAGGAGAAGACAGCCAATCCCCATCCAGCTCTGGCCCCACGAAAGGAAGTGTCCGCCTGGAATAGAAAAAGGGGAACTGTCACACACATATCACACAATGCTGTGCACATAACAGAAGGGCCAAGGCACACATACATATAAATAGAAAAATATATATCAATCTCGCGCTGACAACCAGCATCACAGGCAATGAAGGAATGGAGCCCATTGGGCGCTTACGGTAATGGCGTCCTGCACGAGGCGAAGGGACTTAGCAGCAAGGACGAAGAAGGGCGGGCCGGCGCGGACCGCGCGCTGCGCCCAACCGCGCCCCTCTCCCCTGACACAAGGCGGCTCCCGGCAGTGACCGGGCTCTGCAGCGGCACCAGCAGCGGCACCAGCAGCAAGGGGGGAGGGAGGGCCCAGCCCCGCCCCCCCGAAACCGCACCGGAGGGGAAGAAGCTCCCCCGAAGGCTGTCAGTAACGGCCGCCGGCGCCGCAAACCACCGGCCCGGCCAGGGAAAGTGTCAATCTCGCGCACAACACACACACAACAAGTTGCACACAAGCATGCACTCTAAGGAAAACTAAACTAAAAAGGGAATAAGCGCCCCCCCCCCCCCTAGCAGTAGGGAACAATGGGTGACCGGGGAAGGGGGAATTGACACCACAAAGGTGTAAGGGCAAGGACAGGGCATCCCAACCGGGATCACCAACCCGGAATACCGCCTACCCCTTAGTATGGGGTCTCACGGTGGAGCATAGCTCCTAAAGCACCTTAAGGTGCCGTCTACCTTTGCCCGGACCCGCAGCCTAGGCTGGGACGCTCTTTCTTAAAAAAGGGGGATAACAGTAGGTCCAGGCAGAAATAGACAAAAAGAGGGGGGGGCGGGAGTTACCCCGGCTACCTGCAAGGAGGAGACATCCATCTTCTGACTTGCTCGCCGTCTGCAGAGATGAAAGACTGGGGAATGAGTGGGAGGTCCCAGGTATTTATGGACCGGGAGGGGCTCCCTTTTTTTCATGACATCTCTGCAATATCGCCCTCTACAGGTCGGTATAACCCAAGTGTAATGACTATTCTGAAGCGGGGTGTGTGACATACATAGAATAAGAGAATGAAAGTGAGAATGTGAAGAAAGATGTGAGAGGGAGGCAGGAAGGAAGGTAGTAAAAAAAAAAAGAATTAAAGTGGACCAACACCCAGGATTTTGACTATCCTGGGTTTTGGTCCACTTCGGTAGGGCACCCCGATCGGGGGTGCCCCGCTGTGTGAAACCCCCCAGAAACCCAAAAAAACTCACCTCTCCCCGCTCCCACGTGAACGCCGCAGCCAATCCCCGCCAACGTCTAGGCGGGGGACAGGAACGTACAAGCCTCTTCCGCCGCCGCCTCCCGCGCGTCACTCTCGGCGCCCGCGCCGGCCATTCACAGAGGGCCGGCGCGGGCGCGCGCACGTCTGGAGGGGCGCGCGGGAGGCGGCGGCGGCGGAAGAGGCGGCGGATCAGGTAAGGTCTTTTTGGGGTTTCTGGGGGGTTTCACCCCGCGGGACATCCCGATCTCAGATGTCCCGCGGGGTGGGAGGTGATCGGCCCGGGAATCTTATAGATTTCCGGGCCGATCACCCCTGGGTGTTGGTCCACTTTAAAGTGAGAAAGAAAGAGAAAGGAAGAAATGGAGGAGAGAGAGAAGAAAGGAAGAGAAGGAAAGAGAAAAGCGGAGGGAGGAAGAAATTGATGCAAAGTGCAAAAGTAAGGAAATAGTAGCTAAGCAGGCCCGGTAGTGACAAGACCACAGTCAAAATCTCAGTTAGATCCCCCCAGCCAGCCAGCCAATTAAGTGCCCCTCCCAGTTCGTGATGCCCATCTGTATGAACCCACAGACAGATCCATAATCACTTACCTTTCTGCCCCAGCTCCCATGCCCAGTTATTAAAGCAGAACAAAACCCACTGAAGCTGTCTAAAAGATTTCATGGCCGGCAGCTGGCCTTCCCCAGGGGCATCCTGAACCAGGATGGCCGCTGTCTGAACCCCCCACCCCCACCCCGGGCCGTCACAAAACTCACCTCGTCCTGGCACCCTCGGTGATATAAAACGGGTGGAAGCATCCCTGCATCATCAGACTTCAGATAGGCTGGGGGCTGTTTGCCAAACATTACATATGCATGGATCAGATTGGACGAGGGCCCACGCATGAGCCATTAAACCGGGAAAAGGGGAGTTTTACAGGGCATTCTGGAAGGGTTTCCCACAGTGGGGCAACTGATTTTGCGATGCCCCTGGGGCACAGAACTAAATTGGGTTTTTGGCCTCTTTCAGTCTGCTCATGCACAATGGGAATGATGGGTAGTTGTGGGGATTTTATGCAGCAGGGCATCCCAAATTAGGGTGCCCCAGGAAAACTGACCTATCACTAGAATAGTCATAATTGGGGTGTCCTACCTTGTGAACCCCTCCAGATCGCTCAATCTACTCACCGGTTTGCATCGCATGTCCTCTGCATACCTCCAGCAGGGGGAGCACCCACACCAGGCCTTTCTGAATGGGTGGTGCATGTGCAGCTAGAGTAATAGGTGAGGGTGTAGCCATCGGTGCTCCCTCCATTTAGATTTCCTCCATGGGGATAAACCAATTTGGGATGCCCCACTAGGGAGGAACAACACATAAAAAAAAACAACACCATGGGTTTTGATCATTAAAGCTGGACTTTATTCATTGTGGATGTGATAAGCTGCTATTTCAGTATTGTAATATGCAAAATGTTTTTAATGGAATTTAAATAAATATTGTATAATTTGAATCAAAGTGGGACAATTTAAGGGCTGGAAATTGCCCTTTTACCCTTATTGGACTGTATGTCCTGATTGTCTGTTTCTTCTTATGCTATGGTTTGCAACTCGTCCCAATAATAATTGGGACAATATATATATATATATATATTTATTTATTTTTATTTATTTATTTTTTTTACCTAACCCCCAGGGCTGGCCCAAGACATTGTGCTGCCTGGGTCCAAGAGTGAAATGCTGCCCCCCCCCCCCCAAATTAAAAAAAAAAATGAGGAGAGGTGATTTTTACTAGGCAAACTGGGTTTTTTTTCACATAGCACAGAATCTCAATTCGGGTTTTGTTCCACTTTAAGTGAACCAAAACCCAGGATTTTCACTATCCTGGGCTTTGATACTTACTAAGGAACAACCAGATTTGTGATGCCCCACTCTATAAAAACCCCCAAATCTCCCCACTGTCATGGCTGGGGGGGGGGGGTCATGAGGGGGCATTAGGTGCCAGCACCTTTCTTTCACCTTTTTTCTTTACTATAGTAAAGTAACCACATACTATGGCACCTCCCCTTGCAAGTGGCTGCCCTAGGCACATGCCTAGGTTTGTCTAATGGTAAATACAGCCATGCAGGTGATGAACTGGTAGCTTTCATCCCATAAATTGAACAGATTAGTGATAGCACAGTTTAGTTTTGGAGCCATGCATGGGACCCAGTTGAACCTACAGCTGTTACAAGCAGGTACATTAGACCCAAACTTCTTGGCCTCTGCCACTTGGCTGGATATCCAGCATTCCACAGCATTGGGCACGGTCTCCCAGCTTGATAAATAGAAGAACATGGGACAAGCAAGCCCTATTCTGAAACACTGCACCTCTCCATTAAAGAAGGCCACCAACCAGTACTGTCCTTCTCCCAGGTGTTATTCCTCTGTGACAGGACATCTTAATTTGGGATGCCCAGTGTGTGGAACCCCCACCACTTTCAGCAATCCCACAGAGCATGCAGACAGGCAATGAGCACGCTCAGCGCAACATTCAGCACAAAGCTAGCTAAGGGGGGGGGGGGGGGGGCACTGGCCACACCCCCTCCCCACCTGGTGCACGCCTCAGATGAAGTTAAAGCAGGGATGTGGCCATAGGCCACACATCACTGTTGGATTGCCAGCTATGCAAGTACTGCAGGGGCTACACACAGCAGCACATCACAAATCAGAATCAGCTCTGGAGTCTTTTAGCCATTGGTGTTAAATGGCCAATAAGGGGTAGCCCTGTAACTGGACAAGCTAAACCCCAACTGTTCCAATTACACTCTATACAGGTGACCAGCAAACATGGCCGCCCAGGATGCACAGTCGCCGTAACCAAGCAGCCACCCATGGGCAGGTGTACAGCTCTGCCACCAATATCTTTTAATCTGGCACCTGGACAGTACAGACTATAACGGGCAACCCATGCCCACGGCCCTTGGCAGGCTGAAAGGCACCGGGCTGTAACGTGACGACCGCCCACCTAGCTCTATGAACGCCAGATAAGTTGGAACCTCCTCTCTTCCACGGAAGCTTCCAGAAGCAACCGAACTGAAAGTATAGTGAACGTGCGGCAGCCTCTCCCGCTTACCTATCACAGTGTGAAGCAGCCGCCGGTGTGCGCTATACCTCTCTCTGCCTCCAGCAGTCCCCGTCAAATAGCGACTCCTCCCTCTGCAGTGGCTCAGCCAACCAGCATGGCAATTGGTGGAAGCCGCAGCTCCCCCAGCAGTGTGCGCACTCTCCTACCGCTCGCCTCTGCCCTGCCCGCTGCTGCTGCCCACCACCGCCTCCAAATATGTTCCCGCCGCTGCCAGCAAAGTGCCACCTGGGACCATGGACCCACCGGGACCCATGGTAAGGCCGGCCCTGCTAACCCCCCTAATTCTCAGTGTCCAGATTTTGTTCTGGCAGCAAGAAGATGACCTGCTAGGCTAAGCTACAAGGATCAATAGTTGCCGGACCACTAGTTTCCCCCTTCTATCGCTGAGAGCGAGGGGTAGGAGTGCAACACTATTTACCTTCAGTTTAGCGTGGCCATCATCAATTTGGAAATGAATATGGCTGTGGTAGAGCATGTGTAAGAAAGGGAATGCTTGTAATGAACTATTTTAGGGACATATACGGCCATTGTATGCTTATGCACACATAGGAGTTTTTCCTCTGCATTTAACCCATCCATGCAATGAGACAAACATGAACAGTGAGTTGCACTTATGCCCGGAGTGGTGAGCTGCCCTTGCAAGGGACCTGAAATAGATAATGTTCTGTAAAATATTAAGAGAGAACTCTCTTAGTGGTCTTACCCTTGGGGGTTCTTGTTTTATTAGAGTGTAAGCTCTGAGGACAAACTGCAGTACGAGGCGCCCTGCTAACAAGTGGATTCTGCTCTCTTCTGTGTTAGCGGAGGCACCGCTGTGGCAGTGAAGTGGTTAAGAGGGGTGGGGTCTGAAGTGGCCAGAGGGCAACTGATTGGTCCAGGCGAGCCGGAACAGGCGTGTCTTACCAGGGACAGATCCGAAAGTGTCTCTTTAGTCGCGGCCTGGGAGCGATGTGAGAACTTCCGGTGGCGGAGGCTGCGGGAGGAAAGCGGGGCCCGGGGCTGAAATATGACCGGGTGAGGCGGGCCACCAGGTGCGACACCCGCCTGACGTGTCACCCATCTCTATTATACACGCCCGCCTGCATGTTCTGCGCACCCGCCATAACCGCCCCAACGTTATTTACACCCGCCACACCCACCTATACCATATCTACATTCGTTTTTATATGTACCCACCAAATCATGCTGTACCCTATATTCGCCCACCTATGTATTATATACATCTACCTGTACCATATATACCCCTACCTATATATTGCATACAACTATCTGTACTATATATACATTCGTCTGTACATTATATACACTCACCACATCCACCTGTACCGTATATATGCCCAACTGTACATCATATCCACGTGTACCCAATATATGCCCACTTATATGTTATATACATCTGTACATTATATACTTCCACTACATCCACCTATACCATATACATTTGTCTGTATATCATACATACCCACCATATCCAACTGTACCCCGTATACACCCACCTGTATATATTATATACACACACTTTATCTGCCTTCACTTTATATATATTTGTCTGTACATTACTTACACCCACCAGAGCCACCTGTACCCTATATATGTTCACTTATATAATATATACTCTCACTACATCCACCCGTACTATATACATTTGTCTGTCTATTAAATGTACCCACCGCAACCACCTGTACCCTATATATGCCCACCTATATATTATATACACCAACTACATCCACCTGTACCATATATACATTAGTCTTAATATTATATGTACAGACCACATCCACCCAGAACCTTTATACGCCCACCTATAAATTATATACACCGATATGTACATTATATAGTAAACACACACTACATCCACCTGTACCATATATACATTTGTCTGTATATTATATGTACCCAGCACCTCCACCTGTACCCTATATATTCCCACCTATATAGTATATACACCCATCTGTACATTATATACTCCCACTACATCCACCTGTACCATATACATTTGTCTATATATTAAATGTACCCACCACCTCCACCTGTATATGCCCACCTATATATTATATACACCCACAGCATCCACCTGTACCCTATATATGCTCACTTATATATTATATACATCTATCTGTACATTATATACTCCCACTACATCCACTTGTACCATATACATTTGTCTGTATATCATATTTACCAACCACATCCACCTGTACCATATATATTATATACATCGGCTAAACCCAGCTGTACCATATATACATTTGTCTGTACATTATATACACCCACCTGTACCCTATATACACCCACCTATATATTGTATACACCCACTACACCTGTACCATATATACATTTGCCTGTACATTGTATACAGCCATCACATCCACCTGTACCCTATATACGCCCACCTATAAATGATATACACACATCTGTATGTTACATACATATACCTGTACCTAATATGCATCTGCCTGTACATTATATGTACCCATATTATACAACCACCTACTTTGTTTCCCTGAAAATAAGCTCAAGTTTGATTTTTCAGCATTTTGCCATTTTTTTTAAATATAAGCCATCACCTGAAAATAAGCCCTAGTCCTGCCCCTCTCACCTGTGCATCTTTTTGTACTGATGGGTCTGGCATATACCGACGCGTATTATCAGTGTGAGGTAGGATCTTTTCCCTTATTGGGGCACACATTTTAAGTCATGGGGCAGTGACTGATTGTATAGCCTAGCTAACAAACCTGGGTACATTTATATTACTATTTGTATTCAAATTAAGACATCCCCCTGAAAATAAGCCACACCGCCTTTGTGGAGCAAAAAATTAATATAAGCCCCTGTCTAATTTCGGGAGAGAAGGTATATATTATAACACATATCTACACATTGTATACACCAACCTGTACATCTTCATATACATCCACCACTACCTTATATACACCTGTCTGTACATTATATATACCCACTATAACCACTTGTACCTTATTTACACTCACCTGTATTATATACTTCCATCTGTATATATACACACACCACATCCACCTGTACTTTCTATACACCTGTCTGTACATTATATATACCCACTACACCCACCTGTACCTTATGTACACCAGCCTGTATATTATATATTTCCACCACATTCACCTATACTTTTTATGTACCCAGCTGTACCCTATATACATCGGTTTGTAATGCATCAATTTGTAACAACCACATCCACCTTAAATGCCCCCTGTACGTTATATATGACCACCTGTACATTACAAACGCCCTTCTGTACACAGTGCACCCTCCTATACTTAAAAACATACCTGTCTGTACATTATATACCCACTACACCCAACTGTACATATATGTACGTACATATACGTATATTAATACCCTTCTGTACATTATTTACTCCCACTTGTACCTTATATACTTACCCAGCTGTACATATACAAACCTGTCTGTGCATTATATGTACCCACCACATCCACCTGATTTTTATATACACCCACCTGGACCTTATATATACACCTAGCACACCCACCTGCCCCCTTATATACCACTACTTGTATCTTATATTTGCCTGCAAAATCAACCTGTAATTTGTGTACCCACCATGCCTTGTACCTCATAGAAACCCACTACACCTACTGTACCTAAAATATACCTGCCTACATTTTATATACAACTGCCAAACTCTGGCTGACTGTAACTGTAACTAAAATGATGCACCCAATTCTCATCTCTACCAAAAACATGCCTTCCACATCCACATGTACCACAGTTTTACACCTGCCTGCCTGTTATGCCCATCCATCATAGCTGCTCTAATATTTTTTACATCCACCTGAAAAAAAATATATACACATACCCACTAGCCATACCTTCTGTACATTATATACAGTTGTTGTCCCCACCTGTACCTTTATGTCCACCTGTTAAATATATACACCTGTGTCTATAATGTATGTGATTCTCTGCACAATATATACAACTATCTGAAACAGCTTTTCTTTACAACTGTTACACCTACCTGTTCCACATACATGTACACACAGTTTATATATTGGCCTATTACATACACCGGCCACACCCGCCTGTACAATATATAATTATACACAGTTGCGTCCAATTAATATGAGCACCAGCTTATATCCAGAATAACCACCCTGTGCAGCATGGAGAGCAAATTGACGGGCTGGGGGGTGACTGAATAGGGTTGTGGTAGGTTGTCACAGTTATCTGGTGCTATGCTGACTGCAGGGCATCCCACAGCTGCTGGAGGATGCATGCATGCCTGTGAGAACACCCATATGGCAAACATAATGATCAAGGTGATCCTATAGCTGCTAAATTGGGCTCATGGCAGGGGAGACAGGCAGCTAGGGAAGTACTTGAAAGCCTCGGTCATGCTCTACTAAGCAATGCCGGACATTTTTAGCCATGTGACATTGTCACATTGTCTTAGCTGCCCCAGGGAAGACAGTAAGCGTTTATGGGTGGGTATGATCTACAGGGATGGATTCATACACTAATCGTCCAAAAGTGCTTTCCACATGGATACCACAGCCACCACCAGCTTGCCTCTTTGCAGCAATGGTTGCAGGGTGTTCCCTAATGTTTCCTGCTATGCCAACATCGATCTGAAGCAGAGATTGTGACTCATAGGAGTAGGCAACCCTTTGTAAATCTATGCAGGTCCAATGCCAGTAGTGCCATGAAAATGAATGTCCTTTCTGCCGATGCAACTTTGACTCCAGCATTGAAAAATCTCTCCCTAATATTGTATAATGAATGTAACTTTCATAGGAAGTTTAGAAACATTTATCATTCATATATTTTATATTTATAACAATCAGTGATAAGCAGCACCAGGGTGTTCTAATGATGACAATGAGTTCTCCAATCCCTTATACTCAGTATGACTGAAAAGGTATTGTTCAGGCAGAAGCAAAAAAAGGATACTCACCTGTAGCTGCGCAGTGTATGCAGTGCCGGCATAGGGAGCAAGTAATTCCATCTCATGGAGGCCTCCATAGAACCTAGTTTACAATCCCACAGGCCTACTCTATTCATTGCAATGTAGGGGACATCCCAAAGCAGGCTCAAGGCTCAGCACACCCTACCATTGCAATAAATAGGGGCAGTGTTAGGGGCATAATGCCAAATTCAGTTATGCTGCCAAGCGATGGAGGAGTTAATCGCTTGTTCTCCCTCATTGTTAAGTATGAAGATGCCGGCTCTGCACAGAGGATCTGGGGGGAGGTGAATATCGACATTTATTCTAAGCATACAGTATGTCCTGCTCCATCTATAATACTTACACGTGGGTAATCCTCCGCCAGATGCCGCTGTTCACTGCAGACATGCAAAAACAGGATCCTCCCGGCCCTTCATATACCCAGGGACCTCCCACAAATCCCCAGATTTCTCTGCAGTGCTGACTGCGAAGACATGAACTATCAACTCTCTCGCAGGTGAGCGGGGCTATTACAGCCTGCGGCCCTGTGAGACTATTTCCACCCTTCCTCTGTGTGATGTGCCTCCCAGCCTGGGCTGCGCTGGTCGGGTGAAGGTAGGCAGCACCATGTGTGCTTATGGAGAAACGCTCCACCGCAATCCCCCACCATAGGGTAGGCGGGCAAGGCCGATGGTGAGCCTTCAGGGAATGCCCCTCCCGCATCATTGCCCCACGCCCCATGTAGCGGTGGACCCTATGTTAACGGGTCGCCTTCCTCCCTCGTTCCCCCCTTAGTCAGGGGGAAAAGAAAGGGGGGGGTGTGTATGGCGGCCTCAGTGTATACTTACACGCTTATGGCTTAGCTGTGTTTCACTGGGAACGGGGATCAGAGCCGCGCTCTTACCTTACTGTCAACCGCAGCACCATTAGTCTGCTTTCTGCTCGCACCGCACGTACTGCGGCGGCTTGCGGACGCCTCGGCGTCGTCGTCTTCTTTCCTTCACCTTATTCTAAGTATGTCACACACCCCGCTTCAAACATTAATCATTAGACTTGGGGTTACTCCACCAGCAGGTGGCGACGTTGCAGAGAAGTCTTGAAAAACGAGCCCCTCCTGATCTATAATACCTGGGACCTCCCACTTATCTCCCAGTGTTCTTCTCTGCAAGATGGCGACAAGACAGAAGAAAGAAGTCTCCTGCTTGCAGGTAGCCGGGGTAACACTGCGGCACCCCCCCATGGTCTATTTCTACCCAGTCATTTTTTGTTTGTTTGTTAGTTAATGCTGGAAGCCTCCCAGCCTAGGCTGCTGGCTGGGTAATGGTAGATGGCACCTTGTGGTGCCTAGGAGCTTATCTCCTCCGCTAGACACCACGTGTGGGGCAACGCGGTTATCCGGCTGGTGATCCGGATTTGGGATGCCCCGTCCCGATGTGCCCCCCCTTAGCCTCCCTGTCCCCTGCTTGGTAGTTCCCTTCTCCCTTCGCTATGGGGGGGGGGGTTTGGCATTGTGGTGCTTTATCCGTGTGGTAATTCCAGTGGATGGTGTTCTGACTGTTCTGGGTAGGCGCTGCGGAGTACGGGTGTTTGGCTGAGCAGCGGGACCCCGTGCGCAAGTTTGTGTGCATCATATTGTGTGTGCGTGTTCCACTTGTTAAGTGGCGGCACCGCCGCCGCCATTGTGCGGCTTGAGGTGATCGGGGGGCGGGGCCGTGCTCCGCCGCGGTCTATGGCGGTGGGCGGGGCCGGAGTGCTTTGTGTGCGTTCTGCCGGCCCGCCCTTCGTCTCCCTCCTTCTCAGCTCCTGTGCCTCCCCGCTCCGGGTCCTTGCTTCGCCGTCTCAGGTGCCGTGTTGTGTTTTTATGCGGTTTAGTTGCACGTAGACTATTCATGGGCATAGGCAATTCATGGGACAGGCCAGGTGCAGTTGTCCTTAGTTTAGATAGTGGTGAGCCTAACGGCTCTTCCCTTAGCAACCTTGCTTGATTCTCTTTTTATTCTTGGCCTGGTTTGGCTTAATTATAAGATGAGGCCCTGGCTGTCCCATGAGTGTTATGTTTCACAGAATTGTATTTTTATATATATATATATATTATGAGACCTAACAGTTCTCCTCTGTTAACAATTGTATTCAGATTCTGATACTTATATTATCTTATGCCTGACTGGTTGGCATGTATTATTAGAATCGGTCCTGCCTGCCCTATGATTTGTCTTTCAGGTCATTCACCTTGGTGTGTGTGCGTGTGCGCACCTTATGGCCTTTTTTCATTGTTTTTTGGATTGGTCAGACTGCCCCCCCCGACTGAGAGGGGGAGATTCTAGAGGAACTGGCCGACCCTGAGGTCCAGCAGTTGTTTGGCGCTGAGGGTGACCAGGTGGCGGGGACGGTATTTGACACCCTTTCCGTATTGACTCAATTGTTTGAAGTTTTGGATTTGGACCCTCCCGAGGCGGTTCCTCCTCCTAAGGGTGAGTTGTTTGATGTGGCCAAGCCGCGTTTGGAGTTTCCCAGCCAACGACATTTTGAGAATTTCGTCCTTATGGAATGGGAACAGCCCACGCGTCTTGTTTGCGTTCCGCTGAGTTGGGATAAGAAGTATCCTTTTCCGGCGGACTTGGTGAAGCGTTGGCTTTTCCTCCCGAGGTTGATGCTCCGGTTTTGGGGCAATCTAACATGGCGGTGTTGCATTCTCCTGACACGACTACCCTTAAGGCTGGATTGACCAGCTGGCTCGCCACGGTTTTACCTGTGCGGGTTCGGCTTTGAGGCCTGTTTGTGCTTCGGCACTTTTGGTGTTGGCGGTTAGGTCCTTTGTCAGGGATTTATGTGCAGGCCTTGATCCTACTTGGGATGAGTTCCTTGCTCTCAAAAGTTGTGAGTCCTTTGTTTCGTCTATCCTAGCCGCTCAGGATGACGCCATGGTGATGTGTGGCAGGATCACGGCTTTGTCGGTGACTGTCCGACGGTTGGCGTGGTTGCGGCAATGGACTGCTGACTTTAATTCTAAGAAGTCGCTTACGGCTCTTCCCTTTTCTGGGTTTGCGCCTGTTTGGTGAGAAATTGGATTCGGTTGCCAAGGGGGGTAAGTTACCTCAGCGCAAGAAATTTTGTTGTTCCTTTCGGGGGGCGGCCCTTTTTTAATCCCTCCTTTCGGGGAGCCAGAACTGGCAGAGATGAGGGCTTATAATAATAATAATACCATTTTGTGAATACTCACCTGTAAAATGAGTATTATAAGTATGTCACACACCCCGCTTCACCCACCCTTTTTGGTATCCTGGATTCTTTTTAGGGTGAAGCTTCGTTTACAGTTGAGGGTTACCAATGTTTTTTTTCCTGGTACCTTGTCTTTACTGCTGTTTGAAAACTGGGAGATAAGTGGGAGGTCCCAGGTATTATAGATCAGGAGGGGCTCGTTTTTCAAGACTTCTCTGCAACGTCGCCACCTGCTGGTGGAGTAACCCCAAGTCTAATGATTAATGTTTGAAGCGGGGTGTGTGACATACTTATAATACCCATTTTACAAGTGAGTATTCACAAAATTGTATTTTTAGCCTTAGTGGCTCTTCCTAGATTGCGCTGGCTTGAGCGCCTGTCTTATTCTGTCACAGACCGGGGTTCATTCCCCGACGGGGAGCCGCAGGAGAGCCCGAGTACTGCTCTCGGCTGTGCCTGTCCTGGCTCCGAGCGCCATTTACAATAGGCTTTTTCTGCTTTTCTACTTTCTGTGCCCTCATGGGCTAGATGCCTTACGAGCTTCGCGCTCGCTGGTGAGGGGCGTGGTCCCGGCTTGGCGCGCTACGCGTCACGATCGGCTCAGACCCGCCCTCCGAGGTTCGCTTGCCGCCATTTTCTTCTCCCGCGCGCGTGGTGAAGATCGTCCTCTCCTCTCCTCTCTGTATGTGAGTGCCCTTGCGGGCGACTTTTCTTTACTTCTATCCCATTGCGCATGGCTCTGACATCCTGTTCCCCCTTATGTCTTTCAGACCGCGGATTTCACAAGTGGCTTCTCCCGGCCGTGACCATAAAAAATTACTCCCACTTCCCAGCGGGTTATTGGGGCATCCAGGGTAGCTTGCAGCGTCAATCCCTACTGGCATATATTGTGCCGATTAAATCACCATATGGAGGCATCTCAGGATATTGTGAACGGTGTTCCTTCGGGACAAGCCCGGCTGTGTGTAGCTTGTGGGGTCTTACCTAGCAGCGGTGACAATGCACGGGTCTGTGTTCCTTGTGCACAGCAGGCGCTATCGGTGCTTCCCGTCTCCTCTGAGGCTGGGCCTGCACCCCGCCGCACTTCACCTACTCCCCCAAGCCTGAGTCTAACCCCCAATACCAGTGGGGATTCTCATCCTGATCTAGCCACGAGGCTGGCTAGTGTTGAAAACTTGCTTGCTAATTCCTTAGCGCTTAAAGCCACCGCCAAGAGGCGGCACTTGCACCCTGAATCGGCCCTCTTCCCTATAGAACCTGATGATTTGTTGCATTCTTATGCCCATATCCCCTCGGACGAAGGGGAACTGTTCTCTGACTCAGGGTCATATGACGATGAGTCCAGGGGTCAGGAAGAGTCTGGCTCCGAGCATTGGTCCTCGGATGATATCGATAGACTGCTGGTCCAGATCTTTGAGGTTCTGTCCCTGTCTCCCCCTGCTGCGGCACCCCGACAAAGGGGTGATCTTTTCCATACTGCTAAAGCTCGCTTGGAATTCCCCGAGCAAACCCATTTTAATAGCCTCGTGCTTAAAGAATGGGAACATCCCAGCAGACTTCAAGGGGTCCCTAAGAGCGTGGATAGGAAATATCCCTTCCCTGCTGACTTGGTCAAGTGCTGGTCATTGACGCCTGAGGTCGATGCTCCTATTCTAGGGTTGTCCAACACCTCTATTATGCACTCTCCTGACACTACTACGCTACCGGACCCTGGGGACCGGCGTGTTGACCAACTGGCATGTCGTGCCTTTGCATTTGGGGGAGCGACTCTGCGCCCGGTTTGCGCCTTAGCCATTACGGCAGTAGTGCTCAGGGCCGTGGTGAGGAATGCTTTCGATGGCACAGATGAGTTGCCTCCTGATACTGTCAACGCTCTGTCCAGCTGTGATGCCTTTGTGAACTTTATTCTGTCCGCATCGGACGATGCTATTAAGATGTGTGCCAGGTCATCTGCCCTGGTGGTTGCTATACGCCGGTCTGGTTGCGCCAGTGGGACGCAGACAATGCCACCAAGAAAGCTCTCACGGGGCTTCCATTTAAAGGGCTGCGCTTGTT
Source organism: Gastrophryne carolinensis (assembly GCA_027917425.1). NCBI lineage: Eukaryota > Metazoa > Chordata > Amphibia > Anura > Microhylidae > Gastrophryne > Gastrophryne carolinensis. Next base: position 167,590,043 of record CM051235.1, on the reverse strand, counting down.
TGGGGATCGATTAGACCTCTTTGCCAAGGGAGGCAAGTTGCCCCAGCGCAGGCGGCAGACTCGGCCTTTTCGTGGCCAAGGCTCCCTATCAACCCCCTACCGTGGGGCCAAACAGGGTAGAGGGGCGTCCTTCCCTGGGGCCCGCACTGATTCCTGGCACAGGAACAGAGGACACCGTCCAGGTTCCTCCTGGGGAACCAAGCCCAATGCCCCTCCCAAGGCCCCCCAGGCATGAGGGGGCACCCTCACCCGTCAGGGGGGACGTCTACAGCACTTCGAGCATGTCTGGCGGCGCCACGTCTCAGACCGGTGGATTCAGGAGGTAGTGTCCTCCGGCTACAAGATAGAATTTGCTGTACGGCCCCCCACCAGGTTAATTGGGTCTCGAATCCCTCAAGACCCTGCCTCAGCTCAGGTCTTGTTGCTGGCCGTACAGGGTCTCATGGACCTAGGGGTCATTTGCAAGGCCCCCCCCTGGAGACAGGGGCACGTGGTTCTACTCAAACCTTTTCACAGTACCCAAGAAGGATGGGTCAGTCAGGCCCATTCTGGATTTAAAAATCCTCAACATATTTGTCAAGAACAGGCTCTTTCGCATGGAAACTCTGCGCTCGTTCTTTGGCTCACTGCGCCCAGGGGACTTCATGACGTCAGTAGACATCAAGGATGCTTACCTGCACGTCCCGGTGTTTCCGGGACACCAAAGGTTTCTCAGATTTGCACTAAAAGATCAGCATTACCAGTTTGTGGCCCTGACATTCGGCCTAACGTCGGCTCCCAGGGTGTTCACCAAGGTGCTGGCAGGGGGTGATGTCCCTGATAAGGCTAAGGGGCATACGCGTGCTGCCCTACCTGGACGATATCCTCATCACCTCTCGGCAGGCAGAGTTGGACACTCGGCTGGTTGACACTCGGCTGGTAGTGTCCACCCTGGAGTCCTTCGGCTGGGTGATCAATTACCCCAAGTCATCCCTGTCCCCCTCCTCGGTGACTCCGTTCCTGGGAATGATTCTGGATACTGTTCAGTCAAGGATATTCCTTCCTCAACAGAAGGTGGAAGCTCTGACAGCGCAGGCGAGGTTCCTGCTCTCGAGCCCACAGTTCTCCATCCGGCAGGGAATGCAGTTGGTGGGCCTGATGGTGGCGAGCTTCGAGGCGGTGCCCTTTGCCCAGTTCCATTTGAGACCTCTGCAGCTTCACCTTCTGTCAGTTTGGGACAAGAACCCTGCGTCCTTGGACGGGTTCTGTGTGCTTCCCCCCTCGGTCAGACAGTTCCTTGCGTGGTGGCTGGACCACAGGAACTTGACAGGGGGCAGGTCTTTTCTGACCCCATCCTGGGAGACGGTCACAACAGATGCCAGTCTGTCAGGTTGGGGAGGATTCTGGAAGTCCCTGCGCTTCCAGGGGATGTGGGGCCCTCAGGAGGCCCATTTACCCATCAACATTCTGGAATTACGGGCAGTCAGGTTGGTTCTGGAGCGTTTGACCCAACACCTGAGGGGTCTGTCGGTCCAAGTTCGCTCAGACAACAGAACGGCGGTTGCCTACATCAATCGTCAGGGAAGGACCCGGAGCAAGGGTGCTCTCCAAGAGGTGTCTCAGATTCTGACATGGGCGGAGGCCAATGTTCAATGCATTTCGGCTGTTTACATTCCGGGGGCTGGCGGACGCCCTGAGCAGGGGGATGTCCCGTCAGGGGGAATGGTCCCTCTGCAACACGGTATTCCAGTCCCTGTGTCACCGTTGGGGCCTACTCGATGTGGATCTGTTTGCTTCCCGTCACAATCACAAGCTCCCGGCCTTTGTCTCACTGTCTCAGGATCCTCTGGCCATGGCCACGGATGCCCTGTCCATGTCTTGGAGGGAGTTTCGACTCCTGTATGTGTTTCCACCGTTCCCCCTTCTGGTGAGGGTTCTACGCAAGATTGCTCTGGAAGGGGTACCTGTGATTTTGGTGGCCCCCAGGTGGCCAAGAAGAGTGTGGTTCGCAGACGTGGTTCAAATGGCAGTAGATCAGTACGATCTGCCAAGCGTACCAGATCTGCTAACTCAAGGGTCCTTACGCCATCCCAATTTACAAACTCTGGCTTTGACGGCCTGGCTGATGAAACCTCCATCTTGATGGAGAAGGGGTTGTCTGCCTCTGTGGTGGCTACTATGGTGCAGGCCAGGAAGAAGACTTCTTCTGCTATTTATTATAGAGTATGGCGTTCCTACATTGACTGGTGTGAGTCCAGGTCTCTTCCCTTCCGGGAATTCTCCGTCCCTAGGGTCCTGGAGTTTTTACAGCATGGTTTGGATTTAGGTCTCAAACTTGGTACTCTGAAGATTTCTGCCCTATCTATCTTCTTTCAGAAGACCTTTGCTCAACATCACCTAATTAAGACCTTCTTCCAGGGGGTCACTCACGTGTGTCCCCCTCGAAAGCCTATGGTCCCTGTTTGGGATTTGAATTTGGTTTTGTCTGCCTTACAGGGTGCTCCCTTTGAGCCTATTCAAGATGCTGCTCTGGTCATTCTCACTCTCAAGGTTGTCTTCTTGGTGGCTATTACTTCGGTTAGGCGTGTGTCAGAGCTAGCCGCTCTATCTATTCAGCCTCCATACTATGAGCGACACCAGGACAAGGTGGTGTTCCGCTTCAAACCGGATTTTCTGCCAAAAGTTGTCTCGGCATTTCATTTGAACCAGGATATTGTTCTCTGTGTCCCAATCCTCACAACGACAAGGAGCGGGTTCTGCATTCCTTGGACGTAGTCAGGTGCTTGAAGTATTACCTGGTTGTCACTAAGGCCTTCAGGAAGACTGATGCTCTCTTCGTTGTGCCTTCGGGGCCTAGGAAAGGTTTGGCTCCCGCCAAGTCTACCATCAGTAAATGGATTTGTCAGGCTGTGATTCAGGCCTATTCTACTAAGGGGAGGACTCCCCCTTTCCGTCTTACGGCTCATTCCACTCATGCTATTGGTGCCTCTTGGGCCTTTCAGCAACAGGCCTCTATTGAACAAGTTTGCAAGGCCGCTACTTGGTCTTCTGTTCACACCTTTTCAAAGTTTTACAAGGCTGATGTTCGGGCCTCAGCTGATGCTGCTTTTGGCCGTAAGGTTTTACAGGCGGTTGTAGTTTGAGCTACGGGCCGTTGCCTTTGTTGTTGGGGATCCCACCCTACTTTATGGACACTGCTATTGGATGTCCCACGTGTAAGTATTATAGATGGAGCAGGACGTACTGTATGCTTAGAATAATACAATTCTGTGAAATACTCACCTGTAGAATTGATATTATACGCATACAGTACGTCCTGCTCCACCCCACCCTGGTTTCACCTTGTTCTGGATCCCCTGTATGGTGATTGTTATCATTGTTATTGTTACCAGTTTGGTGGTTGGTTTCTCCCGGCTTCTTTTTCTCACTGCTTTTCAATGCTGGGGATTTGTGGGAGGTCCCTGGGTATATGAAGGGCCGGGAGGAGCCTGTTTTTGCATGTCTGCAGTGAACAGCGCCATCTTACCCACGTGTAAGTATTATAGATGGAGCAGGACGTACTGTATGCGTATAATATCAATTCTACAGGTGAGTATTTCACAGAATTGTATTTTATGTTATTGCTTGGACAGGAAATTTAGAGGGACATTCCAGACAAAGGGTTAAATGAGCCTGTTTTCTGCGCTGTACATGCTGAATGTGAGGGACTGCATGTGGAGTTTGTGGAGACAGTGGATATCCTTAATGGTGTAGAAAATCTTGTTATGGTATTTAAAGTGAAAAATGTGAAATCTGAACCTATTCATTGTTCCCCGCAACCAGTTTCCAAATCGCTTATATGGCCCGCACTCTTCAAAAGGTTGAGCACCTCTGCTTGAAGTTATTTGTCCAGAATTTGTACTCCAATAAATGTTTTATGCGCTATATAAAGAGGCCTATTGCTTATATAATGGTGAGAAAAAGCCCCATGTTACCATTTTACTACAGGAAATGTACTCCTACTAATTACCCATTTATAAAGGAGTCAGAGCTGGGATTGGGCATTGATAAAATTGAGGAGTTGGTCTGCCCTCCTATAACACGTCTAATACACCCACCAGGCCAGCTTGCAATACGTGACTTCCTTCATAGGAAATGCGGTGCCAGCATTGAAAGTAGGAAGTTGTTAATGGGACTGACTTTATATCTATACGCACACAATTTATACACATAGTTAAATAGTTAATACGGTTGAAATAAGACATATGTCCATCAAGTTCAACCAAGGGTGTTGGGGTAGGGGAAGTTATTTTTTATTTCATTTATTTTTTTTACTGATAACAGCTAATAGTAACTGTTAATGTTATTTTCTTCTAAATAAGCATCTAATCCGCTGTCAGCGGTTGATGCTGTAACAAGCTTCTGGGGGAGGCTATTCCACAGATTTACAGTTCTTATGGTAAAGAACGATTGCCGTCTCTGGAGAGTTTCTTTTTTTCTAGTCGAAGGGAGTGCCCCCTTGTCTTTAGAGAGGATTTTACCTGAAATAGTGTTCCCCCATATTTAATCCTGAAGATCTCAATTTCCCCAATAAGCGTCTATGGGGGACAGTGTTGAATGCTTTTGCAAAATCCAGAAAAACTTTATCTACAGCCGTTCCTCTGTCCAGGCTTCTACTTGCCTCCCCATAGAAACCAATCAGGTTAGTCTGGCAGCTTCTGTCCTTAGTAAAACTGTGCTGGTTGTCACTTATAATATTATGGATAGTTACATATTCATATATATATAGTCCCTTTATAGCCCCTCAAGCAATTTTCCCACAATGGATGTTAAATTTATCGGTCTGTAATTGCCCGGAGAAGACCTAGAGCCCTTTTTTAAAATGGGCACCACATTTGCCAATCTCTTGGCACTATACCAGTTGTTAGTGAGTCTTTAAAGATCAAGAACAGGGGTGGTGAGATAACTAAGCGAAGTTCTTTAAGAACTCTTGGGTGAAGCCTATCTAGTCCTGCAGTCTTATTCACATTTAAATTATTTAGTCTTTCTTGAATGATATCCATTTTTAGCTTATTAAGTATTATACTTGGGCTATCGCTATGAGTGGTAACTCCTGTGTTAGCTCTTCACTCCTCTCTTGTGTACACAGAGTTCCGCCTTCTCTTCAACCCCAGTGACCATTTCTGTATCATCATCAATTAGGACACCTATCTGTTCTGATTTAGTTTACTTTGAGTTTATATATTTTAAAAAACGTTTAGGGTTTGTTTTACTTTCTTTGGCCACATATCTTTCATTTTGTGTTTTTGCCAACCTTATTTCTATCTTACAAGCTTTATTTACTAATTTATACTTTTCAAGAGTTACAGCTGAGAGCTCAGCCTTGTAATGTCTAAATGCCCTTTTCTTTTTCTTTTTTTGCCCTTTTAACCACAGGTGTCAGCCTTGAGGCGTTTAATTTTAGACGCTTATAATTGTTACCCATAGGAATACATTTTGTAGCACTCCCATTGGCATCTGTATCTTTATTCCTGAACAGATGCTCCCAGCCTATGTCCAGGAGTGCAGCTTTGAGCCTGGGGAAGTTGGCCCTCCTAAGAAAATCTTTCTTACAGTTTATGTTAAATACAACTATATTGTGGTCACTGTTACCAAGATATTCACAGACTGTTACTGTCCCTGTCATCATTATTTTATATTACCATATCCAAAGGAACATCACCCCTACCGTAGTAGGTGCCTCCACAAACTGATTCATATAGTTATCTTAGTTATCTTGTAGCAAGCTGAGGAACCTACCACAACCCACTGTTGCACATGCACCTGTCTAGTTGACTTGCTGGACATTATATACCTCTGCACTATATGTACTTGTCACGCTACAATACAAACACCTATCTTTACATTATTTATGTCCAGAACACTCGGCTGTATCATATATATATAATATATATATATATATATATATATATATATTCGCTTGTACACTATATATACCCATCTTTTCATTAAAGAACAATCACACTTGTGTCTTATATACACCATGTCTTAATAATAATTGCCTATCTAACCCATCTGCACTTTCTGTGAAATATATACCACCCCTACATTTTACATGCATCATTCTTATCTTTGCCTTATAAGCACCTGACTGTTTATTCCCCAACCGATCACACCCATACCTATGCATGCTACACGTTCCTGTACATTATACAGTGTATCACTTGCTTCACTATGTAGTTACCTGTTAAACCCTCCTATGCCTATATACACGGATGACATCTACCTGTTCTTTATATTCATTTGTTGCAGCCACCTGTATTGTATAAACCCATCCTGCATTAGATTTAGTCCCCACATTTGTACTGTATGTATATTCTAAGTGTGCCATACACTCCACTTCGATCTTCATGACATTTGGGTAATCTCCAGTAGAGGGCGGACTTCTGCAGAGATGAATATGCAAAAAAAGAAAGCCCCTCCCGGTCCATATATACCTGGGACCTCCCACCAATTTCCCAGCTCCTTCTCTGCAGGGAAGGCGACAAGACAGAAGATGAAGACTTCTTTACTTACAGGTAAGCCGGGCTCGCGCCCGGGCGTCTATTGTCCCTATTACTGCCAGGACCCTTTCTAAATTGCCCCTGTTTGAGCCTCCCAGCTTAGGCTGTGGGTCCTGGTAAAGGTAGGCAGCACCATATGGGTGCTGAAGGAGCACTGCTCTACCGTGAGACCTCACCATGGGGTAGGCGGTTATCCAGGTTTTTTGGTGATCCTGGTGTGGGATGCCCCGTCCCTCTAGGCTTATGGCCGGATTCTGGCAGGTTCCCCCCCCCCTTCTGGATCCCTTATTCCCCTCCGGGGGGGGGGGAGGGTTGCCTGGCCTGGTCGTGTTCATTTTTCCTTCTCCCACATATCCCCCTGTGTGTGCGGTGTGTGATTCACGGTGCGTGTGTATGTGTGTGAGACAGTGCTGTTACCAGCCTCGGGGAGCTTCTCCCCCTCAGGCTGTGTTCGGGAAGGGGGCGGTGCCCGCGGTAGCCCCGCCCCCTTCTTTGGCGCGATTCTGTGCCTCGTTTCTAGGGGATCCGCGTTGCTGGGAGGGGGGCGTGCGTTCTGCGCTGGCCCGCCCTCCCCCTTCTCTCCCTCTTCTGCACTCCCAGTGATAAGGGCCGGATGGCCACTTCCTTAGCTTGTATGGGGGCCCCTCTCTAGCGGGGGACCCCCACTTATTGCGGGCATGTGTGTGTGTTTTTATTTCTTTGTGGTAGGTTACGCATATCTGTCTGGAATAAGGATATATAAATATATATATATATATATATATATATATACAATTAAGTATGTGTTTTTGCCATATATATGTAGGATGCACTGATGTTGCCTGTTTTGTGTCTTACAGATCACATTGTATATGTGCATATTAAGGGGTTCCTCCTGGTCCTGGGGTCCCTAGTAACATTTTATCCACCTCAAATCCTCCCACCGGGACTTTTAAGGGGCATCCCGGGTTGCTTAGGCGTAAATTCCTGCGGTCTTGCGACTGACCACAAAAAATTCACCATATGGAGGCTCCGCAGGATACTGGGCTCGGGCTCCCTCTGGGACAATCCGGGCCATGTGTGGGGTGCGGGGTATCCCTTACGGGGAAGAATGTGCTGATCTGTATACCATGCGCACGAAAGGCCATAACGCGGCAGTCTGGTACCCAGCCTTCTGGGTTGGCTCCTCCCGCTTCATCGCCTTCCCCTCCCCACCTTATCCGTACCCCGAGTGACATTGGTGCCAGCGGGGAGTCGCTCTCTGATGTTTGGGCTAGGTTGGCCAGCATCGAGAAAATTATTGCTATCACGGTGGGCAAGAAGGCCCAGGCTAAAAAGAGACATTTGCCGTCGGCCCAGCCCTTGTGGGATGTTGATGACGATTCTGCTGATTTGTCAGATTATTCCCCGTTAGAGGAGGGGGAATTGTATCAGGAAACAGAGGCTGACTATGTTCAGTCTGGGAATGCCGATGTCGGGCAGGCGTTGGGGGATGCCGTAGATACGGCCACTGTTTTGTCACATTTATTAGAGGTGTTGGATAGTGAACCGCCTGAGGCGCCCCCTCTCAAGATGGGGGAATTTTTGGGGGCCTGCAAGCCCCGTCTGGAATTCCCTACCTGGGGTTCCTCAGGGATGGGATAAGAAGTATCCTTTTCTGGTGGAGGCGGTTAAGCGCTGGTCTTCTCCACCCAAGGTCGATGCGCTTGTTTTAGGTTTGACTAACTCTTCTGTGCTGAACACCCCTGACGCCACTTCCCTTAAGGATGGCGAGGATAAGCTCCTTGACCAGATGGCGTGCCACGCATTTGCCAACGTGGGCTTGGCCCTGCGGCCTGTTAGTGCATCTGCCCTGGTGTCGCTTGCTACCAGGTCTCTTATCAGGGACTGGCTGAATAATGCTCAGTTTGATCCAGCTGGTGCTGAGTTCGCTATCCTTAAGAGATGCGAATTGTTAATGGATTTTGTCATGGCTGTGATGGAGGATTCTATTGTCGTGTGTAGTAGGACTTCAGCCTTACTGGTGGCTATGCGCAGATTGGTCAGTGGACAGCGGACGTTGGGGCCAAGAAGTCGCTCACAGCTCTTCCCTTCTTGGGATCGCGGCTGTTTGGAGATAAATTGGATGCTGTTGCTAAAGAAGGTAAGTTACCTCAGCGGAGGAAACAGCGCCGCCCCTTTCGGGGGGCTGGCTCGTTCACTCCTTCCTTTCGAGGGGCCAGGGCGGCTAGGGGTTTGGCCTTCTCGGGTGTCAGGGGCTCGTCCTGGAACAGAGGCAGAGGTCGGGCACGTCCCGCGGCTGCCTGGGGTTCCAAACCCAAGCCTGCCGTTAAACCGGCTAAGCAATGAAGGGGCGCCCTCACCCGCATGGGTGGGGGGACGGCTGCGGCTCTTCTTCCAGGTCTGGGCCCGGGAGGTCACAGACAATTGGATCGTGGAAGTGGTCTCCTCCGGGTACTGGAGTTCGAGTACTGGCCTCCCCCAAGATTCTTAAGGTCTTGGGTGCCCTCGGACCCTCAGGCTGCACAGGGGCTCCTGTTAGCAGTAAAAAACCTTCTGGACATGGGGGTTATATGCCCGGTGCCTCTGTCGGAAGGAGGAAGGGGTTACTACTCAACCTTTTCATGGTTCCCAAAAAGGAGGGTTCGGTGAGACCCATTCTAGATCTCAAGGTTCTCAACAGGTTTATCAGAGCCAAAAAGTTCCGCATGGAGACTCTGCGCTTGGCTATCAATTCCCAAGGGGATTTCATGACATCCATAGACATCAAGGATGCGTATCTGCATGTTCCGATTTTTCAGGCACATCAGAGATTCCTCCGGTTTGCGGTGGAGGATCAACATTATCAGTTTGTAGCTCTTCCCTTCGGCCTGACCTCGGCGCCAAGGGTCTTCACCAAGGTCTTGGCGAGAATAATGGCTCTGCTCAGAGCGCAGGGCATTCGCATTGTGCCTTATCTGGACGACCTGCTTCTCAGCTTCTTCCCTCCGTCAGGCGGAGCTGGACACCCACCAGGTGGTGTCGACCCTGGAGAGGTTCGGGTGGGTGATCAACCGCACCAAGTCTTCTCTCTCCCCATCTCGTGTGATTTCATTTCTGGGCATGAATCTGGATACCATTCGGGCCAGAGTGTTTCTGCCCCAGACCAAGGTGCAGGGGATTCAGGGTCTGATCCGCCTTCTTCTGGCCAATCCTTGTCCCTCTATCCGACAGGGGATGAAACTGGTGGGCTTGATGGTATCTTCCTTCGAGGCGGTACCGTTTGCACAGTTTCACATGAGATCTCTTCAACTTCACCTATAGACTGGGACAGGTGTCCGCAGTCATTGGATCAACCTTTCAGGATGTCTCCCAGGGTTCGACAGTCCCTTCGGTGGTGGCTGGAATCGAGCAACCTGTTGAAGGGCAGATCCTTTCTGGTCCCTTGTTGCGAGACGGTTACCACGGATGCCAGCCTGTCGGGCTGGGGAGGTTATTGGAAAAGTCATCAGTTCAGCGGGGTGTGGGGTCCTCAGGAGGCTCACACCCCCATCAATGTCTTGGAGCTCAGAGCCATCCGACTGGTTCTGGCTCGGCTGACCTCACATTTACAGGGTCTACCGGTTCAGGTTCGTTCAGACAACCGAACGGCGGTAGCTTACATCAGTCACCAAGGAGGGACTCGCAGCAGGAGTGCCCTCAGGGAAGTCTCTCTGATCCTGCACTGGGCGGAGAGCAATGTTCCTTGCATTTCGGCATTCTACATTCCGGGAGTGGAGAACATGGAGGCGGATTCCCTGAGCAGGGGATCCTCTCGCCAAGGAGAGTGGTCTCTCAACCCCAAGGTTTTTCTGGATCTTTGCCGCAAGTGGGGGACTCCGGAGGTGGACCTCTTTGCCTCGAGGCACAATCACAAACTTCCGGCCTTTGTGTCTCTTTCTCAGGATCCTCTGTCTCTGGCAGTGGATGCCTTGTCACTGGCTTGGAAGGAGCTGGGTTTTCTGTACCTGTTTCCACCCGTCTCCATGCTGGGCAAGGTAGTTCGCAAACTGGTTCTAGAAGGGGCACCAGCGATTCTAGTGGCTCCAAGGTGGCCAAGAAGGGTTTGGTACGCAGAAGTCGTAAGGATGGCCGTAGATCAGTACCGGCTTCCCTTGTTGCCGGATCTGCTATCTCAGGGTCGTCTACTTTACCCCAATTTACAAACGCTGGCTTTGACGGCTTGGCTGCTGAAACCTTCATCTTGAACGAGGAAGGTTTAGGCTGTTGTTCAGACCCTGATTAGGGCTAGGAAGCGGTCCTCTTCTGGCATTTACTATAGGACTTGGAGGTCCTATATTGATTGGAGTGAGGCTAGGGCCTTGCCTTGCAGGGTTTTTTCGATACCCAGGATTTTGGAGTTTTTACAGCATAATCTGGATCTTGGGTTCCAGCTTAGTACTTTGAAAGGACAGGTTTCTGCTCTGTCGGTTTTCTTCCAGAGGTCTTTTGCCGCACAGACCTTATTCTTAGTATACAGTACGTCCTGCTTCTGATATAGTACTTACACTTGGGTTGTCCTCCGCCAGATGGTGCTGCACTGCAGAGACATGCAAAAACAGGCTCCTCCCGGCCCCTCAAATACCCGGGGACCTCCCACAAATCCCCAGATTTCTCTGCAGTGCTGACTGCGAAGACATGAAGTATCACTCTCTCACAGGTGAGCGGGGCTTTTACAGCCTGCGGCCCTGCAGGACTATTACCACCCGTCCTCTTCGATAAAGATGTGCCTCCCAGCCTGGGCTGTGCTGGTCGGGTGAAGGTAGGCAGCACCATGTGTGCTCACGGAGCTACGCTCCACCGCAGTCCCCCACCATAGGGTAGGCGGTTTAGGCCGATGGTGAGCCTCCAATAGATGCCCCTCCTGCATTGTTGCCCCGTGCCCCTCATAGCGATGAACCCTGGGTGCAGGGTCGCCATCACCCTCGCTTCCTCCCGTAGCTCGGGGGAAAAGAAAGGGGGGGGGTATGTTTGTGGTGGTCCCAGTGTAATGTTATACACGTTTATGGCCGTTGCCTTTTTCTTTAAACTTGGGTGTCAGAGCCGCGCTCCTTGCTCCACATAACCCTTGTCTGGTTGCGCGCGTGTGTCCTTTTCATTTACAAGAAGTGTGCGGCCCGGGCGGCAGCATCATTCTGTAGTTTTGAGAGCAACTCCTTAACTACACTCTGTATGTGTGTCCTATCCACTGCTGTCATTGACGTTGCCCTGGTTAGAGCTTCGCGCTCTTTGGGGGAGGCGGGTACTTGGCATGACGCGCCCCACGTCACTGCCAGATCAGGCCCGCCCCTCGAGGTTCGCTTGGCGCCATTTTGACAGTCTTCGCGCGTGGTTACGATCCTCCTCCCTAGGTCATGTAAGTGCCTTGGCGGTTTTTGTTCCTATGATCTATCATTCAGCTGCGCATAGCTCTGACACCCCCCTCTTATCCTCTTTATGTCTTTCAGACGCCAAGATTTCGGTGGCTTCTCCCGGCCTGACATATATTTTAGCGGGTTCACATAAAAAATTCTCCCACATTCCTAGCGGGTTTTGGGGCATCCAGGGTTGCCTATTGCATAAATCCCTGCGGGAATATTGCTCAGATAATCACCATATGGAGGCATCTCAGAATTATGTACCCGGGTCCCTTGGGGACAAGACCGACTGTGTACAGTGTGTGGTCAGCCCCATGCTGATGCTGACAGAGCACGGGTCTGCGGACCGTGTGCTGAACAGGCACTGACCCTGCAATCAGGTTTGCCAGTGGCTGCACCTCACTTCAATACACCTGTCTCCCCGGACTTAAATATCACTCCTGATGAGTCGCACTGGAGCGGGGATGACCAGCACGTGCCGCGCAGGCTACCTACGGCTGAGCAGGTGCTATCTAGTTTGGCGGAGCGCTTGGGCCCTGGAAAGAAGCGGTCCCTGACGCCTCCTGGTTCTCCGGTTCCTAATGAAACTGATGAATCTGCTGCTATGCAGGACCTTGATCCTTCTGATGAAGGTGAGCTATTCTCCGATTCGGGCTCCTCGGATGAGATGCCCTGGAGCCGTGATGATTCTGGACCCGGTTCTTGGGGCCTGTGTGACACTGATGAACTACTTATTAAGATCTTTGAGGTTTTGTCAATCTCCCCTCCTGGAGAGGCTCCCAAACCTAAGAGGTAGAGTTTCCACACAGCGACACCGCGATTGGAATTTCTGGAACAGGAGCATTTCCAGGCTCTTATATCCAAAGAATGGGAATCGCCTTGTAAACTTAAAGGGGTTCCGGGGGTCTGGGATTGGAAGTACCCTTTTCCCCCTGATGTGGTTAACTTTTGGTCAGCACCTCCTGTGGTGGATGCACCAATTATAGGGGTTACTAACCCCCCCTTCATGACTGCCCCTCATTACCGTACCCTTCGGGATGCTGAGGACCGGCGCATTGACAGACTGGCTTCCCACGCCTTTTCGTGTGCAGGGACGGCTCTGCGCCCGGTCTGTGCCGCGGCCATCACTGCTGTGGCTGCCAGGACCCTCATTAGAAAGCTACTTGATCACCGACCTGAGGACCTCCCCTGAGAGGTCTTTAATGCACTCTCAGATTGTGATGTGTTTGTGAGGTTTATCCTCTCAGCGCTGGATGACACCATTAAGATGTGTGCTAGAACCTCTGCCCTTGTGGTAGCTATTCGCCGCCTGGTCTGGCTGCGACAGTGGGGTGCTGACGATGATACGAAAAAGGCTCTCACTGGCCTTCCCTTTAGAGGATGGCGCCTATTTGGGGCCTGTTTGGACCTTTTTGGAAAAAAGGGTAAGGCACCCCTACGCAGAAGGCCGTCTCGGCCATCTCGGGGCAGGGACACCTCTCCCCCTCCCTACGTTAGTGTCAAGCACGAACCTGAGGTGTGCTTCCAACTTTTCGGAGTGGATTGCCACTCCAGGGTGGGCAGGCAACGCCCTGGGCCCTCTGGCAGGGCTAAGTCCAAATCTGCCAAGACCTCCCAAGCATTAAGGGACTGCCACAGCACCTGGCTCCTATCTGGGAGCGTATCGTCTCCTTCTGGTGGATCCATGAGGTAGTTCCCCTGGACACAGGATAGAATTTGCTGGGCGGTCCCTCTCAGAGGTTGTCAGGGTGCTTCTTTTCCCCTCAGGAGTTGGTGCAGGCCGTACTCGGCCTGCAGAGTCTGGGCTCACTTGCAGGTTGCCCTTAACAGACTGGCCTCTATTGTTAATCTTCCTCTTTCCCTCAAAATGATGAGGCAGTCTGGGCCATGCTGGCCTATGGTAGGCTTGGCAATTCTACACTCACAGGTAGTCCCTGCATGATATCTCTGTCTTGGGACACAGGCGCCCTGTGCAAGGGGGGCTTCTGGCCTCCTGTGGAGATCTAGATCCTTTTAGTTTCCCCTGTGTCTTCTGGACACCAAGGCTTTTACTAGTCAGTGTTGAAGGACCAACCCTGCGGATTGGGGCCTTGTTTTTGGCCTCTCTTCTGCTCCCAGACTACTCGCCAAGGCGCGGATGGGGGGTGATGTCTATGACATGCCTGTGGGGTGTCCGCACTCGTACCTACCGGATCGTCCTTCCTCACTTCCCAATCTCTACGTCAGGCCGAGTGGGTTAGTCGGCGGCAGTGTCCTCTGGGAGTTATTTGGATGGGTGCTCGGTCACCTCAATCCCTCAATGTCCCTTATTCGCTATCTCCATTCCTTGGATTCGGTTCAGGCTTGAGCCTTCTTCCTTGGCAATAAGTGGACTCCTGGTTACATGGGCTCTGTCCCTCTTTGCTGACACCTTACTTTCACCAGGCAGGATTGCAGCTGTCGGGCCCGTTGGTGGCGGATCAGATGATGTCCCTTATATACAGAGCCCTTGGGCTCTTCGGCACAGTAGGTTATTGATCCTGGATGGGGTTCCAGCACCCCTGGAGCTAGGTCTGTGCTCATTCCCCCTTGGTACGGTGGTTCCTCTTGAGCTGGTTAAATTCAAGGACCCTGTCAGGGGGCACCCTCTTCTTTGCTTGCATCTTCCTGTGAATGGTCACCTTGGGTACCAAGTCTCGCAGGTTGGCGGGGGGGGGATTTTCTTCCAAAAACCCCCCGCGGTTCCTAGGTAGGGTCCCTTAGAGGGTCCATCTTACCTACTGATTTTGTAAAAACAGTGAGCCTTCAGTTGACTCTATCTTGCTGGACTTCTCCTCTTCAGGACCTGTCTATTTGGGGACTCTTGGCCTGTCGGAGGACAGTGGTCTGTATTTATTATTGGTCCGGAACTTGAAGTAGGATGATTCTCCTGGAAGGTTTCTGATCCTGATCTAGGTGGGGGTCTACGTTCCCTGCACCTCAGTGGTATTCGCTCCAATGGATGTCCTTCAGTGGCAGGTTGTGCTATCCTGGTGTCCCTCTGAGAGCCAACTAGGGTGGCTCTGTTGGGTCTCGTTAATATCACAGGGGCTCTGCCCTTGTTTTTACTGCCCCAGATTATTCTGACTCTGGTCATGGGGGCTTAGTAATTTTATGTCTGGACATTCTATTTTATATGTCTTCTCTTCATTCACCCTGCTATGTGGGGTTCTGCGCAAGATTGCGCTGATAAGGGGACCCGTGATACTGATGGCCCCTGGGTGGCCTAGTGGACTGTGGTTCGCAGATGTTTCTGCTGAGGACAGCGGACCTGTACGCTCTCTCAGGAGTGCGGTTCTGCCCTTTTTCAAGCTCCTTATTATGTCGCCCCAATCTACAGGCTCTAGTCTGATGGCTTGACAGTTGATTCATTCACCCTTTCGGAGACGGGTTATCTTCTGGGTGACTTTGTCTATGGGGGGCTAGGAGCAAGCTTCTTCTTCTTCTCCGTTCTCCGTCTATTATAGGGTATGGCGTACCCATATTGATTGTCGTGAGTCTTGGTCTCTCCCCTGTTGGACGCTCTCTGTTCCCAGGGTTCTAGAGTTATTACAGCATGGGTTGGGGTTGGCTCCCCATCTTGGTACTCTGAATGTTCAGGTTCTATCCTGTCTGCCTTCCTGTAGAAGTCTTGTTCAGTCTTCCTTGTTAAGCTTCTCTTGGGGATTGCTCACGTGCATCTCCCAAGTAGTTCTATGGTCCCTGTTGGGATCAATTTTCATTCTGTTTGCCTTGCGGGTTGTTCCCTTGGGACTTATTCTGGATGCTGTTTCGTAGTTCAAGTTGCCCCTCCAGGGCTGTTGCTTCAGTCAGACGTGTGCCTGAGAAGGTGGCTCTGTTTACTTAGCCCTCGTTCTATATATATATATATATATATATATATATATATATATATATATATATACACACACACACCATGATGTGGTGGTATTCCGCCTTACGCCGGACCTTTTTGTCCAAGGTGGTGTCTTATGATCATTATTTAAGTCCTTTTAGTCTGCCTATGGGCCTTATTCTTGGTAATGCTGAAGTAAGGGGGTCTACATTCCCTCAACAGGTGTTGAAGTTTTCCTGGTTGTTTCTTGTCCCTTGGGGGGACTGATGCCCTTTGGGGTCTGCGGGCGCCTCCATATGTATGCGCCTGATCTCGTTTGCTTCCAGGGCCTATGCGCCCTTTGGACTGATCGTACTTGGATGGTTTGCCTTCCTGCTCCTGAGTAAAGGTTTCGGCTTCTTGCTGATCCTTGTTAGTGTAGGGGTCAGTATCCCCGCCTGTCTTGCGGGGGACCAGTTTTCAATTCCCCGTTGGGGAGAGTTCTACGTTTTACCGAGGCTCCTGTTGCATTTGGGCTGGTCAGGCCGTTACTCTGGCCTATTCCTTTAGGGGGAAGAATCTTCCTCTCTTTTTATTCTGTTCTACTTGTTTGGGTACCTTTGGCCCTTCAGCACCAGGTTTTCTGTTAAACAGGTTTGCTAGACCGCTGCTTGTTTTCTGTTCATACCTTTGCAAAGGTTTTGTTATGAGGTTGACGTTAGAGCCTTTGCTCATGTCGTACTTGGTAGCAAGGTTTGCAGGTGACAGCGCCTTTACTGTCTGCTGTGCCTTTTTTTTTTATGGGGATCCCACCCTACTTTATGGACACTGCTATTGGATGTCCCACGTGTAAGTATTATATATGGAGCAGGACGTACTGTATGCTTAGAATAATACAATTCTGTGAAATACTCACCTGTAGAATTGGTATTATACGCATACAGTACGTCCTGCTCCACCCCACCCTGGTTTTACATTTTCTTGATCCCCTGTATGGTGATTGTTATCATTGCTATTGTTACCAGTTTGGTGGTTGGTTTCTCCCGGCTTCTTTTCTCACTGCTTTTCAATGCTGGGGATTTGTGGGAGGTCCCTGGGTATATGAAGGGCCGGGAGGAGCCTGTTTTTGCATGTCTGCAGTGAACAGCGCCCTCTGGCGGAGGATTACCCACGTGTAAGTATTAGATATGGAGCAGGACGTACTGTATGCGTATAATACCAATTCTACAGGTGAGTATTTCACAGAATTGTATTTTTCGGTTTAAGCCGGATTTCCTTCCTAAGGTCGTGTCTGCTTTCCACCTCAATCAGGATATTGTTCTCCCTTCCTTGTGTCCTAAGCCTAACAATGACAAGCAGAGGGTTCTGCACAATTTGGATGTTGTTCGCTGTGTGAAGTACTATTTGGTGACTACTTCTTCCTTCCGCAAGACGGACGCTTTTTTCGTGGTGCCCTGCGGGCCCAGGAAAGTTTTGGCGCCTGCTAAGTCTACGATTAGCAAATTTATTTCGTCAGGCCATTGTTGGGGCCTATTCTGCTAAGGTGAGGACTCCTCCTTTTAGGGTCACTGCGCACTCTACTCGTGCGGTTGGTGCGTCCTGGGCCTTTCAGCACCAGGCTTCTGTTGAACAAGTTTGTAAGGCTGCTACTTGGTCTTCCGTTCATACTTTTTCCAAGTTTTACAAGGTTGATGTGCGGGCTTCAGCGGATGCTGTTTTTGGCCGCAAGGTTCTGCAAGCTGCAGTGGTTTGAGTTGGTACATTCTTTACTGTTTCTGGTTCCCACCCATGACGGACACTGCTATTGGATGTCCCAAATGTCATGAAGATCGAAGTGGAGTGTATGGTACACTTAGAATAATACCGTTTTGTGAGTACTCACCTTTAAAACGGGTATTATGAGTGTGCCATACACTCCACTTCGACCCACCCCTTTTTTTTCCGGTATTCTGGGGCTTTTATATGGTGAACCATTGGTTTTGATTGTTAATGTTATAATTGGTTCTTCCTGGTCCCCTTACTGCTTTTTTACACTGGGAAATTGGTGGGAGGTCCCAGGTATATATGGACCGGGAGGGGCTTTCTTTTTTTGCATATTCATCTCTGCAGAAGTTCGCCCTCTACTGGAGATTACCCAAATGTCATGAAGATTGAAGTGGAGTGTATGGCACACTCATAATACCCGTTTTAAAGGTGAGTACTCACAAAACGGTATTTTTAAAGGCAGATATTGCTGTATGTCAGACTCACCCATGCAGGACAGACACCCGTCATTCTCACCAGTACCTTTTTTTACACCCTCCTCTACGCTCTACACATTTGTCATGTGTATATCTGCCTATATAATATATACTGGTCGTAAAACCACAAAACATAAAGTATGTACCTCATCCACTACCAGATACTGTCCTTGGTGTGAAAATGATATAATTATGTGACACCTGTGACCTGCCTGCTTTTAAAGCGGAACAAAACCCTGAAATTTGACTTTCATGGGTTTCATCCTATGCCCTGGAAGCATCCCTAAGCGATCAGTACAACTCACCTTTTCCTCGTTCATATGGCGCAGGTGCAAAGCCAGTCAGAGTTGTTTTCCATGTTTATGTCCTTCACAAACGGCTATCACTGACTTCAATGGGGACTACATACTGTCTCATTCCCCGGGGCATCCGTGCTGCTGCCCCAGGCTATCTCAATTTGCTGAATGGCAGACAGCTCTCGTTGGACTGCGCATTTGCTGTAGGATTTGCCTGGGAAAGGTAACCTATTACCAGCAGCCTGGGGGTTTCTTACATCGGGTTTTCTGATTTGGCATGCTCCAGGGGAAAAGCCAGCGGCCGGCCCTGGAATCTTTTAGGCTCCAGGCATGGCCACTGGTGGGTTTTGTTCCACTTTAAGTTACCTAGGAGCAGTCATCTACATATCATTGCAGATAGCAGTGTGCAGCTCCCAGAGCTGTGCCAGGGGTTGCCCAACAATTTTTACGAAGGTTGAGAGCCAGTGAAGTTCTCATAGAATTATAGTTGTTACACATTTTCTGCAGCTAGTACAGATCCCCATTATGGGGAAGCATAATTTTCTTACAAAATATATACATTTTGGGTGAATACAGACTGAACAGAAAATACCTTGTAACTGTTGTAGGCAATTTAACCTTTCAGGTTTGATGCTTCAAATCTTTCCATCCTGTAGATGGACACTTTTCCAATTCAACCAGATCAGATCCATGGCTGACCCGTCGTCTTCTGTCATCACAGTGTGAGAACATGACATGTCTGTGTTGCAGCCCCTACTAAGTCCGGCTAAGGACTTAACAAGAATCTTCTGGACATGCATGTTTGGAAGTGGATCAAAACCCTCACAGTCGTGCCCTGGAATTAAAAAGATTCCAGACCCGACCGTTAGCCTGCCTGTGTAAAACCCTCCGGTGCCGGTGATCTTACCTCAGCAGGTGCAATCTCTGTCAGTGCTGCATACCCGGCTTCTCTTTGACCATACATGCTCCTACACCCAGCCTTTCTGAATGGCTGGGCTCAGGAGTGTGCGTGCCCGAACAGCCAGCTGCACCTCGTCACAGAGGCACTTTTGAGAGAGCCAGTGGGCCGACAGCGTCCTTTCTGGCCAGCTTCTATGCACCTGCCCTGCTTCCAGACTTGATGGATCAATCTCCATCGTTGGTATCCAAGTGAGCACCCACTGCTGATATGCATACCATGGTGGATGCTCATATGAACCAGGAGTAGGTTAGGAGCATGCTGCAGCTTGGAAGACTATCAGGAATCGAGCCTGCAATCAGGGAGGTAAGTGAGGTGTTTTTTTTTGTTTGTCTTTACAATTCCTTTAAAATATACCTAAATGAGCTTTAGGCCCAATTCTTATCCCAAACGTGATTTAAAATTCTTTCCCAGAATTCTCAAAACACACACAGCTTTTTTTTTTAGTTCTTTAAAAATAGTACCAGTGCCAAATTATGTCACTTGAACACTGAATAATCAAAGGCAGGTAACCTCGGGTTCCTGAACTACTGCAGGACTCAACCTAGAAGTGGAAGGTTGGTTGTATGGAAGGTAAGTGCGGCAGCAGGGGGTTAGGTTTTTTGGAAGCCATTTAATTTGGCTTTGGTATTCTAAGTATACAGCACATTCTGTTCTAGAATATTCCTTACACATGGGTAATACATCACAAGATGGCGCTGGACTGCAGAAAACAACTTGTGGCCCCTCCCGGCCCTATATAAGTCAAGGACCTCCCACAAATTCCTCAGTTTTAATCTGCAGTCTGGACTGCGAAGATAGAAGATATACGCAGGTGAGTGGGGCTTACCAGCCTACCGGCCCTGCAGGACTATTACCACCCGTTCTGGACCTACTGCCTCCCAGCCTCGGCTGACTGGTTCAGGTGAAGGTAGGACAGCACCCGGGTTAGGTGCTTGAGGAGCGCTGCTCCGTCCGCAGTCCCTGCTTTGACAGGTTAGGCGGTATAGGCCTGTGGTGAGCCTTGTGGGGTGCCCGCTCCCGGGGTTTCCCTTTAGTCCCTACCCCCCTTAGGTTTCTGCCCCCTCCTCTCATATTCTTAGTATACAGTACGTCCTGCTCCAGATAAGAATCATTACACTTGGGTATTACTCCGCCAGATGGAGCTGAACTGCAGAGACAGCGAAATTGGCTCCTCCCGGCCCCTCAAATACCCGGGACCTCCCACAAATCCCCAGAATTTCTCTGCAGTCTGGACTGCGAAGGACAAGAAGATGGCTCTCTCTTCTCGCAGGTGAGCAGGGCTATTATCCTGCGGCCCTGTAGGACTATTCCCACCCGTTCCATTATTAATGTGCCTCCCAGCCTTAGCTGCGCTGGTCCGGGTGATGGTAGGCAACACCGCTGTCAGGTGCTTAGGAGTGCTGCTCCACCGCAATCCCCCACGAAAGGGGAGGCAGTATAGGCATATGGTGAGCCTCTATGGGATGCCCCTCCCGCCTTACTGCCCCTGTCTATCGGTGGGTCCTATGTTAAGTGGCTCTCCCTTGTAGCTCTCGGGGGTGGGGGTGTGTGTGTGTGTATATGCCTTGGTGCTTCACTGTATTATTTTTTGTCTGGTTGGTGTCAGTCGCCGCGCTGACTTGGTTGCACTGGTTGCGTTTTCCGAATATGCCACCGCGGTTGGAGCGTTCGCGTCACTGTCTCTGCGGCCCGCCCCTCGAGGTATACCCGGCGCTGCGTGACTGGCGTCTACCTACCGCGGTCCGTGAGTGCCCTCGCGGGCGGTTTTTATTACCCTATGTCATTATACATGTCACTTTCGGGGTTCTCTTCGCTTATGTCTTTCAGACGGGCCGACCTCTATTGGTTTCTCCCGGCCCTACTCCCTCTAATTAGTTATTAAACTTGTGAGGCCTAGCGTGTAAATTACTCCCACTTCCCTAGCGGGCTATTGGGGCATCCCAGGTTGCTTTTATAGCGTGAATCCCTATCGGCCTATTGTGCCGCTATAATCACCATATGGAGGCGTCTCAGGTTAATGTGCTCGGGGTTCCTTCGGGACAAGCCCGGCTGTGTGTAGCTTGTGGGGTGTCCCCTACTAGTGCTGACAATGTGCGGGTCTGTGTATCTTGTGCCCAGCAGGTGCTTGCGCTGCAGCCTGGTTTACCAGTGGCTGGGCCTGCGCCTCGTATGGCTTCGCCTACTCCCCTAAGCTTAAATTTGACTCCCATTGAGTTGCATACCAGTGGGGATTCTCAGCCTGATGTGTCTTCCAGACTGGCTAGTGTTGAGAAGTTGCTTGCTAATACCTTGGCGTGTAAGGCCTCTGCTAAAAAGCGGCACAACGCCTGATGTTACTCTTTTCCCTATGGAGGGTGATGAGTTTTTGGAACTGTCTGGTTATACCCCTTTGGAAGAAGGGGAGTTATTCTCTGACTGGGAGTCATCTGATGAGAGGCCCAGGGGTCATGATGATTCTGGCTCTGATCCCTGGGCCCCAGATGATACTGATAGGCTGTTGGCTCAGATTTTTGAGGTACTGTCCATCTCTCCCCCGGTTGCGGCCCCCAGGCAACAGGGGGAATTGTTTCATACTGCTAAGCCACGTTTAGAGTTTCCTGAGCAAGCCCATTTTAATAATCTCGTGCTCAGGGAATGGGAGTGCCCCAGCAGGCTTCCCGGTGTACCTAAGAGTTGGGATAAGAGGTATCCCTTTCCTGCTGATGTGGTGAAGCGTTGGTCATCCCCTCCTGAAGTGGATGCCCCGGTCCTAGGGTTATCTAACACCTCTCTCATGCATTCCCCTGACTCTACTACGCTGTGGGATGGTGAGGACCGGTGTATTGATCAGCTGGCGTCCCATGCCTTTGCATGTGTGGGGACGGCGCTGCGCACGGCCTGTGCCTCTGCCATTACGGCTGTGGTTATTAGGACCCTGCTTAGAAGTGTCCTAGATGGTGCTCCAGATGATGTGTCTAGTGAGGAGTTTAATGCACTCTCTCGTTGTGAGGTTTTTGTGACTTATGTCCTCTCTGCCTTGGATGATACCATTAGGATGTGTGGCAGAACCTCTGCCCTGGTGGTGGCTATACGCCGCTCGGTTTGGCTGCACCAGTGGGCTGCTGACAACGCTGCCAAGAAAGCTCTCACTGGTTTTCCCTTCAAAGGACTGCGCCTGTTTGTGGACCGCCTGGACCTGTTTGCTAAGGGAGGCAGGTTACCCCAGTGCAAGTGGCAGTCTCGGCCCTTTCGGGGACAGGGCTCCTTTTTTTTCCCCCTACCGTGGTGCCAGACAGGGGAGGGGGGGTCTCCCTTACCGGGGCCCGAGGAGATTTCTGGGGTAGGGGCAGAGGACGTGGATGCCCTGGCTCCTCCTGGGGCTCCAAGCTTAAGTCTTCTCCCAAGCCCCCTCAGGCGTGAAGGGGCGCCCTTACCCATCCGGGTGGGGGGGACGGCTTCAGCACTTTGCTCAAGTCGCTTCATGTCTCAGACCGGTGGATTCAGGAGGTAGTGTCCTCCGGTTACAAGATAGAGTTTGCTGCCTGGCCGCCCCCAAGATTCATCAGATCCTGGATTTCTCAGGACGCTGTGTCAGCTCAGGCTATAGTTCTGGAGGTGCGAAGCCTTCTGGAGCTGGGGGTCATCTGTCAGGTCCCCTTACGAGAAAGGGGCAAGGGGTTCTATTCCAACCTTTTCACCGTGCCCAAAAGAGATGGGTCAGTCAGGCCCATCCTGGACTTGAAGATCCTCAACCAATTTGTCAGGTGCAGGCGCTTTCGCATGGAAACTTTGCGCTCTGCCATCAGTTCCCTGCATCCAGGGGACTTCATGACCTCTGTGGACATCAAAGATGCTTACCTTCATATTCCTGTGTTTCCAGGTCATCAAAGGTTCATCAGGTTCGCTCTGGAGGATCAGCACTACCAATTTGTGGCATTGCCCTTTGGTCTCACTTCAGCTCCCAGTGTGTTCAC
The DNA here is from genome assembly GCA_027917425.1 of Gastrophryne carolinensis. Lineage (NCBI taxonomy): Eukaryota > Metazoa > Chordata > Amphibia > Anura > Microhylidae > Gastrophryne > Gastrophryne carolinensis. The sequence goes on along the minus strand of CM051235.1, from coordinate 167,566,886 downwards.
CAAGGTGCTGGCAAGTGTGATGTCTCTGCTCAGATCTCAGGGCATTCGCGTGCTGCCCTATCTGGACAACATTCTCATCACTTCCCAGTCCCTCCCAACAGGCAGAGTTGGATACTCAGCCGGTAGTGTCCACTCTGGAGTCATTTGGCTGGGTGGTCAACCATCCCAAGTCTTCCCTGTCTCCCTCCTTGGTGACACCCTTCCTGGGAATGAATCTAGATACAGTTCAGGCAAGGATATTCTTAGTATACAGTTCGTCCTGCTCCAAATAGATTACTTAGACGTGGGTATTACTCCAGCAGATGGCGCTAGACTGCAGAGACATCGAAAAATAGGCCCCTCCCGGCCCCTCAAATTCCCAGGAACCTCCCACAAATCCCCAGAATTTCTCTGCAGTCTGGACTGCGAAGGACGAGACATGGCTCTCTACTCGCAGGTGAGCGGGGCTATTAGCCTGCGGCCCTGTAGGACTATTCCCACCCGTTCCATTAGTAATATGTCTCCCAGCCTTGGCTGCGCTAGTCGGGTGAAGGTAGGCAGCACCGCTTTTAGGTGCTTAGGAGCGCTGCTCCACCGCAATCCCCCACCAAAGGGTAGGCGGTTCAGGCTTATAGTGGGCCTCTATGGGATGCCCCTCCCGCACTATTGCCCCTGCCTATCGGTGGGACCCGGGGAGATTTCTGGGGTAGGGGCAGAGGATGTGGACGTCCTTGCCCCTCCTGGGGTTCCAAAGCAAAATCATCCACCAAGCCCCCTCAGGCATGATGGGGCGCCCTCACCCATCCGGGTGGGGGGACGGCTGCAGCACTTTGCTCACGTCTGGAGGCTTCATGTCTCAGACCGATGGATTCAGGAGGTAGTGTCCTCCGGTTACAAGATAGTTTGAGGGATCCCGGATTCCTCAGGACCCTGTGTCAGCTCAGGAACTGGTGCAAGCAGTGCAAGGCCTCCTGGAGCTGGGGGTCATCTGCCATGTCCCCTTAAGAGAAAAAGGCAAGGGCTTTTATTCCAACCTATTCACAGTACCAAAAAAGATGGTTCAGTCAGGCCCATCCCTAACTTAAAGATCCTCAACAAATTTGTCAGGGGCAGGCGCTTTCGCATGGAAACTTTGCGCTCTGCCATCAGTTCCCTGCGCCAAGGGGATTTCATGACTTCTGTGGACATCTTGAAGATGCTTACCTTCATATTCCTGTATTTCCAGGTCATCAAAGGTTCCTCAGGTTCGCTCTGATGGATCAACACTACCAGTTTGTTCTCACTTCAACTCCCAGGGTGTTCACCAAGGTGCTGGCGGGCGTGATGCCTCTGCTCAGATGTCAGGGCGTCCGCGTGCTTCCCTATCTGGACGACATTCTCATCACTTCCCAGTCTCTACATCAGGCAGAGTTGGATTCTCAGCTGGTGGTGTCCACTCCGGAGTCATTTGGATGGGTGATCAACCACCCCAAGTCCTCACTGTCCCCTTCCTTGGTAACTCCATTCCTGGGAATGAATCTGGATACAATTCAGGCAAGGATTTTCCTTCCTCAACAGAAGGTGGACAGTCTGATTGCACAGGCTCAGTTCCTCCTATCTTGTCCTCATCCCTCCATCAGGCAGGGGATGCAGCTGGTGGGCCTGATGGTGGCATGCTTCGAAGCGGTCCCTTATGCTCAGTTCCACTTGAGGCCTCTGCAACTTCACCTATTGTCAGTATGGGACAAGGACCCAGCATCCCTAGACGGGGGTCTGTGTGCTCTCCCCTCGGGTCAGGAGGTCCCTCTTGTGGTGGATGGACTCAAGGATACTGTTAGGGGGCAGATCCTTTCTTACCCCTCCCTGGGAGACGGTCACCACGGATGCCAGAATGTCAGGTTGGGGGGGTTTCTGGAAGTCCCTGCGGTTCCAGGGGAGGTGGGGTCCTCAGGAGACCCACACACCTATCAATGTCTTGGAACTGCGGGCGATCAGGTTAGTTCTTGCTCACTTGACTACTCACCTTCGGGGACTGCCTGTTCAGGTGCGCTCGGACAACCAGACGGCAGTTGCCTACAGCAATCACCAGGGAGGGACCCGGAGCAAGGGGGCCCTCCAGGAAGCGTCTCTGATTCTGACTTGGGCGGAGGCCAATGTCCCCTGCATTTCAGCTGTGTACATCCCGGGGGTCACCGTTGGTGCCAACCAGATGTGGAACTGTTTGCGTCCCATCACAATCACAAGCTCCCAGTTTTTGTCTCACTGTCCCAGGATCCTCTGGCCTTGACCTCGGATGCTCTAGCAATGTCATTTTTTCAGTTCCTGTATGTCTTCCCTCCAATTCCCCTGCTGGGCAGGGTTCTGCGCAAGATTGCCCTGGAAGGGGTGCCAGCAATCCTGGTGGCCCCCAGGTGGCCAAGAAGAGTGTGGTTCGCAGACGTGGTGCAGCTGGCAGTAGATCAGTACACTCTGCCCTTGGTGCCAGATCTGCTCACTCAGGGCTCTCTACACCATCCCAATTTACAAACTCTGGCTTTGAAGGCCTGGCTGCTGAAACCTCCATTTTGATGGAGAAGGGGCTGTCTTCCTCGGTTGTGGATACTTTGATAAAGGCTAGGAAGAAGTCTTCCTCTTCCATTTATTACAGGGTTTGGCGTGCCTACATTGACTGGTGTGAGTCCCTGTCGTGTGTGCTCTATTCCCAGGATCCTGGAGTTCCTGTAGCATGGGTTGGAGATGGGGCTCCAACTCAGTACTCTGAAAGGGCAGGTTTCTGCCCTGGCTATTTTTCTTCCAGAAGCCCTTTGCTCAGCACCCTCTGATCAGGAAGCCACGTAAGCCTATGGTGCCTGTTTGGGATTTGAATTTGGTTTTGTCAGCCTTGCAGGGTGCTCCCTTTGAACCTGTGCAGGATGCTGCCCTTGCCATTCTCACACTCAAGACTGTCTTTCTGGTGGCTATCACTTCTGTTAGGCGTGTGTCTGAGTTGGCGGCGCTTTCTATTCAAGCCCCCTACTATGAGAGACACCAGGACAAGGTGGTGTTTCGTTGCAAGCCAGACTTTCTGCCTAAGGTAGTGTCTGCTTTTCATTTGAATCAGGACATTGTTCTCCCTTCCTTGTGCCCTAATCCTAGTAATGCTAAGGAAAGGGTCTTGTATTCTTTGGATGTGGTTAGGTGTCTGAAGTACTACCTGGTGACCACTGCGTCTTTTGTAGTCCCTTCTGTTCCTAGGAAGGGTTTGGCTCCTGCCAAGTCTACTATCAGCAAATGGATCCGTCAGGCTGTGATTCAGGCCTACTCTGCTAAGGGGAAGAATCCTCCCTTCTGCCTTACTGCTCATTCCACTCGTGCTATTGGTGCTTCTTGGGCTTTTCAGCACCAGGCTTCTGTTGAACAAGTTTGCAAGGCCGCTACCTGGTCTTCTGTTCATACCTTTTCAAAGTTTTACAAGGTTGATGTTAGGGCCTCAGCTGATGCTGCTTTTGGCCGAAAGGTTCTGCAGGCGGCAGTGGTTTAAACTGTCTGCTGCTACTTTTTTCTTGGGGATCCCACCCTACTTTATGGACACTGCTATTGGATGTCCCACGTGTAAGTAATCTATTTGGAGCAGGACGTACTGTATACTAAGAATAATACAATTCTGTGATTACTCACCTGTAGAATTGGTATTATGAGTATACAGTACGTCCTGCTCCAACCCACCTTGTATGGTGATTGTTATCATTGTTATATTTGATAGTTTGGGTTGTTTAATTCTCCCGGCTTCTCGTTAACTGCTTTTCAATGCTGGGGATTTGTGGGAGGTCCCCAGGTATTTGAGGGGCCGGGAGGAGCCTATTTTTCGATGTCTCTGCAGTCCAGCGCCATCTGGCGGAGTAATACCCACGTGTAAGTAATCTATTTGGAGCAGGACGTACTGTATACTCATAATACCAATTCTACAGGTGAGTAATCACAGAATTTTATTTTTTCTTCCTTAGCAGAAGGTGGACAGTCTGCTAGCGCAGGTTCAGTTCCTGCTATCTTGCCCTCATCCCTCCATCAGGCAGGGAATGCAGCTGGTGGGCCTGATGGTAGCGTGCTTCCAGGCGGTCCCTTATGCCCAGTTCCACATGAGGCCTCTGCAACTCCACCTCTTGTCAGCATGGGACAAGGATCCTGCGTCCCTGGACCAGGTCCTTGTGCTTTCCCCCCTAGTCAGGCGGTCCCTCTCGTGGTGGCTGGACTCCAGGAACCTGTTGGTGGGCAGATACTTTCTGGCCCCCTGCTGGGAGACGGTCACCACGGATGCCAGTCTGACAGATTGGGGGGGGTTTCTGGAAGTCCCTGCAGTTCCAAGGGCGGTAGGGCCCTCAGGAGGCCCACACACCTATCAACATTCTGGAACTGCGGGCGATCGGGTTGGTTCTGACTCATTTGACTCATCACCTTCGTGGCCTGCCTGTTCAGGTACGCTCGGACAACCAGACGGCGGTTGCCTACATTAATCATCAGGGAGGGACCCGGACCAAGAGAGCCCTCCAGGAAGTGTCTCTGATCCTGGCCTTGGCGGAGGAGAATGTTCCCTGCATATCAGCTGTGTACATCCCGGGGGTGGAGAATCTGCAGGCAGACTCTCTGAGCAGGTGGACCTCTCGCCTGGGAGAATGGTCCCTCTGCAAAGGGGTTTTTCAATCTCTGTGTCACTGTTGGGGCCAACCAGATGTGGATCTGTTTGCGTCCCGTCACAATCACAAGCTCCCGGCCTTTGTTTCCCTGTCCCAGGATCCTCTGGCCTTGGCCATGGATGCTCTAGCAATGTCATGGTAGGACTTTAAGCTCCTGTATGTCTTTCCTCCATTCCCCCTGTTGGGCAGGGTTCTGCGCAAGATAGCTCTGGAGGGGGTGCCAGCAATTCTGGTGGGCCCCAGGTGGCCAAGAAGAGTGTGGTTTGCAGACGTGGTGCAGCTGGCAGTAGATCAGTACGTTCTTCCCAGGGTGCCGGACCTGCTCACTCAGGGTCACTTACGCCATCATAATTTACAAACTCTGGCTTTGACGGCCTGGCTGCTGAAACCTCCATCTTGATGGAGAAGGGGCTGTCTGCCTCTGTTGTTGATACCATGATAAAGGCTAGGAAGAATTCTTCTTCTTCCATTTACTATAGGGTTTGGCGTGCCTACATTGACTGGTGTGAGTTTAGGTCTCTTCCCTGTCGTGTGTCCTCTATTCCCAGGATCCTGGAGTTCCTGCAGCATGGCTTGGAGCTGGGGCTCCAACTCAGTACTCTGAAGGGTCATGTCTCTGCCCTGGCTGTTTTCTTCCAGAGGTCCTTTGCCCAGCATCCTCTGATCAGGACTTTTTTCCAGGGGGTTACTCATGTGCGTCCCCCATGTAAGCCTATGTTGCCTGTTTGGGATTTGAACTTGGTCTTGTCTGCCTTGCAGGATGCTCCCTTTGAACCTGTGCAGGAGGCTGCCCTGGCCATTCTTACTCTCAAGGTTGTCTTTTTGGTGGCTATCACCTCTGGTAGGCGTGTGTCTGAGTTGGCTGCGCTTTCCATCCAGCCCCCTACTTTGAGAGACACCAGGACAAGGTGGTGTTTCGTTTCAAGACAGATTTTCTGCCTAAGGTTGTGTCTGCCTTTCATTTGAATCAGGACATTGTTCTTCCTTCCTTGTGCCCTAATCCTAGTAATGCTAAGGAGAGGGTCTTGCATTCTTTGGATGTGGTTAGGTGTCTGAAGTACTATCTGGTGGCTACTGCTCATTCAGAAAGACTGATGCTCTGGTTTTAGGAAGGGTCTGGCTCCTGCTAAATCTACTATCAGCAAATGGATCCATCAGGCTGTGATTCAGGCCTACTCTGCTAAGGGGAGGAATCCTCCCTTCTGCCTTACTGCTCATTCTACTCGTGCTATTGGTGCCTCTTGGGCCTTTCAGCACCAGGCTTCTGTTGAACAAGTTTGCAAGGCCTCTACCTGGTCTTCTGTTCATACCTTTTCAAAGTTTTACAAGGTTGATGTTAGTTCCTCAGCTGATGCTGCTTTTGGTCACAAAGTTCTGCAGGCGGCAGTGGTTTAAACTGTCTGCTGTTACTTTTGGGGATCCCACCCTACCTTACGGACACTGCTATTGGATGTCTCATGTGTAAGGAATATTCTGGAACAGGACGTGCTGTATACTTAGAATAATACAATTCTGTGATTACTCACCTGTAGAATTGGTATTATACATATACAGCATGCCCTGTTCCACCCCACCCTTGTTATCATTATTCTTAGTTACCTCTGTATGGTGATTGTTCATATGTTCATTTTTGACGTTATTGTTCTCCCGGCTTCTTGTTAACTGCTTGTAAATACTGGGGAATTTGTGGGAGGTCCCTGACTTATATAGGGCCGGGAGGGGCCACAAGTTGTTTTCTGCAGTCCAGCGCCATCTTGTGGATGTATTACCCGTGTGTAAGGAATATTCTGGAACAGGACATGCTGTATACATATAATACCAATTCTACAGGTGAGTAATCACATAATTGTATTTTTTCCAATGTTTTTTTACATACAGGTTCTCTTAAACATTACTATTTTTTTCTCTTCAAGGGCCTGTGTGATGAGATGGAGCCTGGAGTAAGCTCCTTCCACGTTGAGTTTCCAGACTTCTCCAACACCATTCTGCAGAAGTTAAACCAGCAGCGCCAATTAGGGCAATTATGTGACATCTCTATTGTGGTGCAAGGCCACCTCTTCCGGGCACACAAAGCAGTCCTGGCTGCTAGTTCGCCTTACTTCTGTGATCAGGTGCTGCTGAAAAACAGCAGGAGGGTGGTTCTACCTGATGTCATGAACCCAAGAGTGTTTGAGAATATTCTCTTGTCTACATATACTGGAAGGCTGGCCCTACCACCCAATGAGATTGTCAGCTACCTCACTGCTGCAAGCTTCTTGCAAATGTGGCATGTGGTTGACAAGTGTACAGAACTATTAGAGTGCAACCCAACTCTCTTGTGTCAGAAATCCACACCCCGTACCGACCACCAGTCTCCCAGCAGCAGTAACTATAATGGTCTTTCTGAAAATTTTGATCTAGGCTCCAGCAGCCAAGATGATTTCAGGAAGGCTGTAGAAATACGAGACCTAGAAAAAGAGGAAGAGAGCCCAAAAGATGATGAATTGTCCTCTCAACTTACAGAACATGAATACCTGCCCAGTAATTCATCTACCGAACATGACCAACTCAGCATGGAGATGACAAGCCAAGATGGAGAGGAAGGTGCTAGCGACAGTGCTAATTATCATTACTCCCGACCATTGTATATTAAACCAAGTATCATGTCCCACAAGAGATGGGTCCATGTTAAGCCAGAGCGGTTCCAACAGGATTGTGAAGGTGTTGATGTTCACCCCTCTTTTGAAGACCAAGTTTCAGAGTCCATTAACCCTGGCCCAATGGAACCTTCAATCCAGTCTTCTGGAGTAGTGGACAGTTTTGATTTCTGTAACAAAACGTCTTTAGAGGCAAGTGGGCACCGTGATAACAGCCGTTATGACGATCATGTAGACTTTTATGGTTCTTCAATGGAGGAGTTTTCTGGTGACAGAGAAGAACATCTTGAGGGCCATGCAACAGAAAATGACTCTGGAGCATTTGGGGAAAAAATGGATGTTCCCTCTGGTATCAAAGAAGAAACCTCATCTACTGGATTTACTGCTGTTGTATACAAACTCTACCCCTGCCAGTGTGGAAAAAGTTTCACGCATAAAAGCCAGCGGGACAGACACATGAGCATGCATCTCGGTTTGCGGCCGTACGGCTGTGGTGTCTGTGGAAAAAAATTCAAAATGAAGCATCATCTGGTTGGTCACATGAAAATTCACACTGGGATTAAGCCTTATGAGTGTAACATTTGTGGCAAGCGTTTCATGTGGAGGGACAGCTTTCACCGGCATGTCACTTCGTGTTCTAAGTCCTATCATGCTACAAAAGCCGATCCGGCCCCGACTGACAGTTAAACCTGATTTCTTCTGTGCATAAGCTCAAGGAGATTCCGGGCTGTATTATTGGCTCCTGGAATCACTATGGTAATAATAATAAGCAATAAGATGATTAATACGTGACTTGGATTTGGTGCTTGCTGTTGTAATGTATATTGTACAGTGAAGTCATATAGATACAGCTAGAGAAACCGTCCTTTATATGCCCTGCCTGACTGGTGGTACCACATTCTTCAGCCCTCGATGGTTGTCTGAAACTCTGAATTTAGTGAGTGGAGGGGCTAGAAGAATCCTAGGCGTTGCCTTGTACAATCAAATTGATCAGTTTCAATCTCTACCTCTAATCTCTCTTTCTTTACAGAAATATCTTCTCTTATGATTTGTGCCAGACAACTGAAACTGAAAAGAAAAGGAAAGGGCTAAGACCTTTCTTTAGAATAAAGATGATCCTTTAAATATTTAGTTGGAAAGGGGACGTTGATTTTTTTTTTTAACTGTGCTGCCATATTAAGGTTTCTTTTTTTGCAGCATTATTACTTTTACATCGGCCGATTGCTGAAAAGTCCTACACCTTTGAGGGAACTGTCCCCCAGGCAGAGTGACTCTAAACCTGCCCCTTTCATCCTGTTCCACAGCCAATCATTTCTAAAATACCCAACATTCTCCCTGTGTTGCTATTTGCCATGGGGGACCTTGAAATAGCTGTAAAATACTGGTGCCATCTATTGGTTGTTGTTTGTGGGTGCACCTCCTGGGGTAGAGTTGCCAGGGAGAGTTTAGCTACACTTTAGGCACGTAACTAGGGTGCAAAGTTAGGCTCAGCCCATTTCAGTCAGTTACTGGAGCCTTTTGCTTCTTTACTCTGACAAAGGGGTCGTACCAGGTACTGCTTCAGCATACTGGGGTTGATATCATGTTCAGTTGAGCATCACACTTCCAGACCTTGGCAAATCAGCTTTGTCCTGGGGGGATGGAACATAACCCGGGTAAGTCAAATTCCCGGGTTTTGTTACACTTTAAAAGAATTTTCTTTTTTTTTATAGATTTCAGCCTGGGTCTTTTAGAGGCTGTTGAGGTAAAGCAGCTGTTTGATTGTCCCGGGAATTGAAACAAAACATTCAGTTAATATCAAATGAGGAAAGCATTCCATAGATGCATCATTTCCATTTGCCCACAAGGAGGCAGTTAGAGTTTATTTTATTTGTAAGTACTCAAGCAAGAGCCCAGCCACATTTGGATTTGTCTAGTTATCATTCTAAACAAAAGTCAGCTTTACTGTAGCTCTGTGCTTGAATTCCTCTTTGTGTTACATCAGCAAGCACCAAAACTGGCATCACTAGTGAAGCGGCGGCTGTTCTTCCTTAACATCTGGTTAGAGCAGTGAGCCTTTACTTTGAGTTCTAAGCAGAAATCATGAAACATCTGTGCTGCGGATTTTTTTCTTTTGATGGTAAAAAGCTGATTCCAGACTGAGAAGGATGTGACTATGCTATGCCTGCTGCATGACTGTACCCTGTTTTTTCTCCCTGTAATAATCAGAATATTGAAGGGGGGATTCCTCATTATGAGCCTATGGACAGAGTTGGTGTGAAATGCAAAGCCAAGTTTATCCCTCAGTGTTTTACTCTGAAGCCATCCCAAGAGTCCCATGCTTTAGGGTCCTCTGACCTCTTAGCAAAACTTCTGGGGGATATAGTGATGAGAGATTCTCAGAAAGCTGCGACTCATCTGATAAACAGCATCAGCTTTCTGGTTTCATTAGGTGCTTAGTAGCCTTTGTTATGCATCAATCATTTTTCTAATTTCTCTTATCACTTTTGCAAAGCCAGGGGAGGAGCGATTTTCTAGGCAGTTCACATGGGGTTTAAATCTGGTTCTCCAAAATAGCAGCTCCAAGCCTAGATTCCAAAGAATAGCAGAGCAGGTCCCACTTAATATCAGGTAGTATTAGAACTTTAGTCACCCTTGTCTACCATGTTTTATTCCCAACTCTAAAGCACCTTCAATGCCTATTGTAGACTTTCAGAGCACCAAGTCTAATCACAAATTGCTTTCAGCAGTAACATCCAGATTCCTTCATTTTTGGGTATACAAAGCCTCCATTGTCAAACAAGGCCAACAAGGGGGACTGGACTACCAACCAACAGCTTAAAGTTACTACAGGAAATTAAAATGTACCTAAACCCTCCCTGGCACACTGGCCCACCCCCTTCTGCCACTGGTAACCCCATAATAAACTACCTAAGTCCAATGAAGGGCGTGCACTGGACGGATTCACAATCTTTTTTTTTTTTTTGTGGAGTTTCAGATGATGCACCTTTGTGTACAGTTGTTGGATTCACTGTCAGATGGCAGTCTAGGAGTAAAACGTATTTTTTGATTGTGTTACCAGTGGCAGGAGGGATGGGTTGGCTTTGTTTACAGTTCTTGGCACACAAGAAGTTCTGATTGGTAAGTAAAATTGGCAGATTTCAGGCATTTTCAACGGTACACAAGTGGACCAGCATCCCAAAGAGAAAAGGTGTGTGTGGGGGGGGGGGGGGGGCACTGTGACCCTGAGGGTATTGGTCCGCTATAAGATCATTTGCACATTCATAAGGATTTGGAACCCCTGTCTGGACCCACGCTACAAATTTTGGTACTGTGAGAAAGGCATCTACTAGACTTCATAATTGTCCGAACCTGCCATAAAGCTTGATTTTTTTCTCACTGTCCCACTGACCACATCTATTAGGTTATGGGGAACCCCCTGGACAATTGTTTTTTACTTACATTATCTGTGCGAAAATAATGGCCTAAGATTGCAATCTAAAGGAATATGTCATGAGTGTGTAAGGCACAGATTTACATGGATTCTCAGTTCTGATAGTTCTTAGTGTGACAGTATACCAGGACTTGTCCTGATTGTGAAATGTTTGAATATGTCCGACCACAGTGAATTTGCGATTGTTTATTTTCATCTTCCTGCATATTTTGCATTTGTAAAGGGGGCCGGCATCCGAAATGCTTCTCTCCAGGCAATTTGGAAGTACTGTATTAACGAATAGGTCTGATCTCTAATGGCATAGTTATTCCTTCTTTTCTTATTATTTTATTTTAGCTTGACTAGTTGCACCTTTCCCAGAAGGGCTCCAGAAAAAACATGGTGCCCCTGGAACCTTCAGCAATATTGAGCAGATAAAAAATGATCAAGTTTGATCTGTCATGATCTGGAGGGAACATTATGGGGACAATATGAAGCTCCTGATCAAGCCACCCCCTCCCATCTTGGCACTTTTGAAACTTGCTTGTGAAGCAAGTCTTAAATATGTGAGTTTTCAGTATTTAATAGCGCACAAGCACCTTATTAATGATGTTTCTATATATCAATGCTTTAAAGTAATATATTACAAACTAAAGCGCACTTAAAGGACAGGAAATACTGACCTAATTACCATGTACCATCTTCAGCAGGTATCAGATGCTGAATGCCAGATCGCAGAAATTCCATTATTTGACTGCCGTTCATTTCTGCTAATTAGCCAATCAATATGGATCGGTAATCCATGTTAATTGGTGGAATCTTGGTAACAGACAGTATTCATTATTGCTGATGGGACCTTGCAAATGAGGATCTTGGAAATAATTTTGCCAAAATTAGAGGATTCATAGGTTTTTTTTTAAAACAGATGTTCTTGCTGACCACATTTTTTGTTACAAATATTCCTGATGGTCTTGTGCAATGGTCTCCCCTGTGCTCCTGAACTTATACAATGGTGACGTGACCTTATCCCTAAACATAAGCTGGTATTGATAGCACTTACTTGAAAACTGTGTTCGTTCTTGGAAATGCTTGTTTGAAGGTGTTTTCTGTGTGTTTGTATGAAAAGATTTGTAGCCAAATATATTTGTGTTTAAGATAAAGTCCAGTAAATTGGGTGAAGGGTGATGCAAGCAGACTGTGCATGAAAGATGTAACTGTTGACATGCATTTGTTGCCTTCTGGTCTCCCCTTCCATTCTAAAGCCTCTCAGTTTTCTCCTGTACCAATTGTGTTCCAGGAATCGCACACAGTATTTTGGTTATGAAAGATAAATGGTGCCAAGGAATATCCAAACAAAATGAGGAGGTCCACCAGCATCAGTCCATAAATACACAATGTTTTGGGTACATATCGAACCACTCTTGTTGCTTTTAGCCACTACCCATCCAAGTCAACTAGGTCTCCCTGCTTCAGGCTTGCTAATCTCTTGGCATCACTTGGAAGTTCCAATGCCTTTACTTACTGCTGATGTGGAACCAATACAGATGTGTGCTTGACCAGGATCCGGATTTACCATCAGCCCCATATTTAGTAGAAGGCTGAAGCAGGGAGTAATGCTACTGGTACAAGGAGCAGGTAATGATAGCCCCTGTATTATCAATTCTCTTTACTGTGTGCCCAGATTAAAACAACATGCCTCTAATATTCACTGTGTGTCACCCTGCAGGGGTTTCCTCCTACTCTGGCTTTGTAGCACTTACTGGGTCCTGGCCCTCCTCTGCTGTCTCAGATAAGGGGCTTGGCACAACTCCCCTCCCCTCCGGCCATCTATTGCAGTAAGTGGAACTATATTTCATGCACTATGGTGCATGTCTACCTATTTTCTTGCATGTCATGATACTCAATCCCCAGGAACCAGTACATTTCTGTGTTCTGGAGACAGGAGAAAGCAACTGTGAATGACTAATAGTGAGTATCAAAGATCTGGTGTATTAGCCCGGACAATACCTTTATTGCAGGGGTTCCCACTTTCCATTTTCCAAATATCTCAAGTACCACCGCAACTGTCAGTCACATTGATCGTTGTCATCAATTTTTTGTGTAGTTTTATATTTATGGAGCCAAATCAGGCTTGAGCAAAGTATAAATGACAGCAGATTGGGTAGAGGTACAAATCAGTCTGCAGCCTTGTTGGGTACCACTGATTGGATATCCCTGATTTATCACATGGTGAAATCAAGATTAAGACAAGCAGCAGCTAGCCCTGCATTCACAGGCTGGAAAAGGCAATATGTCTGCTAGGCCAAATCAACTAGTCCCTGAAAGTCTCTGAAATCTAAAAGGTAAAAGGTGTCAGTCTTCTTGTTTCTCCATCCAGTGGCCTGGATGTTACTTTCCTGAAAGTTAAACCGGACCAACACCCGTTATCACTTTAACGGGTGTTGGTCCCGCTCTCTGCAGATAGCAAGAAGCTCACGGGGGTGGGGGGGGTTGGGCATCCAGAACGCTGGAGCCCCCTCACACCTAACTGAACAGATCACGCAGAATACTCACCTTCATTACGAGCCAGCGCCGGGAAAGGAGTCCCGCAAATGGCCGCCGGGCATTCACGCGGGCTGTAGTTGCGTCCATTCGCAGGGCTCCTTTCCTGCCACTGGCTCAGAATTAAGGTGAGTATTCTGCGCGATCTGTTTAGTTAGATGCGAGGGGACTCCAGCATTCTGAATGCCCCCCGAGCTTCTTGCTATCTGCAGAGAGTGTGCCCAACACCCGTTAAAGTGATAACGGGTGTTGGTCTGGTTTAAGTATTTATTTTGGAGGGTGAAGAGAGAAAATTATGGCGTTATTGGAATGAAAGTTGTGGTATTGGTATTTTTTTTGTGCACTCAAAGAAAATGTTTAACAAATGTTAATGCAAAGATCTGCCTTCAGAAGGTGAAGCCTGTTTGAATTCTGTAATTTGTTTTAGTTTATCGGTAACAGTCCTGCTCTTCTTTATCCAGTTGCTGCCTTTTCTGTCAGGGAGACATATCCTGAAGCAGAGGAATAACTGCAGGTGCTCTGTTTGGCTTCTCACCATCTCCACTGTATTACTATACTGTGGTATAGCTTGCGAAGAGAACCTCATTTGAGAAAATGAGCTGACATATGACTGCCTTTTATTCGCTTTATTTTGGCTATAGTGCAGGGGAGGGTGGCTGCCTATTTCCATAAGTCTGGGACTGACACCTATGCTTACATGAAATGCATGGCCAGGTCCAGTGCTGACATCAGAAATTATTCTATATCCTCCGTCAGCTGAGAGTTATCCTGGTTCCTGAAAACGCTCCCTCGTGGGTCCCAATCAGATGAGACTGAATCAGAAACTGGATAGTACACTCTTGATAGTGCTGTAGCTGATGGAAGATAAATAAAAGTTTCCCTCTTTAAATACCCCCCTCCACCTGCCTCGGCGCATAATCGCCTTGTTTTGGGATCCCCACTCTGATATGGTATCCCTGCAGTTTTGCGCACATTTTAGGATAGCGATTTCAATAGGATTGACACTATATGTTTACTATGTTACTGGACTGCCTGATGAATGCCCCTCCACTGCCTAACTCCGGTAAAATGGTCTTTACAAAGCATACATATGAAAAGCAAGACATAATGGGGTCACTGGAAATCAGAATGGGGCTTTACAGAAATACCAAAGTTATCCTCCAGGGGCTGATTAAGGTCATTCACTTGCTTGTTGCGATACACGAGTTTTAGAGGTTTTGGATCACTTCATTGCATTGACTATGTAGTCACTGTCAGATTACCAAGTGACACAAATCCTTCTGCAACACCAAGTAACTAATAAAAAAGTCACCTCGTGACAAGTTCCAAACACAGCATCTACTTACCTGGGCTTTGGTACTAACCTGTTGCTAGGCAAACCCCAATACAGTTCCCTTGAATTCTTTTGTTTTGTTTCACTAATAAACAGGCTGGACTGGATGGACTAAAGTATTTTTAGCCTTACATACTATGTTACTATGTAATCAGTAGGGTCTTTTGCCAGCCATATTTTCTAACAGGTCTGAATAACCTAGCTAGCGTCATATGGTTTTTGTAGTTCCCAGGGGCATAATAATAGGGGGAGCAGGGACTGTGTTTGCACCAGGGCCCAGAAGGTTAGGTTGCCCCATTATTGCTGCTCCTCCAACTTATTTATTAGACTTGTACTCACTTGAAATCATATAATGGTAAAAGAACCACCGTTTGCCTCGGCTGTCTAGTTGTATCCATTTGAGTGAAAATACCAAGAAAAAGGGCACTGTATATGGCACAATTTAATGTTTGCACTAGGGCCCCGTCACATTTAGTTATGCCACTGATATTTTCCATAGATTAACCATAGTGGGAGGGAGATCCAATTAGTAAGCAGTTTATGTAGAATGAATCATACACCTGCATGCTGTGAGAAGCTTTGCACTCGGCAGTTACCCTTTTTTTTAGGATAAAGAAAGTGGAAAGGCCAGACCTAGGGCTTTATTTCAGAGTGTATGATTGTGGTGTACAGGCAATTTTTGGTTCTCTCTCAGTTACCTGTTATGTCTACTGTTTCTATTTTTCCCTGTCATCACTGGTTAAAAATCACCGGCTTTCCCACCACCCTAATCCACTGTCCATGCCGGCTCACATCTGCAGAAGTGTTTTTAAAGGTCCTTTTTTATTTTGGTGTTCTGCGTAAAAAAAAAAAAAAAAAAACGTAACTTTATGAGCACAGGTCCCGCCCAGCTTATTGTGGGCAGTATTGGTCCAGTATTCAGTATTTGTGTCGCCATTGGTGCCATTCTCTATATTCTAATTATATAGCACGTCCTGTTCCAGAAGATATTCCTTACACTTGGGTTATACATCCAGTAGATGGCGCTGGACTGCAGAGACAGAAAAGTGTCTCCTCCCGGCCCCATATATACCTGGGACCTCCCACAAAATCCCCAGTTCTTCTCTGCAGTCTGGGCTGCGATAACTAGAAGATGGCTCTCTCTACTCGCAGATGAGCGGGGCTATTAGCCTGCGGCCCTGTAGGACTATTCCCACCTGTTTCCTCTTATTGACTCCCAGCCTAGGCTGCAGTGGTTTGGGTGAAGGTAGGCAGCACCGCTGCTAGGTGCTAAGGAGCGCTGCTCCAACCGCAGTCCCCCACCAAAGGGTAGGCGGTACAGGCCCATGGTGAGCCTTATGGGATGCCCCTCCCGCATCTCATGCCCCTCGCCCCCTGTCCCCACAGTTGGCTCCCTTATGCTGGCCTTTGTTTCCCTTTCGCTCTCCCTGGTAGATCTCGGGGGGGGGGGCATTTTAGTTTTCTGCTGCGTGTGTCGGGCGTCTCCCTATCACGGTCCGTAAGTGCCCCTGCGGGCTGATTTATTTTGTATTCTCTGTATTGCACATTGCTTACGGGATCTTTTTGCTTATGTCTTGCAGGCTGGTCAAACTTTAGTGGTTTCTCCCTATTCGAGGGCTATTGTATTTTATATCTCCCACTTCCCTAGTGGGCTATTGGGGCATCCCGGGTAGCATTATTGGCGTCAATCCCAATTGGCCTATTGTGCCACAATAATCACCATATGGAGGCTTCTCGGGATAATGTGCTTGGGGTTCCTTCGGGACAAGCCCGGCTGTGTGTGGTGTGTGGGGTATCCCCTATAAGTGATGATGTCAGGGTGTGTGTTCACTGTGCCCAGCAGACGCTTGCATTGCAGTCTGGGTTACCGGTGGCTGGGCCTGCGCCCCCTTGGGCTTCGCCTACCCCCCCACGCTTACATTTGACTCCCAGTGAGGTGCATACCGTGGGGAGTCTCAACCTGATTTGGCTGCTCGGGTGGTCAGCATTGAGAGACATATTGCTGGCTCTGGCCCGCGTAAGGCTTCTGCTAAGAAGCGGCATTTATCACCTGGTGTTTCCCTCTTTCCTATGGAGGCAGAGGAATTTTTTTATGTTACCGGTTATACCCCCTAGAGGAGGGGGAATTGTTTTCTGATTCTGAGGAACATCCTAAAGGGTATGGTGCCCATTCTGGGCATGACCCATGGGCTTCAGATGATACTGACAGACTTTTGGCTCACATTTTTGATGTACTCTGTATCTCTCCTCCTGCCGTGGCTCCGCGGCAGCAGGGGGAGCTGTTTCATACTGTTAAACCATGCTTGGAGTTTCCTGAACAAGCTCATTTTAATAATCTGGTGCCAAGTAGTGGGAACAGCCTAGTCGGCTCCCCGGGGTGCCAAAGAGTTGGGATAAGCAGTATCCCTTTCCTGCTGAAATGGTTAAACGGTGCTCATGTCCTCCCGAGGTGGATGCTCCAGTTCTGGGGTTGTCTAACACATCCATCATGCATTCCCCTGACTCTACTACACTAAGGGATGGGGAGGACAGGCGCATTGAGCAGCTGGCTTGCCATGCTTTTGCCTGCGTGGGGACCGCGCTCTGTCCGGTCTGTGCCTCTGCTATTACGGCTGTTGCTATTAAAAGCCTACTCAGGGGTCTGTTGGGGCCCCGATGATGCTGGTAGTGAAGAGTATAGAGCTCTTCTGCGTTGTGAGGAATTTGTTGCATTTGTTCTCTCTGCCTTGGATGATACCATTAGAATGTGTGGCAGGGCTTCTGTCTTGTTGGTGGCGATACGCCGCTCGATCTGGCTGCGCCAGTGGGCAGCTGACAACGCGGCCAAAAAGGCTCTCACTGGGTTTCCCTTCAAGGGGCTGCGCCTCTTTGGGGAACGTTTGGACTTGTTTGCTAAAGGATGCAAGTTGCCTCAGCGTAGAAGGCAGTCCCGGTCCTTTCGGGGTTCAGGTGCCTTTTCTCCTTCAGGGGCTCCAGAATTGGACGGGGAGCTTCCTTTGCTGGAGCCCGTGGAGATTTTTGGGGCAGGGGCAGAGGACGTAGCCGCCTGGCCCCTCCTGGGGTCCCAAGCCTAAGTCCTCCCCCAAGCCCCCTCAGGCATGAAGGGGCGCCCTCACCCATCCGGGTGGGGGGGCGGCTTCGGCTCGTGGCTCATGTCTGGAGGCGTCATGTCTCAGACCGGTGGATTCAGGAGGTAGTATCCTCCGGTTACAAGATAGTTTGCTGCCTGGCCGCCCCCAAGATTCATCAAATCTCGGTTAGCTCAAAACCCCTTGCCAGCTCAGAGTCTGTCCCTGGCTGCCCAAGGCCTTCTAGATCTAGGTGTCATCTGCTGGGTGCCCTTGAGGGAAAGGGGCAAAGGCTATTATTCCAATCTTTTCATTGTTCCCAAAAAGGATGGGTCCCTCAGACCTATCCTGGATTTAAAGCTTCTCAACAAATTTGTCAGATTCAGACACTTTCGCATGGAGACTCTGCGCTCAGCTGTGACTTTCCTACGCCCAGGGGACTTCATGACTTCTGTAGACATCAAGGATGCTTACCTTCACGTACCTATCTTTCCAGGTCATCAGAGATTCCTCAGGTTCGCTCTGGAGGATCAGCACTACCAATTTGTGGCCTTGCCCTTCGGTCTCACCTCGGCTCCCAGGGTATTCACCAAGGTGCTGGCAGGAGTGATGGCTCTGCTCAGATCTCAGGGCATTCGCATTCTTCCCTACTTTGACGACATGCTTATCGCTTCTCAGTCCTTCCATCAGGCAGAGCTGGACACTCAGCGGGTGGTGTCCACACTGGAGTCATTTGGCTGGGTGATCAACCACCCCAAATCTTCCGTCTCCTTCCATGGTGAAGTCTTTTCTGGGCATGATTCTGTATTCAGATCAGGTCAAGATCTTTCTTCCTCAGCAGTGGGGGGAGGTCCTTCAAGAGAAAGCTCAGCTCCTGCTGTCTTGTCCTCATCCATCCATCAGGCAGGGAATGCAGCTGGTGGGCCTGATGGTGTCCTGCTTCGAGGTGGTTCCATATGCTTAGTTCCTCAAGAGGCCTCTTCAGCTTCACCTCTTGTCAGTATGGGATCGGGACCCAGTGTCCTTGGATCAGGTGTTTGTCTTGTCCCCTCTGGTCAGGTGGTCTCTAGCGTGGTGGCTGGACTCAAGGAACCTGCTGGGGGGGGCAGGTCTTTCTGGCCCCCTGCTGGGAGACTGTCACCACGGATGCCAGTCTGACAGGTTGGGGGGGATTCTTGAAGTTCCTGAAATTCCAGGGTCAGTGGGGCCCTCAGGAGGCCCATGCCCCTATCAACATTCTGGAATTGAGGGCGATCAGGTTGGTTCTCGCCCACTTAACCCCACACCTGCTGGGTCGGGCTGTTAAGGTCCGCTTGGACAACCAGATGGCGGTTGCCTACATCAATCATCAGGGAGGGACCCGGAGCAAGAGGGCCTTCAAGGAAGTGTCCCTGATACTGTCCTGGGCAGAGGAAAATGTTCCCTGCATCTCAGCTGTGTACATCCCGGGGGTGGAGAATCTTGAGGCAGACTCTCTGAGCAGGGGGACCTCTCGTCTGGGAGAATGGTCCCTCAGCAGCAGGGTGTTTCGCTCCCTGTGCCACCGCTGGGGTCAGCCGAATGTGGATCTGTTTGCGTCCCGTCACAATCAAAAGCTTCCAGTCTTTGTCTCTCTGTCCCAGGATCCTCTGGCCTTGGCCATGGATGCTCTAGCTATGTCTTGGACGAGTTTTCAACTCCTTTATGTGTTTCCCCTGTTTCCCTTGCTGGGCAGGGTGCTGCGCAAGATAGTTCAGGAAGGGGTGCCAGCCATCCTGGTGGCCCCCTGTTGGCCAAGGAGAGTGTGGTTCACAGACATTGTGCAGTTGGCAGTAGATCAGTACGCCCTGCCCGGGTTTCAGGGACACCTACGCCACCCCAATTTACAAACGCTGGCTTTGACGGCCTGGCTGTTGAAACCTCCATCTTGATGGAAAAAGGGCTGCCTGCCTCGGTTGTAAATACCATGATCAGGGCTAGGAAAAGGTCCTCCTCTTCCATCTACTACAGGGTTTGGCGTACTTACATTGACTGGTGTGAGTCTAACTCGCTTCCCTGTCGTGTGTTCTCTATTCCTAGGATTCTGGAGTTTCTCCAACATGGTTTGAATCTGGGTCTTCAGCTCAGTACTCTGAAAGGCCATGTTTCTGCTTTGGCTATTTTTTTCCAAAGATCTTTTGCTCAGCATCCCCTGGTCAAGACCTTTTTCCCCCACGTAAGCCTATGTTACCAGTCTGGGACTTGAACTTGGTCTTATCTGCCCTGCAGGGGTCTCCCTTTGGTCCCTGGCAGGGGGCTCCTTTGTCCATTCTCATGCTTAAGGTGGTCTTTTTGGTGGCTATCACTTCTGTTAGGCGTGTTTCTGAATTGGCGGCACTTTCCATCAAGCCTCCTTATTTTGAGAGACACCAGGACAAGGTGGTGTTTCGTTTTAAGCCAGATTTACTGCCTAAGGTTGTTTCTGCCTTTCATCTCAATCAGGACATTGTTTTGCCTTCTCTGTGTCCTAATCCCAGTAACCCTAAGGAAAGTGTTTTGCATTCTTTGGACGTAGTCAGAACTCTGAAGTTCTATTTGGTGGCTACTAAATCCTTCCGGAAGACTGATGCTCTTTTTGGGCTTCCGTCTGGACCTAAGAAAGGTCTGGCTTCGGCTAAGTCCACTATCAGCAAGTGGATACATCAGGCTGTGATACAGGCCTACTCTGCTAAGGGGATGGAGCCTCCCTTCCACCTTACTGCTCATTCTACTCGTGCTATTGGTGCCTCTTGGGCTTTTCAGCACCAAGCTTCTGTTGAACAAGTTTGCAAGGCCGCTAATTGGTCTTCTGTTCATACCTTTTCAAAGTTTTACAAGGTTGATGTTAGGGCCTCAGCTGATGCTGCTTTTGGTCGCAAGGTTCTGCAGGCGGCAGTGGTTTAAACTGTCTGCTGTTACTTTTGGGGATCCCACCCTACCTTGCGGACACTGCTATTGGATGTCCCAAGTGTAAGGAATATCTTCTGGAACAGGCCAGGCTGTATACTTAGAATAATACAATTCTGTGATTACTCACCTGTAGAATTGGTATTATATGTATACAGCACGTCCTGTTGCACCCCACCCTTGTTATCATTATCTTTAGTTACCTCTTTATGGTGATTGTTCTTATGTTAAAATTTTTATATATTGGTTATAGTTCTCCTGGTCTCATTTTAACAGCTTTTCAGTACTGGGGATTTTGTGGGAGGTCCCGGGTATATATGGGGCCGGGAGGAGCCACTTTTCTGTCTCTGCAGTCCAGCGCCATCTACTGGATGTATAACCCAAGTGTAAGGAATATCTTCTGGAACAGGACGTACTGTATACGTATAATACCAATTCTACAGGTGAGTAATCACAGAATTGTATTTTTGGTTCTATTTAAGAGAAACTGCTCTGGCCCCTGCAGCAGCAAAGTTATGTCTCTGTTGGCCAAATATTTGGAGGGGTGGCATTTAAATATGAGATAACACATTAGATCTATTTAAGCCCAGCTTCTATATGAAGACTATACCAAATCTCAAACATTGGACATAAAACTCACCCTTCCACGTTTCCAGATCACCCATAGTTGCAGCAGTGCCTTCACATCCTCATTGCAAACCAGTAGGCTGGTCCTGCTGCTACAGGACATGTAGGAGTGGGTGAATATTATGCCCAATATTTGGTCACGTACGGCTTCCTGGGAATGGGCATCCCAATTTGGGCTTGGGGGACTGCACCATGTCAGACTGGAGATCCACTTTAATAACCCGGTCTGGCAGAATTGTATTCCCCACAGCCATCAGACACGTTCCTTTAACTTTGAGATGCAACATAAAAGGAAGAGAGAGAAGCTGGTGAGCTGTGAGCCAGCTTTCAGTAGATTAAACAATGCCCAAACTCATACCCATCGGGGCATGTTGTTATGAAACAGTATTGCCGTCACTACTTGTACAGCCAATCAGTGCGTGATTCATGTCTTTGTATTTTTCTTCTTATAGAAGAGCTGTTTTGTATTAAGTGTTAATAATAAATGTTACCTGTTAACGCCAAAGGCTCCTGCAATTCTTTTTTATCTCAATAAACGGACCTGGATTTTTTATTTTCTAAATAGAACTTATGTCCAGGATGCACATCAGATCATCCATCAGATGAATTGATTCTTTATGGAAGGTAAGGTGGACCCCTGGGGTGGGGGTGGTGTGGACAGTTACACAGATTGAAGATTGTAATGTCTGCCTATGGGTGCTGCTACAAACTGTCACCTTTCAACAGAGCAGCAACATTGTTGAAAGGGAATTAATTTCCCAGCTTTTGCATATTACAAATACAGGATGCCAATATAATGCACATGCAATGAACAAAGGAAACAGAATTCCAGAATGTCTGGAATACCTGTGTGAAACAATATTTAAAGGTAGACCTTTAAAGTTAATGTAAAGGCAAAAGTAAAAAAAATCTAACAGCAGCTTACCTTGCCAAAAGTTTCTCTAGTGCTGTCATTCTCTGGTCGGCGCCCTGGATGAGAAAATCCCCTTCTTCACTCAGTGCTCTGGGCCACACCCCACTGATGTGGTCCACTAATCACCTCTGACGTCCCTATAATGGAACCTTTTCCCCCTTTGGTTTGAATATCTCTCTGCCATCAAGCACAACTAACCCTGGAGGGAAGCCCCCACCATTAGTCGTTACTGGAAGGCCGCATTCCGCCCAGAGTCGCACCCACCAATTGCCTCCCTCTTATCTGCCTGCTCACCTACCTGATAGGTCACCCACCAGCCTGCCCACCTATCTACCAGGTCAGCCACCAGCATGCTCACATACCTACCAAGTCACCCACCAGCCTGCCCATCTACCTTATTTATGAGTGTGGGGGTGTGAGCATGTGCTGGTCTAGGCTCCAAAGTCACCTAGCAACAGGGGGAGAGGGGAGAAAGCACAAACAGGATGTCTTATTCAAGATTCCCAGAACTTGGCAATTATACACAGTATGCTGATTATTATGCATTATTATTATGGCAATTATGCCTGTTATGCTGATTATTTTTTTTTTGTAATTAAACGTTTTTATTGAAGGAAGCAAGAATTACAGTGCTTGGCAACGCAGTGCCACAGATCTATATATATAACAATAAGCACATAAACATAAATCTAAACATGAACGGGGTCGCTTGATGACGATAATAGATGGTCGTAGAACCATACGAAAGAGGTGCAGGGCCGCAGTAGGCCCCGCTCCCCACGACCCTGGGCAGCGGCCCCGTTCAGTGGCATACTTTATCTGCTGCAACCCACGCCTCCAACTTTCCTTTCAAAGGGTAAAACAACAAAGCAAAACCAAACCATTCTGGAATAAGTAACGGGGGGGAGGGGAAGGGGGGAGAAACAAGACGGACACAAGGAAGAAGCGGGAGGGAGAGGACTGTGTGGGGACTAGGAGAGGGGTGGGGCGGAAAGGTCACCCCACCAGTAGCCTACCCAGGCCATGTTACGTATAAAGGGGAAAGTCTGACGAGAAGGTGAATTGATCCCACTCCTGCCAAATCCGCCTGTGTTTTTCATGAGTCCCCCTGAGTGAGGCAGAGAGTTCCTCCATCCTACAAATCTCCTGGACAGCAGCCATCCACTGCGCTGTAGTGGGGGGTTCTGTGGACTTCCATTTGGCTGGTATGCATGATCTGGAAGCACTTAGCAGTGGGGCAAGGAGGGATCTGCGCCTTAGTCCCATAGAGGCCGGAGCCAAGTTAAGCAGGTAGAATGCAGGGTCCTCGCCTAGGTCAATCCCCGTCAGTTTCCTAACGACCTCCCTCACCCCCCTCCAGAAGCCGGCTAACTTCTCGCACTCCCAAAAGACATGTATCATGGTCCCTCTACTTCGCATGCACCTCCAGCAGAGGGGGGAGGAGGAAGGGAACATGGCCGCCAGGAGCGCTGGGACACGGTACCAGTGAGAAAGGACTTTGAAAGTAGTCTCCTGATACTTGCAGGAGATGGAGCTCTTGTGCGCCAGCTGAATCATGGCAAGCCTTTGCTCATCCGTAAAGGTTCTGTTCAGTTCCTTCTCCCAACCCCTCACATAGGGTGGAACAAAGTCATCTGGAGGTTCCACCAGTAACGAATACGAGTATGACAGAGCTCCCCGAAAATGACCGACCCCCAGACAGATCTGCTCAAATTGCGTCAGCCGCCTTGATGCGTCAGCCGTGGACCCGACCGACCCCTGTGCAGAAGCTGGAGGGTCTGTAACTGTGTAATGGGTCTGAGGGCGAGGTCCTCAACCAGGGCCTCCGGTCTCCTCCACTCGCCATCAACCTGCATATGGAGCCTTCTGAAGCAGTTCTGCTGAATCCAAGCTTTAAAAGGGCCCCCAGCTATCTCCACCGGGAAGTTAAGGTGGCCCAGGACCGGCGCC
The DNA here is from genome assembly GCA_027917425.1 of Gastrophryne carolinensis. Taxonomy (NCBI): domain Eukaryota; kingdom Metazoa; phylum Chordata; class Amphibia; order Anura; family Microhylidae; genus Gastrophryne; species Gastrophryne carolinensis. Next base: position 167,542,874 of record CM051235.1, on the reverse strand, counting down.
AAGGGGGACTGCCCGGGGAAGAGGCCCGCCTTGGAAAAAATACAGTACCCTGGGGAGGATGTTCATCTTGATGGCACTAACCCTTCCGAACCAAGAAAAGACTCCCCTGTTCCATTTCAGGAGGTCTTCCTCCAGCCTTTTTAACAGTGGGGGGAAATTTAATGCGAACGTTTCTTGCAGTTTGGAAGGGATCCGTGTGCCCAAATATGTAACAGCCTCCCGCTCCCAGTTAAAATGAAAGTTTTTCATGATATGGCGCAGTCTCTCTGCGGGGACATTAATGTTCAAAGCAGAGGACTTTTGGAAGTTGATTTTATAATTGGCGACCTCCTGGAAGCTCCTAAGCTCTGCAAGCAGATTCGGCAAGGTGAACTCCGGCTTCGAGACAAAGAACATCAGGTCATCGGCGTACGCCGCTACCTTGTGCTCGGTCCCGCCCACCCTCACGCCCGCTACGTCCACATTTTGTCTGACCAGCCGAAGGAATGGCTCCAGCGAAATGATGAAAATAAGCGGAGACAATGGACAGTCCTGTCGTGTCCCGTTAAATAATTGGAAAGCCTGAGAAGGGAGGCCGTTCACCACCACGGATGCCGAGGGACAGGTGTATGAAGCCAGGACCCGGCGAAGCATCTTGTCGCCCAGCCCGATGTGCCCTAAGGGTCTCCTCTAGGAAGGCCCAGCTCACCCTATCAAAGGCCTTCTCGGCATCCGTGGAGAGAAGCAGCGCAGCCTCCCCCATCTGTCGCGCGTGGTGGATCACCCCCATAACTCTTATCGTGTTGTCTCTTCCCTCGCGATTCGGAACAAAGCCCACCTGGTCCCAGTGTATGAGGTCCGGGAGGAGAGGGGCTATTCTGTCCGCCAGGATTTTATTATAAATCTTGAGGTCGCAATTTAGCAGGGATATGGGCCTATAACTGCCACACTGTGCTGGGTCCTTACCCGGTTTAGGGATAACTGCAATGCTAGCTCTGAGGGTATCCCGCGGGGGGGGAAGTCCATCGCTCAAGGAGCCAAAGGACAAAATAAAGTGGGGGCCCAAAATGCCCGCCAGTTCATTATAATACTCCAAGCTGAAGCCATCTGGGCCAGGGGCCTTTCCAGGTTTCATGCCCCTAATGGCCCTCGTAAACTCCCCCATGTCAATCTCCTCCTCCAGAGCCTCCGCCATGCGCCGCTCGATTCGGGGAAGGCCCGATTTCCGGATATAGGCCCTAATTTTTTGTAGGTGAGCCTGGGACTTATTTTGCGGGAGATTATACAGGTCAGCGTAAAAGTCCCTAAAGGTCTTAGCTATGTCCCCTATGTTATGGTGCCTGTTACCGCCCGAGTCAAGTATGCTGGGGATGAAGTTTCTGGCCCGCTGCCCCCGTAGAGCTCTAGCTAGGGCTCTGCCGCTTTTATTGCTAAATTCATAAAAAAACCTACGACATCTAGCTATCTGGCCCCTAACCTTCACGAAGCTCGCATCCCGGAGGGCCTGTGGGAGTTCAGCTAATTTTACACCTACAGCGGGGTCTAAAGATTGTTTATGCCGAATCTCCAGACTCCGAATCTCCTGCAGCAAGTGAGCAGTCTGTTTCTCCCTTTCTCCCTCTCCTTTTTCAGGTAGGCGCCCCTTCTAATCAACAGGCCACGGATCACGCACTTGTGGGCCTCCCACTGTGATAGCCGAGGAACATCGGGGGTATCATTTACCGAAAAGAATTCGGTGATTGCCGAACAAATTTCCGCCTTGAACTCAGGGTCCTGAAGGAGGGAGCCATTAAGCCTCCAATGTCCCGATGGGGGGGGGGGAGTCCGGGATCGACAGAATGATAGAAATGGGAGCGTGGTCAGAGACTGAAATTGAGCCTATGGAGGGCCGCGATATGAGATGCGCGTATCGGTGGGGGACCAAGAACCAGTCAATACGCGAATAAGTATTGTGAGGGGGGGAAAAGTAAGTGTAGTCCCTTTCTCTGGGGTTCACGATCCGCCAGACATCTAAAAGTTGATGTTCGAACAGGAGGGCTTTAATCCTCCTCAGAGCTGAATAGGGGACACTAGAGGTCCCCCTAGAGGTGTCGAGCTGAGGATCTAGAACACAGTTGAAATCGCCTCCCAGAAGGAGAATGCCAGTAGCGAACTCCGCCAACCTCTCCAAGGAAGACCTCAAGAACTTGGTTTGGTTCGAGCTTGGACCATAACAGGTCGCCAGCGTCACCTTCTGAGTATAAAGAGTACCCCGTACGAAGAGTAATCTACCTTCAGGGTCATGGATCATCTCCTCCATTGTCCAGGGAAGGTGACCTGCCAGGACGATGGCCACCCACCTTGACTTGGAGTCAGGGGATAAGCCATGGTACTGGTGGCGGAAGTGACGGCTGGATAGATTGTGCACTCTCCCCTCCTTAAGGTGGGTCTCCTGGAGGAGGGCGATTCCCGCTCCCAATCACTTCAGCTCACTTAATACGGCAGACCGCTTAACGGGGGAGTTCAGGCCCTTAACGTTCAAGGACGTACATTGGACTCTAGCCATGTTAAGCCAAATGATGCCGCCCCTGACTCAACGGTTAATGGCACCAGGGGGAAGTGGGCCCTAAGCCTGCAGGAGGGACAAATGGGGAAGAGAAAGAGGACGGGAGGGGGGGAGGCAGTGGGAGGGAGGGGGGTAAGTACACCAGGGACACACAAATTGACAGGCACACTAGACAAAGGGAATCACACTGAGGAGGGACAGACACCCGACTAAAACGTGAAGGGCAAAACTTACGTAAAAGGGGAAAATCGAGGGGAATCTAAGAGCGGGAAGAATACCTTCTTTCCCAGAATCGAACCCTAGGCACCTGAGGCAACCAAAACGTCACCCCAGGGAGCCTCAGGGTCCTGGCCTATGGTGGGGGCGAAACGGGTCTGAGAGGTATAGGGAGGGTCTCCTGGCCATCCCTACTTCCAACCTACTGGGGGAGCTCCCACCGACTGAACTGTCAGCGGAGGTCCCCGCCGCAGGATAATACCCACAAAAGCTTTAAATCATTAGTTAAATACACAGCCAGTAGTTAAATACATCCAGCCCTAACGGCCAGTAGCCGGGGGCCCGGCGGCGGATATAAGAGGCGTCCGGGCAGCCGACTAGCTAACCATAACAAATCAGAAAATGGGCAACCAAAACTGCACATGTGCCCAGGTGCGGTATAAATAAGTATGGAGCTGACTCGTGGGTTGCCGGGTCTGCCCGTATGAGGGACCGCGCCGAATCCGGCAACAGTGCCCAAGTCGGTGGGCCGACCATGAAGGGGAAGGTGAACGCAGCACCCGAAGGCGCTTGCCTCGGCCCCGCACTCTGCTAGCCGCCGGAGTAGGCGGGGGAGCAGCCCAGCGAGCCCGAGCCATCCAGAGCAAGCAAAAACATTCTAAAAATGTTGAGAAATGTCCCGTATAGCCAAACACCGCGGGGAGAAGCGTAACTAAGCATGTAGAGCACTGTTAACAGTAAAGGGGCTGGTTCAGGCCCATCGAGACCAGCCCCGGGAGGGGTGGCCCCCAGCTCATCCGAAGCAAGCCCCGCATGAGGGGGACCAGCCCATACGGGGTGCAAGCAGCGCCCAAGCGCAGAGAACCGCGTCACCCGCCCGTCAGACAGGTTAAGCAAGCCGAGAGCCGCTCAATGAGCCCGACGCACAGCCCACAAGACCTTAAATAAGAAACAAGTTTTGTTCATCAAGGCATCATTCCATGCAAGGATATCACCGGTGGCGGCGGGGCACATCTAATCCTCATTGGCCCCACGGCGGGGGTCTCTTGATGGACCCACAGCAGGCCTACCGCGAGCCGCCCCCCCGCCTCTCGGCCGCCGAATCCTCTGTGGCTGTCTCTCCGGAGGCTGCAAGGGGCCTATAGGAAGCGAGATGTCTCTCCAATCCGGGACCTCTATCGGGGGGGAGTCCAGGAAGGCGAACAAGCCCGATAGGTCCGCGTGGGTTTTCACGGTGAAGGTGCATTGGTTTTTGCGGACCACAAGATGAAAGGGGTAACCCCAGCGGTAAGAACCCCCACAGTCCCGTATCTTGGAGAGCAAGGGCTTCAGGACTCGCCGCATCATGAGGGACCTACGCGACACATCCGGAAACAGCTGTAGGGGGGCTCCATCGAAGCATATTCGACCCTGCTCCCAAGCCTTTGCCAGGATGTCCTCTTTCACAGCGTAATAGTGCAAGCGGCATATGACATCGCGTGGACGGGATGGATCTGCAGGTCTTGGACCAAGGGCCCGGTGTACGCGGTCTATCACTATCTCGGTGTCCGGCGGGCGGCGGAGTATGTCGTTGAAAATGCCGATTATGGTAGGGCGAAGCTGGTCTGGACCCGTCTCTTCAGGGAGACCTCTGACGCGGATGTTATTGCATCGGCTCCTGTTTTCAAGGTCATCCAGGTGCAAAACCGCCGCCTGCGCAACTGACTTCTGATGGGTCAGATCTCTCTCCAGCGCCTCCAGCCTCTGGGTGGTTGCGGCTCGAAACTGCTCCAACGAGTCGACTCTGGTATCAAGATTGCCCACCGTCTGCTGCAGATCTGAGATATCCTTTTTAAAGGCGCCTTCTACCCTCTGGATGAAGGATTCAAGGTCATCTCTGGTAGGTAAGATTTTGAGCTCTGTCTTCAAGGCTGCAAGGACTGGATCCAGGGAGGGGTGCAGCGCCACCTGGGGAGCGTAGGCAACGCAGGGGGCATCACTCTGAGGCTGGGGCGCTATTCTCGCCCCAGGGGGATCGCACTGAAATGAACCCTGGGGGCATCCCGAGTCTCCAGGCAGTGGAGGCCGGCCAGAGTTGGTGCTAGCGGGAGCCCCCGTACATGCACCGCCATATGGAGTGGGCACCATTGTTCCCCCCCTCTTCGCCGGGAGCCGGTCACAGGGCCAGGCAGGCCCCGGGGAAGCATTCTTCTGCTGCTGGACCGGGGTGAGGGGCATCCCAAGCCAAGCCCCACCCGCGTGCCTCTTAACTGAAGAGCCCGGGGGCAGAAGTGTAACTGTCCCATTTCTGTAGGCATGAGGCGAAGTCGGTTCGGCCCCAGGGGGAGAGTCTCTTGATGGCTGGGGAAGATCTGGACCAGGACTGAACCCCAGGCCCGTCGGCTCCTGCCAAGATGGTGGGGAGGGGGTAGCCGCTGAAGATCGGCAGGGGGATTCCACCAGGGCCCCAGTCCCGCCAGAGCGTGCCCCACAGTGAGGGGAGGGAGGGCACAGATCAGGGCTTGGGCAGCTCAGCTGTGACATACCTGGGCTCGCCGGTGACATCCCTCTCGCATCAGACCAGGTCCGTCCCTCCTGCAGGCCTCCGTGGGGAAGGGGGCTTCTCTCCTCTCCCCTGTCCCCTGCACGTGTCATCTCCGGGGCGGCCTCCTCGGCAGAGTGTTCATTCCGGCTCCCCTGCTCGTGTCTCAACGAGCACACATCACGGGCGGTGGGGAGGCTTTCCCCGCCCTCCGCTCCAGCCGCACGCCGGTCCCCACCGGCTCTCCTGCCGCCGCGGCTCCCTCCGCAGCTCCGCCGCCTCTCGTCCCCGGCGGGACAAACAAGGAAGGGCAGCTCACAGCCCTAGCATCACGGGCCACAGTGGGGGTCCCCGATGGCGAGAGGGACCTCGCATCCACGCGGTCTCGGCCGCCCCGATGGCCAGGGGAGGTCCCAGCAGCTCCAGCCGGGGCCGCCGCCATTTTGGAAGAGGCGCTCTCACGGCCCGACGCGCTGCCCCGATCTTGCGGCTCCGGTTGTTTGAGGGTGTCTTGGCACCCCTCCGCTTCTTTACAATGGCGTGGCTGATGCTATACAGGTGGGTAAATCCTTAATTTGTTCAATTTGCCAGGACGGCCAGCGGGAGCCCAAGCTGAGCACATCCCCACTCTCCCATAGCCGGCCACGCCCCCCATTAGTTATGCTGATTATTATGCAGTATCACAGAGCCAAGGGCCACGTGCTTCTTCAATTTAAAAATGAAAAACATTTACAAATGTAGCCTGCTGCAATGGAGTAACAATTGCCTTTAATATCCCTTTAAAGAGTATTTTCAGACAAATAAAAAAAAGCTATAATCTGCTATATATATATATCTATATTGTGGTAAGGTGCAAGGGGACGTTATTGACGGCAGGTATGTAGCACCAATGTACCTGGCATTGGTGCAGTAAAGCCGTGTAGTCTGATTTCCAGCATCAGCTGCTGGTGGCAGTTTGCTGCTGTTGCTTTAGAATAGCCGAAAGGCTAACCTGGGACGGCTAACCTGGGATGGAGTAGAGCAGGGTGGGACTCCATCCCACTACCCAGGTCCGGGTTTTGCAGGCTGTGTAAATAGCCTGGGGAATCAGCTGTGGCCTGTCCTTTGTCTGGAGCTCACATGGGAGTGAGACTCTGTGAGCCTGGCTGAAATCTCCTGTGGAGGCTGTTCATGCGGACCTGAGGCCTATTTGACTGTAAACAGGACCTTTGCTCAAGGACTAACAGCTGTTTGCCTGACTGTATCATTTATGCTGCGGTTTCCTGAAAAGGTGATGTAACCTATATGGACATATGCTTTTGTGGATTTTTGTGTGAAATAAACACAGACTTTACTTTGAACTGTTTGCCTCCGCCTCTATACTGCTGATACCCGGTCGCCTACCAGAGCTAATCTCCACAATATATATATATCTAATATAATTGATCCAGCCTTTCAGGCGAGCGCTGCTGTCCCAGACTAGGAGCAATGGTCTGGTGGGCGAAAAGGTAAGTATAGATTTTTTCTTAATTGCCTAAAAATGTACTTTAAAGGCTGTTTTTTTTGTAGTAGCTGCAATTATTCTATATACATCTATAGGTAACCCAAATAAGTATGTGTGCGCATATATACTAAATTGTCAGTAAACATCTATTAAAGAAAAACCTGCAATAGCTATTGTAATAACTTGAAACTGACAAAGGTGATTAAAAAAATCATTGCTTTCGAGTTATGGTTCAACATAAATATTTTAATTTAAAACTAATGAAACTGGTATGGACAAAAATGACGAAACCTCAAGTTTTTTTGCCCAAGCTTTTGAAACATCAATTGCCAACAATTGATTTCTGGCACACTCAATGAGACAGTGTCCTGTCCACAGGTATTTTGGCTTACTCCTCATGAGCAAACTGTTCCAGCTAGTTCAAGTTTGAAGGGTATTTGTATGTTTCAGCTCCTGCCACATGTTCAATAAGATTTCTCATGCTCATAGAAGGCCTCCTCAGAATAGTCCAGGGCTTTGCTCTTTATCTTAGGTGCTTTTATCTGTGTGTTTTGGGCCATTATGTTATTGGATGACCCATAACCCACAACTGAGACCAAGTCTTCTGACATTGGGCAGCACATTTTATTCCAGAGTGCTTCAATAGTCTTGAGATTTCATTGGGCCTTCACAAACTCAATACACCATGTGCCAAATTCAGTAAAGCAGCCCCAAAACATACCTAAGCATCCTCCATGTTTTACAAGTACAATGTTCTTTTCCTTACTTCATTTTGCATCTGTGAACAGTCTTTCCCATCTGCCTAATGAACATTTTCCTAGAAACACATCTAATTCAACTACCTTTCAACAGTGTGTTGATCTACCTCGGCCTTGTTCACCTCTAATATCCTTGGAAGTTGTTCTTGGCTCTTTGATTACTATTCATTTAAACTGGCTTCAATTTGGCATAAATTTTCCCCTTTCAGCAACTTCCAGGGAGGTTGGCTAAAGCCCCATGCACCAGGGGTGCACATCCTTTTTTTTATTCTAAGGGCTGCAGTTTATTTTGTTCCAGTTAATGTGGCTGCAATAAAATGGGAGCCGCGAAAATGCAAACAGTTCGCTGCAGGAAAACCGCAGTATCTGCATATAAGTTGTAATGTGTCTTATGTATATGCAGAGGTGAAGGCAGGAGGAAATGGGCAGAGGTGAAACAGGATAAGGTTAGGTGAGCAGAAGTGGGTAAAAGCAAGCATAGTGAGGGGAGAATATGTGAGATGAACACATGATGTGGGAAGAAGCAAGCATGTTGAGGGGAGAATATGTGAGATGAACACATGATGTGGGAAGAAGCAAGCATAGTGAGGGGAGAATATGTGAGATGAGCAGAGGTGAAGCAAGTACAGGTGGGATAAGGTGTGGCAGATGATAGGTGAGATGGGAAGAGGGGGGCAGAAGCGTGACAAAGGTGAGATGGGACAGAATACATATCATAAGTGGCCAAACCAGAAGTGAGGCTAGATCTCATAGATCATAAAACACACAAATGGTTACAAGCCTTTTCCCACATAAAACATATATCCTAGATTTGGGCTATGACTAGTGATGAGCAAACTGAACCATTTGAATGAGTTTCCTGCAAGTTCGTTCAAACAAACTTGCTATTTTCATTGGCTGCTACACAAGGATTTCGGTGCCAGAAAGTGACACTGACAAAGTCAGAGGAAGCAGTGGTCACAGATAATATGCTGCTGGCCAATATGCTGTCAGCCACATCCCCCCCTCCTGCTGATGGAGGCAGTATAAAATGTCCATCGCATAGAACTGTAGTAATCTTATTGAGGCCCACCAAAGAGTGTCCACCAAACAACTGTCCAACGGCAGAACTAAGTATAATGTTGAGGGTTCTGTTTATAGGTTCTGGGTCCCCCAGAACCTATAGTAATTTTGAGACCCACCAAAGAGTGTGTGTGAAATGTAGCTGAATGACCCCCCACTTTTGTCCAGTCAGTGCTGTATGCCGTGCATATTGATTGCCAAGAACAGCTAGGCGATTCTGCCCACCTCCCTGTTTCAGGGTGGGCTGCTGCTGTGCATTCATTGGTGGCTCAGGGGATGACTCCACCCCTCCCCAGCCAGTATTTCCTTTCTCAGCTCTTGGCTACAGCAAGTTGGCAGCCTCCAGAACCATGAACACTTTGCCTAATGCTATCAACTATCATTTGCCAGTATATTTTCATAACAGGCATTGCTCTTCCTCTCAGCTGATAAATCTGTTAAATTCTCCTACTGCAGCGTAGTTTGTGATTAGATTATTTTAAGTATACAGCACGTCCTGCTCCATAGATAATTACTTACATTTGGATTATACATCCACAAGAAGGAGCTGGACTGCAGAGGCAGCAAAAAGTGGCTCCTCCCGGACCCTTATATTCCAGGGACCTCCCACAAAATCCCCAGTTCTTCTCTGCAGTCGGCGCTGCGATGACAAGAAGATGGCTCTCTCTACTCGCAGGTGAGCGGGGCTATTAGCCTGCGGCCCTGTAGGACTATTCCCACCCGTTCCTCCTTTTTCTGCCTCCCAGCTTTGGCTGCACTGGTCGGGTGACGGTAGGCAGCACCGCTGTCAGGTGCTTAAGGAGCGCTGCTCCGACCGCAATCCCCCACCAAAGGGTAGGCGGTATAGGCCCATGGTGAGCCTTATGGGATGCCCCTTCCGCGCTATCGCCCCTGTACATCTGTGGGCTCCCGTTAGGTTGGCCGCTGCCCTCCCTTGCTCTCCCTGGTATTTCTTGGGGGGGGGGGGTGTATGTGTATTCTTCACTCTTTGGGATTGTATTCCGTGGTATGCTTTGGCTTTGTGTTGCCGCGTGTGTTGGTTGCACTGGTTGCTTTTTTATTAATGCTGGCACCGCCACGCGCGCTTGTACGGCGTTCCACGGTTGGCGCCGACTTTACCTCAGGCGCTGCAGCGCCATCATTGGCTGACATGGTCACGTGGGCGCCTTCGCGCTCCTCGGGGTATCTGCGGGGGCCATTTTGCTCTCTGGGAAAGGGGGGGGGTCTGCACCACTTAGGATTTAAGACAAGGTGCTGGCATAGACACACTCCCTCTAACAAGAGGGCAACAATGCTATACTAAAAGTATGGTCCCCAGATAGACCTACTGTGTCTATGGTTATGAGCCGCACACTTGTGGTAAAATGTATATCCAATTTATTTTGTAAAGATTAATTAGCGCTTACATACATAGACATTGTGTGTCTATGGTTATGAGCCGCACACTTGTGGTAAAATGTATATCCAATTTATTTTGTAAAGATTAATTAGCGCTTACATACATAGACATACAATTTTTACCACAAGTGTGCGGCTCATAACCATAGACACAGTAGGTCTATCTGGGGACCATACTTTTAGTATGCCATTTTGCTCTCCTCCGGCTGCGTGGCTGGCGTCTACCTACCGCGGTCCGTAGGTGCCCCTGCAGGCTGGCTTATTTTTTATATATATTATGCTTACATACCGCTTACGGGACCTTTCTGTTTATGTCTTGCAGGCAGGTCAAACTTAATTGTGGTTTCTCCTGGCCTATCTCTTCTATTTAATTTGCTATTAGAGGCCTATTGTGCCTTAACTCCCACTTCCCTAGCGGGCTATTGGGGCATCCCGGGTGGCCTTATAGCGTAAATCCCTATTGGCCGGTGGGCCGCGATAATCACCATATGGAGGCTTCTCAGGATAATGTGCTTGGGGTTCCTTCGGGACAAGCCCGGCTGTGTGTGGGGTGTCCCCTACAAGTGATGACAATGTGCGGGTTTGTGTACCCTGTGCCCAGCGGGCGCTTGCGCTGCAATCTGGGTTACCTGTGGCTGGGCCTGCGCCCCGTATGGCTTCGCCTACTCCCCCACGCTTACATCTGACTCCCAGTGAGGTGCATACCAGTGGGGAGTCTCAGCCTGATTTGTCTACCAGGGTGGCTAGCATTGAGAAGCTGATTGCTGGCTCTACGGCGCGTAAGGCCTCTGCTAAGAGGCGGCATCTGGCGCCTGGCGTTAACCTCTTTCCTATGGAGGCTGAGGAATTTTTTAACCTGGCTGGCTATACCCCCCTGGAAGAGGGGGAATTGTTTTCTGATTCAGAATCATCTGATGAGCAGCCTAAGGGTTATGCTGACTCTGGCTCCGACCCATGGGCTCCAGATGATACTGACAGGCTTTTGGCTCACATTTTTGAAGTACTTTCTATCTCTCCTCCTGCCGCGGCTCCTCGGCAGCAGGGGGAGTTGTTTCACACTGCTAAGCCACGTTTGGAGTTTCCTGAGCAAACTCACTTTAATAATCTTGTGCTCAAAGAGTGGGAGCGACCGAGCAGGCTCCCTGGGGTTCCTAAGAGTTGGGATAAGAGGTATCCCTTTCCTGCTGAAGTAGTTAAGCGTTGGATGCACCAATTCTAGGGCTGACTCTACTACGCTGAGGGATGGTGAGGACCGGAGCATTGATCAGCTGGCTTCCCATGCCTTTGCCTGTGTGGGGTCCACACTGCGTCCGGTTTGTGCCTCTGCCATTACAGCTGTGGCTATTAGGACTCTGCTCAAGAGTATTTTAGATGGGGCTCCTGATGATGCGGCTAGTGAAGAGTATAGAGCCCTTCTGCGTTGTGAGGAATTTGTTGCGTATGTCCTCCCTGCCTTGGATGATACCATTAGAATGTGTGGTAGGGCTTCTGCCTTGGCGGTGGCTATACGCCGCTCGGTTTGGCTGCGGCAGTGGGCAGCTGGCAACGCTGCCAAGAAGGCTCTCACTGGGTTCCCCTTTAAAGGACTGCATCTATTTGGGGGTCGCCTGGACCTGTTTGCTAAGGGAGGCAGGTTACCCCAGCGAAGAGAGAGTCTCGGCCCTTTCGGGGTTCTGGCTCCCTTACTACCGTGGGTCCAGATTGGGAAGGGGAGCGTCATTTGCAGGGGCCCGGGGAGAATTCTGGGGCAGGGGCAGAGGGCATGGCTGCCCTGGCCCCTCCTGGTGTTCCAAGTCTAAGTCTTCCCCCAAGCCCCCTGAGGCATGAAGGGGCGCCCTCACCCATCTGGGTGGGGGGACGGCTTTGGCTCTTTGTTCACATCTGGAGGCGTCATGTCTCAGACCGGTGGATTCAGAAGGTAGTGTCCTCCGGTTACAAGATAGAGTTGGCAGCCTGGCCGCCCCCAAGATTCATCAGATCCCGGATGCCTCAAGACCCCCTGTCAGCTCAGGGCCTGTTGCTTGCTGTGCAGAATCTACTGGAGCTGGGGGTCATCTGTCAAGTGCCCTTAAGGAAAAGGGGCAAGGGCTATTATTCCAACCTTTTCACCGTTCCCAAAAGAGATGGGTCTGTCAGACCCATCCTGGACTTAAAGCTTCTCAACAAGTCTGTCAGATCCAGGCGTTTTTGCATGGAGACTCTGCGCTCAGCTGTAAGTTCACTACGCCCAGGGGACTTTATGACCTCTGTGGGCATCAAGGATGCTTACCTCCATGTTCCAGTCTTTCCAGGTCATCAGAGATTCCTCAGGTTCGTTCTGGAGGATCAGCATTACCAGTTTGTGGCATTGCCCTTCGGCTCCCAGGGTATTCACCAAGGTGCTGGCGGGCATTATGGCTCTGCTGAGAGCTCAGGGCATTCGCATTCTTCCCTATTTGGACGACATTCTTATCACTTCTCCGTCCTTCCAACAGGCAGAGCTGGATACTCAGCGGGTGGTGACCACACTGGAGTCATTCGGCTGGGTGATAAACCATTCCAAATCTTCCCTGTCTCCCTCTTTGGTGAAGCCTTTTCTGGGCATGAATCTGGATACAGCTCGGGCCAGGATCTTTCTTCCTTAGCAGAAGGTGGACAGTCTGCAAGCGCAAGCGCAAGCTCAGCTCCTTCTGTCCTGCCCTCATCCTTCCATCAGGCAGGGAATGCAGCTGGTGGGCCTGATGGTGTCCTGCTTCGAGGCGGTTCCTTATGCTCAGTTTCACATGAGGCCTCTTCAACTCCACCTCTTGTCTGTATGGGACAGGGACCCTGTGTCCCTGGATCAGGTTTTGGTTCTGTCCCCCCTAGCCAGGCGGTCCCTCTCGTGGTGGCTGAACCTGTTGGTGGGCAGATCCTTTCTGGCCCCTTGCTGGAAGACAGTCACCACGGATGCCAGTCTGACAGGTTGGGGGGGGCTTCTGGAGATCCCTAACATTCCAGGGGCAGTGAGGCCCTCACGAGGCCCACACTTCTATCAACATTCTGGAACTGAGGGCGGTCAGGTTGGGTCTAGCCCGCTTGGCCCCGCACCTTCGGGGTCGGGCTGTTCAGGTCCGCTCGGACAACCAGACGGCGGTTGCCTACATCAATCATCAGGGAGGGACCCTGAGCAAGGGGGCCCTCAAGAAAGTGTCTCTGATCCTGTCCTGGGCAGAGGACAATGTTCCCTGCATCTCAGCTGTGTACATTCTGGGAGTGGAGAATCTGGAGGCAGACTCTCTGAGCAGGGGGACTTCTCGCCTGGGGGAATGGTCCCTCAGCAACAGGGTGTTTCGCTCTCTGTGTCACCGTTGGGGTCAGCCAGATGTGGATCTCTTTGCGTCCCATCGCAATCACAAGCTTCTAGTCTTTGTGTCTCTGTCCCAGGACCCTCTGGCCTTTGCCGTGGATGCGCTGACAATGCCCTGGCAGGGTTTTCAGCTACTGTATGTCTTTCCCCCGTTTCCCCTGTTGGGCAGGGTTCTGCAAAAGATAGCTCAGGAAGGGATTCCAGCAATCCTGGTGGCCCCCTGTTGGCCAAGAAGAGTGTGGTTCGCAGACATTGTGCAGCTGGCGGTAGATCAGTACGCTCTGCCAAAAGTTCCAGACCTGCTCACTCAGGGGCGGCTACGCTACCCCAATTTACAAACACTGGCTTTAACTGCCTGGCTGCTGAAACATCCATCTTAATGGAAAAGGTGCTGCCTGCCTCTGTTGTTAACACCATGATCAGGGCTAGGAAAAGGTCCTCTTCTTCCATCTACTATAGGGTTTGGCGTACCTACATTGACTGGTGTGAGGCTAAATCTCTTCCCTGTCGTGTGTTTTCTAGGATTCTGGAATTTCTCCAACATGGTTTGGATCTGGGGCTTCAACTCAGCACTCTGAAAGGTCATGTGTCTGCCTTGGCTGTTTTCTTTCAGAGATCTTTTGCTCAGCATCATCTGGTCAAGACTTTTTTCCAGGGGGTTGCTCATGTGCGCCCCCCACGTAAGCCTATGTTACCAGTCTGGGACTTTAACTTTGTCCTATCTGCCTTGCAGGGGTCTCCTTTTGAGCCTGTGTATGAGGTTGCTTTGTCCATTGTTACGCTTAAGGTAGTCTTTTTGGTGGCTATCACTTCTGTTAGGCGTGTTTCTGAGTTGGCGGCGCTTTCTATCAAGCCCCCTTACTTTGAGAGACATCGGGACAAGGTGGTGTTTCGCTTTAAACCAGATTTTCTGCCTAAAGTTGTGTCTGCTTTTCATCTCAATCAGGACATTAGGCTCGATTCAGAGAGACACAAAAAACGTTCCGTTTTAGTGCCGATGTCGTATTATTTTCAAATGTTCCCGCACTCGTATGAATGTGCGAGCGATTCTATACATGCATTGTAAACCTTCTGAAAAGTTTCCGTCCGCTCGTATGCCAGAGTACGAGGATGACATTTTCCATTGAGACTTTTCTGATTCATTGTCTCAGGTAACAACGTAGCCTTTCGTTTTTGCTCTTTTCCCATCATATCCTCACACGAATCCTTTACGTTTCCCGATAGATTCTGTTTCACTTTTTCCAAAAAGAATCGTCCAGACGGAATCCTTACGATCTTGCGCCTGCCTGCGCACTACAAACTTAACTCATTAAAGTGCTCGCATACATATTTGACTCCCTCACTTCTACTACAATGTTTAGCTAAACAACTTAGCCCTATCCTCCATCTTCCCTTTTGAACCCTTAAAGCTCACCCTAACCACTTAGTGCTATCCTGCAGCTTCCCTTTTGAACCCTTAAAGCTCATCCTAACCACTTAGCGCTATCCTGCAGCTTCCCTTTTGAACCCTTAAAGCTCACCCTAACCACTTAGCGCTATCCTGCAGCTTCCCTTTTGAACCCTTAAAACTTACCCAAATCACTTTGCGGTTAGGTTCTTCTTCATTTCCCGCACCCTAAAACTTACCCAAATCACTTCGCGGTTAGGTTCTTCTTCCATTTTAGGTCACTAAAACTTACCCAAATCACTTCGCGGTTAGGTTCTTCTTCATTTCCCGCACCCTAAAACTTACCCAAATCACTTCGCGGTTAGGTTCTTCTTCATTTTAGGTCCCTAAAACGTACCCAAATCACTTCGCGGTTAGGTTCTTCTTCATTTCCCGCACGCTAAAACTTACCCAAATCACTTCGCGGTTAGGTTCTTCTTCCATTTTAGGTCCCTAAAACTTACCCAAATCACTTCGCGGTTAAGTTCTTCTTCATTTCCCGCACCCTAAAATTTACCCAAATCACTTCGCGGTTAGGTTCTTCTTCCATTTTAGGTCCCTCAAACAAACCCAAATCACTTCGCGGACATCTGAATCTTGAGCTCAAAATATGTATTTGCCCCTTTCTTTGTTGGAAATGTATTTGTTTCAAGAAATGATACTGAAACGTTGGTTTCTTTAAATTTTTTTTAATATTAAATATTTGTATATTTTAAAATATTTTTTTTTATAATTAAAACTTTTTTTTTTTTTTTTTTTTGGCCTTGGCTAATAAAACGTTTTTTTTTATTTTTTTATAATAAAACAACTGGGTTAAAATGTCTTTACAAGATAAAATTCTAAAATAATTGCTCAGCAGAACAGGGCCAGGACCCAGGACTCTACTCCTCTTCCTCTTCTTCTGTTGTCCCCAACGAGTCAACCATCACCTTCATATCGGCCTCCGATGCATTTCTACTATTTTTTGGCGTGTGGTCCCTGTAACAAATAGAGAAAAAATCATTAGTTTGAGACCAATACATGTTTGCCACCTGTGGATTGAATGTTTTGTAGTTAACAAATTAAATAAAGGTGACATATGTAATTCTGTCAACTCATTAAGCTAAGGAAGTGGCCACAGATCAGTCTGGCAAGTCATTAAGCTAAGGAAGTGGCCACAGATCAGTCTGGCAAGTCATTAAGCTAAGGAAGTGGCCACAGATCAGTCTGGCAAGTCATTAAGCTAAGGAAGTGGCCACAGGTCAGTCTTATATTGCCATTGGCTAGGGCTTGATGTATCTGTGTGTTGATGTCAAGTACCACATACATGCAAATAATGCCATGACTACTTATTTGGTTGGTGGCCGAGAGCTGGCTCATTGGGGACAACACGATGTCCTGGGTCCTGGCTCTGCTGTGAAGAAGTGCCTGTAGAAACATGGGAAATACGGTCAGTTTTCATGTCAAATTCATCAGTAATAAAATGTCTATTGCAAAGTTTGGTTCACATCACTCACCTTCTCCAGGTTCTGCTTGGAGCAGATCTCCTGCCTCTTCCACTACCTCACCCGCTCCCGAAGCATCCAGACAAACAGATGAAAGGAATCAGTTGGGTAGGAGATAGCATGTATATGTGTGTGCGTATACATGAAGAGTGACATACCAGAGGCTCCCGCATGCGTGGCAGGGTACGACTGCCTGCCCACGCTGTGCCGCCCCTCCTCTGTTGCAAGGTCCAGGGGCTGGTCTGAGGACCCCACAGAGGAGGGGTAGGACCGTCGCCCTGGAGATCCACCACCTTCCCTCCCAGCTGCAGAATCATGCAGCACTGGTTGGCCTGTGTGCCTCCGGGTGCGGCGAATGCGGTAATCCATTTCCAACACTACCAAAGAAAAGGCATTATAAATAAAAGACCTACCTTCTGTCGTAGTTACATCTTGCATGCAATCGCTATGTACTTACTTGGGAAACGGATTCTGAAAAATCTCCGCACCCGGGGCATGTGCAGTCGTTTCAGGTCCGACCAATGCTGCATGATCTGTGTGTGGGTGAAGGTGGTGTCGGTCTGTTGTTGGATCTCCGAGATGATCTCCAGGGCGACGTTGCGTTTTTCAAACGAGTTGGGCAGGTAGTCGTACCTCCGCTCCAGCATGGTCTACAAAACATAAATCAAACATAGCAATAAATTATAAATGCGTATCAATAAATGCCAACAATACATTATTTTGGTCAATCACCTTAACACACACACACACACACACACAAACACACACACACTTCTAGGCTAAGTTAAATTTAGAATCTGGCCGCACTGTTGTTTGGCACGTGTGTGGCGTGCGTTTGGGTGTGCATGTAGTTTAAACAAATTTATCCTAAATCTATTACTTCGTGCGCATCCTTAACATGTAGAGCAGCATTTAGATGTCAATTGAAAGGCCTACAAATACACTTACGAGCATGATGATCTCTTCTTGTTGGCGAGTGAAGTGGGCGCCATCTTTCTTCTTCTTCTCGGCAGCAGATAAGTAATGCCCCAGCGGTTTCCGGGTTCCGCACGTACGCGTAAGCGGCACACGGCGGATACCTTATTTAAAGGTCCCTGGACACAGCTCATTCTCTTTTGAGAGTCCCAGCAAAATGCCAGCAAAAAAAGCAGCACCCAAACCTGCCAAGGAGACCACGCTCAAGAAGGCAGCCAAGCGGCATGAGCATGCCGAGGGCCCCAAACAAGGTCTCAACAGGCCAAAGCTAAGTTAAGGCCTACAACCAAGGCTCCGCCAAAGCAGCATCCCAAGCCAACTACCAGCTATGGGCAAAAAAGGAGGCGGCAGCAGCCAAAACCAAGACAAAGGCACCAAAGCCTACAGCAGCTCATGCCCTCCAAACAGGTAATTGGGTACGATCAACAGCCAGCCTCCAGTCCTTGAGGTCTCCTACATACACCCAGGCCAGAATGTCACCCCATTTGCCACCAAACAATGAGGAGCCACAACCACCGCAAACAGGGCGCACATTGCGCAGAGGCCACTTGAGTGGCCGTTTTGGTGAGTCCCAAACTCTGGCATTGGCTAGTGGGCTAACGTTATATTATGATGAGCTATATGGGAGCAAACCCAAAACAACTAGCGAGCAGCGCAAATCTGAGATTTTGGCAGAACTCACCCGACAAGTCAATGCAGCGGGGGATGAACTCAAAGATGTAGAACAGATTCAGCGGAAAATATCGGACCAGAAATATGCCGTACAGAAGAAACAATAAAAGGCGGCAGTACAGGTACATATCTTATTTGTTGGTTTTTATTCTTCTTGTATATCCATCAGTGAGCTTATATCTGATTACTATGTTTTTCAGCTTACAAACTGGTGGAGGATTCCCCACTAAATTGAAATTTACCCAGGCTGAGGAGATGGTGTTAGGCCTGCTACATCCTGTTGCGTTAGAGGGACACTCGGCACAACACAACAGGACACGGACAACCCGCCAATTCCAGCAGGTTAGTAATGTGTGAATGGCCCTACAAATGTGCTAAAAAACTCAAATTAGCCAGCAAGGCATATCTAAACACATGCCCCTAGCGTGTGGCTTGTAGTGGAGTGATCACTTTGACCAGGGTGTGTCGTGTGTAGACAGGTAATGTGCAAATTAGCACAGCCATACATGACGTTTAAGAACATTTAGGTAGAGTAGGAAACTATGGAGCTTTGGAAATGAATGCGTGCTATGTATTTTTGGTCAATCACACAACTTATTCTAAGCATACGGTACGTCCTGCTCCATCTATAATACTTACACGTGGGTAATCCTCCGCCAGATAGCGCTGTTCACTGCAGACATGCAAAAACAGGCTCCTCCCGGCCCTTCATATACCCAGGGACCTCCCACAAATCCCCCAGATTTCTCTGCAGTGCTGACTGCGAAGACATGAAGTATCACTCTCTCGCAGGTGAGCGGGGCTATTACAGCCTGCGGCCCTGTGGGACTATTTCCACCCCTCCTCTGTGTGAATATGCTGCGCTGGTCGGGTGAAGGTAGGCAGCACCATGTGTGCTTACGGAGCCACACTCCACCGCAATCCCCCACCATAGGGTAGGCGGTCAAGGCTGATGGTGAGCCTTCAGGGGATGCCCCTCCCGCATCTTTGCCCCACGCCCCATGTAGCGGTGGACCCTATGTAACGGGTCGCCTTCCTCCCTCGTTCCCCCCTTAGCCAGGGGGAAAAGAAAGGGGGGGAGGGTTTGTGTGTATGGCGGCCTCAGTGTATCCTTACACGCTTATGGCTCGGCTGTGCCTTACTGGGAACAGGGATCAGAGCCGCGCTCTTACTGTTAACGCAGCACCTTTAGTTTCTGCCTTCTGCTCGCTCTGCATGTACAGCGGTGGCTCGCGGACGCCTCGGCGTCCTTCTTCTTCACCTTCTTAGCCTTAGTGGCTCTTCCTAGGTTGCGCTGGCTTGAACGCCTGTCCAATACAGTACCGCCTTGTCACGGCAGACAGGGTTCGTTCCCCGATGGGGAGCCACAGGAGAGCCGAGTACTGACCTCGGCCGTGCCTGTACAGGCTCCGAGCGTCATTTTTAATAGCCGTTATTGCTTTACTGTCTCTCATTGGCTAGACACCTTACGAGCTTCGCGCTCGCTGGGGAGGGGCGTGGTTCCAGCTTGGCGCGCTCTGCGTCGCGATCGGCTCAGGCCCGCCCTCCGAGGTTCGCTTGGCGCAATTTCCTTCTCTCGCGCGCGTGGTGAAGATCGTCCTCTCCTCTCTGTCTGTAAGTGCCCTCGCGGGCGACTCTTCTTTGCTTTCTATCTCCCATTGCGCATGGCTCTGACATCCTTGTCCCCTCTTATGTCTTTCAGACCGCGGATTTCAGTGGCTTCTCCCGGCCCAGCGTAGCTCCCGGTCGTGACCATAAAAAATTACTCCCACTTCCCCGCGGGTTATTTGGGCATCCAGGGTAGCTTACAGCGTCAATCCCTACTGGCATATTGTGCCGATTAAATCACCATATGGAGGCATCGCAGGATATTGTGAACGGGGTTCCTTCGGGACAAGCCCGGCTGTGTGTAGCTTGTGAGGTCCTACCTAGCAGCGGTGACAATGCATGGGTCTGTGTTCCTTGTGCACAGCAGGCGCTATTGGTGCTTCCCGTCTCCTCTGAGGCTGGGCCTGCACCCCTCCGCACTTCACCTACTCCCCCAAGCCTGAGTCTAACCCCCAATACCAGTGGGGATTCTCATCCTGATCTGGCCACAAGGCTGGCTAGTGTTGAAAGCTTGCTTGCTAATTCCTTAGCGCATAAAGCCACTGCCAAGAGGCGGCACTTGAACCCTGAATTGGCCCTCTTCCCTATAGAACCCGATGATTTGTTGCACTCCTATGCCCATATCCCCTCGGACGAAGGGGAACTGTTCTCTGACTCAGGGTCTTATGACGATGAGTCTAGGGGTCAGGAAGAGTCTGGCTCCGAGCATTGGTCCTCGGATGATGTTAATAGACTGCTGGCTCAGATCTTTGAGGTTCTGTCCCTCTCCCCCCCTGCTGCGGCTCCCCTTTTTCATACGGCTAAAGCTCGCCTGGAATTTCCCGAGCAGACCAATCAATAGCCTCGTGCTTAAAGAATGGGAACATCCCAGCAGACTTCAAGGGGTCCTTAAGAGCGTGGATAGGAAATATCCCTTTCCTGCTGGTCATCGCCGCCTGAGGTCGATGCTCCTATTCTAGGGTTGTCCAACACCTCTATTATGCACTCTCCCGACACTACTACGCTACGGGACTCTTGAGGACCGGCGTGTCGACCAACTGGCATGTCATGCCTTTGCATTTGGGGGAGCGACTCTGCGCCCGGTTTGCGCCTTAGTCATTACGGCGGTAGCGCTCAGGGCCGTAGTTAGGAGTGCTCTCGGTGGCACAGATGAGTTGCCTCCTGATACTGTCAACGCTCTGTCCAGCTGTGATGCGTTTGTGAACTTTATCCTGTCCGCATCGGACGATGCTATTAAGATGTGTGCCAGGTCATCTGCCCTGGTGGTTGCTATACGCCGCGCGGTCTGGTTGCGCCAGTGGGCCGCAGACAATGCCGCCAGGAAAGCCCTCACGGCACTTCCATTTAAAAGGCTGCGCTTGTTTGGGGACGGATTAGACCTCTTTGCCTAGGGAGGCAAGTTACCCCAGCGCAGGCGGCAGACTCGGCCCTTTCGTGGCCAAGGCTCCCTATCAACCCCCTACCGTGGGGCCAAACAGGGTAGAGGGGCATCCTTCGCTGGGGCCCGCGATGATTCCTGGCACAGGAACAGAGGATGCCGTCTAGGTTCCTCCTGGGGAACCAAACCCAAAGCCCCTCCCAAGGCCCCCCAGGCATGAGGGGGAGCCCTCATCCGTCAGGGTGGGGGGACGTCTACAGCACTTCGAGCACGTCTGGCGGCGCCACGTCTCAGACAGGTGGATTCAGGAGGTAGTGTCCTCCGGCTACAAGATAGAATTTGCTGTACGGCCCCCCACCAGGTTCATTGGGTCTCGAATCCCTCAAGACCCTGCCTCAGCTCAGGTCCTGTTGCTGGCTGTACAGGGTCTCATGGATCTAGGGGTCATTTGCAAGGTCCCCCCCTGGAGACAGGGGCACAGGGTTCTACTCAAACCTTTTCACAGTACCCAAGAAGGATGGGTCAGTCAGGCCTATTCTGGATTTAAAAATCCTCAACAAATTTGTCAAGAACAGGCACTTTCGCATGGAAACTCTGCGCTCGGCCATTGGCTCACTGCACCCAGGGGACTTCATGACGTCAGTAGACATCAAGGATGCTTACCTGCACGTCCCGGTGTTTCCAGGATACCAAAGGTTTCTCAGATTTGCACTAAAAGATCAGCATTACCAATTTGTGGCCCTGCCATTCGGCCTAACGTCGGCTCCCAGGGTGTTCACCAAGGTGCTGGCAGGGGTGATGTCCCTGATAAGGCTGAGGGGCATACGCGTGCTGCCCTACCTGGACGATATTCTCATCACCTCTCCGTCTCTGTGGCAGGCAGAGTTGGACACTCGGCTGGTAGTGTCCACCCTGGAGTCTTTTGGCTGGGTGATCAATTACCCCAAGTCATCCCTGTCCCCCTCCTTGCGGTGACTCCGTTCCTGGGAATGATTCTGGATACGGTTCAGTCAAGGATATTCCTTCCTCAACAGAAGGTGGAAGCTCTGACAGCGCAGGCGAGGTTCCTGCTTTCGAGCCCACAGCTCTCCATCCGGCAGGGAATGCAGTTGGTGGGCCTGATGGTGGCGAGCTTCGAGGCGGTGCCCTTTGCCCAGTTCCATTTGAGACCTCTGCAGCTTCACCTTCTGTCAGTTTGGGACAAGAACCCATCGTCCTTGTACGAGTGCTGTGTGCTGCCCCCCTCGGTCAGACAGTCCCTTGCGTGGTGGCTGGACCACAGGAACTTGACAGGGGGCAGGTCTTTTCTGACCCCCTCCTGGGAGACGGTCACAACGGATGCCAGTCTGTCAGGTTGGGGGGGGGATTCTGGAAGTCCCTGCGCTTACAGGGGACGTGGGGTCCTCAGGAGGCCCATTTACCCATCAACATTCTGGAATTACGGGCAGTCAGGTTGGTACTGGAGCGTTTGACCCAACACCTGAGGGGTCTGTCGGTTCAGGTACGCTCAGACAACAGAACGGCGGTTGCCTACATCAATCATCAGGGAGGGACATGGAGCAAGGGTGCTCTCCAAGAGGTGTCTCAGATTCTGACACGGGCGGAGGCCAATGTTCAATGCATTTCGGCTGTTTACATTCCGGGGACGGAGAACCTGCTTTTACAAGGTTGATGTTCGGGCCTCAGCTGATGCTGCTTTTGGCCGTAAGGTTTTGCAGGCGGTTGTAGTCTGAGCTACGTGCCATTGCCCTTGTTGTTGCGGATCCCACCCTACTTTATGGACACTGCTATTGGATGTCCCACGTGTAAGTATTATAGATGGAGCAGGACGTACTGTATGCTTAGAATAATACAATTCTGTGAAATACTCACCTGTAGAATTGATATTATACAAGATGAACATCCTTCCCAGGGTGCTATATCTGTTCCAGACCCTCCCAATAGACATCCCCGCTACCTTTTTCAAGCAGCTCACAGGACGGGTCGTTCTCATCGCCTTGCGGCGTCGCTATTATCGGTTTCTAAGTCTAGGGGGGGGCTGGGCCTACCGGATTGGAAGTGTTACCATGCGGCAGCTCACTTGAGCCGGGTCATCGACTGGTGTCGACATTCGGCCTTGAAGCAGTGGGTCATGATGGAGCAGGCGGCCTCTCCATGCCCTCTCCCGGGCTTACCATGGGTTCCACTGAACGGATATCCGCAGTTGAACAAACATCCTACAATTGGCCAGATTGGACAGATTCTTCCCCCGGCCGGGTCTCTCCCCCGGGCCATCCCCCATGGCACCGGTCTTGGGCCATCCCGACTTCCCGGTAGAGATAGCTGGTGGCCCCTTTAAAGCGTGGATCCAGCAAACTGCTTTAGGAGACTTCATATGCAGGTGGGCGGCGAGTGGAGGCGGCCAGAGGCCCTGGTTAGTGATCTTGCTCTCAAACCCATTACACAGTTGCAGACCCTCCAGCTACAGCACTATCAGCGGTCGGTCGGATGTGTGACTGCCGCTGCTAGGCGGCTAACACAATTTGAGCAAACTTGTTTGGGGTCCGGCCATTTTGGGGGAGCCCTGTCTTACTCATACTCGCTGCTGATGGAGCCCCCGGGGGACTTTGTCCCTCCGTACGTGAGGGGATGGGAAAGGGAACTGCGCCGATCCTTCACGGACGAGCAAAGGTTAGCGATGATTCAGCTGGCGCATAAGAGCTCCATATCATGTAAATACCAGGAGACTACGTTTAAAATTCTTTCGGGTCCCTGCGCGGCTGGCTGCCATGTTTCCTTCCTCCTCCCCCCTCTGCTGGAGGTGCTTGCGGGACAGGGGAACTATGACACACGTTTTCTGGGAGTGTGAGAAGCTGACCGATTTCTGGAGGGGAGTGCGGGAGGTCATTAAGAAATTAACGGATGTTGACCTTGGTGAGGACCCTGCGTGCTATCTGCTCAACTTGGCACCGGTATCCATGAGGTCAAGACGCGGGTCCCTCCTTGCCCCACTCCTGAGTGCCGCTAGGACGTGCATTCCGGCTAAGTGGAAATCCACTGAGCCCCCCACTACAGCGCAATGGCTGGCCGTGGTGCGGGACATATGTAGGATGGAGGAACTCACTGCATCGCTGCGGGGGACTCTAGAAAAGCATAGAAGGACTTGGCAGGCATGGGATGGGTTCACTTTCTCCCCCGATTTTCTTCTCTATACGTAATATGGCCGGGACGGGTTGCCAGTGGTCGGGCCTCCCTGCCTCTCTCCACCTCACTGTTGCTCCCCTCCCTCATACCCCACCCGCTTTAGCCTATCCTCCCCCCCCTCCTGCACATGCGTCTGTCTTGTCTCTCCCCCCCCCTTTTATTTTTTCCTTCCCCCCCCCCCCTCTTGTTAATTGTGTCTGGTTGATTGTCCTAATTTTTTCCTTTTATCGAAAAGTTGGGGACACGGATTGCAGAGGTTATAGTTGGTTACAAATTGGGTTTGTGGTTCAATAATATGGGGCGGACTCGACCGGCCCTGCATTTTCTCTACATGTCTTTGGACCTTTGAACATTGGTTGTGAACAATTCTGTTATTATGCAAATTGCTGCGTGCACCTGTGCGGCACAGTTCTGTCAAGCTCTGTAATTTATTGTGTTTCCCTCAATAAAAACGTTTAATTAAAAAAAAAAAAAAACAATTGATATTATACGCATACAGTATGTCCTGCTCCACCCCACCCTGGTTTCACCTTGGATCCCCTGTATGGTGATTGTTATCATTGTTATTGTTACCAGTTTGGTGGTTGGTTTCTCCCGGCTTCTTTTTCTCACTGCTTTTCAATGCTGGGGATTTGTGGGAGGTCCCTGGGTATATGAAGGGCCGGGAGGAGCCTGTTTTTGCATGTCTGCAGTGAACAGCGCCATCTGGCGGAGGATTACCCATGTGTAAGTATTATAGATGGAGCAGGACGTACTGTATGCGTATAATATCAATTCTACAGGTGAGTATTTCACAGAATTGTATTTTTCTGTTGGGCAATTTGCTAAGAGCTGTGTTTGGGCCCAACGGCTTAAGATGGTGTGATTGCAATGTTTTAAGAGATACAATGGTAACCACCAGAATCATATTGTAACTGCTATTTGCCAGCTTAGTGTGTTAACTTAATGGCCTATAAGGGATGTGGAAACACACACAACAGCCATTACTTGTATGTTTGTTTTTCTTCACGTGACCAATGTGTCTATTCTGGTTTAACAATCCATGCACAATATAATGGCATTCATAGTGAAGGCCAAGTGGCACCGTTGTGGTAGTGGCCATTCCTGCTTGGCCACGTGTTTGTTTTAAGCATATGTGTTATTAACCATCACCAATGCATAGTTGTGTGTTTACATTGTTGTTTTTCTTCTAATGCAGCCCAGCCTCATCCCTCAGCTAGTGGGGACTCCTATTTTAACTATGCCGTCTTCTTCCGTGCTGCCTCGGACCCAGGATCCGATATCTACGGATATCTCATGTTTTTTGATGATGTTGCGTATGCATGTGGCTTGCTATGTTTTTATTGCCTGAATTACATATGTATTCCCCACACTGAATCTTTTTGTTTTACATGTCCCCAACAGAGCCACACACTGATGGAGGAAATCCAGGAGCTGGAGGAGGATGGAAGCTTCCTTGGAGCTTATGAAGATCTCCCCCTGGGCCAGAATCTGCAACTGTCCCCAAATGTTTCTCCGACAAATCCTCAGCAGCAGAGGGAAGCTGCCTGCACATCGTGGGCATCATGCAGAGACTGACCCTCCAGTCCCCAGTTTCAGATCTGCTGTTGAGGATTTGCCCAGCATACCTGTGGCTGTTGGGGGTCCTAGACCAACATCATCTGCACGCCCCACAACCCGGGGAATTGGGAGGCGTACTCAGCAACGTCGCCCAGTTTCCCAGGGGAGGGGCGTGCAGATGATGGAGTCAGCATGGCACCATGAGAGGCGGCTGTTTCGGCGCCAAAATCAACAAAATCACGAAAATATTATTGGGCAATTTGATAACCTCAATAATACCTTAAGTGCCATGCTGACTGAATTTAGGACCCATAACGGCCACATGACCATCTTGACCACAGAAATCAGGTCCAGCATGGCTGAATTGCAAAGTAACCAAAGAAACATTTTGGAACAGTTGCAGATTCTGAATGCCACACAGGCCCAGGTTAAGGCCCACCCCCAAGGGCCACAACCTGGGTTCTATGGGCATACCCCATATTAATGTGTATTTGGTATGAATCTGTTCTACATCTTTGACATCCCCACTGTATTGACTTGTCTGGTGAGCCCTACCAATCTAGCATTTTGATCTGCCTTTGCTAGTATGTTTTGGATTTGCCCCCATATAGCTCATTAAAGTCCTGAGGTAGCCCACTAGCCAATGCCAGAGGACAAGCCTCACTGAAGTGGCCACTAAAACTGTTGCGCTCCAGCCTTGGCCATAATTACATTTGTGGTGGCTCCTCATGTTTGTAGCCATGATTGGGTGACATTCTGGCCTGCAAAACTAAGACCTTGGACCCTGGCTGTGATTTTACTGTACTTGGATTGGGACTGGGTGTTCTTCTTTGGGTGGGCCACTGAGTAACAGGTGTAGATGTGGCATAGGTATGTCTGCTTTCAACCTGTGCCTGTGGCAAATGTGGGCAAGCAGGAGAGGGCTTATTTGTGTGCATATTTTTTTTATGGAACATGTTTTGACATTAATTTCATGTCCATGTCTTCCCCTAAGTATGTGAATGACCATCACCTACCATTCTGTTGTTAAAAAATGAACCTTAAATACATTTAAAAAACCTGTTTATGACCAAGTTAATGTCTGTCGGTTTTTGGTTAATAAATATGAGTTAAAGTAGCCACAAAAACAAACACTAACAAATATTTCAAAATGAGTCTAAAAACATTGTTGTTGATTTGGGTAAATAATTCATTATTGTTTGGGTCATAATGAAAAAAAAAAATAAACAAGAAATGTAACAAAACAATCGCACCAAAGAAAGTCCAAAGAAACAAAAACAAAGAAAAAACAATTAAGCAAAATGTGTTGCTATTAAATTAGCACAGACGGCTTGGCCAGATGCACTGTGCTGCCCAACATAGGCGTCCTCGGCCTCATCGGCGGGTGGAGAGGGTGGAAAATCCACATAGCGGAGGACCCGCTGCAATATCGCAAAATTATGCAGCGCAGCACAGGCCATAATTATATCTATGACCTTTTTGGGGTCATACTGAAGGGAGCCCCCAGTGTGGTCCAAACAGCGAAATCGGGTCTTGAAGAGTCCAAAGGCCCTCTCCACCACTGCCCTGGTTTTTCTGTGCGCCCGATTATAGGCCTCTTGTGCTGGATTCTGTGGGTGGAGTACAGGAGTCATCAGCCACGGGAGGAGTGGATACCCCGAATCTCCTAGAAAAATTCAAGGTAAACAAATATTAACATTAATGCATACATTGCAGGGCCAAAATCCTAAAAATACATGATTAAGAAGGTAGGTGACATTGTCCTCAAAACATGAGCATACATATTGCACAGGCAAAAACAACAAAGAAACATATCTGATAGATGGGGGACCAAAGATGAGAAATAATATTGCGGATGCTGGCCAATCAGGCAGACTGTTAACAGCTATTGTTTCCTGTCTGTGCTGCTGAACAATGTAGGATGGGTTAACTTTACATGACCCATTTCCTGCTTTGTCTGAGTCCCAAACAGGTCTAAGGCGGCACCCTGCACTATCCCGCTCACCTCTACTCAGTAAGTGTAATGCATGTAAGGAAAGATGGCGCAGACCCTCTGATAAAGTCAATAACAGATTGACAGAAAAGTGGGGGGAAGACAGTTTAAGAATTTGGCTCTAATTACACTTTGGAGTTGAAACAATGCAGGACAAACATTTTGCCAGCCTTTGTTGTTTTGCTAATGTAATGGGTCCAGTCGTGTTTCACATGTTCTCAAGGTGATGACAAAGCCATCGTTTAAGGAAGGTGAATCAAACCAAAATCCAAGCCATACATATAAAATCTAATAATGTAATTGGACTCAACTTACCAAGGAGCAATGCACCCGCAAATTCCCCTGACTCAAACCGACGGAATAATCCAGATCTTATAAGGATGTAGGCGTCATGGGCTGAGCCAGGGTAGCCTGCGAGGACGCTAAGAAAGCGCAAGTCCTGGGCCACCACTGCTTGCACATTCAGTGAGTGGCCCATTTTGCGGTTCCTGGGAAAAAAGGGGAAAAAATTACATCATTAACGCTTGGGAAATTAGTCAAATGCTCACTTCTAACACCCTAAGTCAAACGTTTTTATCCAGACAACTAACACTAAACAACTACCTTAAATTTAAGTGCCGAACAAAAGGAGATGTATGTTAGAGCCTTTAAAATGTTGATTTACTTGTTCAATTTAAGTACACTTTCAAATGTTGGACTTGGAACAAATTGATATTTTTTATAAGTGAAAAATACGGGCCATTGGTTCACATACACTCTTTGCAAGGAGGGAGCATTTGCAAGGAGGGACTGATTTCAATGAGGGAATAATTAAAAGGGACTACTAACAAAGAGGGATTAATTTCAAAGAGGGACTAGTAACATAGAGGGATTAATTAAAAGGAGGGACTAGTAACAAAGAGGGAATAATTACAAGGAGGGACTAGTAACAATGAGGGAATAATTAAGGATGGACTACAAAGAGGGATTAAATTCAAGGAGGGACTAGTAACATAGAGGGATTATTTAAAAGGAGGGACTCGTAACATAGAGGGATTAATTAAAAGGAGGGACTAGTAACACTGAGGGAATAATTACAAGGAGGGAAAAAAACAAATGATGTTTTTGTCCAAAGGAGGGACAAAAAAAAAAAACACCAAAAAGTTAGCTCAACATGGAAGAATGAACTTGCCTGTATATGTACTCATCGCAAGCAGGAGGGACAAGGGTAATGTGGGAACAGTCAATGGCACCCATGACATTGGGCATATCAACAATATTATAAAATGCCAGTTTAATCGCGTTTCTGGCTACCATATCCTCTCGAAAACAAATATATTTTCGAGTTAGGGTAGCCATGCCTTCCAAAAACTTGGCGAGGCTCAGCGTAGGCTGTGAGATCCCCACGGAGAGGGCACCCAGCCTCTGGAACGAGCCGTTGCAGGCAGCCAAGCATCTTGGTCATACCTGAAATTGCTTGCCCCTTCCTTGTGTTGCGGGCTAACCATGGCCGCAGCTCACTATACAACTTATGGAGGGAAGCGTGATTAAGCCTGGTGAGCTCGAACAGCTCAACGTCATGCATGCCATTGATGTCCATGCGTCGCCGCCGGTGCAGTCTGGCCTCTGACCTCCGGACGATCTCTATATGCCCATGAGCTGCAGATCCTCATGCTCCTCAAATGCACTAGACTCGTCCATGCCTGCTAGTTCCGACGTCAAAATGGTCCCGTAAGGGGTCGGAAATGAAAAGGATTTATTGGGTGTTGGCCCCTGGGCAATCAGCTCTCTGAATTAATCGCCAGCCCATTGCAATAACGTAAGTTTTCTGAACGGTCTAAACATTTCAGATTTGGTGGAAAAAAGGTCCAGAAATAACGAAAATCTTCCGATTTCCTTTGGATCATCGAAAGAGCATATACGTATTAGTTTGAACGTTCGTGCGAGTAGAAAATGGACGAAAAAAAGCAAAAAAATGACAAAAACCCACCAAAACTTTCACAGACAGCTACGGAAGTCCGGACGAATGTGTCTCTAAATCGAGGCTATTGTTCTGCCTTCTCTGTGCCCTAATCATAGTAACCCTAAGGAGAGGGCTCTACATTCCTTGGATGTGGTCAGGAACCTGAAGTTCTATTTGGTGGCTACTGAGCCCTTCAGGAAGACTGATCTCTTTTTGTGCTCCCTTCTGGTCCTAAGAAGGGTTTGGCTCCAGCTAAGTCTACCATCAGCAAGCTGATCCATCAGGCTGTGATTCGGGCCTATTCTGCTAAAGGGAAGGATCCTCCCTTCCGCCTTACTGCTCATTCTACTCGTGCTATTGGAGCCTCTTGGGCTTTTCAGCACCAGGCTTCTGTTGAACAAGTTTGCAAGGCCGCTACTTGGTCTTCTGTTCATACTTTTTCTAAGTTTTACAAGGTTGATGTTAGGGCCTCAGCTGATGCTGCTTTTGGCCGCAAAGTTCTGCAGGCGGCAGTGGTTTAATCTGCATGTTGTTGCTTTTGGGGATCCCACCCTACCTTACGGACACTGCTATTGGATGTCCCAAACGTAAGGAATTATCTCTGGAGCAGGACGTGCTGTATACTTAGAATAATACAATTGTGTGATTACTCACCTGTAGAATTGGTATTATACGTATACCAATTCTACAGGTGAAAAATCACAGAATTGTATTTTTATCACAAAAAAAATCTCACTGTAACACGTTTACCCTGCAGTAAAATAAAGCCCCACGCCAGATGATCTGGCAAATGACAGTTGTCCCTAAATGTTGTATTGGTTTTAGACAACAAGAATATGGCTTTCACCCACGCAAGGTGTGTGTGCGTGTTCATGTTTTTTTGATGGAATTAAAGCAGACCAAAACCCATATTTGCTCCCCCGGGTTTGGTCTGTTAAACATCTCAAATCAGGAAATGTAAAACCCCCAGAATTTCTAGATCGCGTACCTCACACTATACTTCCATGGTGCATGTGCAGGCTTCCAGGCAATCAGAATATAAATTCTATTCTGAATGATCGGATTGCTGTTCGCTCCATCTGGCTGCATGCACAAGCTGCCAGCTGTTTTAATAAGCACGTGAGTGGGTGCATTGAACTAGACGGTTTCAAACAGCAGGAAATCCTAAATCAGGGTGCCCCTGGAAAATACTTTTACCCTACCCTGTAGTCTTTTAGGCTTTAGGGATGGGAGATTAGGCTTTTGGCTCACATTCAAGTGGACCAAAACTTGGGATATGC
Source organism: Gastrophryne carolinensis (assembly GCA_027917425.1). Lineage (NCBI taxonomy): Eukaryota > Metazoa > Chordata > Amphibia > Anura > Microhylidae > Gastrophryne > Gastrophryne carolinensis. The sequence goes on along the minus strand of CM051235.1, from coordinate 167,512,083 downwards.
ACTATCCCATGTTTTGGTTCTTGTCCCCGGGGAGTTGTGGGATTAAACTTTTATTGGAGAAGGCTGGGTGCGAATTGCTTGGCTCCATGTCATTGAGCTCAGTGTTAGGTGGGGCACACTTGCCATATTCCTGGCTCTTTCTGTACATTTTTTTGTGATTTTGTCCCTAATGTTTGGTGATCATTGGTCATCACACAGTTGCTACTAAGCGATCAAGTCTATTTGCAGAAATGTAGCCTGAAGGACACACCCAGCTGCCATATTCTTAGTATACAGTACGTCCTGCTCCAGATAGATTACTTACACTTGGGTTATCCTCCGCCAGATGGCGCTGCACTGCAGAGACATGTAAAACAGGCTCCTCCCGCCCCTCAAATACTCGGGGACCTCCCACAAATCCCCAGATTTCACTGCAGTGCTTACTGCGAAGACATGAAATTATCACTCTGTCGCAGGTGAGCGGGGTTATTAAAGCCTGCGGCCCTGTTGGACTATTCCCACCCGTCCTTCGTGTGATGTGCCTCCCAGCCTGGGCTGTGCTGGTCGGGTGAAGGTAGACGGCACCATGTGTGCTTAAGGAGCCCTGCTCCACCGCAGTCCCCCACCAAAGGGTAGGCGGTATAGGCTGATGGTGAGCCTTTATGGGATGCCCCTCCCGCATTATTGTCCCATGCCCCGGTAGCGGTGTGCCCTGTACAAAGGGCCGCCATCCTCCCTCATTCTCCCTGTAGCCTTCGGGGGGAAAAGAAAGGGGGGGGGGTGTGGATGTCAGTGTATTGTGATTACGTGCATATGGCCTTGTGTAATGTCTGCTTGGACTAGTATATGTGGTGTCAACCGCCGCGCTGACTTGTCTTTTTACACTGCAAATGCTGCCGCGCGCGCCTTTTCCTTCATTTGGACGTTCCGCGCCGGGTGGTGGCGTTACCTCAGTTGCTTCTGCGTCCTCATTGGCTGCTTGTCGGTTGGACTTCACGCTCTTCAGGGGGGCGGGGCCTGGCATGGCGCGCCCCGCGTCACGGCTCGCTCTGCCCGCCCTTCGAGGTACTCGGCACCATGTTGTCTGGTCGCGCGCGCGTGTGACGTTCTTACTTACCGTGGTCCGTAAGTGCCCTCGCGGGCGGCTTTATACTCACTGTAATGTGTTTCGGTTCTGACACCCTTCTTCTCATTGTGTCTTTCAGAGGGTGAATCCATTGGCTTCTCCCGGCCCGGTGAAATTGATAGTCGGGCCTTGTAAATTTACTCCCACTCCCTAGCGGGTCATTGGGGCATCCAGGGTTGCTTTATAGTGTCAATCCCTACTGGCATATTGTGCCTAATAATCACCATATGGAGGCATCTAAGGATAATGTGACCGGGGTCCCTTTGGGACAAGACCGGCGGTGTATGGCGTGTGGACAACCTCATGCTGATGCTGACAAGGCATGGGTCTGCGTACTTTGTGCTGAGCAAGCGCTGGCTTTGCAATCTGGCCTGCCAGTGGCTGCACCTCGTTTCACTTCACCTTCTCCCCCAAGCTTAAATCTCACTCTTGCTGAGTTGCATACTAGTGGGGATTCTCAGCCTGATGTGTCTTCTAGACTACCTACTGCTGAAATGATTATTGCGAGGTCCTTAGCGCGTAAGGGCCCTGGTAAGAAGCGGCACCTGACGCCTTATGATACTGTTTTCCCTATGGGATCTCAGGAGTTTATGAATCTGTGTGGCTATACCCCTTCTGATGAAGGAGAGCTCTTTTCTGACTCAGGCTCATCTGATGAGAGACCAAGGGGTTATGACGATTCTGGCTCTGACCCCTGGGCCCCGGATGACACTGACAGATTATTGACCCAGATCTTTGAGGTTCTGTCTATCTCTCTCCTTGGTGAGGCTCCCAGGCAAAGAGGGGAGCGCTTCCATACAGCAACATCACGTTTGGAATTCTTAGAGCAGGCACATTTCCATTCCCTTGTGCTCAAGGAATGGGAGTGCCCCAGTAAACTTCCCGGGGTTCCAAGGGATTGGGATAGGAAGTATCCTTTTTCCACCTGAGGTGGTTAAATGTTGGTCATTCCCCCCCCCCGAGGTGGATGTCCCGATAAGGGCTATCTAACACCCCTGTCATACATCCCCCTGATTCTACTACCCTGCGGGATGCTGAGGACCGGCGCATTGACCTGCTGGCCTCCCACGCCTTTGCATGTGCGGGGGACTGCGCTGCGCCCGGTCTGTGCCTCTGCCATTACTGCTGTAGCCACTAGAACCCTCATCAGAAATATGCTTGATAGTGCCTCTGATGATCTCCCTTGTGAGGTGTTTAATGCACTCTCCAGTTGTGATGTGTTTTTATAAATTTTGTTCTAGTAGCATTGGATGACACCATCAGAATGTGTGCAAGAACTTCTGCCCTCGTGGTGGCTATATGTCGCTTGGTCTGGCTGCGAAGAAGGCCCTTACTGGGCTCCCCTTTAAGGGGCTACGTCTGTTTGGGGCCCGTCTAGACCTGTTTGGTAAGAGAGGTAAGTTACCCCAGCGCAGACGGCTGTCTCGGCCCCCCTTCCACCCCCCACCATGGTGTTAAACAGGAACCAGGGGTGTCCTTTGCGGGGGCTCGCGCAGCTCCCTGTCCCAGAAGCAGAAGACAACACCCTGGCTCCTCTGGGGGGGCTAAGCCCAAATCCTCTCCCAAGTCCCCTCAAGCATGATGGGGCGCCCTCACCCACCTGGGTGAGGGGACGGCTGCGGCACCTTGCTTAGGTCTGGAGGCATCACGCCTCAGACTGGTGGATTTAGGAGGTAGTGTCCTCCGGCTACAAGATGGTGTTTGCTGTGCGGCCTTCCCTAAGATTATCTGGTCCCGGGTACTCCTGGTCCCTGCTTCTGCTCAGGTGCTGGCGCAGTCCAAGGTCTGCTGGGTCTGGGGGTCATTTGCATATTTCCCTTAACAGACAGAGGCAAGGGACCCTACACCAACCCTTTTACAGTTCCCAAAAAAGATGGGTCAGTCTGGCCCATTCTGGATTTACAGATCTTCAGCAAATTGTCAAGTACAGGCGCTTTCCGCATGGAAACTCTGCGCTTGGCCATCTGCTCCTTGCGCCCTGGGGGCTTCATGCCGTCTGTGGATATCAAAGATGCTTACTTTCACATCCTTGTGTTTTCAGGACACCAAGATTCCTCAGATTCACGTTGGAAGATTAACACTGCCAATTTGTGGCCCTGTCATCTGGCCTCTCTTCAGCATCCAGAGTGCTCACCAAGGTGCTGGCGGGGGTGATGTCTGACTTCCCAGTCTCTACATCTGGCAAAGTTGGATACTCAGCTGGTGGTGTCCATTCTGGAGTCATCTGGATAGGTGATCAGCCACCCCAAGGTAACTTCATTCCTAGGAATGAATCTGGACACAGTTCAGGCAAGGTTATTCCTTCCTCAGCAGAATGTGGACATTCTGCTTGCACAAGTTCAGTTCCTCCTAGCTGTCCCCGTCCCTGCACCAGGCAGGGGATGCGGCTGGTGGGCCTGATGGTGGCGTGCTTCGGAGCGGCCCCTTGTGCTCAGTCTCTCTTGGGGCATCTGCAACTTCTCCTATTGTCTGTATGGGACAAGTACCCAGCATCCCTGGACAGGGTCTGTGTGTCTTCCCCCCTGGTGAGCAGGCCCCTCTTGTAGTGGATGGACTCAAGGAACCTATTGGGGGGCCGAACCTTCTTGCTCCTTCCTGGGAGACGGTCACCACGGATGCCAGTCTATCAGGTTGGGGGGGGTTCTTCTGGAGGTCCCTGCGGTTCCAGGGGAGGTGGGGCCCTTAGGAGGCCCATTCACCTATCAATGTATTGAAGCTGTGAGCGATCAGGTTAGTTCTGGTTCGTTTGACTACTCATCTTCAGGGCCTGCCTGTTCAGGGGCGCACGGTCACTCTGATGGCAGTTGCCTACATCAATCATCAGGGAGGGACCCGGAGCAAGAGGGTCCTCCAGGAAGTGTCTCTGATTCTTGGAGGCCAATGTTCCCTGCATTTCAGCGGTATAAATTCCGGGGGGGGGGGGTCCCTCTGCAACAGGATGTTCCAATCTCTGTGTCACCGTTGGGGCCAACCAGATGTGGATCTGTTTGCGTTCCGTCACAATCACAAGCTCCCGGCCTTTGTCTCCCTGTCCTAGGATCTTCTGGCCGTGGCCATGGATGCCTTAGTAATGTCATGGCAGGACATTCAGTTTCTGTATGTCTTTCCTACATTTCCCCTGCTAGGCAGGTTTCTGCGCAAGATTGCTCTGGAAGGGGTGCCAGTGGTTCTGGTGGCCTCAGGTGGCCTAGAAGAGTGTGGTTCGCAGACGTGATGCAGATGGCAGTAGTTCAGTGCTTTCTGCCTGGAGTGCCAGATCTGCTCACTTAGGACCCCTTACGCCATCCCAATTACAAACTCTGGCCTTGGCGGCCTGACTGCTGAAACCTCCATCTTGATGGAGAAAGGTTTGTCTACCTCGTTGGTTGAGTCCATGGTGAAGGCTAGGAAGATGACTTCTTCTTCCATCTGTTATAAGGTATGGCGTACCTACATTGACTGGTTGAGTCTTGGTCTCTTCCCTGTTGGGTGTTCTCAGTTCCCAGGGTTCTGGAGTCTTACTGCATGGGTTGGAGTCGGTCTCTAACTCAGTACTTTGAAGGGTCAGGTTTCTACCCTGTCTGTCTTCTTTCAGAAGTCTTTTGTTCAGCATTCCTTGATTAAGACTGCTTTTAGGGGGTTGCTCATGTGCGTTCCCCACGACAACCTATGGTCCCTGTTTTTGGGATTTGGACTTGGTCTTGCCTGCCATTGCAGGGTGCACACTTTGAACCTGTGCAGGATGCTGCCTTGGCCATTCTTGCGCTCAGGGTTGTGTTTCCTGGTAGCTATCACTTCTGTCAGGCGTGTGTCTGAGTTGGCGGCGCTGTCCATTCAGCCCCCCTACTATGAGAGGCACCAGGACAAGGTGATGTTTCGTTTCAAACCTGATTTTCTGCCTAAGGTAGTGTCTGCCTTTAATTTGAATCAGGATATTGTTCTTCCTTCTTTGTGCCCTAATCCTAGCAATGCTAAGGAGAGAGTTTTGCACTCTTTGGATGTGGTTAGGTGTCTGAAGTACTATCTGGTGGTTACTGCACCTTTCTGGAAAACTGATGCTCTTTTTGTGGTCCCTTCTGGTCCTAGGAAGGGTTTGGGTCCTGCCAAGTCTACTTTCAGCAAGTGGATTCGTCAGGCTGTGATTCAGGTCTACTCTGCTAAGGGGAAGAATCCTCCCTTTGCCTTATTGCTCATTCTACTCGTGCTATTGGTGCCTTTTGGGCCTTCCAGCACCAGGCTTCTGTTGAACAATTTTGCAAGGCTGCTACTTGGTCTTCTGTTCATACCTTTTCAAAGTTTTACAAGGTTGATGTTAAGGCCTCAGCTGATGCTGCTTTTGGCCGCAAGGTTTTGCAGGCGGCAGTGGTTTACCTGCTGTTACCTTTTTTATTGGGGATCCCACCCTACTTTATGGACACTGCTATTGGATGTCCCAAGTGTAAGTAATCTATCTGGAGCAGGACGTACTGTATACTAAGAATAATACAATTCTGTGAAATACTCACCTGTATTATAAGTATACAGTACGTCCTGCTCCACCCCACCCTGGTTTTTGCATTATTCTGGATCCCCTGTATGGTGATTGTTGTCATTGTTATAGTTACCAGTTTTTGGGTGGTTAAATTCTCCCGGCTTCTTGTTCACTGCTTTTCAATGCTGGGGATTTGTGGGAGGTCCCCGGGTATTTGAGGGGCCGGGAGGAGCCTGTTTTACATGTCTCTGCAGTGCAGCGCCATCTGGCGGAGGATAACCCAAGTGTAAGTAATCTATCTGGAGCAGGACGTACTGTATACTTATAATACCAATTCTACAGGTGAGTATTTCACAGAATTGTATTTTTCTGCACCTCTCTCTTGGTCTCTTTATTTCTTTGTTCCTGCATCAGAGCTGTTTTTGCCCGCCACACTTCAGTTGGGACTTTTCCACACTCTATAAAGGTGTGTCAGGGTTGCAGGATCCTATTCTGTGCCTATAGCAGAACTGGACACCTTCCAGCTTTAGGGAGCAATAAGGTAAGCGAGGGTTAGGGGGAGGAATCGGGGTTCCTGTAATCGTGTTCGTTGAGTGTCCTAATCAGGGTGGTGAGGTATTTATTGGGCCTGGGTTCGGCCTCAATAGTGCATGAGATAAGGGGGGTTTTTCGGTAAGGTCACCACGGTTGGTCCCGTGGATCCCTTATCAGAAAAGGGATAATACCTCTACGCTTTACTCTGATGCTGTATGTATAACACAATAGTTTGTTTATTTACATTGGTACTGATATGAGTATACAAATCATTTTGTTACAACGGTACATATCGTTCATGTACTGTTTAGAAAGGATGGTCCTTATGCAGAGACTATTGTTCCATAGTCTGCTAGTAAGGTACAATGTCCTGGTAGGTATAATGTCCTGGTGATAGAAGAAAAAAGGGAAGTGGGGGGCTAGGGTTACTTGCCCGGCCTCACTCTCCGTGGGGATTGCCTCCCGTTTGTAGCAAGGTTGAGTTGTAGCTCCTCAGTTTGTAGCCAGCTGATCACCTTTGCAGTTTGTAGCAAGTACTTGTAGGCTCCTTACAAACGCGTTTCGCTCATTGCTTCCTCAGTGTAGGAGCCGGCTGTTGAGGGTGCCCTGGTACTTTGCTGGTATGGTACAGGAAGTATTAGAATTGGTTGCTGGTGCTTTCCATGTATTGCAGAGGAGAACCGGTCCCTCCATAGCCCCTGTCAGGGGGTAGAGATGCGGAGGGTGGCGCCGTTAGTGCGTGATTCGTGTGGTCGGTAATGCTGTCAATGCAGCCTTGTTCGGTCTTCCTGATGTTCTGCAGCGTGTTGTGCGAGGGTGTCAGACGGCGCGAAGGTAAGTCTGTCTCGATCATCTCCATCACATATCTATCAATATGTTTATATAGCTCTCCATCCCACATCCCTCTATCATCTATCACATCTCCATTCTATGTCTATTTATGTATCTATCCATCCCAAACATCTTGCATGTAATTACTTTCCTCCCTATTTAATGTTTTTTATGTTTTCAGTTGTTTTCTTTCTACTCTACTTCCCCCTTTAACCTCTTTATCCTTTCTTGTCAGTTCCTTGCCTGTTCTTTCTATTCTCCTTTGTTGTTCTTACCTCCCCTCTCCCTTTTCCTCCCTAACCATTATTTTCCTGATAGATTTAAATTTTTTTGTTAAGCTCCTTCCTTCTCTGCCTCCCTCCATTTGCCCTCTCTTCCTTCTTAGCTTGATCCTTTCCTTCCACTTTCTCCTTTTTTCCCCCTTTTCTCTCGTTTTCTCTTCCCCCCTCCCAGTTTCTCTAAAATGAATGACCATTTTAATGAAACCCCCCTCCTTACTTCCCTTCCCTGGTGCTGTGGCAGGCTGGGAGGTTGGGGTTGTTACAAAAAATAATACAGCTTACCTCGGCTCGTATCCAGCGCCGTTCCTCCTGGGTACAGTCATTCAGCGCCTTTCCCCCCGGGTGCAGCCATCCCCCACTCTATGCACTGCCTCATCTGCCCATTCACTATTTCCTCTATCCATATCAATACTTTTCTTTAGCCTATCTATTCCAAGATGCCAAACTTCTGCCACATGTAGAGAAGCCTCAAACTGCCATCTAATGGCATGGTGGGTGACAGTTGGGGGAAATGGCCAAATGGTGCCCAGGGCAGTACTAGCCCTGAATATGGCCACATGTTACATTTTCTTTAGCAGAGGTGCTAAACTATTGCTGAACTATTGTTTTAGGCACATATTTGCTAGCCCCATTGTTGGTTTTGGTGGTACATATGTGCGTGTACTTTAGGCCCACTCTATATCCCCCTCCAGCTGCCCCAGTCCCATATTCTGCAATACTCACATAGTCTATTCTCACACGGTGATGTTTATTTTGGTCCGGTGGGGCACATATTGAAGCAAACCTAAACTTTTGCAGTTCTGTACCAGGGGGGTCCTGGTGCACAGGGACTGTAAACTTGCGTAACCTACTCCGTGACACCATCCCATGAGGGCATAAAAAAAAGAATCAGCGCATGCAACACCACTACAACACTAGGAATGCAGGGATTTAGTGTACAGCTGTTTCCTGTCCCCTTTCCAGAGCGCCGTGCAAAAAAGGCAAATATCCCCTAAATTCAGGGATCACAGGCAGCAGAAATAGGTGATTATCTATTATCCTGAACTCCGCTGTGTGTAACCCACCCCCCAGTCACTCTGTATGCTTACCCTACTAATATGTGGCAATTTTTAAAAGTGGAATTTTTATAATAATAAAGGTTTTCCATTATTGGGGCCTGTTGGGATCTGTTTTCTTGACCATTTGTTTGCTAATCAGTGTGATAAGAGCAAACTGTTTTCTCTAGCAACAAAAAGGTCAAGTCAGCTGCGTAGTTTTCATGAGTAAAATCCATTTACTCACATTTTCCCCCTACTCCTGATTCAGCAGAACTTTTTTTGTGCACTATTTTTTTTTAAATAAATGTGCGCATTGAGCCAGATCTCAAATGAAATTTACTCCAAAAGTGTAATTGCTTGTGATTCAGGTAGTGTATTACCGGGGGAAAAGGGCGTTGTTGGTTGTTTCCTGATCAATACACATATGCCACCTTTATGCTGAAAGCCAAAGAGACACACAGCTTGCGCATTAATGCTTATGCCAATTATGCCAATAAATTCTTAGTTTTCTCAAGCAAAACAGGAAATGTGAATATTGTGTTCTTAGTTTGGCAGAAAACGTACACGAGAACATAAAGCTAAATCACAGAAGACCACATAAGGGCAAAGTTTTGCAAAAATGCTATACATTTTAATCAAATTTAAAACAAAAAGGACAACATGGCCCAAAATAAACAAAAAATGCTGCATTATTTCTTGCCCCCACCAAGCATCTTCTCACACATGTGCAGCAGCATAGCTCATGACTCAAGCAAGTAATGCCAGAGTCTGTGATGCTCCCAGATGCAAGCTGTTGACAAGAGAATAAAAATATTAGTACCAAAAACACACACACACACATCATAATTGAAACAATTAACAGTTCCAAAAATTGAGCCACAACATGTCCATACCAACAGGTAGTGTATTGAGCAAACATTAGGTAACCACGGGCAAGTGGGGAACAATCATAATTCAAATCATATTAAAACATAACCCAACCAGCAGTTACAACACTCACTAAGCGTGTGTTTTGAAAAAGGGCTAGCACACAATGAGAGCTATCCCAGGAGATGTGGAATAAGTGGGTTAGTTTTAGGAGGGGTGAAGGTGCAAGTTAGGGTTGGAAGGAGTGTGGATAGGAGGGAGGAGGAAGGGAACCGTACGTTTTTTTGTTATTTTTTTGTACTCTGGTGGGACCTGCCTTTTTTTTTTCTTTCTTTCTCTTTTCTTTTTTAAGGGTGCATTCTGATAATGAAAAAACACACCTGCTGCTACGTGGCATTAGTGTTTCTTAATAGACCCCATAAATTATTTATTCTGAACACAGACTTTAGCCAGGTTCGGTCTGAACATGGAAAAGCTGGTTGATGGGCTGGTAAGCAGGCCATCATCCCAGCTTATGGCGAAGTTAGCATCTGGAAGTGGGCTGTAACTTACCTAAGCCCCACATTTCGGTCCCTGCTTCCATCGCGCTGGCTTGCAAATTGTCTACGAGCAGAGCCACAGAAAGATGGCTCCGATCAGTGAGGACACTCCTAGTGCCAGCGCTTATAGTGGCAGGGACTGCATCACGGAGCTCAGGTAAGTTACAGCCCACTTCCAGGTGCTAACTGTGCATCCCCCCCACCCGCCATAATTTTTTTGGTTCAGCTCGGCCAAACCTGTCGAGCTCGAACTTTAGGGGGTTTGCTCATCACTAATCATAATTAAAAATTGCAATTAAATCTTTTACAACTCGCTGACAGTGATTCAGAATTCATGCGAGTTGTAAAAATACCGTTTTGTGAGTACTCACCTTTAAAACGGGTGTTATGAGTGTGCCATACCCTCCACTTCGATCTTCATGACATGTGGGTAATCTCCAGTAGAGGGCGAGCTTCTGCAGAGATGAATATGCAAAAAAGAAAGCTCCTCCTGGTCCATATATACCTGGGACCTCCCACCAATTTCCCAGTGTAAAAAAGCAGTAAGGGGACCAGGAAGAACCAATTATAACCTTAACAATCAAAACCAATGGTTCACCATATAAAAGCCCCAGAATACCTGAAAAAAAGGGGTGGGGCGAAGTGGAGTTTATGGCACACTCATAATACCCATTTTAAAGGTGAGTACTCACAAAACAGTATTATTCTAAGTGTGCCATACACTCCACTTCGATCTTCATGACATGTGGGACATCCAATAGCAGCATCCGTCATGGGTGGGAACCAGAAACAGTAAAGAATGTACCAACTCAAACCACTGCAGCCTGCAGAACCTTGCAGCCAAAAACAGCATCCGCTGAAGCCCGCACATCAACCTTGTAAAACTTGGAAAAAGTATGAACGGAGGACCAAGTAGCAGCCTTACAAACTTGTTCAACAGAAGCCTGGTGCTGCCAAACCTTTCCTGGACCCGCAGGGCACTATGAAAAAAGCGTCCGTCTTGAGGAAGGAAGAAGTAGTCACCAAACAGTACTTCACACAACGAACAACATCCAAATTGTGCAGAACCCTCTCCTTGTCATTGTTAGGCTTAGGACACAAGGAAGGGAGAACAATATCCTGATTGAGGTGGAAAGCAGACCCCACCTTAGGAAGGAAATCCGGCTTAAAACGAAAAACCACCTTATCCTGGTGTCTCTCAAAGTAAGGGGCCTGAATCGACAGAGCTGCCAACTCAGAGACACGCCGAACAGAGGTAATAGCCACCAAGAAAGCAACCTTCTGAGTGAGAACCGAAAGAGCAATATCCTGTAGCGGCTCAAAAGGAGGACCCTGCAGAGCCGAAAGAACCAAATTCAAATCCCAAACAGGAACCACAGCCTCCCGCGGGGGCCGCACATGCGCGACCCCTTGTAAAAAGGTCTTAACCAGCGGGTGTAAGGCAAAAGAACTCTGGAAGAAAACCGACAGAGCAGAAACCTGTCCTTTCAAAGTACTAAGCTGGAACCCAAGATCCAGATGAAGAAACTCCAAAATCCTGGGTATCGAAAACACCCTGCAAGGCAAGGCCCTAGCCTCACACCAATCAATATAGGACCTCCAAGTCCTATAGTAAATGCCAGAAAAGGACCGCTTCCTAGCCCTAATCAAGGTCTGAACAACAGCCTCAGACAAACCTTCCTCTTTCAAAATGAAGGTTTCAGCAGCCAAGCCGTCAAAGCCAGCTTTTGTAAATTGGGGTAAAGTAGTTGACCCTGAGATAGCAGATCCGGCAACAAGGGAAGCCGGTACTGGTCTACGGCCAGCCTTACAACATCTGCGTACCAAACCCTTCTTGGCCACCTTGGAGCCACCAGAATCGCTGGTGCCCCTTCTAGAACCAGTTTGCGAACTACCTTGCCCAGCATGGAGACGGGCGGAAACAGGTACAGAAAACCCAGATCCTTCCAAGCAAGGGACAAGGCATCCACTGCCAGAGATAGAGGATCCTGAGACAGAGACACAAAGACCGGAAGTTTGTGATTGTGCCTCGAGGCAAAGAGATCCACCTCCGGAGTCCCCCACTTGCGGCAAAGATCCAGAAAAACCTTGGGCGAGAGGCTCCCCTGCTCAGGGAATCCGCCTCCGTGTTCTCCACTCCCGGAATGTAGACTGCCGAAATGCAAGGAACATTGCTCTCCGCCCAGTGCAGGATCAGAGAGACTTCCCTGAGGGCACTCCTGCTGCGAGTCCCTCCTTGGTGATTGATGTAAGCTACCGTCGTTCGGTTGTCTGAACGAACCTGAACCGGAAGACCCTGTAAATGTGAGGTCAGCCGAGCCAGAACCAGTCGGATGGCTCTGAGCTCCAAGACATTGATGGGGGTGTGAGCCTCCTGAGGACCCCACACCCCGCTGAACTGATGACTTTTCCAATAACCTCCCCAGCCCGACATGCTGGCATCTGTGGTAACCGTCTCCCAACAAGGGACCAGAAAGGATCTGCCCTTCAACAGATTGCTCGATTCCAGCCACCACCGAAGGGACTGCCAAACCCTGGGAGACATCCTGAAAGGTTGATCCAATGACTGCGGACACCTGTCCCAATGCGTCAATAGGTGAAGTTGAAGAGATCTCATGTGAAACTGTGCAAACGGTACCGCCTCGAAGGAGGATACCATCAAGCCCACCAGTTTCATCCCGTCGGATAGAGGGACAAGGATTGGCCAGAAGAAGGTGGATCAGACCCTGAATCCCCTGCACCTTGGTCTGGGGCAGAAACACTCTGGCCAGAATGGTATCCAGATTCATGCCCAGAAATGAAATCACATGAGACGGAGAGAGAGAAGACTTGGAGCGGTTGATCACCCACCCGAACAGGGTCGACACCACCTGGTGGGTGTCCAGCTCCGCCTGACAGAGGGAAGAAGCTGAGATCAACAGGTCGTCCAGATAAGGCACAATGCGAATGCCCTGAGCTCTGAGCAGAACCATAATTCCCGCCAAGACCTTGGTGAAGACCCTTGGCGCCGAGGTCAGTCCGAAGGGAAGGGCTACAAACTGAAAATGTTGATCCTCCACCGCAAACTAGAGGAATCTCTGATGTGCCTGAAAAATCGGAACATGCAGATACGCATCCTTGATGTCTATGGATGTCATAAAATCCCCTTGGCGAAGGGAATTGATAGCTGAGCGCAGAGTCTCCATGCGGAACTTTTTGGCTCTGATAAACCTGTTGAGAAACTTGAGATCTAGAATGGGTCTCACCGAACCCTCCTTTTTGGGAACCGTGAAAAGGTTGGAGTAGTAACCCCTGCCTCTCTCTGACGGAGGCACCGGGCATTTAACCCCCATGTCCAGGTTTTTTACTGCTAACAGGAGCCCCTGTGCAGCCTGAGGGTCCGAGGGCACCCAAGACCTTAAGAATCTTGGGGGCGGCCAGTACTCGAACTCCAGTTTGTACCCGGAGGAGACCACTTCCAAGATCCAATTGTCTCAGACCTGGAAGAAGAGCCGCAGCCGCCCCCCCACCCATGCGGGTGAGGGCGCCCCTTCATTGCTGAGCCGGTTTAACGGCAGGCTTGGAACCCCAGGCAGCCGCGGGACGTGCCCAACCTCTGCCCCTGTTCCAGGGCGAGCCCCTGACACCTGAGAAGGCCAAACCCCTAGCCGCTCTGGCCCCTCGAAAGGAAGGAGTGAACGAGCCAGCCCCCCTGAAAAGGGGCAGCGCTGTTTCTTCCGCTGAGGTAACTTACCTCCTTTAGCAACAGCATCCAATTTATCTCCAAACAGCAGCGTACCCAAGAAGGGAAGAGCTGTGAGCGACTTCTTGGCCCCAACGTCCGCCGTCCCCTGGCGGAGCCAGACAGATCTGCGCATAGCCACCAGTAAGGCTGAAGTCCTACCACACACAATAGAATCTTCCATAGCAGCCATGACAAAATCCATGAACAATTCACATCTCTTAAGGGTAGCGAACTCAGCGCAAGCTGGATCAAACTGAGCGTCATTCAGCCAGTCCCTGATAAGAGACCTGGAAGCAAGCGACACCAGGGCAGATGTACAAACAGGCCGCAGGGCCGAGCCCACTCTGGCAAATGCGTGGCATGCCATCTGATCAAGGCGCTTATCCTCGCCATCCTTAAGGGAAGTGGCGTCAGGGGTGTTCAGCACAGAAGAGTTGGTCAAACCTAAAACTGGCGCGTCGGCCTTGGGAGGAGAAGACCAGCGCTTAACCGCCTCCACCGGGAAAGGATACTTCTTATCCCATCCCTGAGGAACACCAGGAAGCCGACTGGGCGGTTCAATATCCAACACCTCCAATAGATGTGACAAAACAGTGGCCGTATCTACGGCATCCCCCAGCGCCTGCCCGACATCGGCATCCCCAGACTGAACATAATCAGTCTCTATTTCCTGATGCAATTCCCCCTCCTCTAACGGGGAATAATCTGACAAATCAACGGAATTGTCGTCAACATCCCACAATGGCTGGGCCGACGACAAATGTCTCTTTTTAGCCTGGGCCTTCAGCACAGCAATCCAAAATGGCCCCTGAGAAGTGCCTTGCAGAAAGACAGGAAGAGAAGGGGGAGGGCGGGCCAGCGCCCCCCCTCCCAGCAACGCGGATCCCAAGGATTGAGCCACAGAATCGCGCCAAAGAAGGGGGCGGAGCTACTGCGGCCGCGCCGAGAGCCCGGCCCCGCCCACCTCCCTGAACACAGCCTGAGGGGGAGAAGCTCCCCAGGCTAAATCAAGGCACCAGATATGGTCCTCAGAAGTGAAAAACATCCGGTCAGTCACACACACACACAGTGAAACACACACACCCACACACACAGGGGCATAGGAGAATGAAACCGAAATAATGGCCAGGCAACCCCCCCCCAGAGGGGAGTAAGGGACCCAGAAGGGGGGGAACCCTGCCAGAATCTGGCCATAAGCATAGAGGGACGGGGCATCCCACACCAGGATCACCAAAACCTGGGTAACCGCCTACCCATTAGGGAGGTCTCACGGTGGAGCAATGCTCCTTCCACCTTCACCAGGACCCGCAGCCTAAGCTGGGAGGCTCAAATAGGGGCAATTTAGGGACAATAGACGGCCGGGCGTGAGCCCGTCTTACCTGTAAGTAAAGAAGTCTTCATCTTCTGTCTTGTCGCCTTCCCTGCAGAGAAGGAACTGGGAAATTGGTGGGAGGTCCCAGGTATATATGGACCGGGAGGGGCTTTCTTTTTTGCATATTCATCTCTGCAGAAGTTCGCCCTCTACTGGAGATTACCCACATGTCATGAAGATCGAAGTGGAGTGTATGGCACACTTAGAATATAGAACATGAAGAGAGAATTTACTCATAGCTTTGTGGCATGGTTAATGCACATGCAGAATTGTGGTGCATGTGTCCTTGAATTATACACCCATGAATAAATGTCTGCATGCACCATGATTCAGAACGGGCAGGGGAAAATTTCCATCCCGTGTTGAATTGACCCTAATGTATTTATGTTAACAATGTACACCAAAGTGGTAGTCTGATGTACAAATCAGTGACGTCTTGACTCTGGCTTGCTAGTCAACTGATTGGCTAAGGCAAAGATGAAAGGTTTAATCCCTTCTGCATTAATTCAAACTCTTCAGATAAGGGAGATCACAATCTCGTGGTCCTTTAACTAAAGGGTTACTGTCAGTGTTCTCAGGAGAGGTCATTACTGCTGTTTGATTTAGCCAAAGCAGCTAATGTGTTCACCTGTTACAGTGGAAGGATTCTGGGACTTGTAGTCAGAAATTATACGAAGAGCTTTACTTAAGGCCAGGAAAGCCGCTCCCCCTTTAACAACACACATCCACAGGAATATAAGAAAATTGGAAGCAGCAAAACAAAAATGTTTATTTTACATCCCATAAGAGGAAGATAATAGGGTTGATTCAGAGCCTTCTATGTTCCATCTTGTTTTTTGTTTAAATGTGAACATTACACATAGCTTTCGTTAAAGTGGACCTTTTATGTTTCCCACACCCTGTACATACAGATTGCTCACATTAAGAATCATCCTACCTGCACTTGCTGCATGTTATGAGCCTTTAAACATCCAAGATGGCGTCTCATGGTGTATCAGGCAGCCTGCAACCAGGAAGTGTTTTCTGACTGTGTCGCTCTGCATTCTGGGATTGCTGTTCTTTCCCTGACCCCAGCTCTGCTCTGTCTGTGCAAAGCACACTTTATCCCGCTCTCTACTCCTCAGTGTGTGATGCTTTTGTGGCAAGATGGCGACGCCCGTATCCTGAACAGAGTTGAAGCCCAGCGGAAGGAAAGGATAATAACTGACTAAAAACTTAAAATATATTAATTTTAGATTCTAGGGAATAGTTTTTCAAGGGTCTGGGCTTTTCATTAAATCATGCTGAAGGTCCGGTTTAAGTATATGTGCATTCGCATGATTCAAAGCCTCCATCGGCAGCATTTCGTTCTGTTTTCGTAGCTACTTAAGCTGTCAAGAACGCTCTGAGTACTGCGCTCAAGGCCTATTTCACAGATGACACTTTCGTATACGTTGAAGCGAAACACTCATCTCCTAGCGTTTTTATGGCTTTTTTTGCACATTTGTTACCTTGCAACAAAATGTTTCAGTGTCCAACGAGTTCTTACTAGTTCCTATAAGAAAAATCAAGCTGTTCATTTGGCCCCTAAATTCCGTAATATTTAAATTTTTGTGAAATTTATACATTTTTAGACGCTGGCTTGTACGTATATGCAGATTTTTATTTCACTGTTTCCTATACCTTGGCCCTTCTAGCCCATTACTTTTTTTTTATATTCTTTATTTAGAGATTTTACAGTATTATAACATACGAACACACATTGGGGCGAACAGTACAGAGCACAAAAGGAGTGGGGGGGCTCATGAAGATCCATATCCATATCTCCACACCAGTAGCCACACTTAACCACGGGACCTTCAAGTGGGAAAGGCGCCAATTCCCTCATGTCGAGCAGAGCCACAAGCCCTCCCCAAGGAAAGGTAACTAGACGTACAAGGGGGGCCGGGTTGGGGTAGAAAGACAACAGGATAATGGGGGAAGGGGAGAGGGGGGAAAGGGGAGGGGGAGCAGGAGATAGTAAGGGAGAGGTAGGTGTGGCGTGCGGGACAGGGCACCAGGCCGAGCACCTCCCTCCACCCGCCCAGGTCAGACCCTCCACAGGGTGGGGCAAGACACATCCCGCCTGAGTGGAGCATGACCACGAGAGACACCGCCACGGACACTGTATCAAGCCAATTACTCAAACAAATTAAGAAACTCCTCGTAAATCAGCCAAGGTAGCCAAGTAACTCTGTATTGCTCATCTCTGTCATGTAGAGCCAGTGTTAGGTCCTCCATTTCCCTGACATGCATAACTTCTTTCACCCAATCCCTGACGGAGGGAGCTTTCTTCTGTTTCCAGAATCTAGGTATCCCCTGTTTGGCAGCGTTCAACAAGTGGACCAGTAAAGTTTTTTTATACTTTCCGGTCGGGGTCTTCGTGGAATGGAGCAGAATCTGCGCCGGATCGCCCTGCAATTGTGCCCCTGTCAGCTGAGCCACAATGCGCAGTACCGCCCCCCAGTATTCCTGGATTCTGGAACACTGCCAGAATAAATGAAATAAGGTCCCACGCTCCCCTCCACACCTCCAACAGCTCGTGTCCGCCATGCCGAACATCTTGCCCAGTCTATCAGGGGTATAATACCAGCGTGTCAACAACTTATAATTGACTTCCTGGGTTTTTGTGGCCACCGAGGACTTATGCATCAAGGTTGCTATCTTGGTTCTCACCTAAGGGTCTACCCAAGTCCAATTCCCACTCTTTCCAAAAAGTAGGTGGGATCACTTCCTGTCGGATGAGGAGCGAGTACAAATAAGAAATCAGATGAGGCTGCGGTAGCCCTGCCAGACAGAGCTTCTCAAAATCTGTATGGCTCCTGAAATTCTCCTTTCGGAAGCCTATTCTGGATAGAACCGACTGAAACCGTAGGAGAGTCCAAGGATCTAGGTTTCCGTTCTCAAATTGAGCCCTCAGCTCCCCCAGCGCGGCCCAGCCCCCCTCAGACAACAAGTCACACCCTCTTAGCTGGCCTATCTTCCCCCACTCTCTGAGATCCTTTCTAGTACAGTTTGGCATAAGCTGCAGGTTATCCAATAATGCCACCAAGCCGAGACATCCAGGGGGGCAGGAGCCAGGGCGTGCTCAAGTTGGACCCATCTCTTCATCTCCTTACACGTGTGCCACTCGCAGACTCTTTGTAAATGGGAAGCCACCCAATACGACTGGACATCCGGCATTGCCATACCACCTGAACGCTTGGGCCTAAACAATACCTGCCGACGGAGCCTAGCCTTCTTCTTCTGCCACACAAATCCCATTAGAATTTTCTCCAGCTCCCTGAAGAAGCGGGTAGGTATCTTAATCGGGAGTGCTTGGAACAGGAACAGCAATTTCGGCAGGATCGACATTTTAATTATATTCACCCTGCCCATCCACGAAAAGGTAGGGGTGTCCCATCTATCCAGGTCAGCTTTAATTCTCTGAAACAGGGGCAGGAAGTTCAATGCAAAAATGTTCGTCAGGCGGTTTGGCAACTGTGTTCCAAGGTACGCTATCGAACACTTAGCCCATTTGAAAGAAAACGCCTGTTGAACATTCCTGGCCACGTCCCCCGGGAGAGAAATGTTTAACGCTTCAGACTTTTCAAAGTTAGCGGAGAGATGGCCATTTACTTTAACTCTCGTGCAGGGTACCGTGTACAAGGCTTCAATAAGTTTCCTGATGTTATTCCCCAGGCCCATATGTCTAAGGGTTTCACTCAAAAAAGGCCACCCCACCCTATCAAAGGCCTTCTCCGCATCCGTGGACAAAACCATCATTGGTACCCCCGAGGTCTGTGCGGAATATATTACACTGAGCGCCCGGACCACATTATCCCTGGCCTCTCTTTCCAGCACAAAACCCGTTTGGTCCAAATGGACCACTTGGGCCACCACCGGGGCCAGTCTATTGGCCAGGATCTTGGCGTACAGCTTCAGGTCAGTGTTGAGGAGAGAGATAGGGCGATAGCTCTTACACAACAGAGGATCCTTCCCCGCTTTATGCAAGACTGAGATGTGAGCCTCGAGGTCCCTGCCTGAGAAGGCACCTGGCGCCTCTGGGTCTGTAATGGTGTTCCATGCCCTAACCATATGGGGGCCAAGAATAGAGATGAAAGTCTTATAGTATTGAACCGAATAACCATCGGGTCCCGAGGCGTTTCCCGATGGGGTCTGCTTAAGCGCCTCCAACAACTTCCAAGGAAGCCGCCACCTCCTCCGACACCGTAGGCATGCTCGATCCCTTTATATATTCCTCAATCTTATTCAAGTGCGTCCGCGCCATTGCCCCCCCACCGAGGTTGTACAAGCTCTTCTAGCCCATTACTTATTGCTGTGCCAATTCTCTTCTGTTCCTAAGTACTTAGCATGCATTCTTCTTTTCTTCTTCCTAGTTGTATATTTGGGATGCCCACATGGATGTAATGTAAACATTACTCTGATTGTTAATTATATTAAATGAAAGACAACACAATGTTATTTAATTCTGTAATTGTTTTATACCTAATGATTTTTTTTGATTGTTAAAGATTACATTTATTTTTTATAAAATTATAAAAATAAAAACATTAAAAAATTGGTAACATTTTAAAAATATTTACAAATGTTTTTGGCCATGTTTAAAAGAAGGTGTCAGGCTCCCAGCGCCTGTGTTAAAGTGGAGCAGGCACCGCTCCAATACAGCAATTTTCCTTCTCATAAATGAAAATGGCAATGCAGTCACAAAATCCTCAACCAGGCAAAAACGTTGGATGCTGGAAACTCTCGCCAAGGGTCACACCGCCACATCATGGTAGGACTCTATTCCATTTGCCAACACACCACAAAAGCACAAACTCACCAGGAAATAGAACCGTAAGTGGAACCGAAAATATCCCATTTTATTAGCCTCTCTCGCAAGCGTAATCAGGGCTCTGAATCATGCACAAACCCTCACAAATTACGGCTTATATGCATAAATGCTAAAAAAAAAATCAAGCAATTACACATTAGAGACGCTAACGCAAAAAGGCTTAGACCCAACCATGAAAACACTAATACAAAGAAAAAAATTCCCAAGAAACTCAAAGATGGACCTAAACATTACACATACTTATGCTTTTTCATGTGTAAGTGCAGGTAAAAGAGGCTGTGAATGGACCTTAATAAGGCTGAACAACAAAAACCTGACAAGTGGAGGCAGTGTACCAAGGCCTGATACACCCATTCCATTGTAGTGAATGAAGAGGACTTGGCCACACCCCTATGACTGATGGCAGGGAGGCACGATTGCTACATGGAATCGGGTGTGTTGTTGACTCCACTGAAATCAGCAGCAGGGGACAAAAGTTGAGTACCCTTTTGTTTTTTTTTTTTATTTGAGTGATCAACCCAATTTGAAGGGATTGCCTGGCACTTCTTTTTTTTAGCCTACATATGCCCTTTTACATTAATGTTCTCATAAATCCTCACCCACCATGTTTGTTAAAACTTTACCTGCCTCCATCAATAGACATTTACCTACAGTACCAATGCCTCTGCTGTTTTAATGGCCTCTGCTGTTTTAATGGTTACCTTTGTTTCAGTTAATAGTTTGTGTTTTTTCTCTTGTATTCTGTACTAAAAAGTATTAGAAGCTGTGTTTATATTAATAGCTAAAAGTCTTATGTGTGGGGGGGGGGGGTTGCAGTGTAAGGTGATTCATTTTTGGCTTTTAGGCATCGCGGATGGCGTTACAGTGTAATATAAAAGTGATTCATCTTAAAGGTGTTCTTACAGATTGGTAATGCCAATGTATCATTCACAATCCGGTGTCTCTGTTTACTTCTCTCTATGTATGCTCCACCCGAACATTCCAGCACCCAAAGGTAGACTGAGGACAGGCTGCGTGTTACAACTGCCAGTGACTAATGCAAATACACTGACACTAATGCTCCACCCTCTCCATTACAATAACTGGGCTGCTACATCCTGTGATTTCCATTGCAGATATTACCCAGTAAAATCCTATCTGAAGGAAGAAAATAAACACAGATGAGAGGCGAGGCAGTCCTGATACGGCTACAGTATGAGGACAATAGGCTCGATTCAGAGAGACAAAAAAATACTTCCGTTTTAGTGCCGATCTGTTTTTTTTTTTGGAAATGTTTCCGCTCTCGTATGAGTGTGCGAGCGATTCTATGCATGCATTGAAAACCTTCTGTAAAGTTTCCATCCGTTCGTACAGCAGATTACAAATACGAGGATGTAATTTTCCATCGTGACTTTTCCGTTTCATTTTCACGTTACAACATAGGCTTTCGTTTTTGCCCTTTCCCCATCGTATCCTCCCATGAATCCTTTACATTTCCCGTTAGATTCTGTTTCCCTTTTTCAATAAATAATCGTCCAGACGGAAATCCTTACGATCTTGCGCCTGCGCACTACAAACGTGACTCATTAAAGTGCTCGCCTACATATTTGCCACCCTCACTTCTACTACAATGTTTAGCTAAATCATTTAGCGCTATCCTTAAAGCTCACCCAAACCACTTAGCACTATCCTCCATCTTCCCTTTTGGACCCTTAAAGCTCACCCAAACCACTTAGCACTATCCTCCATCTTCCCTTTTGGACCCCTAAAGCTCACCCAAACCACTTCGCGGTTAGGTTCTTCTTCCATTTTAGCCCCCTAAAACTTTCCCAAATCACTTCTCGGTCATGTGAATATTCATCTTTAAATATTTCTGGGCCCATTAGTTTTGTGTTAATGTATTTTGTAAATGAAATGACACTGTAACATTTTTTTTATTCCATCATAAAATATAACAATTTTAAAAATTTTGAAAATTTCACATTTTTACAACTATAAAAAACAAAATACATAGCAATGGCAGGCCACAGAACATTATTCTTCATCTGTGGTCCCCAACAAGTCGCGCAGCTCCTGCATCTCGCCCACCAACTGAAGGATCCTGACACTGAGTTGTGCCACTCTGGCACGTGTGGTCCCTGTTAAAAAACGTAAATTAAAGTATTGGTATAACCTTGTTGGGGTCATACTGCAGTGCCCCCCCCCCCCCCCCGTATGGTCCAAACACCTAAATATGGACTTCAAAAGCCAGAGAGCCCTCGCCACCACGCCCCAGGTTTTGCATAGTGCCCGATTAGAGAACCCCTGGCCCGCATTCTGCAGGCAAAGAACGGGCATCAGGAGCAAGGGCAGGAGTGGATATCCAGAATCCCCTGAAAGAATGTAAAACTACTAACATAAAATACACGTTCTAAGCTACAATATTGTTTAACATGTCATAAAGGGCTAAAACTAGCCATAGGTTAAGACATAAGTCATCAACTATATTAATTGCCATACAGTGAAAATGGATTGATGGAATGTGAGCAAACTTACCCAGCAGCCATCCACCAGATAATTCTCCTGACTCAAACTGACGAAATAAGCCGGAGCTCTGCAATATATAAGCATCATGGGACGACCATGGATGCCCTGCAAGAACACTGAGGAATCGCATAGCTGGACCAAACACTGATTGTATGTTGTGCGAGTGGCACATCTTGCGGTTCCTGCAACCAAATATAAAATAATTACACAAAGCAAAGGTAACCGACTAAAACAATAACTCCTACAACAAATTAAGATTCAAGTTCAACAATCCAAATATAATTCACAAAGGACAAAAGTCTAAAAAAATATAGCAATTATATGGATGTGTGGGAAAATAAATGTTTACATGCTAAGGACTAATTAAGGTCAGCATTAAAATGCTTCGATAAGACATACATGAAATGTATTGATTCAGGTATGCATTGCTATACAATTTATTATTTCCGATTTGGATTGGAAAATGTTCCGAACTTCCGCAAAACCGGTTTCCTTTGGATCATCGAAAGATCATATACGTATTTGTTCGAATGTTCGTGCGAGTAGAAAATGGACGAAAAAAAGCAAAAAAAAGACTAACACCCACCCAAACTTTCACAGACAGCTACGGAAGTCCGGACGAATGTGTCTTTGAATCGAGCCTAATGTGTCCATACTACTAACAATCCATATATGGGATAAATCAGATATTACAGTAGACCAAAGCCTTGCTGGTGATCCCATGACGCAGATTTGGCTCTCTTCCAATCAGCTTTTTTGGCCACATATATAAATGAGCTGCTAAAAAGTTTGAATAGGAGCATAGCCAGCAGCTATCCATCACACACAGCTATTCAGTTAAGGCAGGTGTAGGCACGCATAGGCCTAGAGGGATGCAGGAGATGCTACCACCACCCATGCAGTGTGAGATCGTTGGTAAGGTATGTATAATAGACGACAGACAGGTGGGGTGGCATGCTGATTCGGGATTATTTAAAACCCAAGAGTTTTACTTCTTTGGGTTTTGTTCCTGCCTGATGGACCATTCTAATTCAGCATTCCCAGCTGTGTTTATCCCCTGCATCACTAAAAAATAAACTCAGTCGCCTGCCGATCAGCCAATCATTGGTGCTCGCTCGATTCAGCTGGAAAGCTGTGGGCATGCTGGTGGCAGACACCTGACGAGGGTACATGTCCCAGGGATGAGGCCGCGACAGGCTCTGGGAATAGGTAAGTAAATCAGGCGATCCAGCACCCAAGAGTCTTATAAAGCTTGATTCAGAGCCCTGAATAAAAATCTAATTTTGGTGAGAGAGAAAAAACTCGCCAGTGTGAATTCTTGCAATCTCGCCTAATTCAAAGCTCATTCTGAGATGATTTCATTCTAACTTCTATCAGAGATTTTACAACTCGAACCTGTGTTGCCCTCCACTCTAAATGCTGGCGAAGCATTGGTTTTTGCCACTTTTACCTTAAACTGGTAACAAAAAAAGTACAATTTCCATTACCCACACTGCTAATGAGCATGGTGGTGTGGATAAGCCTGGAAGCCAATAACATGGGCCGGTGCTGGGCACTAGACCTGTGCTTTAGGGCATAAAGGCTTGTAATGGCCAGGGGGCTCTGTAATTAAAAGCCCCTATGCTTGGTTTGCCGGGTTGGTAAAGGGGGGACCCCAGGCATTTTTAGAAATTAGCCACGCCCCCACATGTGTCAAACATAAAAAATGTTTGTGGTCCCCCCTTTATGCTATGGGCCACAGGGCTCATCCACACTACCATGCCCCTTGATGATGTGAGTAATGGAAATTCAACTGGTATAGGGGTCACAAAAAATACCCTATTGACGTCCCACTGGCATTTAAAATGGAGAGGCACATGTTCTCCGCCATCATCCCGGCCCCGCCAGGGAGACGCCTTTTATACTGAGGGGTGTGGCCAATCTGAGATCTTCCCATGTGACTTACACATCACAGGAGGGGAGGAGAATGGTGAGGGTTTCTTAAGAAAGTACTAAAATGTAGTCATGTGGGAGAAATCCAGCCCTGAGCTCAGTCCCTCACTGGCTAGCAAGAATGAAAGAAGGGGGGACCTGTGTCTCCCCATTTTCCAGGCGGTGGCAGAGGAGCTCAGAAGAGCCCCGAAGATGAGGGGAAGGCCTGAACACAGGTGTCGGACTGGAGGAAGACACTGCGCACTGCAGGGACCGGTAAGCATCTAAATTTAGAACAATAACATTTTGTGTGGTGTCCTTTATTTTGCTTACTGGGGGGAACTGGACCCCTATACCAGTTCTTCTGTCACCTGCATCAGAAACCAAAGGTATGCTGCCTCTCCAGCTTTTATGCTAACAGACTGAAAATCCCTTTTTCACACAGCAGACACGGAACAAGACCCGGGAAAATCAAAATCCCCAGTTTTGTTACACTTTAAAATCATTGTCCAGGCACACTCAAAAGTATTCCAGTTTTCCCATCCCTTTTTGAAAATGAAGCTATGGTATATTTCCAGTAATTATAAAATAAAGTTTCACCTCTACATCACTTACAAAGATATCTGCTCTTTTAATTGAGCTCTTTAGATAAGACTTGAATTCTTAGTGTGTAAGAATCATGCCCCGGTGTCCGTGACCCCCTGTGCCCTCACACAGCTGTCACAACGCATACTGACCAGGAAGAAGCCGCAGTTATTTGCTGTGAAAATAACATGCCTCGCTGTGGATTCTCAGTTGGGTCTCAGCTAATGCCGCTAGAACGTCAACACACACGCCCTGCCATGGCTTTATTGTTCTTTATTATTATTATCTTCTTTTACCAAAGCTTTATAAATCTGGCAGTTCTAAAGGATGGGGCTGAAATCATAGCTGGGATTTTTTGTAAATTATAATTTTAGTATATGCAAAATAAAACAAAATGGCTGGTTCCAAATAATTAATGTGCCTGTATACCCCGTAAATGACATAAAACCACAAGTGATCATTTGTGTACCTGCTTTTATGTCTATCATATTACACCAAACCACATGTAACATCTGAATGACCAATGTGGGCACGCTGACAGTTAGAGCTGAGTAGGGCAGGGGTACGTTTGCCGTTTCTCGGTTCCTTAGCCGTTGTGCGGCTAGCAGAGCTGAATAGAGCCGAGCACACAGCCAAAAAGTGAACTTGGTTTCAGTCGTGTCTGCTCCGTGGGAATGCCAGGAAGGTGAGTGGAACAAGTGAACTGTTGGGATACACACAGCAGGGCATCCCAAATCAAGATGCCCCACCTTAGAGAAACAACATCCGGGAGAGTGAAATTCCCACATGCTATTTCTCTTTAAAACTAAATAGTATTGTCACACAAATCCTGAAAGTAGATAATGAACAAAGTCTTAGAAAAGAGGAGACCCAATTAAAGCTTTCAAATATGTTAAAGGGTTAAACCGGACCAACACAACAAACAGTGCTCATATGCCTCTTCCCCAGGGCAATTTACATTGCTGCACATAAACATTCATTTACCCTTTTCCAACTCTTGCTGAGGTAAATTTTAAAAACAAGATGGAGGCTCATGCATTTGCAGGCCGCCTGCAAACAGGTGCAAACACAAGTGCTGTCAGTTATGTCAGTTGGAAGTGGAAGCTCCAAAATGGCCACTACCTTTCTTTTCCAACTGTGCCAGGCTGTTGGTCCGGTTTAAATAAGGTTCAAGAAGGAAGTGGTAGAACAAGGGGAACAACCTGAAGTTAGTTGGGGGAAAATCAGGAGCAATGTCAGAAAATAAATGTCAGTTGTTGCTTGGGACAAACAGGAGTATTTAGTAGCTACTCGAACAGGAGTAGTGGGAAAGTCAACAATAAGTGGGTTTACTCACGCCTGGGATAAGCATACATCTATCCTAAGATCAAGAGAACATATACATGTAAGAGCATGTGGTCTCCTCCTGCCATCACACATCTACTGTATGTCACTATCTTACACAAATTTGACAAAAAATTAGACTGGGAGAAAAATGATACAGTATCAGGTATGTGAATAGAAAAAAATATGTGAATCTTTGCATTCTGTATTTGGTATGACCTCCTTGTGCAACTATACTGCATCTAAATATTAACTGTATGTGTTGGTTAGTCTTCCTAGCCCATTCCTCTTTATAAAAAAGCTTTAGCTCTGTTATGTTGGTCTATTTCCTCCCATGAGCTGCTCGCTACTGGTAACTACCATTACTAACAGAATAGAGTGTGCACAATCTGGGGGTGCTATCTGCTATATAAGTGTTTGGATGCTCCAGTATTATTCAGCCCTTCAGCTGTCAACCTCTTGCCAGGCTCAGGTTTTAGGTGTAGTCATCACCTCTTATTCTTATATATTTAGCATATTTTTAGTATATTA
The DNA here is from genome assembly GCA_027917425.1 of Gastrophryne carolinensis. Classification (NCBI taxonomy): domain Eukaryota; kingdom Metazoa; phylum Chordata; class Amphibia; order Anura; family Microhylidae; genus Gastrophryne; species Gastrophryne carolinensis. Next base: position 167,485,633 of record CM051235.1, on the reverse strand, counting down.
AGTTGAATTATTGCATCCCTAATACTATTCGGCACACATTATTGCCTCAATTGTATTTAGGTTGGTGTAATTAGTAATATTAGTTGGCTTGGAATCCAATATATGATTCAGAGATAGTTTGATACATTTTTACATTGAATGAATTTTTTATGCAGATCTGGATCCTAGGCTGCAGTGCAGTGTATATTGATATCCATCATTGTACTTGTGTTGTGTGTTATTGTATAATTGTGATTACAGCATTGCATCTTTGTCCTTGATACGTTTTTAATCTCCTTTTAAACAGTATTGTGCGTTTTTCATGTGTTATAATAAAATAATGATGTTTTAATGAATTGATGGCTTCTACATGTATATTATTGTGGGTTGTGCTGTCTTTTGCTAGCGTACAATCTCTGTTTGGGCAGTGTCCCGTAATTACCATAACATTTCTATTACATTAGGACTGTGACTTGGGCATGCCAGAATGTTAATTTTCTTCTTATCTTCCTTATTCTTGCATCCTTTTGTAGAACGGCTTATGTTCTCAGGGTCATTGTCTTGCTGCTCCTCCACTTTATCATAATTGTGCTCACTTGGCATCTTTTAGAGAAAGGAGGCACCATTCATCTTGGGGGTTTCAGTCTTAAGTTGCCAAGCTGCATCCAACTGAGTTGAAAGACAGAAAAAAAGTTTACTGTATAAACCTTGAAAGGGACCAATTTTCCCACCAGTGCCCTGTCACATTTAGTTGCACCACTGTGCATGACCCATGTTCTCTTTAGATGCAGCTCATGGACAGATGCCCTGACATTTATTCTTAGTATACAGTATGTCCTGATCCAGAGAAGAGTCATTACTCTTGGGTATTACTCCGACAGATGGCGCTGGACTGCAGAGATAGCGAAATTGGCTCCTCCCGGCCCCTCAAATACCCGGGACCTCCCACAAATCCCCAGAATTTCTCTGCAGTCTGGACTGCGAAGGACAAGAAGATGGCTCTCTGTTCTCGCAGGTGAGCGGGGCTAATAGCCTGCGGCCCTGTAGGACTGTTCCCACCCGTTCCATTATTAATGTGCCTCCCAGCTTTGGCTGTGCTGGTCGGGTGATAGTAGGCAGCACCGCTGTCAGGTGCTTAGGAGCGCTGCTCCACCGCAATTCCCCACCAAAGGGTAGGCGGTATAGGCTTATGGTGAGCCTTATGGGATGCCCCTCCCGCACTATTGCCCCTGTCTATCGGTGGGTCCTGTTAAGTGGCCGCTGTCCCCCCTCGCTCTCCCTTGTAGCTCTCGGGGGGGGGGGGTGTTTGTATGTGTATATGCCTTGCTGCTTCACTGTATTATGTTTTGTCTGGTTGGTGTCAGTCGCCACGCTGACTTGGTTGCACTGGTTGCTTTTTTAATTTTGCTGCCGCCGCCGCCGCACGCTTCCACTGTGCTCCGCGCTTGGCGGCGTCGTTACCTCAGGCGCTGGTGCGCCGTTATTGGCTGCTTGTCACGTGTGCTGCTTCGCGCTCTTCGGGGGGGCGGGGCCCACGGTTGGCGCGTTCTGCGTCACTGTCTCTGCGGCCCGCCCCTCGAGGTATACCCAGCGCCATTTTTTTTTTTTTCTGGATTCGGCTGCTGTGTGACTGGCGTCTACCTACCGCGGTCCGTGAGTGCCCTCGCGGGCGGTTCTTTATTACCCTATGTCATTACACATGTCACTTACAGGGTTCTCTTCGCTTATTTCTTTCAGACGGGCCGACCTCTATTGGTTTCTCCCGGCCCTACTCCCTCTATTTAGTTATTAAACTTGTGAGGCCTAGTGTGTAAATTACTCCCACTTCCCTAGCGGGCTATTGGGGCATCCCGGGTTGCTTTTATAGCGTGAATCCCTATCGGCCTATTGTGCCGCTATAATCACCATATGGAGGCGTCTCAGGATAATGTGCTCGGGGTTCCTTGCGGGACAAACCCGGCTGTGTGTGGCATGTGGGGTGTCCCCTACTAGTGCTGACAATGTGCGGGTCTGTGTACCTTGTGCCCAGCAGGTGCTTGCGCTGCAGCCTGGTTTACCAGTGGCTGGGCCTACTCCACGTATGGCGTTACCTACTCCCCCAAGCTTAAATTTGACTCCCATTGAGTTGCATACCAGTGGGGATTTTCAGCCTGTGACTCCCAGACTGGCTAGTGTTGAGAAGTTGCTTGCTAATACCTTGGCGCGTAAGGCCTCTGCTAAAAAGCGGCACTTGACGTCTGATGCCACTCTTTTACCTATGGAGGTTGATGAGTTTTTGGAACTGTCTGGCTATACCCCTTTGGAAGAAGGGGAGTTATTCTCTGACTCTGAGTCATCTGATGAGAGGCCCAAGGGTCATGATGATTCTGGCTCTGACCCCTGGGCCCCAGTTGATACTGATAGGCTGTTAGCTCAGATTTTTGAGGTACTGTCTATCTCTCCCCCAGTTGCGGCCCCCAGGCAGCAGGGGGAATTGTTTCATACTGCTAAGCCACGTTTAGAGTTTCCTGAGCAAGCCCATTTTAATAATCTCATGCTCAGGGAATGGGAGCGCCCCAGCAGGCTTCTCGGTGTACCTAAGAGTTGGGATAAGAGGTATCCCTTTCCTGCTGAAGTGGTGAAGCGTTGGTCATCCCCTCCTGAAGTGGATGCCCCGTTCCTAGGGTTATCTAACACCTCTGTCATGCATTCCCCTGACTCTACTATGCTTCGGGATGGTGAGGACCAGCGTATTGATCAGCTGGCATCCCATGCCTTTGCATGTGTGGGGACGGTGCTGCACCCGGTCTGTGCCTCTGCCAGTACGGCTGTGGCTATTAGGACCCTGCTTAGAAGTATCCTAGATGCCCTGATAATGTGTCTAGTGAGGAGTTTAATGCACTCTCTCGTTGTGAGGTTTTTGTGACTTATGTCCTCTCTGCCTTGGATGATACCATTAGGATGTGTGACAGAACCTCTGCCCTGGTGGTGGCTATACGCCACTCGGTTTGGCTGCGCCAGTGGGCTGCTGATAACGCTGCCAAGAAGGCTCTCACTGGTTTTCCCTTCAAAGGACTACGCCTGTTTGGGGACCGCCTGGACCTGTTTGCTAAGGGAGGCAGGTCACCCCAGCGCAGGCGGCAGTCTCGGCCCTTTCGGGGGCAGGGCTCCTTTTCTTCCCCCTACCGTGGTGCCAGACAGGGGAGGGGGGTCTCCCTTACCGGGGCCCGAGGAGATTTCTGGGGTATGGGCAGAGGCCGTGGTTGCCCTGGCTCCTCCTGGGGCTCCAAGCTTAAGTCTTCTCCCAAGCCCCCTCAGGCATGAAGGGGCGCCCTCACCCATCTGGGTGGGGGGACGGCTTCAGCACTTTGCTCCTGTCTGGAGGGTTCATGTCTCAGACCGGTGGATTCAGGAGGTAGTGTCCTCCGGTTACATGATTTGCTGCCTGGCCACCCCCAAGATTCAGCAAATCCCGGATTTCTCAGGACCCTGTGTCACCTCAGGCTCTAGTTCTGGCGAGGCGAAGCCTTCTGGAGCTGGGGGTCATTTGTCAGGTCCCCTTACGAGAAAGGGGCAAGGGGTTCTATTCCAACCTTTTCACTGTGCCCAAAAGAGATGGGTCAGTCAGGCCCATCCTGGACTTGAAGATCCTCAACAAATTTGTCAGGTGCAGGCACTTTGCATGGAAACTCTGCGCTCTGCCATCAGTTCCCTGCGTCCAGGGGACTTCATGACGTCTGTGGACATCAAAGATGCTTACCTTCATATTCCTGTGTTTCCAGGTCATCAAAGGTTGCATCAATTTGTGGCATTGCCCTTCGGTCTCATTTCAGCTCCCAGAGGGTTCACCAAGGTGCTGGTAGGAGTGATGTCTCTGCTCAGATCTCAGGGCATTCGCGTGCTGCCCTATCTGGATGACATTCTCATCAATTCCCAGTCGCTCCAACAGGTAGCGCTGGATACTCAGCTGGTAGTGTCCACCCTGGAGTCATTTGGCTGGGTGATCAACCATCCCAAGTCTTCCCTGTCTCCCTGCTTGGTGACACCCTTCCCGGGTATGAATCTGGATACTGTTCAGTCAAGGATTTTCCTTCCTCAGCAGAAGGTGGACAGTCTGCTAGTGCAGGTTCAGTTCCTTTTATCTTGCCCTCATCCTTCCATCAGGCAGGGAATGAAGCTGGTGGGCCTGATGGTGTCGTGCTTCGAGGCGGTCCCTTATGCCCAGTTTCACATGAGGCCTCTGCAACTCCACCTCTTGTCAGTATGGGACAAGGATCCTGCGTCCCTGGACCGGGTCCTTGTGCTTTCCCCCCTGGTCAGGCGGTCCCTTTCATGGTGGCTGGACTCCTGGAACCTGTTGGTGGGCAGATACTTTCTGGCCCCCTGCTGGGAGACGGTCACCACGGATGCCAGTCTGACAGGTTGGGGGGGTTTCTGGAAGTCCCTGCAGTTCCAAGGGCGGTGGGGCCCTCAGGAGGCCCACACACCTATCAACATTCTGGAACTGCGGGCGATCAGGTTGGTTCTGACTCATTTGACTCATCACCTTCGGGGTCGGCCTGTTCAGGTACGCTCGGACAACCAGACGGCGGTTGCCTACATCAATCATCAGGGAGGGACCTGGACCAAGAGGGTCCTCCAGGAAGTGTCTCTGATCCTAGCCTGGGCAGAGGACAATGTTCCCTGCATATCAGCTGTGTACATCCCGGGGGTGGAGAATCTGCAGGCAGACTCTCTGAGCAGAGGGACCTCTTGCCTGGGAGAATGGTCCCTCTGCAACAGGGTGTTTCAATCTCTGTGTCACCGTTGGGGCCAACCAGATGTGGATCTGTTTGCGTCCCGTCACAATCACAAGCTCCCGGCCTTTGTCTCCCTGTCCCAGGATCCTCTGGCCTTGGCCACGGATGCTCTAGCAATATCATGGCAGGACTTTCAGATCCTGTATGTTTTTCCTCCATTCCCCCTGTTGGGCAGGGTTATGCGCAAGATTGCTCAGGAGGGGGTGCCAGCAATCCTGGTGACCCCCAGGTGGCCAAGAAGAGTGTGGTTCGCAGACGTGGTGCAGCTGGCAGTAGATCAGTACGCTCTGCCCAGGGTGCCAGACCTGCTCACTCAGGGTCACTTACGCCATCCCAATTTACAAACTCTGGCTTTTTTTTTCCTTTTTTTTTTTTTTTTTTCTTTTTTACAAACAGTCAGCAATTAAAGAAAAATTACTCCACTTCAACCAAGCGTTCCATCGTGACAATGGTACCATAGGGAGTATAGGAGTATGTTGCATCATTGTTTGTAATATGTATATAAGATTATCTAAGCCAGATGCATCACAGAGTTACTAATTCCCCCCCCGCCACCTTCTATTACCCAACCACCCTAATCCCTTTACCCCCTTCCCCCCCCCTTATAGAAAGAAAAAAAAAAAAAAACCCTGTGCTTGACCTAAGATCATAGCTGATAGACAGGCTGGTTTCGACAATTATATGGATAACTAGGAAAAGTGTAGTAACCCGATGGGGGGAAGCAAACCCTTTAGATTTAATGCAATGGGAAAGCCATCTTATAAGACAACTGGAAAATGAAATCTGTCTGGTCTCCGATTTTAAATATAGGCAGGTCTTGGATGAGGGTCTAGAAATAATTAAAAGAAAGGGACGATGGTACAAACTCTGGCTTTGACGGCCTGGCTGCTGAAACCTCCATCTTGATGGAGAAGGGGCTTTCTGCCTCTGTTGTAGATACCATGATAAAGGCTAGGAAGAAGTCTTCTTCTTCTATTTACTATAGGGTTTGGCGTGCCTACATTGACTGGTGTGAGTCTAAGTCTCTTCCCTGTCGTGTGTTCTCTATTCCCAGTATCCTGGAGTTCCTGCAGCATGGGTTGGAGCTGGGGCTCTAACTCAGTACTCTGAAGGGTCATGTCTCAGCCCTGGCTGTTTTCTTCCAGAGGTCCTTTGCCCAGCATTCTCTGATCAGGACTTTTTGCCAGGGGCTTACTCATGTGTGTCCCCCACGTAAGCCTATGTTGCCTGTTTGGGATTTGAACTTCGTCTTGTCTGCCTTGCAGGGTGCTTCGTTTGAACCTGTGCAGGGGGCTGCCCTGGCCATTGTTACTCTCAAGGTTGTCTTTTTGGTGGCTATCACCTCTGTTAGGCGTGTGTTTGTGTTGGCGGCGCTTTCCATCCAGCCCCCCCACTTTGAGAGACACCAGGACAAGGTGGTGTTTCGTTTCAAGCCAGATTTTCTGCATAAGGTCGTTTCTGCCTTTCATTTGAATCAGGAAATTGTTCTTCCTTCCTTGTGCCCTAATCCTAGTAATGCTAAGGAGAGGGTCTTGCATTCTTTGGATGTGGTTAGGTGTCTGAAGTACTATCTGGTGGCTACTGCTCCATTCAGAAAAACTGATGCTTTTTTTGTGGTTCCCTTCTGAGCCTAGGAAGGGTCTGGCTCCTGCTAAATCTGCTATCAGCAAATGGATCCGTCAGGCTGTGATTCAGGCCTACTCTGCTAAGGAGAAGAATCCTCCCTTTCGCCTTACTGCTCATTCTACTCATTGGTGCCTCTTGGGCTTTTCAGCACCAGGCTTCTGTTGAACAAGTTTGCAGGGCCGCTACTTGGTCTTCTGTTCATACTTTTTCAAAGTTTTACAAGGTTGATGTTAGGGCCTCAGCTGATGCTGCTTTTGGCCGTGAGGTACTGCAGGCGGCAGTGGTCTGACCTGTCTGTTGTTACCTTTGGGGATCCCACCCTACTTTATGGACACTGCTATTGGATGTCCCAAGAGAAATGACTCTTCTCTGGAGCAGGACATACTGTATACTAAGAATAATACAATTCTGTGATTACTCACCTGTAGAATTGATATTATGAGTATACAGTACGTCCTGCTCCACCCCACCCTTGGTTTTCCATTATCCTGGATCCCCTGTATGGTGATTGTTATCATTGTTATATTTTCTAGTTGCTTCTGTTTTTATTCTCCCAGCTTCTCGTTAACTGCTTTTCAATGCTGGGGATTTGTGGGAAGTCCCGGGTATTTGAGGGGCCGGGAGGAGCCAATTTTGCTGTCTCTGCAGTCCAGCGCCATCTGGCGAAGTAATAACCAAGAGTAATGACTCTTCTCTGGAGCAGGACGTACTGTATACTCATAATATCAATTCTACAGGTGAGTAAACACAGAATTGTATTTTTTAAGACTATGGCCTTGATTCACAAAGAGTTGAAAAAACTCTCATGGTAGTAAAAAATTCAATTCATGAGAAAAAAGCCTGAGAATTTCACTGTTAGTGAATCACCAGATAGGAAGAGAATGAAAGTCAATGGCACTTTGTACTACAGGTAAAAAGGGGTAAAAAGTTCAATACCTTTTTCAAGAGTAAAAAAGTGCCATTGACTTTCATTATTTTCCTATCTGGTGACTAACTAAAAAGCTCAATTAGCATGACACTTGGTGCCAATGCTTATCCTGAAGTGGCTACTTGTCTTTCAGCTCATTTACAATATATAACTGATATTATTCTGGCAGCATAATAAAAACAAGGTAATTACTATGTTTTGAAATGTCCTAGTCACATATCCCATTTCCTTACTATAGAGGATCTACTTTGTGTACCCTGGCCTGGAGCGAAATTATAATTACGCACATTGACTGCGGAGCAGGATATGTCGGGATCTCACTAGACAGGTTTCTGCACACTGCGTGATATGGGATTCTGCACATTGCCTGATTTGGGGTTCTTGGGGAGATTCGGCACCTTACCTGTTATGGGGCTCTGGGGGGATTCTGTCTTTTGCCTGTTATGGGGTTCTGGGGGGGGGGGGGTTGGCACATTACTTGTTATGGGATTATTTGGATGGATTTTGCACACTGCCTGGTCTGAAGTTTTTGGAGGTTGGGGAATTCTGCAAGTTGTTTTTTATTGGAGGGGGGGGGGTCTGCACACTGCCTGTTATGGGGGTTATTGTGGTGTCAGATTCTGCACACTGACTGTTATGGGGTTCTTGAGGGGATTCTGCACAATGCCTGTTACTGGGTTCTTGGGTGGGTATTCTGCACACTTCCTGTTCTAGGGCAATAGGGGGGATCCTGCACACTGCCTGTTATGGCGTTCTTAAAGGGGGGGGGGTTTTGTACACTGTCTGATATGGGCTTCTTGGCGGGGTGGGGGGCATTCTGCACACCGCCTGTTATTGAGGTTCTTGGGGGGGGAAATCCTACATGCTACATACTATGGGGATTTTGCACACTTCCTTATGTGGGGTTCTTGGGGGGATTTGGCACACTTTCTGGGGGGGATTTCTGCACATTGTCTGTTATGGGATTATTTGGGGGGACACTACCAGTTATGAGGTTATTTGGGGGGGATTGAGCACACTGTCTGATATCGGGTTCATGTACATTACCTTTTATTGGGTTGTTTGGGGGAATTCTGCGCACTGTCTGGTCTGAGATTCTTGGAGGGATTCCGCACATTGCTTGTTATGGGGCTCTTAGGGGGGATTGTGCTCTCTGGCTGATATGGGATTCTTGGGGGGTTGATTCAGAACACTCCTGTTAAAGGGTTCTTAGGGTGGGGGATTATGAACACTGTCTGTTATGGGGTCCTTGGGTGGTGGATTCTGCACATTGCCTGTTATGGTGTTCTTGGGGGGATTTTGCACACCTCCTGATATGGTGTTTTTGGGAGGGATTCGGTACATTGCCTGATACGGGGTTCTATGGAGTAATTCAACACACTGGCAATTATGGGGTTATTTGTGGGATTTCTGCACACTGCCTGTTATGGGGTTCTCAGTGTGGGGAGTGGCACACTGTCTGATATGGGCTTCTTGGCAGGAGGGGGGGTTCTGCACACTGCCTGTTATGGGGCGATTGAAGGGATTCTGCACACTGCCTGTTTTGGGGGTTCTTGGGGGAAGATTCTCCATGCTACATAATATGGGTTTTTTTTGGGGGGGGGTTTGCTCACTTCCTGATATGGTGTTTTTGGGAGGGATTCGGTACATTGCCTGATACGGGGCTCTACGGAGTAATTCAACACACTGGCCGTCATGGGGTTATTTGGGGTATTTCTGCACACTGCCTGCTATGGGGTTCTAAGGAGGGGGGTCGCACACTGCCTGGTCTTGTGTTCGTGGGGGGGTTGCACATTGTCTGATATGGGGCTCTTGGTGGAGGGGGGAATTTGCACACTGCCTGTTATGGGGTTGTTGGGCTGGGGGCCCTGCACGCCTATGGGGTTTCTTGGGGGGTCAGCACACTGCCTGTTATAGGACCCTTTGGAGAATAGAATGCTACATAATGTGGGGTTCCTGGGGGCATTCTGCACTCTACCTACTATGGGGTTCTTCCGAGGAATTCTGCATTTTGCCGGATATGGGGTTCTTGGGAGGATTCTGCATGCTGCCTGTTATGGGGTTATTTGGGGGAATTGTGCACACTACCTGTTGAGGTTCATAGGGTGGGGTTTTCTGCATACTGCCTATTATGGGGTGATTGGGGGATGGGAATTCTACCCCCTTATTGTTATGGGGTGGGGGATTCTACACACTGCCTGATATGGGGGGATCCCTCAGTCTCTTTTATGGGATTATTTGGGGGATTCTGCACACTACCAGTTATAGGGTTATTTGGGGGGATTTTGCACACTGCCTGGTATCGGGTTCCTGGGGGGATTTTGCACACTGCCTGGTATCGGGTTCCTGGGGGATTATGCACACTACTTGTTTATGGGGTTATTTGGGAGATTCTGCACACTGCCTGTTATGGGGTTATGTGGGGGACTTCTGCAAAATGCCGTTTATGTGTTCTTGGGGGTGGCATACTGCACACTGCCTGTTATGAGATTTTTTGGGGGATTTTGCTCACTGCTTGTTGTGGCACTCTTGGGGGGGGGGTCTGCACACTGCCTCATATGCGGTTCTTTGGGGGGGATTCTGCACACTACCAATTATGGGGTTATTTGGGGGGGGGGTCTGAACAACGCCTGTTATGGGGCTTTGGGGGGGTTCTGGACACTGCCTTTTATGGGGTTCTTAGGGGCAGATTATGCATACTGCCTGAAGTGTGGTTCTGGGGCTGGGGTCTGCATGCTGCCTGTTATGGGATTATTTGGGGGAATTGTGTGCACTACCTGTTATGAGGTTCATGGGGTGGGGTTTCTGCACACTGCCTGGTATGTGGTGATTGGGGGAGGAGAATTCTACACACTTACTGTTAGGGGGGACATGGGAGGATTCTACACACTGCTTGATATGGGGTTCTTGGGGGGATCACTTTAATGGGGTATTTGGGAGATTCTGCACAATACCATTTATAGGGTTATTTGGGAGGCATTTGCACACTGCCTGTTGTGATATTTTTGGGTGGATTTTGCTCACTGCTTGTTATGGCATCCTTGGGGGGGGGGGGGGCGCACACTGCCTGATATACAAGTTTTGGGGAGATTCTTATATGGGGTTCTTTGGGGGGAATTCTGCACACTACCAATTATGGGGTTATTTGGGGGGATTCTGCACAATGCCTGTTGGGGGGTTCTGGACACTGCCTGATTGGTGGATTCTGCACATTGCCTGTTATGGGGTTCTTGGGGGGGGATTCTGCACATTGCCCATTATGGTGTTTTGGGGGGGTTCTGCTCACTGCCTTATATGGGGTTCTTGTGGGGGGATTCTGCACACTACCAGTTATGGGGTTCTTGTGGGGGGATTCTGCACACTACCAGTTATGGGGCTATTTGGGGGGGTTCAGCACACTTCCTGTTAGGGGGTTCTTGGGAGAGATTCTGCCACACTGTTATGGGGTTTGGGGGAGGGCATTCTGCACGCTTCTTGTTATGGGGCAATTGGGTGGGGGTTCTGCACACTGCATGCGATGGGGTTAGCTGAAGGTATTCTGCCTGTTATAGGGTGATTGAGGAGTGGATATTCTATGCATTGGCTCATATGGGGTTCTTGGGGGAGAATTCCACAAATTGCATGTTATGGGTTTTTTGGGGGGGCAATACATTTTTCCTGCAGTATCACTTTAAATAAGTTTTATGGTTGTTGGAGATACTGTGCAACAGCTTACAGCTTAGCTTAATATGTGATCTGCATCTATGTCTATTTGGATTTGACTCCACTGAACCCAGTACTCACACTCTTCAACAATGCTCAGGTATATCTTTTAATGCAAAAAATACAATTCTGTGATTACTCACCTGTAGAATTGTTATTATGAGTATACAGTACGTCCTGCTCCAGATAAGAATCATTACACTTGGCTATTACTCCGCCAGATGGCGCTGGACTGCAGAGACTGCGAAATTGGCTCCTCCCGGCCCCTCAAATACCCGGGACCTCCCACAAATACCCAGCATTGAAAAGCAGTTAACGAGAAGCCGGGAGAAAGAAATCAGAACCAACTAGTAACTATAACAATGATAACCATCACCATACAGGGGATCCTAGGATAATGCAAAACCAAGGGTGGGGTGGAGCAGGACGTACTGTATACCCATAATAACATTTCTACAGGTGAGTAATCACAGAATTGTATTATTCAGTACGTCCTGCTCCAGATAGATTACTTACACTTGGGACATCCAACATGTCCATAAAGTAGGGTGGGATCCCCAAAGGTAACAACAGACAGGTCAGACCACTCCCGCCTGCAGAACCTTGCGACCAAAAGCAGCATCAACCTTGTAAAACTTTGAAAAGGTATGAACAGAAGACCAAGTAGCGGCCTTGCAAACTTGTTCAACAGAAGCCTGGTGCTGAAAAGCCCAAGAGACTCACACCAGTCAATGTAGGCATGCCAAACCCTATAGTAAATGGAGGAAGAAGACTTCTTTCTAGCCTTTATCATGGTATCAACAACAGAGGCAGACAGCCCCTTCTCCATCAAGATGGAGGTTTCAGCAGACAGGCCGTCAAAGCCAGAGTTTGTAAATTGGGATGGAGTAAGTGACCCTGAGTGAGCAGGTCTGGCACCCTGGGCAGAGCGTACTGATCTACTGCCAACTGCACCACGTCTGCGAACTACACTCTTCTTGGCCACCTGGGGGCCACCAGGATAGCTGGCACCCCCTCCTGAGCTATCTTGTGCAGAACCCTGCCCAACAGGGGGAAAGGAGGAAAGACATACAGGAGCTGAAATTCCTGCCATGACATTGCTAGGGCATCTGTGGCCAAGGCCAGAGGATCCTGGGACAACAAAGGCCGGGGGCTTGTGATTGTGACGGAACGCAAACAGATCCACATCTGGTTGGCCCAAATGGTGACACAGAGATTGAAACACCCTGATGCAGAGGGACCATTCTCCCAGGCAAGAGGTCCCCCTGCTCAGAGAGTCTGCCTGCAGATTCTCCACCCCCGGAATGTACACAGCTGATATGCAGGGAACATTGTCCTCCACCCAGGCCAGGATCAGAGACACTTCCTTGAGGGCCCCCTTTCTCCGGGTCCCTCCCTGATGATTGATGTAGGCAATGGCCGTCTGGTTGTCCAAGCATACCTAAACAGGCCGACCCCGAAGGTGTTGGGTAAAGTGAGCCAGAACCAACCTGATCGCCCTCAGTACCAGAAGATTTGGGATGGTTGATCACCCAGCCAAATGACTCCAGAGTGGACACTACTAGCTGAGTATCCAGCACAGCCTGTTGGAGAGACTGAGAAGTGATGAGAATGTCGTCCAAATATGGCAGCACGCGAATGCCCTGAGACCTGAGCAGAGACATCACTCCTGCCAGCACCTTGGTGAACACTCTGGGAGCTGAAGTGAGACCGAAGGGCAATGCCACAAATTGTTAGTGCTGATCCTTCAGAGCGAACCTGACCTGGAAAAACAGGAAAAACAGGAATATGAAGGTAAGCATCCTTGATGTCCACAGAGGTCATGAAGTCCCTTGGACGCAGGGAACTGATGGCAAAGCGCCTGCACCTGACAAATTTGTTGAGGATCTTCAAGTCCAGGATGGGCCAGACGGACCCATCTCTTTTGGGCATGGTGAAAAGGTTTGAATAGAAACCCTTGCCCCTTTCTCGTAAGAGGACCTGACAGATGACCCCCAGCTCCAGAAGGCTTTACACTGCCAGAACTAGAGCCTGAGCTGACATAGGGTTCTGAGAGATCCGGGATCTGATGAATCTTGGGGGCGGCCAGGCAGCAAATCTTGTAACTGGAGGACACTACCTCCTGAATCCACCGGTCTGAGACATGAAGCCTCCAGACGTGAGCAAAATGCTGAAGCCGCCCCCCCACCCGGATGGGTGAGGGCGCCCCTTCATACCTGAGGGGGCTTGGGAGAAGACCTTGGCTTGAAGCCCAAGGATGAACCAGGGCGTCCACGTCCTCTGCCCCTACCCCAGAAATCTCCTCGGGCCCCAGCAAGGGAGACCCCCCTCCCCTGTCTGGCTCCACGGTAGGGAGAAGAAAAGGAGCCCTGTCCCCGAAAGGGCCGAGACTGCCGCGCTGGAGTAACCTGCTTCTTTTAGCAAACAGGTCAAGGCGGTCCCCAAACAGGCGTAGTCCTTTGAAGGGAAACCCAGTGAGAGCTTTCTTGGCAGCGTTGTCAGCAGCCCACTGGCGCATCCAAACCAATCGGCGTATAGCCACCACAAGGGCAGAGGTTCTGCCACACATCCTAATGGTATCATCCAAGGCAGAGAGGACATAAGTCACAAAAACCTCACAACGAGAGAGTGCATTAAACTCCTCACTAGACACATCATCAGGAGCACCATCTAGGACACTTCTAAGCAGGGTCCTAATAGCCACAGCCGTAATGGCAGAGGCACCGACCGGGCGCAGCACCGCCCCAACACAGGCAAAGGCATGGAACGCCAGCTGATCAATACGCCGGTCCTCACCATCCCACAGTGTAGTAGAGTCAGGGGAATGCATGACAGAGGTGTTAGATAACCCTAGGACCGGGGCATCCACTTCAGGAGGGGATGACCAACGCTTCACCACATCAGCAGGAAAGGGATACCTCTTATCCCAACTCTTAGGGACTCCGGGAAGCCTGCTGGGACGCTCCCATTCCTTGAGCACGAGATTATTAAAATGGGCTTGCTCAGGAAACTCTAAACGTGACTTGGCAGTATGAAACAATTCCCCCTGCTGCCTGGGGGCCGCAACCGGGGGAGAGATAGACAGTACCTCATAAATCTGAGCCAACAGCCTATCAGTATCATCTGGGGCCCAGGGTTCAGAGCCAGAATCATCATGACCCCTGGGCCTCTCATCAGATGACTCCGAGTCAGAAAATAACTCCCCTTCTTTCAAAGGGGTATAACCAGACAGTTCCAAGAACTCATCAGCCTCCATAGGGAAAAGAGTGACATCAGGCGTCTAGTGCCGCTTCTTAGCAGAGGCCTTACGCGCCAAGGTATTAGCAAGCAACTTCTCAACACTAGCCAGTCTGGAAGACACATCAGGCTCAGAATCCCCACTAGTATGCAACTCAATGGGAGTCAAATTTAAGCTTGGGGGAGTAGGTGACGCCATACGAGGCGCAGGCCCAGCTACTGGTAAACCAGGCGGTTATGGGGTTATTTGGTGTAATTCTGCAAACTGCCTGTGATGGGGTTCTTGGAGGGGGGGATTTTGCACACTGCCTGTTTTAAGGTGATTGGGTGGATTCTGCACACTGCCTGTTATGGGGTTCTGAGGAGGGGGGATGCACACTGCCTGTTATGGGGTTCTTGGGGGGGTTCTGCACAGTGCCTGTTATGGGGTTTTCTGGAGGGGTGTAGATTCTTCATGCAGCATAATGTGGGGTTCTTGGGGGATTCTGTACTTTACCTGGTCTGAGGTTCTTCTAGGTTTTTCTAGAGGATTTCTGTTATGTGTTCTTGGGGTGGGGGTCCTGCACACTGTGGGGATTCTGCTCACTCCTTATTAGGGGATTCTTGGGGGAGGGATATGTACACTGCCTGATATGGGGTTTGTAGGGGGATTCTTTACACTACCAGATATGTGGTTATTTGGGGGGATTCTATACACTACCAGTTATGTGGTTATTTTGGGGGATTCTGCACACTGCCTGTTATAAGGTGATTGGGTGGATTCTGCACAATGCCTGTTATGGGGTTCTAAGGAGGGGGGTTTCACACTGCCTGGTCTTGTATTCGCTGGGGGGGGTTGCACATTGTCTGTTATGGGGTTGCTTGGCTGGGGGGCTCTGCACACACTTTCTGTTATAGGGCCCTTGGGGGGAATGGAATGCTGCATAATGTGGGGTTCCTGGGGGGATTCTGCACTCTACCTGCTATGGGGTTCTTCCGAGGAATTCTGCATTTTGCCCGATATGGGGTTCTTTGGGGGATTCTGCATGCTGCCTGTTATGGGGTTATTTAGGGAAATTGTGCACACTACCTGTTATGGGGTTCATAGGGTGGGGTTTCAGCACACTGCCTATTATAGAGTTATTGGGGGATGGGAATTCTACCCCCTTATTGTTATGAGGTACATGGGGGGGATTCTACACACTGCCTTATATGGGGTTCTTGGGGGGATCCCTCTCAGTCCCTTTTATGGGATTATTTGGGGTATTCAGCACACTACCAATTATAGGGTTATTTGGAGGGATTTCTGCACATTATGTGCTCCTGGGGGTGGCATTCTGCACACTGCCTGTTATGAGATTTTTGGGTGGATTTTGCTCACCGCTTGTTAAGGCATTCTTTGGGGGGGGGGGGGGTCCGCACACTGCCTGATATGCAGGTGTTGGGAGGGATTCTGTACACTGCCTTATATGGGGTTCTTTGGGGGGGGGGGGGGATTCTGCACACTACCAATTATGGGGTTATTTGGGGGATTCTGCACAATGCCTGTTATGGGGTTCTTGGGGGGGGGGGGGTTCTGGCCACTGCCTGAAATGGGGTTATTGGGGGATTCTGCACATTGGCTGTTATGGGGTTCTTGGGGGAGATTCTGCACATTGGCCATTATATTTTTTAGGGGGGTTCTGCTCACTGCCTTATATGGGGTCATTGTGGGGGGATTCTGCACACTATCAGTTATGGTAGTGCATGTTGTGTTTCCTGTTCATTGAGGTGATCTCTATGACATCTTTTTCCTGGCTATGTTATCCACCTTTTCTTACTACACATGTTCCAGTAAAGCCAGTTCCTGCTACATTGCCAATGTCTATCTGGATTTGACACCACTGCACCCAGCACTCCACTGCACCCATGTATATATTTTTCTTCCAATCCATTCCAGGCAGTCCTGTTCATTACATTTGGATAACCTCTCTAGACCGAAGGGCGTGACTGCAAGACAAAAGCGTGGCACCGCCTCCTGGCCTATATCCTTCTGGCCGACTTCCTACATTCCAGATTCTTTCTTGCAGTTGGACTGACTGCAGGGCTCTATCTGGACTCCTCTCCCATTTACTTTAGTTGTTTCTAAGAGATCTTCGGTTCTTTTCAGCGGCACAAAGCGGTTCCTCAGGCCGGAGAGGGCAAGGTAATAAAATATTAATATATCATTTATATTGTAATATATCATGATATGGTGGTTTACCCCTCAGAAGACTCGCAGTAGTCTTGTGACTGTCGAGAACCTATATATACTTGGTCTCAGATCCCCAGGGACAAAGACTAGTATTATTAAATTCACCATGACGGAGGAATCTCGGGTAGTCAGATCTGGTTTTATCAGATTTACCCCATGTCCAGTATGTATGCAGTGGCATTGGACAAGGATAGCACGGTGTGCAGGGATTATAATACGGTTGTAGTGGATAGGGAAGACAGTTGTCCTCCCTGCAAAGATTCTGACCCCTGTTGCTGTTGCCCTCTGAGCCCTCTTGGCAGCCTTCAAGTGGACCTAAACCTTTAGTGAATCTTTTCGACCACTAAGGTTTTAAAGCAAAGAAAAAATAAGTTAATTGTGAGGAGGATATTGTGGGTGCTTAGTCTCCCTCCCAGTTTTAAACTGTCGGCAGTCCTCAAGTGGTCCTAAACCTTTAAAGAAAAAAAAAAGGGGGTTTTCAGTTAAAGAGATTTTATGTGGCTGCCATACTCTCCCAGGTGGGGAGGATTCATCCAGTAGGGACTCGGATTTAGAGTCTCCTACACAAGGAGGTGCTCAGGTAAGGAGAAGATGGATGGTTGATTACTCCATTTTTGAGGGAATGGCAGAACTCTATTGGCTTCCGCCCATTCCTAGAGTATTTGATACTTGTATACATCAGATCAGATTGAGTTATGATCTCACCCTCCTGTTGGACACTCTAGTGGCTGTATGGGGTCGACCTTGCGGCCGGCCTGTGCTACATCCATAGAATCTGGGCAAGCATCTGGACTCCAAGACTCCTGGGTCATTCATGGAAGTCATGCTCCCAGTTGTTCAAAACCAGTTTGATATCAACAGGTATTTTATCCTGGCTATGGAGGATTTGATCATGGTTAAGTGACAGAGGCCTAGCTCTGGTGGTAGCCTTAAGGCATGCTTTATGGCTTAAGCAATGGCCGGCTGACACATGGCCTCTAAGACAATCTGATAGGACTCCCCTTTTAAGGCGAGGCGTCTGTCTGCTGAATGCTTGGTGGACAAAATAAACAGCCTAGTGGTAAGTCTAATAATCTGCCACAGTAGCCGAAGCCTAATGCTGCTTATGCAGGGCCTGTAATCCTCCGACTATTCTTGGGGGTAGAAGTTGTGCCTCTTTGGGATCCAAAGAGTTCTTTGAAAAAAACAAAGTCCCTAATTAAGGTGACATTGGGTGGCAGAATGAAGCCAAGCCCCTTTAAGAGCCTGCTCAGGGAGAAAGGTACGCCTTAATCCTGCCAGGTGAGAGGAAGGCTGCTGCATTTTGCTCGGATTTGGAGACTTTATAATAGATTTTTGGATACATGAGTTGTACTCTCAGGTTCCAAGATCTAATTAGGAGCCAGACCTCCTTGGAGATTCTCTTGGCCAGGGGTCTCCCGAATTCCGCAGAGATCATAAGCATCGAGATCTGCCGTTTGTTGCTTTTTAGGAAAAGGAGGTTTGATCCACAGTGGTGTTACTCCAGCCGGGAGATTTTATATCCACAGTATATATAAGATGCATACCTACATTGCTGTAGGTGGCCTACTTCTTCTGTTTTGTGGAGCTAACCTTTGTGCTATCTTCAGCACCAAGAGTATTTAAGAATTTAGAGTATACATATAACCCCTTGCTTAGACGATCTGTTTTATATGGGCCCCATCATTTCAGGGGCCCCAGAAGGATACACAGACTGTCTGATAGACATTACACATCTATCCAGTTGAATTCTTCTAGAGTTCTGGGAAGGTCTTCGACACATCTCAGGCAAAAAATCTCAGATTTTAACTTCAGGCCAGGGTACAGGGTCTCTTGTCTTGCCCTCAACCGAGGAGTCGTCAAGAAATGCCTCTGTTGGGCCTGATGGTGTTTTTCTTCGAGGCAGTGCTCTGGCACAGTTCACACAGGACCCCTACAGATGGAAGGCTGAACTGGATGGGCTAAAGTTCTATTCAGCCTTACATACTATGCCACTACGATTGGCTCAGGATGTGGGATCAAAGCACTTAGACTCTGGATCACTCTTTTTGCATGGCACAGTCAACAGGGCAGTTGCTAGCTTGGTGCCTAAGTCCTCGGCCTCTTCAGATCAGCAAGTTCTTCCTTCCAGTACAGTGGAAGATCTCTCTGCAGATGCTTGTCTAAGCTGTTTGGGGTGTCATGGATGATCCAGGGACAATCCTGTCAGTGGGACATCAGACTTCCTTTAATATTATGAAACTGAGTGCAATTCTATTTTCTCTGACATTGGATATTCCATCTGAGGGGCATCCCGTCCGGATTCAGATAATCGGACAACGGTGGCATATTTCAACCACCAGAGGGGTACCAGATGCAGGAAAGCCCTCACTGAAGTTTCCTTGTGCCATGAAGCAGGCTCCATGCATGTTGGCAGTACATATACCTGGAGTGGACAACTTGCAGGCCATTCATCTCAGCAGCTAGTCCCTGCATCAAGAGGAATGGTCTCTGAGTCAGGGTTTTTCAATCTCTATGCATGCGCTGGGGGAATTCCAATCTTTTATCACGGCACAATATAGAGTTCCAAAGTTTGTGTTCCGTTCCAGGGATCCTCTAGAAGTGCAACAGAGGCTCTGATTCTTCAGTGGTCAGCATTCTAGCTTCCTTACGTATTCTCTCTGATTCCACTCCTGGGTCGAGTATTAGAAGACTGAGCTCGTGGGGGAGGCCAACCATTACGGTGGCTCCTCGGTGGCCAAGAACAAGCTGGTTCTCAGAAAAAGTAAGGATGTCAGAGTTCACCGACAATACAGTTCTTCACACAGGGGCCTCTAGGGCATCCCAACTCACAAGTTTTTGGCTTAAATGGCCTGGTTATGAAACCTCCATCTTGACAGGAGGAGGCCTCTCGGCCAGAGTCATTTAGACTATGATCAGGCCAGGTAGAAGTCTTCATCGATGATTTATGGTACAGTCTGGCGTGCGTTTATCCCTTGGTGAAAGTCATAGTAACATAGTATGTAAGGCTGAATAAAGACTTTAGTCCATCCAGTTCAGCCTGTTTAGCTCCTTCCAGTGGTCTAGTAGCCATAGCCGGAAATGTTATTACATGCCAGGAAGGCATCAAGGCCACTTTTGAACATTTTTAATGTATCCCTCATTACTACCTCCTCTGGCAGCGAGTTCCATAGTCTCACTGCTCTTACAGAGAAGAATCCCCTCCTATGTCGGTGGAGAAAGCACCTTTCCTCTAACCTTAGTGGATGCCCCCGGGTTATGGTTACACTCCGGGGTATAAATAGATTGTGGGACAGATCCTTGTATTGACCCCGAATATATTTATACATAGTTATTAGATCACCCCTCAATCGTCTTTTTTCTAGACTAAATAAGCCTAACTTGGACAATCTTTCCGGGTACTCTAGCCCCCGCACTCCTTTTATTAACTTTGTTGCCCTTCTTTGAACGCGCTCCAGTTCTGATATGTCCTTTTTAAGCACAGGTGCCCAGAACTGTACACAGTATTCCATATGGGGTCTGACCAGTGACTTGTACAGGGGTAAAATGATGCTCTGGTCATGAACCCATGCCCCTCCTGATGCACCCCATGATCCTGTTTGCCTTGGCAGCAGCTGCCTGGCATTGATTACTACAGTTGAGCTTATTGTCAACTAAAACCCCTAGGTCCTTTTCCATTGTTGTTTTACCAAGTGTTTCTTTATTTAGTGTGTAATCATGACACAGATTTCTCCTTCCCATGTGCATAACCTTACATTTATCTGTGTTAAACTTCATTTGCCATTTAACTGCCCATGCTTCCAATTTATCTAAATCTGTTTGTAGTTGCCTGTTGTCCTCCTTTGTTTTAATTACTTTACTCAGCTTAGTATCATCTGCAAAGATTGAGACTTTACTGTTTAATCCATACCCAATGTCATTTATATATATATTGAAGAGAATTGGTCCCAGAACTGACCCTTGTGGTACTCCACTAGTAACAGTGACCCAATCTGAGTGTGTACCATTGATAACCACCCTCTGCTTCCGATCACTAAGCCAATTTCCCACCCATCTGCACACGTTTTCCCCCAGTCCAAGCATTCTCATCTTTTGTACCAGCCTTTTATGTGGCACAGTATCAAATGCTTTAGAAAAGTCAAGATATATGATATCCAATGACTCCCCCTGATCCAATCTTGAACTTACCTCCTCATAAAAGCTGATCAGGTTTGTCTGGCAGGAGCGATTCCTCATAAATCCATGCTGATATGGAGTAATAAGGTCATTTTCCCCAAGGTGCTCCAGGATAGTATCCCTTAAGAAACCTTCAAACAGCTTGCCCACCACAGATGTTAAGCTTACCGGTCTGTAGTTCCCAGGTTCCCCCCTAGATCCCTTTTTGAATATTGGCACCACATTTGCCAAGCGCCAATCCATCGGAACAAACCCTGAGTCCAGGGGGTTCTCTTGTAGAGTTTTCTGTCGCCAGAATTTTTTATGTTTTTGCAGAGAGTCTTGATGAAGGTCTTCAATTGAGTACGTTTTGAGGACAAATATTTGCTTATCTATCCTCTTTCAGAATCCTATAGCTGTGAATGAATTATCAGAACTTGTTTTACAAGGAGTTGCTCATGTGCGGCCTCCGCTTTAAGCCTCTTCTGCCGGTTTGGGACCTGAACTTGTTTTCTCAGCTCTTCAGGGTCCTCCTTTTTGAGCCATGGTAGATGCGTCATTAAGTCTAAGGATGCTTATGGTTATCTTTTTCTGGCAATAACCTCAGCAGGTGGGTTTCTGAATTAGCAGCTTTTCAGTAAGCTTCCTTATTATTAGTGTTTTAGGATATCTTTTTCTAAGGTGTTTTTCATCTTAAAGTAGGCATGGCGTTGCCTTGCCTATCTCACTGCTACACAATCTTTCCATAGTTTGGACTTCTTATTGTCATAACTAAGGGTCCACGGAAAGGTCTTCCTCTAGCTAAGTCTACCATCAGCCAAGGGATTAGACAGACAGTGGTAAGAGCCTTTTCTGCCAAGGGGAAGGAGCCACTTTTTCGGATCACATTTCATTCCACTAGGGCCGTTGGTGCTTCCTGGGTGTTTCAGCATCAGGCCTTGGTGGAACAGGTTTGTAAAGCTGCCACCTGGTCTTTGGTTCATACATTTACCAAATTTTACAAGGTAGATATTAGGGCCTCAGCTGAAGCTGTTTTTGGTTGAAAAGTTCTTCGGGCGGTAGTAAAGTGAACTACCTGCTGTTCCGCGTTGGGGATCCCGCCCATATATAGGCACTGCTTTTGGAGGTCCCAAATGTAATGAAGAGGACAGCCTGGAATAGATAGGAAAAAAAACACAATTCTGTGAAACTCACCTGTAGAATTGTTTTTTCTGTTAATCCATTCCAGGGCGTCCGGCCCGCCTTTTTTGGGGTTCATTATATCCTTGATGCATTTTTTATAGTGTTTCTTTCTATTTATAATAATATATAGCATTGAAAAAGATGCTAGGTTGATATATCCATGTGTTGGATGCCTAGTCTGGTGAAGTGGTTAAAAAAAAAAAGAAATAGATACATATTTAAAATTAAAAAGAGGAGTCTTGTATTTTTCGTACTTGCATGTGTGTTAAACTAAAAAGCTCAATTAGCATGGCAATTGGTGCCCATGCTTAGCCTGCAGTGGCTACTTGTCTTTCAATGTATGTTGGGTGGGGGGTTTGAAAAAATTGGGGCATAGATGCCCTAGGAGTATAACTTATTTAGTGCCATCTTTCAGCGTATGGGCATTTATTTTGGCAGCATAATAAAAACAAGGTAATTAAATGTTATGAAATGTTCCAGCCACACATCCCATTTACTTACTATGGAGGACCTACATTGTGCACCCTGGCCTGGGGAGAAATCATAATTATGCACATTGGATGCATCAGGATCTCACTGGATAGGTTTCTGCACACTGCGTGATATGGGGTGCAGGGGGGATTCTGCACTTTGTCCGATATGGGGTTCTTGGGGATATTCGGCACATTTCCGGTTCTGGGGTCCTGGGAAGGGGGGGGGGGGAATCTGCACTTTGCCTGTTATGGGGGTTCTGGTGGGGGGGGGGATTCAGCAGATTACTTGTTATGGGGTTATTTGGATGAATTTTGCACACTGCCTGGTCTGGGGTTTTTGGAGGTGGGGAAATTCTGCAAGTTGTTTTTTTTTTTTTTGGGGGGGGGGGGGCATTCTGCACACTTCCTGTTCTAGGGCGATTAGGGGGATTCTGCACACTGCCTGTTATGGCGTTTTTAAAGGAAGGGAGGTATTTTGTACACTGTCTGATATGGGCTTCTTGGCAGGGTGGGGGGCATTCTGCACACCGCCTGTTATTGGGGTTCTTGGGGGGGGGATCCTACATGCTGCATACTATGGGGTTCTTGGGGGGATTTTACACACTTCCTATTCTGGGGCGATTAGGGGGATTCTGCACATTGCCTGTTATGGCGTTCTTAAAGGAAGGGGGGGGGTTTGTACACTGTCTGATATGGGCTTCTTGGCAGGGTGGGGGGCATTCTGCACACCGCCTGTTATTGGGGTTCTTGGGGGGGGGATCCCACATGCTGCATACGATGGGTTTCTTGGGGGGATTTTACACATTTCCTATTCTAGGGCGATTAGGGGGATTCTGCACACTGCCTGTTATGGCGTTTTTAAAGGAAGGGGGGGATTTTGTACACTATTGGATATGGGATTATTGGCGAGGTGGGGGCATTCTGCACACTGCCTGTTATTGGGGTTCTTACATAGAAACATAGAAGGTTGACGGCAGAAGGAGACCATACGGTCCATCTAGTCTGCCTTTATGTGTATACTATATGTACTCTTTATCTTAGGATAGATGTGTGCTTATCCCAAGCATGTTTAAATTCAGTGACTGTTGATTTTTCAACTACCTCTGCTGGAAGTTTGTTCCAAGCATCTACTACTCTTTCTGTAAAATAATATTTTCTAACATTGCTCCTGATCTTCCCCCCGACTAGCTTCAGGTTGCGCCCCCTTGTTCTATCATTAAGCTTCTTCTTAAAAACACTTCCCTCCTGAACCTTATTCATTCCTTTCACATATTTAAAGGTCTCAATCATGCCTCCCCCCTCTCCCTTCTTTCCTCCAGACTGTACAAATTAAGTCTCTCCTGATAAGTTTTAAGTTTAAGTCCTTCCACCATTTTTGTTGCCCGCCTTTGGATACGTTCTATTTGAATAATGTATTTTTGCAGGTAAGGTCTCCAGAACTGCACACAGTATTCTAGCTGTGGCCTTACCAGGGCTCTATACAGTGGCATCACAACCTCCCTCTTCCTACTGGTGATGCCTCAAGCTATGCAGCCGAGCATTCTGCTTGCTTTTCCCACTGCCTGGCTACACTGTCCACTCATCTTGCAGTTATCCGTAATCAGTACCCCTAAATTTCTCTCCTCTGAGGTCCTGGATAACACAGTATTGCCCATACAGTACTCAGAGCAGGGATTCCTTCTACCCAAGTGCATGATTTTACATTTAGAGACATTAAACTCCAGTTTCCACAGTTTTGACCATCGATCCAGTAAAGCTAAATCATTTTCCATGTTGCAGACACCTCCAGGAATATCCAACCTATTACTAACCTTTGTATCATCAGCAAACAAACTTTTCCTACCAAGCCTTCTCCTATGTCACTTACAAATATATTGAAAAGAATGGGGCCCAGGACAGAGCCTTGCAGCACTCCACTTGTAACTCGCCTTTGTTCAGATTGCACACCATTTACAACAACGCTCTGATACCGATCCCTCAGCCAACTGGAAATCCACTGAACTATCCAGGGATTGAGTCCTACCTTCAATAACTTATCTAGGAGCTCCTTATGTGGTACAGTGTCAAAGGCTTTGCTAAAATCCAGATAGGCGATATCCACAGCACCACCTTCATCTAACACTTTAGTGACATTGTCAAAGAAATCAATAAGATTGGTCTGACATGATCTGCCCTCAGTAAAGCCATGCTGTTTTGGGTCCAGTAGGTCATTAATTTTTAGATTGGAAATTCTGTTTTTTTAAGAGTTTTTCCATTAATTTGACCACTATAGATGTTAAACTGACCTGTAATTACTGGCTTCTTCTCTACTCCCCTTTATGGATTATGGATTGCTACGACATTGGCCATTCTCCAATCATCTGGAACCTCACCGGTTGAAAGGGAATGGTTAAGTAAATCAGTCAGAGGGGCTGCAATCACAAACCTAAGTTCCCTTAGAACTCTGGGGTGGATTCCATCTGGACCCATCGCCTTACTTACCTTTAGATGTGCCAGCTCGGCAAAGACATCAGCCTCCAGAAACTCCGGAGCTGTGCCCTCCCAGCTGGATGCTGTGCTATGGCCATGCCTGCTACTATCTGAAAATAGTATTCTTAGGGGGGGGGGGGGATCCTACATGCTGCATACTATGGGGTTCTCGGGGGGATTTTACACACTTCCTGAAATGGGGTTCTTGGGGGGAGTTTGCACACTTTCTGATATGGGGTTCTTGGGGGGGATTCTGCACATTGTCTGTTATAGGGTTATTTGGGTGGACTCGGCACACTACCAGTTATGAGGTTATTTGGGGGGATTGTGCACACTGTTATGAGGTTCTTGGGCAGGAGGATTCTGCACACTGTCTGATATGGGGTTTATGGGAAGCTTTTCTGTACATTACCTGTTATAGGGTTATTTTGGGGATTCTGCGCAGTCTGGAGGTTCTTGGGGGGATTCCACACATTACTTGTTATGGGGCTCTTAGGGGGTATGGTGCACTCTGGCTGATTTGGGATTCTTGGGGGGTTGATTCTGCACACTCCTGTACCAGGGTTTTTGGGGTGGGGGATTCTGTACACTGCCTGTTATAGGGTTCTTGGGTGGCAGATTCTGCGCATTGCCTGTTATGGGGTTCTTGGGGGGATTTTTTACATCTCCTGATATGGTGTTTTTCGAGGGATTTGGTGCATTGCCTGATATGGGGTTCCAGGGAGTAATTCAACACAATGGCCTTTATGGGGCTATTCTGCAAAATGTCTGTGATGGGGTTCTTGGGGGGGGGGGGGGGATTCTGCACACTGCCTTTTATAGGGCGATTGGGTGGATTCTGCACACTGCCTGTTATGGTGTTCTAAGGAGGGGTGTTGCACACTGCCTGTTATGGGGGTTCTTGGAGGGGGGATTCTTCACGCTACATAATGTGGGGTTCTTGGGGTATTCTGTACTTTACCTGTTATGGGGTTAATTGAGGGTATGCTGCACACTACCTGGTCTGAGGTTCTGCACACTGCTTGTTATAGGGTTCTTGGGGGAATTCTGCACTCTGTTTGCAGGTGATGGGGGAAGGTAATTCTACACCCTGATTGTTATGGGGTTCTTGGGGGGATTTTGCACCTTTCCTGTAACTGGGTTCTTGGCAAGATTCTGCACACTGTAGATATGGGATTCTTGGGGGGTGGGATTCTGCACACTGGCTGTTATGGGGTTATTGGATTCTTGGGGGGGGGGTGTTCTGTGCACTTCCTGTTCTAGGGTAATTGGGGGGATTCTGCACATTGCTTGTTATGGGGTGATTATTCATGCTGCATAATATGGGATTCTGCACACTGCCTGTTACGGGTGACTGGGGGAAGGTAATTCTACACACTGATTGTTATGGGGTTCTTGGGGGGATTTTACACACTTCCTGTAATAGGGTTCTTGGCAAGATTCTGCACAATGTTTGATATGGGGTTCTTGGGGGGTGGGATTCTGCACACTGGCTGTTATGGGGTTATTTGGAGGATTTCTGCACATTGGTTATGTGTTCTAGGGGTGGGGGTTCTGCACACTGCCTAAAATGGGATTCTTGGGGGGATTCTGCACATTGCCTGTTATAGGGTTCTGGGGGGGGGGTCTATACACTGCTTGATATGGGGTTCTTCCAGGGAATTCTGCACATTGCCTATTATGGGGTTCTGGAGCTGCAGGTTTCTGCACACTGCCTGTAAACTGCTTATTATGGGGTTCCTTGAGGGGAATTCTGCACACTACCAGTTATGTGGCATTTGGGGGAATTTTGCACACTGGCTGTTATGGGGTTCTTGTGGGAATTCTGCACTTTGCCTATTGTGAGGTGATTGGGGGAGGGAATTCAACACACTGATTGTCATGAGGTTCTTGGAGGTGATTCTGTACGCTGCCTGGCATGGGATTCTTGGGGGGATTCTGGACTTTGCCTGTTGTGGGGTAATTGGGGGGGGGGGTCTGCAAATTGCCTATTATAGGTTTTTGGCGGGATTCTGCACACTATCAGTTATTGGGTTATTTGCAGGGATTTGGCACACTGCCTGATATGGGGTTCTTAGGGGGATTCTGCACATTGCATATTATGGGGTTATTCGGGGGGGGGATTCTGTAAACTACCAGTTATGTGGCTATTTGGGGGGATTCTGCACATTGCCTGATCTTGTGTTCGTGGCGGGGGGCGGGGGGTTGCACATTGTCTGATATGGGGTTTCTTGGAGGGGTTCAGCACACTGCCTGTTATGGCCCTTAGGGGAGAATGGAATGCTACTATGGGGTTCTTCAGAGGAATTCTGCCTATTTGGTATGGGGTTCTTGGGGGGATTATGCATGTTGCCTGTTATAGGGTTATTTGGGGGAATTCTGCACACTTCCAGTTATGGGGTTCACAGGGTGGGGGTTTCATGTTATGGGTTGATTGGGGGATGGAAATTCTACACCCTTATTGTTATTGGGTACTTGGGGAGGATTTTACACACTGCCTGATATGGGGTTATGTGGGGGATTTCTGCACATTGCCTGTTACGTGTTCTTGGGGGTGGAATTCTTCACACTGCATATTAGGAGATTTTTGGGGGGATTTTGCTCACTGCTTGTTGGCATTCTTGGGGGGTCCACACACTGCCTGATATGCGGTTCTTGGGGGGGGGATTCTGCACACTGCCTTATATGAGGTTCTTTGGGGGAGGATTCTGCACCCTACTAATTATGGGGTTATTTGGGGGGATTCTGCACACTGCCTGTTATAGGTTTCTTGGGGGATACTGAACATTGCCTGTTATGGGATTATTGGGGGGATTCTGCCCATTGACCATTATGATGTTTTTTGGGGGTGGTCCTGCTCACTGTCTTATATGAGGTTCTTGGGGGAATTCTGCATACTACCAGTTATGGGGTTATTTGGGGGGGGGGTCAGCACACATCCTGTTAGGGAGTTCTTGGGTGGGGATTCTGCCATACTGTCTGTTATGGGGTTTTGTGGGGAGGGTTCTGCACACTTCTTGTTATGGGGGTGATAGGGTGGGTTTCTGCACACTGACTATTATAAGGTAATTGGGGGGGGGTCTACACATTGCCTGTTATATGGTGATTGGGAAGGGGATATTCTATACACTGGCTCATATGGGATTCATGGGGGAGAATTCCGCAAATTGCATGTTATGGGTTTTTTTTTTGGGGGGGGGGGATCACCTTTGCCCACAGTATCACTTTAAATAAGTTTTATGGTTGGTGGAGATACTGTGCAACAGCTTACAGCTTAGCTTAGTATGTGATCTGCATCTATATTGCTAGGTTAATTTAGTGCTGTTACATGTAGCTATGTGTAGTCTCTGTTGTACATTCTCTACTGCATGTTGTGTTTTCTGTACAATGAGATGATCTCTATGACTTCTTTTTCCTGTCTATGTTATCCACCATATAAGGTGACCATCCCTTCTTGCACTCATGTTCCAGTAAAGCCAGTTCCTGTTACACCACGAAAGCCTATCTGGATTTCCGCTGCACCCAGCACTCACACTCTGCAACGCTGCTCAGGTGTATCTTTTAATGCCAAAATTACGGTACTTACCTAATTGGAAAATTATCTCCAGCTCACCTGTAGAAATGGCTCATCACATGTGCAGATGATGTTTTTGGGAAACATTTGGATAAAATATTTTTTTTGCACTTGCTTGTGTGTTAAACTAAAAAAGCTCTCAAAAGCACATCTCATAAATTAGCATGACAATTGGTGGCCGTGCATAGCCTGCAGTGGCTACTTGTCTTTCAATGTCTGTGGGGTGGGGGGGTTTGAAAAAATTGGGGCATAGATGCCCCTGGAGTATAACTTATTTAGCTCCTTCTTTCAGCTCATGGGGATTTACATTATATAACTGATATTCTTTTGGCAGCATAATAAAACAAGGTAAATAAATGTTTTGAAATGTTCCAGCAACATATTCCATTTCCTTGTTGTAGAGGACCTACTTTGTGCACCCTGGCCTCGAGCGAAATCATAATTACACACATTGACTGCCGAGCAGGTTTTGCATACAAACAAGTTCATTTCAGGTGAGGACTCAGCACCCAGCAGCTTCAGGATCATCTCACCTAAGATCTGCGGGTAGACCATGATCTGTCACAGGGTATGTGACATGAGAATAACAAGAACTGAACAGGTTTTCCCACTTTGGAATGCAAATTGTGACAGTGGCTCCTCTTACAAGCAGTGTGGAGCAGCATGCAAGGTATAGCCACTTGGATGCTTCGTTAGACACAGTCTGTAGTTAACCTCCAGCTCACCATCTCCCTGTTGGAAAATTAAATTTAATATATATTACATAGAAATAGTAGGTACCAGATTTTAAAGGGACAGTAAAGACAAAATAAATTAACTCCAAAGTAGCATTCACCATTCTAAAACGTCTCTAGAATGAGTTCCTTTCCTACAGTAGAAGCAACAAAAACTCTCATCATTGCCCTGATCCATTCTCGTCTTGATTACTGTATCTTCTTACTAACCGGTCTCCTCCTCACTAAACCCTTCCCTCCCCAATCCATCATGAATGCAGAAGCCTGGCTTATCTGTCTAACCACTGCTCTGATCTCTGCCAGACATTGTACTGCCTGTCAGTACAGGATAGGATTCAGTCATTCTTATGCACAAAGCTCTCTATGGTGCTGCATCCTCCCTACATCTCCTCTCTTATATTCTAAGTGTGCCATACACTCCACTTCGGTCTTCATGACATCTGGGGTAATCTCCAGTAGAGGGCGAACTTCTGCAAAGATGAATATGCAAAAAAGAAAGCCCCTCCCAGTCTATATATACCTGGGACCTCCCACCAATTCCCCAGTTCCTTCTCTGCAGGGAAGGCGACAAGACAGAAGATGAAGACTTCTTTACTTACAGGTAAGCCGGGCCTTCTATTGTCCCTATTACTGCCAGGACCCTTCTAAATTGCCCCTATATTGAGCCTCCCAGCTTAGGCTGCGGGTCCTGGTGAAGGTAGGAGCACCCTATGGGTGCAGCAGAAGCACTGCTCCACCGTGAGACCTCACTATGGGGTAAGCGGTTATCCAGGTTTCTTGGTGATCCTGGTGTGGGATGCCCCGTCCCTCTAGGCTTATGGCCGGCTTCTGGCAGGGTTCCCCCCCTTCCGCGTCCCTTATTACCCTCCAGGGGGTGGGGGTAGGGGGTTGCCTGGCCTGGCCGATATTTCCTTTTCCCCAGCTTATGTCCCTGTGTGGTTAGTGTGTTTTTACTGTGTGTGTGTGACAGGGTGCCTTTACTGGCATATCAGGGCTAGTGGAGCTTCTCCCCCTCAGGCTGCTTCTTTGGCGCGATTGCTGTGCTCGTTTCTAGGGGTCCGTGTTGCTGGGAGGGGGGCGTGGCCTCGGCAAACGCACGTTCTGCGCTGGCCCGCCCTCCCCCTGCTCTCCCTCCTCATGCATAAGGCTTTGTGGGGGCCATCTTCTATGAGCAGGCCGCATTGCAGATCGGTGTGGTAAGGGCACGATGGCCACTTCCTTAGCTTGTGTGTGGGGGCTCCTCTTTAGCGGGGGCCCCCACTGGTCTAGAGCATGTGTGTGTGTGTGTTATTTACACTGTCTGGCTGGGATATAGTATATATATATATATATATATATATATATATTGTGTGGCTGCAAGATCAAATGCTGTGGTCTTTTATACTGTAAGGTTATGGCCATTTTTACTCAGCACTGCACTTATGTTGCCTGTTTTGTGTGTTACAGGTTGCCCTGTATATGTGCATATTAAGGGGTCCCTAGTGTAAAATTGTCCACCCTTAAGAAGGGGGAATTTTTGGGGGCCTGCAAGCCCCGTCTGGAATTCCCTACCCAGGGTTATTTTGATGCGCTGATCCTTAGAGAATGGGAGAGGCCCAGTCAGCTTCCTGGGGTTCCTCAGGGATGGGATAAGAAGTATCCTTTTCCGGTGGAGGCGGTTAAGCGCTGGTCTTCTCCTCCTGAGGTAGACGCGCCAGTTTTAGGTTTGACCAACTCTTCTGTGCTGAACACCCCTGACGCCACTTCCCTTAAGGATGGTGAGGATAAGCGCCTTGATCAGATGGCGTGCCACGCATTTGCCAATGTGGGCTCGGCCCTGCGGCCTGTTAGTGCATCTGCCCTGGTGTCGCTTGCTACCAGGTCTCTTATCAGGGACTGGCTGAATAACGCTCAGTTTGATCCAGCTGGCGCTGAGTTCGCTATCCTTAAGAAATGCGAATTGTTCATGGATTTTGTCATGGCTGCGATGGAAGATTCTATTGTCGTGTGTAGTAGGACTTCAGCCTTACTGGTGGCTATGCGCAGATTGGTCTGGCTCCGCCAGTGGACAGCGGACGTTGGGGCCAAGAAGTCGCTCACAGCTCTTCCCTTCTTGGGTTCGCGGCTGTTTGGAGATAAATTGGATGCTGTTGCTAAAGAAGGTAAGTTACCTCAGCGGAGGAAACAGCGCCGCCCCTTTCGGGGGGCGGGCTCATTCACTCCTTCCTTTCGAGGGGCCAGAGCGACTAGGGGTTTGGCCTTCTCGGGGGTCAGGGGCTCATCCTGGAACAGAGGCAGAGTTCGGGCACGTCCCGCGCCTGCCTGGGGTTCCAAGCCCAAGCCTGCCGTTAAACCGGCTCAGCAATGAAGGGGCGCCCTCACCCGCAAGGAAGTGGTCTCCTCCGGGTACAAACTGGAGTTCGAGTACTGGCCGCCCCCAAGATTCTTAAGGTCTCGGGTGCCCTCGGACCCTCAGGCTGCACAGGGGCTCCTGTTAGCAGTAAAAAACCTTCTGGACATGGGGGTTATATGCCCGGTGCCTCTGTCGGAGAGAGGCAGGGGTTACTACTCCAACCTTTTCACGGTTCCCAAAAAGGAGGGTTCGGTGAGACCCATTCTAGATCTCAAGGTTCTCAACAGGTTTATCAGAGCCAAAAGGTTCCGCATTGAGACTCTGTGCTCGGCTATCAATTCCCTTCGCCAAGGGGATTTTATGACATCCATAGACATCAAGGATGCATATCTGCATGTTCCGATTTTTCAGGCACATAAGAGATTCCTCCGGTTTGCGGTGGAGGATCAACATTATCAGTTTGTAGCTCTTCCCTTCGGTATGACCTAAGGGCTAATGGCTCTGCTCAGATCTCAGGGCATTCGCATTGTGCCTTATCTGGACGATCTGTTGATATCAGCTTCTTCCCTCCATCAGGCGGAGCTGGACACCCACCAGGTGGTGTCGACCCTGGAGAGGTTCGGGTGAGTGATCAACCGCACCAAGTCTTCTCTCTCCCCGTCTCGTGTGATTTCATTTCTGGGCATGAATCTGGATACCATTCGGGCCAGAGTGTTTCTGTCCCAGACCAAGGTGCAGGGGATTCAGGGCCTGATCCGCCTTCTTTTGGACAGTCCTTGTCCCTCTATCCGACAGGGGATGAAACTGGTGGGTTTGATGGCATCCTCCTTCGAGGCGGTGCCGTTTGCACAGTTTCACATGAGATCTCTTCAACTTCACCTATTGACGTATTGGGACAGGTGCCCACAGTCATTGGATCAACCTTTCAGGATGTCTCCCAGGGTTTGGCAGTCCTTTCGGTGGTGGCTGGACTCGAGCAATCTGGTGAAGGGCAGATCCTTTCTGATCCCTTGTTGGGAGACGGTTACCATGGATGCCAGCCTGTCGGGCTGGGGAGGTTATAGGAAGAGTCATCAGTTCAGTGGGGTGTGGGGTCCCTAGGAGGCTCACACCCCCATCAATGTCTTGGAGCTCAGAGCCATTCGACTGGTTCTGGCTTGGCTGACCCCACATTTACGGGGTCTTCCGGTTCAGGTTCGTTCGGACAACCGAACGGCAGTAGCTTACATAAATTACCAAGGAGGGACCCGCAGCAGGCCTCAGGAAGTCTCTCTGATCCTGCACTGGGCGGAGAGCAATGTTCCTTGCCTTTCAGCAGTCTACATTCCGGGTGTGGAGAACACTGAGGCGGATTCCCTGAGCAGGGGATCCTCTCGCCACAGAGAGTGGTCTCTCAATCCCGAGGTTTTTCTGGATCTTTGCCGCAAGTGGGGGACTCCGGAGGTGGATCTCTTTGCCTCGAGGCACAATCACAAACCTCCCCTTTGTGTCTCTTTCTCAGGATCCTCTGTCTCTGGCAGTGGATGCCTTGTCACTGGCTTGGAAGGAGTTGGGGTTTCTGTTCCTGTTTCCACCCATCTCCATGCTGGGCAAGGTAGTTCGCAAACTGGTTCTAGAAGGGGCACCAAGGTGGCTCCAAGGTGGCCAAGAAGGGTTTGGTACGCAGACGTCGTAAGGATGGCCGTAGACCAGTACCGGCTTCCCTTGTTGCCGGACCTGCTATCTCAGGGTCATCTACTTTACCCCAATTTACAAACGCTGGCTTTGACGGCTTGGCTGCTGAAACCTTCATCTTGACCGAGGAAGGTTTAGGCTGTTGTTCAGACCCTGATTAGGGCTAGGAGGCGGTCCTCTTCTGGCATTTACTATAGGACTTGGAGGTCCTATATTGATTGGTGTGAGCCTAGGGCCTTGCCTTGCAGGGTTTTTTCTATACCCAGGATTTTGGAGTTTCTTCAGCATTATCTGGATCTTGGGTTCCAGCTTAGTACTTTGAAAGGACAGGTTTCTGCTCTGTCGGTTTTCTTCCAGAGGTCTTTTGCTTTACACCCGCTGGTTAAGACCTTTTTCCAAGGCGTGGCGCATGTGCGGCCCCCTCGGAAGGCTGTAGTTCCTGTTTGGGATTTGAATTTGGTTCTTTCGGCTCTGCAGGGTCCTCCTTTTGAGCCGCTACAGGATATTGCTCTTTCGGTTCTCACTCAGAAGGTTGCTTTCTTGGTGGCTATTACCTCTGTTCGACGTGTCTCTGAGTTGGCGGCCCTGCCGATTCAGGCCCCTTACTTTGAGAGACTTTCGGTTTAAGCCGGATTTCCTTCCTAAGGTGGTGTCTGCTTTCCACTTCAATCAGGATATTGTTCTCCCTTCCTTGTGTCCTAAGCCTAACAATGACAAGGAGAGGGTTCTGCACAATTTGGATGTTGTTCGCTGTGTGAAGTACTATTTGGTGACTACTTCTTCCTTCCGCAGGACGGATGCTTGTTTCATGGTGCCCTGCGGGCCCAGGAAAGGTTTGGCACCTGCTAAGTCTACGATTAGCAAATGGATTCGTCAAGCCATTGTTGGGGCCTATTCTGCTAAGGGGAGGACTCCTCCTTTTAGGGTCACTGCGCACTCTACTCGTGTGGTCGGTGCGTCCTGGGCTTTTCAGCACCAGGCTTCTGTTGAACAAGTTTGTAAGGCTGCTACTTGGTCTTCCGTTCATACTTTTTCCAAGTTTTACAAGGTTGATGTGCGGGCTTCAGCGGATGCTGTTTTTGGCCGCAAGGTTCTGCAAGCTGCAGTGGTTTGAGTTGGTACATTCTTTACTGTTTCTGGTTCCCACCCATGACGGACACTGCTATTGGATGTCCCATATGTCATGAAGACCGAAGTGGAGTGTATGGCACACTTGGAATAATACTGTTTTGTGAGTACTAACCTTTAAAACGGGTATTATGAGTGTGCCATACACTCCACTTCGCCCCACCCCTTTTTTTCAGGTATTCTGGGGCTTTTATATGGTGAACCATTGGTTTTGATTGTTAAGGTTATATTTGGTTCTTCCTGGTCCCTTTACTGCTTTTATACACTGGGGAATTGGTGGGAGGTCCCAGGTATATATGGACTGGGAGGGGCTTTCTTTTTTGCATATTCATCTCTGCAGAAGTTCGCCCTCTACTGGAGATTACCCCAGATGTCATGAAGACTGAAGTGGAGTGTATGGCACACTCATAATACCCGTTTTAAAGGTGAGTACTCACAAAACGGTATTTTCTGTTTACAACACTCTTGCTTTATGCTCTGCAAATGAATTCCGACTAACAACCACCACAATCTGGACCCTTCACTCTCATTTAAGTCTTCAGATCAGATCAACTCATAATATTAATAGTATTAAATGCTCCCTAAAAATGCATCTTTTTAGGGTAGCCTACCACATTAACTAATCTAACTCTTCTTCTTTAACCCATCTTCTACATCATTCTTCTGATTCCTCATCAAGCAACATCCACTACACTTTTGCTCCTAAAAAGCAAAAAAAAGCACTACATCAGCTTGTGACTGACCCATACAGCTTGTATATAATTTTATTTTTGCTATGATACCTGGGCCATGGCACAAATCACATTACATTTTGTTTCACCACATTCTTCTGTTAGATAGTAAGCTTGTGAGCAGGGTCCTCAATCCAAAAGCTCTGCGGAATATGTTGGCCCTATATAAATATATATGAGATAGCAGAGAAGTATTTAGTGAAACAATGAAGTGAAGAAGGGCCAACCACCGGCTAGAGTCTATAAAACTCTAGAGCTGCTGGTCTCACACTTGTTGGACATCCTGCTTTGCATTGTAAAATATCACTTTTCCATTGATCCAACGGTGCATGCATGGACCACAGCAGCATCCCTCTGGTTGCTGCGCACACCCACGTTGGGTGGGTGTGGGTAAGCCACTCCCCCTATATTCAGCTTTCTATTGGCCACATGTACTGTGGGATCGCTGGTCCCACATGTGAGTGTCTTACGATCCTGATCCGTGCTGCCTCAGCAGAAGGCCCTTTCCCTGATCTTCATCCTTGTTTCTGTGCACCTTTACCCAAATTGATTCTACTGATGCCGATAGTGTTCACCACTAGGTTTGTTCACTTCTTGTACTAGCCTCCATGCCAGAACAAATTTTTAGCATGTATATAATGTAACACATTGTACAATTATATATATATATCTGATTTAGACCTTTTCCTGATGGTTTCACAAGATGGCTGGGGGTAAATACGTCCATGTGCTTGCTGCGGAGTGGGGGTTCCCTTTAACCATGTGGGAGTTTGGTTGGTGCGTTGATGCTTGAAGGCAGATTGTACTACTGTGCAAACACACAGAACCACACATCCACCTCTGGCAAATGAAATTCCCTTTACACAGAGATGGTAGGCGCTACCTCTAACTTTTTACTGGGGTAAACAGTTGAGGTTGTGAGTGAGATGCGTGAGCTTTGCCAAGAAAAAGGCTGTTTGTCTTACATTTTTTATTTGGTTAGGAAATGTATCAATTCAACCAAGAAAGAGTTCTAGTTTATCTAGAGCAGAGGTTCCTAACAGATGGTACTCAGCAAGGCTGCAGACAGATCTGTACCCAAACCTGCTGTCATCTACACTTTACTCATTCCTGATCTGGTTCATGAGTACAAAACCATAGTAAAAGGTAATTAAAACTAGCTATGTGTATTGTATACCCTTTATGTTGTGTTTTTAACAACAGTTTACTGATAACACCTATGTACTGTTATGAATACCACTGGTTGAGAAATACTGATTTAGAGGAAGACATCTCTCTTAAACCGGACCTTTACCCTAAATAAGAGTCTATCTTGTATGTTTCTCCCACCTTGTACATACAGATTACCCACATTAAAAGACCTGCATCTACTGCCTTTTCTGAGCTTTTAAACATTGAAGATGGCGGCCCATGGAGTCTCAGGCTGCCTGCAAACAGGAAGTGTCTTATGACTATGCCACTCTGCATTCTGGAATTGCTGTCCTTTTTCTAACCCCAGCTTTGCTCTGTCTTTGCAAAGCACAGCTATAACCCACCCCCTGCACTTGCCCCCTCCTCCTGCTATCCTCAGTATGTTATTGGAGATCTTTTGAGGCAAGATGGCTGCACCTGTATCCTGGCATCCTAAACAAAGTTGCAGCCCAGTGGGGAAAAGAATAATAAGTAAGCAACTTAAAACTTTAAATGTATAAATTTTAAATGCTGAGGAATATTTTTTTAAGGATTTAAGCTTATAAGTAAATGATGCTAAAGGTCCGATTAAAGTTGGTCCTGGTGGCATGTACCAATGCCCATTGCCAATGTGGCACTAAACAGTGTTTATGCACAAATATCCACTCATATGGGAGTGGTTTATTCTTATTGGGGGGTGTTGCTGGGTTCTGTCTCTGGCACCAGCTGCCCATGGCCTATCCTTGGGCAGCTGGTGTTTTTGTATTATGCCAATAGTGCCTGTTATAAGGGTAAAAGGAACACAAGTGCACCAAACAAACAACCCTGGTGAATGTGCAGTAAAAACCCCTAATAGTACATAGGCTATTGTAAAAATAAAACCACATATGATTTCACCTTAACCACATTTTCCCAGCCACAGTTACCCTGGTGCACATGTAGATGGGTATCCATGGGGGTGGGGAAGCCATGTTCAGCATGTCCTCATATCACCTGTGTTACAAAACAGGCATTTGGCATAAACAACCCAAACATATCCTGCTTAAAAGCAACCTTTAATTACAGGACAGTGCCAAAGTATATAGTGCAGTCTGCCAACTAGTTCTGGGGCAGGCCCAGCTTGGCAAGCCCTGCGCACCTACTGTATTTGGTTTATGGCTTCCCACAAACATTGCTGGCTCTTATCAATGCCATTTTATGTTTTATTTTTTTCCAATCTTCTTGCCAATCCCTGAATGAAAAAGCAACAATGCAAAAACAACTGCTTGCACAACTTGGCCTCATTGTAAGATGTGTCCTTAGTGACAGCTGCTTATCTTTTTAGGGATTTCAATGTACTTCTTAGGGATTAAGGGCATTCAACTAGGTGGCGCAGGGCCGGATTAAAGGCAGGGCCTGAGGGGCCCACGCCCAAGGGCCACCACCACCTGATATAGCCAGAGGGCCTCCACCACTAGTACCAGAAACAAGGTGCCAGGTGAAACTGCTGATATCCATAGGCTACAGCAATGTGGCCACCTTGAATGGATGCACCTGTATCCTGGCACTTGAATGAACTGGCGGAAGCAAGGGATGCAGCTCTGTATGCCACCGTGTCCTGGTGACAGCACTGGATTCTGGACTAGGAAAGGAGTTTTTTTTGTTGTACCCCCCCTGCCAGGGAAGGAATACAGGTCAGAGGTTGGACATTCACTATAAAGCAAAATAAAAGTTGGGTTCCCACACCAAAATTTCTGCCCAGGGGCTTCCACCAGACTTGAAGTGGACCAACAGTCAAAAATGACTTAAACCAGACCAACACAACAAACGGTGCTCATATGCATCCCTCCCCAGGGAAATTTAGATTGCTGCACATAAAAAATAATTTACCCTTTGCTGTAGTAAATGTAAAACACAAGATGGTGGCTCATGCATTTGAGGGCTGGTCTTCCTGTTACTGTACATTGTCAGTTATGTCAGTTGAATCCAGGTAGTAGCATGGCTGAGATGCTGGGAAAGGAAGCTCCAAAATAGCCACTACTTTTCATTTCCTGTGCCAGGCTGTTGATCCGGTTTAGGTGGAGACATGAGTGGTTGAGGCCTTTAAGACACCTGTATATAAGGGCAGGGCAATCACCCTGAGTTCCAAAGCTATTGTTCATACAGGGGAGCACCTTTATCAACCTTTATCAATTATTTAGCCATCCTTTTCTTCATAGTTGGGTCAGCTCAGGGTATTCCTGATAGGAACAATGGGCATCTGCTACCCAGCTGACCAAAATGTGCAGCACAAGAGCCATCCTTGCTTTAAGCTGGCTATTGCAGAACCCATCTTGGCTTTTCTAGCAATGAACAGAAGCAAGCCGAGACCCCTTCCTTTCACTGTAAAGAAGACACAGCACATGTAAGATGTAATTCACTCCCACCAGCAGCCTGTTTGAGATGACCAGTCCTTACCTGGCCTACAAAGAGTAGGATGAGGCTATTCCTGAGCTCTGAGCAAAGACATTCATAGAACAATTTTATTGCCAGTGTGTTACTGGTGTCATTCCTACATATCACAGATTACAAACTAGGAGCACTTTTGTGTAGGGATTATGGAAGAAAGGTAGAAACTCCATATTAGATCTCTCCATTTGCTTGCTCTGCATGTCTGTATAATAGATTTACGGTATTGTCAGTCTTTCCAGAGTCTCTTCTTGAGTACTGAAGTCATGAGTAAAAGAAGGTCTCTGCATGTCAGAGGGGGCTTAACTTCTTGCAGGTTGTCATTACTCTACTTGTAATATGGGGATTGCTTCCACGCTGCTTGTAATAGGGGCATCCGCACCCACGCTGCTGGTGTGGGCAGGAGAAGGTCTGCTCACACTCTGCTGGTGGGGGGGATATGGTTGCTAACACTCTGCCAGCAGAGTGTGAACAGACCTTCTCCCCCCACCAGCAAGGTTGGAGAAAGTCTGCTGACACTCTGCTGGTGATTGGGGAGAAAGTCTGCTGACACTCTGCTGGTGATTGGGGAGAAGGTCTGCTGACACTCTGCTGGTGATTGGGGAGAAGGTCTGCTGACACTCTGCTGGTGATTGGGGAGAAGGTCTGCTGACACTCTGCTGGTGATTGGGGAGAAGGTCTGCTGACACTCTGCTGGTGATTGGGGAGAAGGTCTGCTGACACTCTGCTGGTGATTGGGGAGAAGGTCTGCTGACACTCTGCTGGTGATTGGGGAGAAGGTCTGCTGACACTCTGCTGGGGGTCGGGGAGAAGGTCTGCTCACACTCGGCTGGGGGTCGGGGAGAAGGTCTGCTCACACTCGGCTGGGGGTCGGGGAGAAGGTCTGCTGACACTCGGCTGGGGGTCGGGGAGAAGGTCTGCTCACACTCGGCTGGGGGTCGGGGAGAAGGTCTGCTCACACTCGGCTGGGGGTCGGGGAGAAGGTCTGCTCACACTCGGCTGGGGGTCGGGGAGAAGGTCTGCTCACACTCGGCTGGGGGTCGGGGAGAAGGTCTGCTCACACTCGGCTGGGGGTCGGGGAGAAGGTCTGCTCACACTCGGCTGGGGGTCGGGGAGAAGGTCTGCTCACACTCGGCTGGGGGTCGGGGAGAAGGTCTGCTCACACTCGGCTGGGGGTCGGGGAGAAGGTCTGCTCACACTCGGCTGGGGGTCGGGGAGAAGGTCTGCTCACACTCGGCTGGGGGTCGGGGAGAAGGTCTGCTCACACTCGGCTGGGGGTCGGGGAGAAGGTCTGCTCACACTCGGCTGGGGGTCGGGGGGAAGGTCTGCTCACACTCGGCTGGGGGTCGGGGGAAGGTCTGCTCACACTCGGCTGGGGGTCGGGGAGAAGGTCTGCTCACACTCGGCTGGGGGTCGGGGAGAAGGTCTGCTCACACTCGGCTGGGGGTCGGGGAGAAGGTCTGCTCACACTCGGCTGGGGGTCGGGGAGAAGGTCTGCTCACACTCGGCTGGGGGTCGGGGAGAAGGTCTGCTCACACTCGGCTGGGGGTCGGCGAGAAGGTCTGCTCACACTCGGCTGGGGGTCGGCGAGAAGGTCTGCTCACACTCGGCTGGGGGTCGGCGAGAAGGTCTGCTCACACTCGGCTGGGGGTCGGCGAGAAGGTCTGCTCACACTCGGCTGGGGGTCGGCGAGAAGGTCTGCTCACACTCGGCTGGGGGTCGGCGAGAAGGTCTGCTCACACTCGGCTGGGGGTCGGCGAGAAGGTCTGCTCACACTCGGCTGGGGGTCGGCGAGAAGGTCTGCTCACACTCGGCTGGGGGTCGGCGAGAAGGTCTGCTCACACTCGGCTGGGGGTCGGCGAGAAGGTCTGCTCACACTCGGCTGGGGGTCGGCGAGAAGGTCTGCTCACACTCGGCTGGGGGTCGGCGAGAAGGTCTGCTCACACTCGGCTGGGGGTCGGCGAGAAGGTCTGCTCACACTCGGCTGGGGGTCGGCGAGAAGGTCTGCTCACACTCGGCTGGGGGTCGGCGAGAAGGTCTGCTCACACTCGGCTGGGGGTCGGCGAGAAGGTCTGCTCACACTCGGCTGGGGGGTCGGGGAGAAGGTCTGCTCACACTCGGCTGGGGGTCGGGGAGAAGGTCTGCTCACACTCGGCTGGGGGTCGGGGAGAAGGTCTGCTCACACTCGGCTGGGGGTCGGGGAGAAGGTCTGCTCACACTCGGCTGGGGGTCGGGGAGAAGGTCTGCTCACACTCGGCTGGGGGTCGGGGAGAAGGTCTGCTCACACTCGGCTGGGGGTCGGGGAGAAGGTCTGCTCACACTCGGCTGGGGGTCGGGGAGAAGGTCTGCTCACACTCGGCTGGGGGTCGGGGAGAAGGTCTGCTCACACTCGGCTGGGGGTCGGGGAGAAGGTCTGCTCACACTCGGCTGGGGGTCGGGGAGAAGGTCTGCTCACACTCGGCTGGGGGTCGGGGAGAAGGTCTGCTCACACTCGGCTGGGGGTCGGGGAGAAGGTCTGCTCACACTCGGCTGGGGGTCGGGGAGAAGGTCTGCTCACACTCGGCTGGGGGTCGGGGAGAAGGTCTGCTCACACT
The DNA here is from genome assembly GCA_027917425.1 of Gastrophryne carolinensis. Classification (NCBI taxonomy): domain Eukaryota; kingdom Metazoa; phylum Chordata; class Amphibia; order Anura; family Microhylidae; genus Gastrophryne; species Gastrophryne carolinensis. The sequence continues at coordinate 167,444,528 of CM051235.1, read as the reverse complement.
CGGCTGGGGGTCGGGGAGAAGGTCTGCTCACACTCGGCTGGGGGTCGGGGAGAAGGTCTGCTCACACTCGGCTGGGGGTCGGGGAGAAGGTCTGCTCACACTCGGCTGGGGGTCGGGGAGAAGGTCTGCTCACACTCGGCTGGGGGTCGGGGAGAAGGTCTGCTCACACTCGGCTGGGGGTCGGGGAGAAGGTCTGCTCACACTCGGCTGGGGGTCGGGGAGAAGGTCTGCTCACACTCGGCTGGGGGTCGGGGAGAAGGTCTGCTCACACTCGGCTGGGGGTCGGGGAGAAGGTCTGCTCACACTCGGCTGGGGGTCGGGGAGAAGGTCTGCTCACACTCGGCTGGGGGTCGGGGAGAAGGTCTGCTCACACTCGGCTGGGGGTCGGGGAGAAGGTCTGCTCACACTCGGCTGGGGGTCGGGGAGAAGGTCTGCTCACACTCGGCTGGGGGTCGGGGAGAAGGTCTGCTCACACTCGGCTGGGGGTCGGGGAGAAGGTCTGCTCACACTCGGCTGGGGGTCGGGGAGAAGGTCTGCTCACACTCGGCTGGGGGTCGGGGAGAAGGTCTGCTCACACTCGGCTGGGGGTCGGGGAGAAGGTCTGCTCACACTCGGCTGGGGGTCGGGGAGAAGGTCTGCTCACACTCGGCTGGGGGTCGGGGAGAAGGTCTGCTCACACTCGGCTGGGGGTCGGGGAGAAGGTCTGCTCACACTCGGCTGGGGGTCGGGGAGAAGGTCTGCTCACACTCGGCTGGGGGTCGGGGAGAAGGTCTGCTCACACTCGGCTGGGGGTCGGGGAGAAGGTCTGCTCACACTCGGCTGGGGGTCGGGGAGAAGGTCTGCTCACACTCGGCTGGGGGTCGGGGAGAAGGTCTGCTCACACTCGGCTGGGGGTCGGGGAGAAGGTCTGCTCACACTCGGCTGGGGGTCGGGGAGAAGGTCTGCTCACACTCTGCTGGGGGTCGGGGAGAAGGTCTCATCACACTCTGCTGGGGGTCGGGGAGAAGGTCTCATCACACTCTGCTGGGGGTCGGGGAGAAGGTCTCATCACACTCTGCTGGGGGTCGGGGAGAAGGTCTCATCACACTCTGCTGGGGGTCGGGGAGAAGGTCTCATCACACTCTGCTGGGGGTCGGGGAGAAGGTCTCATCACACTCTGCTGGGGGTCGGGGAGAAGGTCTCATCACACTCTGCTGGGGGTCGGGGAGAAGGTCTCATCACACTCTGCTGGGGGTCGGGGAGAAGGTCTCATCACACTCTGCTGGGGGTCGGGGAGAAGGTCTCATCACACTCTGCTGGGGGTCGGGGAGAAGGTCTCATCACACTCTGCTGGGGGTCGGGGAGAAGGTCTCATCACACTCTGCTGGGGGTCGGGGAGAAGGTCTCATCACACTCTGCTGGGGGTCGGGGAGAAGGTCTCATCACACTCTGCTGGGGGTCGGGGAGAAGGTCTCATCACACTCTGCTGGGGGTCGGGGAGAAGGTCTCATCACACTCTGCTGGGGGTCGGGGAGAAGGTCTCATCACACTCTGCTGGGGGTCGGGGAGAAGGTCTCATCACACTCTGCTGGGGGTCGGGGAGAAGGTCTCATCACACTCTGCTGGGGGTCGGGGAGAAGGTCTCATCACACTCTGCTGGGGGTCGGGGAGAAGGTCTCATCACACTCTGCTGGGGGTCGGGGAGAAGGTCTCATCACACTCTGCTGGGGGTCGGGGAGAAGGTCTCATCACACTCTGCTGGGGGTCGGGGAGAAGGTCTCATCACACTCTGCTGGGGGTCGGGGAGAAGGTCTCATCACACTCTGCTGGGGGTCGGGGAGAAGGTCTCATCACACTCTGCTGGGGGTCGGGGAGAAGGTCTCATCACACTCTGCTGGGGGTCGGGGAGAAGGTCTCATCACACTCTGCTGGGGGTCGGGGAGAAGGTCTCATCACACTCTGCTGGTGGTCGGGGAGAAGGTCTCATCACACTCTGCTGGTGGTCGGGGAGAAGGTCTCATCACACTCTGCTGGTGGTCGGGGAGAAGGTCTCATCACACTCTGCTGGTGGTCGGGGAGAAGGTCTCATCACACTCTGCTGGTGGTCGGGGAGAAGGTCTCATCACACTCTGCTGGTGGTCGGGGAGAAGGTCTCATCACACTCTGCTGGTGGTCGGGGAGAAGGTCTCATCACACTCTGCTGGTGGTCGGGGAGAAGGTCTCATCACACTCTGCTGGTGGTCGGGGAGAAGGTCTCATCACACTCTGCTGGTGATTGAGGAGAAGGTCTCATCACACTCTGCTGGTGGTCGGGGAGAAGGTCTCATCACACTCTGCTGGTGGTCGGGGAGAAGGTCTCATCACACTCTGCTGGTGATTGGGGAGAAGGTCTGCTCACGCTCTGCTGGTGATTGGGGAGAAGGTCTGCTCACGCTCTGCTGGTGATTGGGGAGAAGGTCTGCTCACGCTCTGCTGGTGATTGAGGAGAAGGTCTGCTCACGCTCTGCTGGTGATTGAGGAGAAGGTCTGCTCACACTCTGCTGGTGATAATGGAAAAGGTCCGCCCACACTCAGCTGGTGATTGAGAAGATCACACTAAGCTTCTATCACAGGAGAAAGCAGGACCCTCAGATGATGGAGCTTTGCAACCTCAAATAATCTCCAGCCTAGGATGTAACCAGGGGCGTAAATTAAAGCGGACCTTCACCCTGAATAAGAGCCTATCTTATATGTTTCCCACACCCTGTACATACAGATTGCTCACATTAAAAATCATCCTGCCTGCATCTACTGAATGTTATTAGCCTTTAAACAGCCAAGATGGTAGCTCATGGAGCATCAGGCAGCCTGCAAACAGGAAGTGTGTTCTGACTGTGTCGCTCTTCATTCTGGGATTGCTGTCCTTTCCTTGACCCCAGCTCTGCTCTGTTTGTGTAAAGCACAGCTATAACCCGCACCCCGCTCTACTCTCCTCATTATGTGATGCTTCTGAATCAGCGCCCATAACCTAGATGCCTGAACAGAGTTGCAGCCCAGTGGAGGAAATAATAAGTGACTAAAAACTTAAAATATATTAATTTTAGCTGCTGGCGAATAGTTTTTAAGGGTCTGAGCTTTTCATTAAATGCTGAAGGTTCGGCTTAAAGGTGTGCAACTGCAAGAGGGCCAAAAAGCTCAGGGGGACCATCATTGTTGCTCCTCCACCTTAATCTTCAGAGAAAAGACCATTTGTCTTGCTGTTGGACACTTTAGTTGTCTAGCTGCATCCAGCTGAGACAAAAAACAGAAAAAAGTTTATTGTATAAACCGTGAAAGGGCCCCATTTAGTGTTCGCACCAGGGCCCTGTCACATTTAGTTACAGCACTGGAGGTAACTGCTTAATATAAAGGAAACATTCACTCTTAATTACCCAAAGAATCCTTCTACTCCATGAAACGTTTCGCCCATTCTTCCAGCTACGAACGTCCCCTGGATATAAGCGATGCGAGCCGGTCACAAAACCGGTTCCCACGGGCTGCTATGTTGTTTTCCAAAACTGACTGATAATAAAGTTGATTGTGTAAAAAAAGGCATGGAGGACCTCGCGTTTTTCTTATTGGCACCCATGAGACGTGACGTAATGATGGGCGGGGCAAGCGTGAGGGGAGCCTCCGACCCGGAAGTGTCCGCTGGGCGAGGCCTTAGAGCGTTTCCGGCAGCTGAAGAGAGCGGATCGAGTGGTGCTTGGCTCAGTGTGAAGGAGCGATGTGACGCGGACCGGGAGCCACATTCCTCACAGGTGAGGCCCAGAGATGTGTGGTAGGGCACTAAGGTTTTTCTAAACAGTCCCCGCTTTTTGCATCTATACGTCACCGGCGCCAGACTGAGCAGAGCCCCCCTTTGGCGCACAGGGCCGTCATCCTGCTCAGCGCCCACCCACTCCGGGAGGCCCATCTTTTTTTCTGGGGCCTGCCTGTACCTTTGAGCCCGAACACCCTCCAGACAGGAGGCTTACAGGGGCCTCCAGAACCCTGCTCATCTGCCTATGGGTGTGTGTGGGGGGGTGCTTTTAAGACCCCCTCCTACACTCCCCACCCACCCTGCCCACTCCCTTCTTCCCTACCCACTCCCTTCTTCCCTACCCTTTATCTACTCCCTGCCCTTACCCGTCAGCCACCCACTGCTTTCCTCCCTTACCTGTCAGCCACCCGCTGCTGTCCCCCCCTTACCTGTCGGCCACCCGCTGCTGTCCCCCCCTTACCTGTCGGCCACCCGCTGCTGTCCCCCCCCTTACCTGTCGGCCACCCGCTGCTGTCCCCCCCTTACCTGTCGGCCACCCGCTGCTGTCCCCCCCTTACCTGTCGGCCACCCGCTGCTGTCCCCCCCTTACCTGTCGGCCACCCGCTGCTGTCCCCCCCTTACCTGTCGGCCACCCGCTGCTGTCCCCCCCTTACCTGTCGGCCACCCGCTGCTGTCCCCCCCTTACCTGTCGGCCACCCGCTGCTGTCCCCCCCTTACCTGTCGGCCACCCGCTGCTGTCCCCCCCCTTACCTGTCGGCCACCCGCTGCTGTCCCCCCCCTTACCTGTCGGCCACCCGCTGCTGTCCCCCCCCCCCTTACCTGTCGGCCACCCGCTGCTGTCCCCCCCCCCTTACCTGTCGGCCACCCGCTGCTGTCCCCCCCCCCTTACCTGTCGGCCACCCGCTGCTGTCCCCCCCCCTTACCTGTCGGCCACCCGCTGCTGTCCCCCCCCCTTACCTGTCGGCCACCCGCTGCTGTCCCCCCCCCCCTTACCTGTCGGCCACCCGCTGCTGTCCCCCCCCTTACCTGTCGGCCACCCGCTGCTGTCCCCCCCCTTACCTGTCGGCCACCCGCTGCTGTCCCCCCCCTTACCTGTCGGCCACCCGCTGCTGTCCCCCCCTTACCTGTCGGCCACCCGCTGCTGTCCCCCCCTTACCTGTCGGCCACCCGCTGCTGTCCCCCCCCCTTACCTGTCGGCCACCCGCTGCTGTCCCCCCCCCTTACCGGTCGGCCACCCACTGCCGCCCGCCCCCCCCCTTACCGGTCGGCCACCCACTGCCGCCCGCCCCCCCCCCCTTACCGGTCGGCCACCCACTGCCGCCCGCCCCCCCCCCCTTACCGGTCGGCCACCCACTGCCGCCCGCCCCCCCTTACCGGTCGCACACCCACTGCCGCCCGCCCCCCCCTTACCGGTCGCCCACCCACTGCTGCCCACCCACTGCCGCCCGCCCCCCCTTACCGGTCGCCCACCCACTGCTGCCCACCCACTGCCGCCCGCCCCCCCTTACCGGTCGGCCACCCACTGCCGCCCGCCCCCCCTTACCGGTCGGCCACCCACTGCCGCCCGCCCCCCCTTACCGGTCGGCCACCCACTGCCGCCCGCCCCCCCTTACCGGTCGGCCACCCACTGCCGCCCGCCCCCCCTTACCGGTCGGCCACCCACTGCCGCCCGCCCCCCCCTTACCGGTCGGCCACCCACTGCCGCCCGCCCCCCCTTACCGGTCGGCCACCCACTGCCGCCCGCCCCCCCTTACCGGTCGGCCACCCACTGCCGCCCGCCCCCCCTTACCGGTCGGCCACCCAGTGCTGTCTCCCCCCCCCCCCCCTTCCTTACCGGTCAGCCACCAGGGCTGTCTCCCCCCCCTCCCTTACTGTCAGCCACCCAGTGCTGTCCCCCCCCCCTCCCTTACTGTCAGCCACCCAGTGCTGTCCCCCCCCCTTACCGGTCAGCCACCCAGTGCTTCCACCCACCCCCCCTTACCGGTCAGCCACCCAGTGCTTCCACCCACCCCCCCTTACCGGTCAGCCACCCAGTGCTTCCACCCACCCCCCCTTACCGGTCAGCCACCCAGTGCTTCCACCCACCCCCCCTTACCGGTCAGCCACCCAGTGCTTCCACCCACCCCCCCTTACCGGTCAGCCACCCAGTGCTTCCACCCACCCCCCCTTACCGGTCAGCCACCCAGTGCTTCCACCCACCCCCCCTTACCGGTCAGCCACCCAGTGCTTCCACCCACCCCCCCTTACCGGTCAGCCACCCAGTGCTTCCACCCACCCCCCCTTACCGGTCACCCACCCAGTGCTTCCACCCCCCCCCCCCCTACCGGTCACCCACCCAGTGCTTCCACCCCCCCCCCCCCCTTACCGGTCACCCACCCAGTGCTTCCACCCCCCCCCCCCTTACCGGTCACCCACCCAGTGCTGTCTGTCCCCCCCCCACCGGTCACCCACCCAGTGCTGTCTGTCCCCCCCCTTACCGGTCACCCACCCAGTGCTGTCTGTCCCCCCCCTTACCGGTCACCCACCCAGTGCTGTCCCCCCCCCCCCCCCCCCTTACCGGTCAGCCACCCATTGCTGCCCCCCCTTACCGGTCAGGTTAGGCTGCCCTGCTCAAACTAGTTCATCATCTGTCCTGGGCAAAAAAAAGAAAATCTGTGGTTGTCTTGCACCTACATTTTTCCTCGGCAAAACAGTTCTGTGTCTGCATCTGTCATGGGAAAAATAATTTGCATCTGTTCAGTGCAAAATAATTCATAGCCTGTCTATTTCGGTGTCTGTAACCATACTTTCGAATGTTCTTGATTTCATTTTGTTATGTGTAGGTTGTTTATTGCCACTTTAAAGACAACTATAATGCTGATGTGACACCCCTGCTATGGAGCAAATTAACTAGCTGTTTGTGTGTGGTCATGGAAGCCACCTGCATATACATCTATATATCTATATCTCTATCCAAAGAAAACATGTAACCAAGCTAAGGCTGTCAAACTGACAGCTGTGATTGAAAAAAGGCTTCACAACCTGTACACTGTTATTTATGCCTTCCTCTGTTGCATGGCTCTTCTGCATTTGCCACAAGACCTGGTCAGGGGTTTTCTTGTTCATGTGGGCCATCTCTGGGCAGTGTCGGAACAGACCATGGACTTCTGCATCAATGGTCATGCAGTCAAGGTGCAGGAGGAGAGCAAGTATTTTTGAGCTTTTGCAACCTTTTGCTTGCATTTCCCAGCCTTACCAAGTTACCAGACTAAGGTCAAGCCCAGTGCCATTATGAAAATTGACCCACAAGAGTCAGTTTAGAAGTCCCTGGACATTTATGTCTCTCTTCTCATACATGGTCTTGACTGATGAAATATGAAAAATGCTACACAGGGTAGATTGTATGAAGCCTGAAGTGGCATACCTAATCTGGTTAAGAATTTTGCTCTGGACATTCAATGCCTTTCTAACTCTCCAGACCTGGTTAAGAATTTTGCTTTGGACATTCAATGCCTTTCTAACTCTCCAGACCTTGTCCTTTTTCCCTACCGCATCCCTGCACTACCATAACACACTATCCTCTGCTCTGAACTCAGTTGCCCCCCTCTCCTACAGCCACCCTGGCCATTCAAACAGACAACTTTGGCTCAACACTTAGATTACCATATTGAAAGGGCACTCTGGGGTCACTGAAAGGAAAAGCAGCAAGACCAAAAGCAATGGTGACTTCCCACTATACAAACACGACCTTCAGGAACTCAGGACTACCCTTTCTTTTACTAAACAGGCATACTTCTCATCCTTCATATGCTCACAAGCTCGAAACCTCAAACAACTGTTCAACACTCTACTCGGGACACAACCCCCTCCTCCCTAATCACATCAGAGCAATTTGCTTTTTTTTAAGGATAAAATTGACAATATACTTGCAGGCTTTGCCTCCCAAATCCACTCGCCCTACCAGACTCTGCCTCTGTCCGCTAACCTATCCCAGTTCCCTCTGCTCTCTGAACAGCGGCTGTCCTCCCTCATAATTTTGACTATCCTGGGTTTTGGTCCATTTTAACCTCTCCCTATCACCCGGCATCTGCCCATCTCTGCTCCTCAAAAAGTCCTCCCTAGACCCCCTGTCCTTACCAACTAACGGCACATCTCACTGCTCCCTTTCACATCCAAACTTCTAGAAAAGCACGTCCACTCAGAACTCATACGCCATATCTCTGATGACTGCCCTCACCAAAGTCACTAACCATTTACCAACCACAAAATCCAAGGGCCACGTCTCCATTATCATTCTTCTTGACTTATCCACTGCGTTTGACACTGTTGACCACTAATTTTTACTCCAAATTTACCTCTTGCTCTGTAATTGCTCTCCTCATACACTTCAAATCGCACTGTTAGCGTTTCCCACTCTGACTTAGAAACATAGAAGGTTGACGGCAGAAGGAGACCATACGGTCCATCTAGTCTGCCCTTATGTGTATACTGTATGTACTCTTTATCTTAGGATAGATGTGTGCTTATCCCAGGCATGTTTAAATTCAGTGACTGTTGAATTTTCAACTACCTCTGCTGGAAGTTTGTTCCAAGCATCTACTACTCTTTCTGTAAAATAATATTTTCTAACATTGCTCCTGATCTTCCCCCCGACTAGCTTCAGGTTGTGCCCCCTTGTTCTATCATTAAGCTTCTTCTTAAAAACACTTCCCTCCTGAACCTTATTCAATCCTTTCACATATTTAAAGGTCTCAATCATGTCCCCCCTCTCCCTTCTTTCCTCCAGACTGTACAAATTAAGTTCTTTAAGTCTCTCCTGTTTTAAGTTTAAGTCCTTCCACCATTTTCGTTGCCCGCCTTTGGACACGTTCTATTTGAATAATGTCTTTTTGCAGGTAAGGTCTCCAGAACTGCACACAGTATTCTAGCTGTGGCCTTACCAGGGCTCTATACAGCGGCATCACAACCTCCCCCTTCCTACTGGTGATGCCTCGAGCTATGCAGCCGAGCATCCTGCTTGCTTTTCCCACTGCCTGGCTACACTGTTCACTCATCTTGCAGCTATCAGTACCCCTAAATCTCTCTCCTCCGAGGTCCTGGCTAACACAGTGCTGCCCATACGGTACTCCGAGCAGGGATTCCTTCTACCCAAGTGCATGATTTTACATTTAGAGACATTAAACTCTAGTTTCCACAGTTTTGACCATCTATACAGTAAAGCTAAATCATTTTCCATGTTGCAGACACCTCCAGGAATATCCACCCTATTACTAACCTTTGTATCATCAGCAAACAGACAAACTTTTCCTACCAAGCCTTCTCCTATGTCACTTACAAATATATTAAAAAGAATGGGGCCCAGGACAGAGCCCTGCGGCACACCATTTGTAACTCGCCTTTGTTCAGATTGCACACCATTTACAACAACGCTCTGATACCGATCCCTCAGCCAACTGGAAATCCACTGAACTATCCAGGGATTGAGTCCTACCTTCAATAACTTATCTATGAGCTCCTTATGTGGTACAGTGTCAAAGGCTTTGCTAAAATCCAGATAGGCGATATCCGCAGCACCACCTTCATCTAACACTTTAGTGACATTGTCAAAGAAATCAATAAGATTGGTCTGACATGATCTGCCCTCAGTAAAGCCGTGCTGTTTTGGGTCCAATAGGTCATTAATTTTTAGATGGGAAATTATCTGTTTTTTTAAGAGTGTTTCCATTAGTTTGACCACTATAGATGTTGAACTAACTGGCCTGTAATTACTGGCTTCTTCTTTACTCCCCTTATTATGGATTGGTACGACATTGGCCATTCTCCAATCATCTGGAACCTTACCAGTTGAAAGGGAATGGTTAAGTAAATCAGTCAGAGGGGCTGCAATCACAAACCTAAGTTCCCTTAGAACTCTGGGGTGGATTCCATCTGGACCCACCGCCTTACTTACCTTTAGATGTGCCAGCTCGGATAGGACATCAGCCTCCAGAAACTCCGGAGCTGTGCCCTCCCAGCGGGATGGTGTGCTATGGCCATGCCTGCTACTATCTGAAAATACCAAACAAAAGTAGCTATTCAGATGGTCAGCCACAGCCTTATCTCCGTCAATATATTTATTTTCCCTATTTCTAATTTTTGAGACTTGGTATCCTCTCCTCACCCTTCATGTTTTGGAATACCACAAGGATCTGTCCTTGGCTCCTACTTTTTTCAATCTATAACTATGGCCTTGGACAACACCCAGATCTCCCTCCTTTCTCAGTTCTCTGACTGTCCAACAGCTCCATCATTCTTGTCCTCTCACTCTCTTAAACTGAACATGGACAAAAGTTGTCATCTTCCCAGCATCCTTTTCTGCTCCCATCTCCAGCATCAATATATCTGTCCGGCAGCCCCTCAAGCAGGTTGTCTCAGTATTATACAGGACTGCTCTCTTTAAATTACACCTCACATTCAGTCACTCTCGCCTCCAAAAATATATTTCTCTCACCTAATACCACTAAAAATCTAGGGCATGCCCATCTCCCGCCTACTGCAGCACCCTCCTCAGTGGTCTATCGGCCAACAGACTGGCACCCCTGCAATAAATCCTCAACTCTGCTGTCTGTCTCATCTAATTACCCTCTTGCTCTTCCTCTGCTGCTTCTCTCTGTTAGTTCAGTCGGAGCCATTGGTGTGATTCAGTTCAAATTACCAACCATAACCTCCAATGCTCTTTACAACCAAGCCCCGTCATACATTTCATCACTAGTTCAAAAACACCAACCCAGACGCAGCCTCCACCCTGCTCACTACCACCTCATGTCCTCTACCTTGATCATTTCAGGAGTCCAAGACTTTGCATGTGCTGCTCCACTTCTCTGGAATGCCCTTCCTTTTTTGTCACCCCCCTTCTGTTAACACCTTCAAAAAACACTTAAAGCCCATCTATTTCAAAGAGCCTATCATCTGACTTTACCCACCCATCGTACGGTCTTATCATGCCTCAGAACACTGGGCAACTGCTTAGTATATACCCTTTGTGGCCCGGCCTATTATCTCAACACCTATGCCATTAAAGTGGACCAACACCCAGTGGGATCAGCCCCGGAATCTATAAGATTCCCGATCCGATCCCTCCCCGCGGGGCATCCAAAATCGGGATTCCCCGCTGTGTGAAACCCCTGGGTGTTGGTCCACTTTAAATATTAAACTCAATTGAATGTATTCCTGCATCTATGAGTCTTGTGTGTTACATTTGATTCATAATACTGTGTGTTTTATATACATTGTTGTGAAAGTATCTACTTGTCTTACCCCTGTACTTGTACAGCGCCTCGTAATATGACAAAGCTTTATAAATAAACAATAATTTTGAGCCCCAAGGGGGGGGGGGGGGATAAGCAAGCATAGCCTCTTGTCCACTATTCTGTGTTTCCAGCCTGGTGACCGGACGTTCCTGGTACATCTGGTCATGGCGTTTAATCTTCCACTTCAAAGTAATTTGGGCTCCTCGGGATTGCTTCTCACCCTGTTTTCTACAGTTGCTTTTACCACATCTGTTGAACATTTGAGGACGTGTGACCTGATGCTTGCAATGCCGACAGGGAATTGCCAGCCCTGTTTAGTGGCGGCTTGGCGTGGTGTGGCAAATGTTTTCAATAGCACGCCTGCACTCACATCACGTTGTGCAATCGTTTTCCTCAAGCAGCTGTTTGATCTTCTCATAAAACAGTGAAACTCGTCTGGGTCAGTTGTTACACCCGTCCTGCTGGCAGTCCCTGCCACAACCCCCCCCCCCCCCCCCCACTAAGATTGCTGACACCTTTCACCTCCAGGCACGGCTTGAAACTGCTTCTTGCCAAACCCAAGTTATGGAAATTAGGCTAAATAGCTTTTAGGACAACCAATGTGATGAATGATGGGAATTCCAAACTCTACTGTGGAGCGCGAGAAAGCAAATACTTGTTTTGTGTGACATGTGTGATGCTTGCTGCACTTTAGAAATACTTTGTACACTTATACAGGAGATGTGCAAAAGCCGTGGTTTGGCTTTTTGTTTCCAGTTTTTAACATTGTAGAAAAATGTGAATGGAGGCTGATTATTCAGTGTTCTGCTGTTACTATATACATTGCCTGGCCAAGAAAAGGCCACATTCTCTAATATTTTGTTGGACCACCTTTAGCTTCGATTACTGCACGCATTCGCTGTGGCATCACTTCCAAAAGCTTCTGCAATATCACATTTATTTCTGTCCAGAGTTGCATTAATTTTCCCTCAAGATCTTGGATGTGATGAAGACTTTGCACAGTAGTCCAAATATTCCCTTCATTAATACCATTGCACATGCATTGCCAGTGCCACCTCCTGCCATGGATCTCAATCATACCTTCCAGCAGTATCTTTTTTTTTTATTTTTTTTTTTTTTTTACTAAAGATACACTGTAGATGGATGTCAGTTATTATATGGTGTGTGCATGCTATATTTTATGCGTACAATGCACACACAGCTTTGAATTAAGTTCTGTCAGGATGTGGCACTTAAGGGGCAATCTTTCACCCTAATCTGGTGGTGTTGTGTTACCTAGGCGTTATACTATTTATCACCATTCGATGAAGCATGTAAGAGCAAGCTCACAAATGGTAGTGCGGGCACATAAAGGTCTAAAGAATGTTTTTTGGGAACATAATGGATGTCGTATGCTGCAACCTGAAACCAAATGCGATGGTTCTTGTGGTAAATCGCTCAACTCAGACTGATGATGGATCAGGTCAGATCACCTTGATTTTTTTTCTTTACTTTCCTGGCTTTTAAAAGCTTGTGCTGGAAAACAGAGGAGCCATCCCTGGGCTGCCAACTCACTCAAACTCTGCCCCAAGGCTTGTCAGCTATGCCATTTGGCTAAAGTGTGTGCTAATAAACCAGCCCCCCCCCCCCCCAGACGACACCTGGTGCCGGGCTGTCTGGTGTGAAGGCATGCCGAGAGCTGGAGGGCATTTGCGAAGCACCATGTGAATAGCCTGCCTGCAAAGTCTGTATTTGCATAGCTTTAGCTATTTATCCACAGAGCTACCAAAGATACCACGTGGCAGGCTTATTTTTCCTAGTCAAGAGATCTTGCCAATGTGCCCTACTCTGTTGTCATTAGTATTACCCTCCTGTTTGTATGAACCATTATTAATGTGGACCAACACCCAGGATTTTGACTATCCTGGGTATTGGTCCACTTCCCCTGAAACCCCCCCCAAACACCCCGAAAACTCACCTCTCCAAGCTCCCACGTGAGTGCGCTGTCCAATGGACAAGTGACGTCCGTCGACGGACAAGGGATCGCGCCCGCCGCCGCCTCCCGCGCGTCACTCTTGACGTGTGCGCGCCCGCGCCGGCCATTCAGAGACGGCCGGCGCGGGCGCGCGCACGTCTAGAGGAGCGCGAGAGAGGCGGCGGCGGAAGCAGCGGCTGGAGAGGTAAGGATTTTTCGGTGTTTTGGGGGGGTTACTCCCCGCGGGACATCCCGATCTCGGATGTCCCGCGGTGTGTGAGGAGATCGGCCCGGGAATCTTATAGATTCCCGGGCCGATCACCCCTGGGTGTTGGCCCACTTTAAGCTGACCATTTTTTCTCAGGGCCAATTTGGGATGCTAATTGGGACAGCTTAGCAAATCGCTAGAAGTTACTTTTAGTAAGAACATTTGCGATTTGTTAAGCTGTCAAAATGTAAGTGTCTTAAATTATTCCCTCTGAATAAATGGTCAGCTTCAAGTGGACCAAAACCCAGCACTATCTGCCCAGAAATCTGTAAGATTCTCTAGCTGATTGATTCCCTCCCCCCGGGCAATCCAAATCAGGATGCCCCGCTGTGTGAAACCCCCCAGGTCACCCCATAGACTTACCTTGCTTCCTGATCCAACAACACATGTGCGTCCCCATTTTTCCCCTAGCAGGCGCCTGCGCCGGCCATCCACAAATGCCTGGCACGGGCACACGCCCTGCTAAAGGGATAGTTAGAGGGAAGCGGGAGATGCAGCCTTTGACACTGGCTTAGGTGGCATGACATCAGCTGCTCTGAGCATGCCGATTGGACGAGCTGCTGCACATGCTCAGTATAAACGGGAAGAGGTGAGTTATGCTTGGCGTTCTGGGGGGTTTCACACAGCGGGGAAACCCAATCGGGGAAGGACCAAAATCCAGGATGGTCAAAATCCTGGGTTTTGGTACACTTATACACACCGACCGGAGAGGCGAGGAATGATGCTTGATCATATTGTTACACCACCATCGCCAGGAATCCTGGAAAGCTCTTGTCTGGTACAGTTATGCTCTGCGATAGCTTCAGATATTGCAATGTGATTGTATTACAACACTCAGACTTTGATCTAGCTGTTTACATTGATAACACTCAGCAGGGTTACAGGTTTAGAGCCAAATTCTGACATAATAAATACAATGTCCCCTAAGACCTTGGAAGAGAAGCTGCAATGTATGCATGTTCAGATATTTTATTGCTTACTGGCTGCTCTTTCATCTCTCAACATGCTACACATGTATATATCGGTAATGTTTCTTAGAGTAATTATCTTGTCTGTTTAGTAAATGGTCAAAACAACTTTGTGGCTTCTGATAACAAACAGTACTGCCCAGGACTGTGTAAAATGTAGTCCTCAGGTACTGCATGTAGTTATTCGTTTTGCAGCATTACCACAAAATAAATCTAACAATCACACCTCTAGGGCCCCTTTAAGACCTTTCCTGTGCGGCAAAACCTAAAGCCATTTTTATTTTAATGAGGTTCAATATGCAGAAAGACAGGGCATATGACCCAGAAACAGGGATTTTTTCCGGAGGTGCAAACACAAACAAAATGTTAAAACGCAAACATTATATCCCAGGGCCGGCCATGTTGTTTTGTTTCGCTTTAACAATAATTTCTCCTCTCTCCTCCTACATCCTTAGGGCAGCTTACCACAGAGACCCATTCCCTGGCTCCAGAGGCAGCCAGGGGATAGGCCAGATTCCCCTATCCCTGACTCTTAACCAGTGGGGTGGGGGCTTAAAGGGCAGAAAACCAAAATGTTGGATATGCACAGCCTAGTAACTGTCAGGCCCCGTGGGACACCGGCCTTCAAGGTAAGCCCACAACCCCCAATCTCCGCTGCTAGCTTCACCTTTAGTCAAGCCCCCATTTGCCGGGATGCTATACACGCCTCGCTGGACATGGTTGCCCCTGGGACTTAATAGCACAAAGGATGTGAGCTTACAGGGGGTGAAGGCGGGTGAACCAAAGGCCAGACTGGGCAATGTCAAGAAGCCGGGGTCATACATGAGTAGTCGGTCCTTAAATATCGCGCCACCAAGGGAGAGGCAATAGAAGAGTCAAGGTCAAGCCAAAGGTCAATCTGGGAGATCATGGGTTCGCGTTACAAGGGTTAAGACAGAAGCATGGTCAGGGTACAAGCAATGGTTGGTCCAGGCGGCAATCACAGAATGGTCAAACTAAGCGGGGTAGCCAACAGAATCAAACAGGAGTTTTTCAGGATCAAAGGCACCCAGCTAAACTCTATCACTGGCAAGGAACAAGTGTGGGGAAACAAACTTTATATAATGGGAGTTAACGGGATTGGCTGGAGGGAATGTAATGATTGGTGCAACTTTCAACTCTGGGCAGGCTGCCCAATTAAGATAGAGGGCGTACGCCCAGGACATGCAACACAGGGATTGGTCCCTTTAAATCAGCATATGAGGAACGTGCGCGAGCACGTGTACAGCAGCGGAGCTGCGCGGCGGACACTGTGCACAGTGCCGCTCAAGCCGATGCTCGGCCGTCAGGCAGGAAGTGCCCCGCCACGGGACCGGACCCAGGTGAGTCTGTTGTGACAGTAACAAAAGGGGGGGGGGTGCAGGCCTCGGGGTGATATCAAGAAGTTCCCTAGCATACACCCCATATATATATATGGCTGCACACCAACCAAATATTAAGAATTTATAATCTTATAATTATTTATTTATTACATAAGCAAATAATCATAGTCTAAACAGGCAATCAACAATAGAGGACAAGATTAAAAAACAGAGATTTTTTTTTATCTGGGTAATCCTTAATTGAATATGGACATGTAGGCAAAAAAATTATAAAGTGCATATTGCATTGTTTGAAGTAATACCAAAAGATGTGCAAAAGAGTGCCAAATAAAAGACAATAAATGATGAACACAGTGTTATGTCCATAAAGTGCTAGTGCAGTTACTATATTCTATACTGTACAATGCCAAATTGATGTATCAATAAAGTGCTAGAAGTGCTAGCTCTTACTATGCCATAAGATATTTAGTAATGAGGACACATACATTACCTATATGGAAAGCCGAGGTCCCACCCTGCAGCAGCTACCAGTCGGCTTAAAGGGGACGCACTCTGCTAATCTTAATGTCTTTTTCTGGCCTCCCTCTGATTTTACTTTAGAGGGTTAAGACTCAATTAGGAACCTCCCTGCTTGCTTATTTATTGAGTTTGGGGAGGGGCGTCTCTACTCCCACATCAGACTTCAGAATGGTGGATTAGGCAGGGGAATCCTTGCAAGTCCCTGCTCCTCTATCATCTACTATGGGAGACCTTGCTGTGGATCCACATCCTTTCAACCTGATTGATCCAATTTCATAAGAAACTCTGTAGGCTGCTCCATCTGAGAAGAACGGGTCCAACTCTGCTCCAGTAATTCCTTTTTTGTGTTTTAGACCAAGCAGTCTAAGGAAGTGTCCAAGACTAAAACTAGTTCCAAGTTTAAGGATAAAAGTTGGATATGCCTGATATGTGAAATCAATATTTCCTATAATTCCTATAGAAAGCCTCTTTGCAAGTCATGTACTGATAAGGTCGTGAGTAAGGAACGTCAGCCCAGCATGACAGATATGATGAGAGTTCTGAAGGACCATATTTCCTTTTCCTTTGAAAATCTTAGGACCCCACGGGATTCGGCTGGACATAAGGACTTTGTTGAGCATCTCCTAGGCCCCCTTTTTTTTCTAGAGGACAGGAGACAGAGGTCTCCTATACCCCCCTTTCTGAGGGGGGATTTACTATCTCCTGCATACGGTTCATCTTTTTATGGGCATTTAGGATAGGAGTTGCACCCCTAATTCTAAACATGATGGGTTCTATCTCGTTTATATTTAGTTTCTGATTCCCCTATGACCTTCCCCACTCATAACTCTATTAAGAAGGCTATCCTTAAGTGTAAGGATCCAGTTAAGAAGGTTTATAGACCAGGGCTCTTAAGAGGCATTATCTGTTCATTTAGTAAGATTCACATATTTGGGATAAATGCCCCAAACTGGATGCCCCCTTTTTAAAGATCTCCCAAGGTGGTGGATTTAGCCTTCGAGGACTTTGGTATCCTTAAACTGGACCTTCAGCGTGATTTAATGAAAATCCCAAACTCTTAAAAAACGGTTCCCCAGCATCTAAAATTAATATATTTTACGTTTTTAGTCACTAACTTATTATTCTTTCCCCCACTGGGCTGCAGGAATTTAGGATACGGGCGCCGC
The DNA here is from genome assembly GCA_027917425.1 of Gastrophryne carolinensis. Lineage (NCBI taxonomy): Eukaryota > Metazoa > Chordata > Amphibia > Anura > Microhylidae > Gastrophryne > Gastrophryne carolinensis. Next base: position 167,427,264 of record CM051235.1, on the reverse strand, counting down.
CATCTTGACTCAGAAGCATCACACACTTACTGAGGAGAGGAGAGTGGGATAAGGTACGGGGGGCGGGTTATAGGTGTGCTTTGCTCAGACAGAGCAGAGCTGGGGTCAGGTAAAGGCCAGCAGTCCCAGAATGCAGAGCAGCACAGTCAGGAGGCACTTCCTGTTTGCAGGCTGCCTGATAAGATGGCGGCTTCCATAAGCCGCCATCTTGAATGTTTAAAGGCTCATAACATGCAGTAGATGCAGGATGATTTTTAATGTGGACAATCTGTATGTACAGGGTGTGGGAAACATATAAGATAGACTCTTATTCAGAGTGAAGGTCTGCTTTAAAGATCCGTTAGACAAGAAGATGGATACTTTCCTGAAGAAAGCATGGCAGGCTGAATCTTGTACTCTCAAACTGATTCTAACCTCTACTTGCGTTGCCAGGAATCTAAATTATTGGCTTCAGCAGTTTAATCCTGTCTCTTGAAGCAAACGGATATTAATGAGATTATGAAGGCTTTACCGTTTTTCTTATTTTTTTATTTTTTTTTTTTATTTTTTTTCTTCTTCTCGGCAGCCTCTTTTCTGTCTGATGCCATGGCAGAATAGGTGAGATTTTTGCCATGGGCCATGGCCCTTACCAATTTGTATGATTTTCTGGCTGTGTACTTGGTCGGGGGGCCTATTGTGTATCCCTGACCTCTCAAGGGAAGTGGTCCAGAAGACTGAGCCTATCCTCATCGAATCTCAGAATTGATAGCTGTGAAGGAGGCTTTGCTAGCCTTTTCTTCGGAACAGGCAATGCGACTACTATGGCATATCTGAATTGCCAGGGAGGGACGAGGTCATCCATCCTGCAACAAGCAGCAAAGTTAATTCTGATATGGGTAGAACTAAACTTTTTATCCCCATCAACCATCCACCTGAAAGGATGCCAAAATCAGGCAGATTTTTTGAGTCACTATTGGAAGCAGAATGATCCCTGAACCAGGAGGTATTCAATCATACTTGTGTCCTGAGAGGCCGGAGCTCCGGAGGTGAATCTTTTCACCTCTGGTCAAAACAACAAGCCGAGAATGTTCTTCTCCCTTGATCTCTGCAATCAAGCTCTAGGAATAGGAGTCCTGGCTCTTCGGTGGCGTTTCAGTCTGGCTTACACTTTTCCTCCAGTTCGGGTCCTCCCTCAGGTTTTAAACCAAAATATCCTGCCAGCCACCATTTGATTGCTGGCCCAATGGTGGCTGAAGGGACCATGGTTTTCAAGTCTGAAGATGCTCTTGGTGCAAGAGACTTGGGAACTCCTGGTGAGACCAGATCTTCTATTCCAGGGACCATTGCTTTCTCAGGATTCGCAGCAGTGGCACCTGACATCCGAAAGGGCAGCATACAGGCTTCCCTTCCTCCCAGAATATATTATTTTATGCTGTCTTATTGATTTACCAGTTGGTGCCTTGTCTTTGTTTTTCATATCTCTTAAATTACTGGTGTCTGGAGGAGGAGCTAAATAAAGCCTTTGTATTCTGCTGGACATATTTTCCTACCTTGGAACACAGAGCCTTAATATCTCAGTGGTATGCTGCCCTTTTGGATGTTTAGAAAAGAAGCTACCAGGTTACTAACTTAAGTTTCTTTTTTAAGCGGATACAAACCCATTTTTGGGGCCATCGCTCATTGTCTTCCCCCCCCCCCCCCCCCCGCTTGAACTGCTGGGTGCTGCAGTTGGCTCGGCGGTGACCCGGTCTTCAAAGAAAACCAGGCTTTTGAATTGCTGAAGCCACTCCCCACAGCAATTTTGAGAGATCCCCTCAAGTGCCACTGTGACGAGGTTAAGCCGTCTGGGCCACATCCCCGCGCGCATGCTCCCACATCTACCCATTCAGAAAGGCTGGGAGTGCGCATGGCCGCACAGAAGCCGGGAATGCGGGTACCGGCAGAATTGCGTTGCGGTACCCACCAGGATCAGGTAAGATCCCTGGCACCCTGGGTGGGTTTCACACAACAGGGCATGCAATGTATGATGCTCCGAGAGTAGGCTAGCGGGTGGGCCTGGAATCTTTTAATCATGCCATCACAATAGGATTTAGGTCTGGACTGTTGATCATTCCAATACATGAATATGCATTATAATAAAGTCCCTGTCCAGAGACGCACCAAATCCCCCCCCCCCCTTTTTTTTTTTTTTTTTTTTGTTCAGGTAAGACTGAGTACGCTTAAAGTGGAACAAAACCAAAGCCGGCAGGCCCTGGTATTTAAAAGATTCAAGGGCCCGGCCATTGACCATCTCCTGGGGCATCCCGAATCAGGATGCCCTGCTGTATGAATATTCAGGGCAAACTGCTCTGGTTGGGCGAGAGCCCACGCAATGCATTTCAGGACTGGGGGAAAGTGAGTTTTTACTAGGTGATCTCTCGGGTTTTACACAGCGGGGGGGGGGGGGGGTTGGGGACTCTAGGCACACTATTTTTACTTTTAATATGTATGTGCACAGTTCGTGGAGTAAAGATGCACTTTAGACACACCTTGTTTGAGATTCACAGTGGAGTGAAGTACGCAGGTTTAAGTTTGAGTTTGCAGCCACAGCGTCTTGGTTTCAGTGTAAGATGAGGGCAGGCTATAACTTTTCCTTTCTGGAAGGCTTCTCATCACTTTTATTGGTAAGATTAGACTTACGGGAAACCAAACGCCAAGCAGGTAGTAGATCCTAAACTCTGCAGTCTCATGCAAGGTTTGGAACTAACTACTCTCCTAACACAATTAGCATTTTTATTTTACAAATTATCAAAACTTTTTTTATTTACTTTTACACTGAAGTTTTTGTTTTTTTGAGTTTTTCTTTTGAACTTCCTTTCTGTTCTGCTAATCGGCCATGAAAAATGTGACCTTTGGTCTGGTTGAACTTTACATAAGAGCACCCGTTGTGTTTTTACTAGTTTTAATAGCCATCTTTTTACTTACAAAGCACATTTTATCTTTAAACGGATGTGAGCAGTGAAGGTTGCAGAGGGAAACGAGGTTATGGGGCGTCCCTTGACAGGCAGCAAAGTTATTCCAAGAAAGCTTTTTCCCTTTCCTAGAAATGTTTTGTCACACCCCTTTAGAAGTGTGTCATAAACAGGAGGAATGGGATTTCTTATAACGTGTGATGCCCTCGAAGGCTGGCATGTCTCCAAAGGTGAGTTGGGCGGGGGTTTATACATCACATGTATACCCTTTAGAAAATGCCATTTATAGAATGAACCCAGCTCTCTGGGAAGTGGTGATGTGCAAACCTTCCTGAGATATGTCGGAGCTAAGGAATGGGAGAGATATTTGTGTACGCATCTGGCCGACCAGCACCAATTTCTCATCAAATGTAATTAAATTTGTATAGACATCTAGCTCTTTATAGGGTGGATGAAAAAAGTTTGGAAGTCTTTCTGAGTTATTTAATCATAAATCCAGTAAGCCTGCACCCCTAGGGAGTTTGTAAGCAAAGCATGCCTTGCCTGAAGATTGCAGGGGATATGTATTGTGTGTTTTAAAGTGGAACTACCACCTTGCAGGTCAGCCTTGAAGTCTCTGGGACGGCCGTTTTAGTCCCCTTGGGGCATACCATGCTGCAGAGTTTACCCAGGGTACCCACATTCACTCACTTTTTACATGGCTCCCACATTGCTACCAGCCTCGGCCGCATCCCTAGCACTTGTTAGCTGAGGCCCGCTCACTTCATGTTGGGGACAGGAGTGCTCCGAACACAGCTGGGAAACCGGGGATGCACCCACTCCCTTATGCGGGGCTGTCTTTGTAATCCTGGCCGCTTGCTGATCATTAGTATGCATACCATACGGGTCTGATTGGACAAGGTGTGGGACCGAATAAAGGAGAAGATTTGGGGCCGAACTGAAGGAGTTTCACACAGCGGAGCAAGGACCAAATGCCAGTATATTGAAAATCTTGGGTTGTGGTCCACTTTAACAAAACCCAGCATGGCCGGCCCTGGCCCCCCCCTTCTAGGATGCCCCGCTGTGTGAACCCTCCACCTCGATTGCCCATACAAATTAGCTTATTCTTAGTATACAGTACGTCCTGCTTCAGATAGATTACTTACACTTGGGTTATCCTCCGCCAGATGGCGCTGCACTGCAGAGACATGTAAAACAGGCTCCCCCCCGGCCCCTCAAATACCCAGGGACCTCCCACAAATCCCCAGATTTCTCTGCAGTGCTTACTGCGAAGATATGAAATAATCACTCTGTCGCAGGTGAGCGGGGCTATTAGCCATTCCCAGCCGTCCTTCGTGTGATGTGCCTCCCAGCCTGGGCTGCGCTGGTTGGGTGAAGGTAGGCGGCACTATGTGTGCTTATGGAGCGATGCTCCACCGCAGTCCCCCACCAAAGGGTAGGCGGTATAGGCTGATGGTGAGGCTTTATGGGATGCCCCTCCCGCATTATTGTCCCATGCCCCGGTAGCGGTGGGCCCTGTACAAAGGGCCGCCATCCTCCCTCATCCTCCCCGTAGCCTTCGGGGGGAAAAGGGGGGGGTGTGGGTGAGCGTGTATCGTGATTCGTGCATACCGCCTTTTGGCATGTGTGTTGGGACCTAGTATATGTGACAACCGCCGCGCTGACTTGTCTTTTTACTATTGCAAACGCCACCGCCGGACGCGCCCTTTCCTTCATTTGGATGCTCCGCGCCGGGCGGCGGCGTCGCCTCAGACGCTCCTGCGTCCTCATTGGCTGCTTGTCGGATGGACTTAGCGCTCTTCAAGGGGGGCGGTGCCTGGCGCGCCCTGCATCACGGCTCGCTCTGGCCCGCCCTTAGAGGTTCGTTCGGCGCCATTTTCCTGTACAGTCGCACGCGCGTGTGTGTAACAGCCCTCGCGGGCGACTTTAATGCTCATTATTTACTGTGTATGGCTCTGACGCCCCTTCTTCTCATTGTGACTTTCAGACGGGTGAATCCAGTGGCTTCTCCTGGCCCGGTGTAATTGTAGTTGGGCCTAGTATAAGTACTCCCACTTCCCTAGCGGGTCATTGGGGCATCCAGGGTTGCTTTATAGCGTCAATCCCTACTGGCATATTGTGCCTAATAATCACCATATGGAGGCATCCCAGGATAATGGGACCGGGGTTCCTTCGGGACAATCCCGGCTGTGTGTAGCTTGTGGGGTCTCACCTATCAGCGGTGACAGCGCACGGGTCTGTGTCCCTTGCGCACAGCAGGCGCTAACGTTGCAACCCACCCCTCTAGTGGCTGGGCCTGCACCTCTTCTCACTTCACTTACTCCCCCAAGCTTGAGTCTCACCCCCATTGAATTGCATACAAGCGGGGATTCTCAGCCTGATGTGTCTGCTAGATTGGCCATTGTTGAAAAATTGATTGCCACCGCAAAAAAGCGTCACTTAACTCCTGATGCCACTCCGTTTCCTATGGAATCTGATGAGTTGTTGCATCTGTATGGCTACACCCCATTGGACGAAGGGGAGCTGTTCAAGACTCGGGGTCATCTGACGAGAGACTCGGGGGTCATGACGATTCTGGCTTTGACCCCTGGACCCCGGATGATACTGACAGACTGCTGGTCCAGATATTTGAGGCTTTGTCCATCTCTCCCCCTGTTGCAGCTCCCAGGCAAAGGGGTGAGCTTTTTCATACTGCTAAGGTTCGTTTGGAATTTCCAGAGCAAACCCATTTCAATAACCTCATGCTTAAGGAGTGGGAACGTCCCAGTAGACTTCCCGGTATACCTAAGAGTTGGGACAGCAAGTATCCCTTCCTTGCTGATATGGTCAAGTGCTGGTCATCGCCCCCCGAGGTCGATGCTCCTATTCTAGGGCTGTCTAACAGCTCTATTATGCACTCCCCTGACACTACTACGCTGCGGGATGCTGAGGACCGGCACATTGACCAATTGGCGTGTCATGCCTTTGCATTTGTGGGGGCGGCGCTGCACCCGGTCTGCGCCTCGGCCATTATGTCTGTGGCCCTCAGGGCCCTGATCAGAAGTGTACTTGAAGGTTCTGATGAATTGCCACCTGATACATTTAATGCATTGTCTAACTGTGATGTGTTTGTAAACTTTATCCTATCTGCCTTGGATGATGCCATTAGGATGTGTGCCAGAACCTCTGCCTTGGCGGTAGCTATACGCCGCGCGGTTTGGCTGCGCCAGTGGGCTGCTGACAATCCTGCTAAGAGGGCCCTTACTGGGCTTTCATTTAAGGGGCTACGCCTGTTTGGGGACCACCTAGACCTTTTTGCTAAAGGAGGTAAGTTACCCCAGCGCAGACGGCAGTCTCGGCCCTTTCGGGGCCAGGGCCCCCCTTCACTCCCCTACCGCGGTGCTAAGCAGGAAAAAGGGGTGTCCTTCGCAGGGGCTCGTGCAGATTCCTGGCACAGGAGCAGAGGACGACTTCCTGGCTCCTCCTGGGGGTCTAAGCCAAAACCCTCTCCTAAGCCCCCTCAGGCATGATGGGGCGCCCTCGCCCGTCAGGGTGAGGGGACGGCTACAGCACTTTGCGCACGTCTGGAGGCATCACGTCTCAGACAGGTGGATTCAGGAGGTAGTGTCCTCTGGTTACAAGATAGTTTGCTGTGCGCCCCCCCCCCCCCCAAGATTCATCAGGTCCCGGATCCCCCAGGACCCTGTCTCAGCTCAGATCTTGATGCAGGCCGTGCAAGGCCTTCTGGATCTGGGGGTCATTTGCAGTGTCCCCTTAAGAGAAAGAGGCAAGGGGTTCTATTCCAACCTTTTCACAGTTCCCAAAAAAGATGGGTCAGTCAGGCCCATTCTGGATTTAAAGATCCTCAACAAATTTGTCAGAAACAGGCGCTTTCGCATGGAAACTCTGCGCTCGGCCATGGGCTCCCTGCGCCCAGGGAATCTCATGACGTCGGTGGACATCAAAGATGCTTACCTTCACATCCCTGTGTTCCCAGGACACCAAAGGTTTCTCAGATTTGCGTTGGAAGATCAACATTACCAATTTGTCTCCTTGCCATTTGGCCTCACCTCAGCTCCCAGAGTGTTCACCAAGGTGCTGGCGGGGGTGATGTCTCTGGTAAGGTCAAAGGGCATACGCGTGCTGCCCTACCTGGACGACATACTCATCACCTCTCGGTCTCTGCAGCAGGCAGAGTTGGACACTCAGCTGGTGGTGTCCACCCTGGAGTCCTTCGGCTGGGTGATCAATCACCCCAAGTCCTCTCTGTCCCCTTCCTTGGTGACCCCATTCCTGGGAATGATTCTGGATACGATTTAGTCAAGGATATTCCTTCCTCAACAGAAGGTGGAAGCTCTAACTGCGCAGGTGAGGTTCCTGCTATCATGTCCCCAGCCCTCCCTCAGGCAGGGAATGCAGTTGGTGGGCCTGATGGTGGCGTGCTTCGAGGCGGTGCCCTTTGCTCAGTTCTATTTGAGGCCTCTACAACTTCACCTTCTGTCAGTATGGGACAAGGATCCAACGTCCTTGGACGGGATCTGTTTGCTTCCCCCCTTTGTCAGACGATCCCTTTCGTGGTGGCTGGACCACAGGAACTTGCTGGGGGGCAGGTCCTTTCTGGCCCCCTCCTGGGAGACGGTCACCACGGATGCCAGTCTGTCAGGATGGGGGGGGGGGGGGATTCTGGAAGTCCCTGCGGTTCCAGGGGAGGTGGGGCCCTCAGGAGGCCCCACCTGCCCATCAACATTCTGGAACTGCAGGCAATCAGGTTGGTACTGGACCAGTTGACCAATCACCTGAGGGGTCTGTCTGTGCAGGTGCGCTCAGACAACAGGACTGCGGTTGCCTACATCAATCATCAGGGAGGGGACACGGAGCAGGAGGGCCCTCCAGGAGGTGTCGTGGATTCTGACATGGGCAGAGGCCAATGTTCAATGCATTTCGGCTGTGTACATCCCGGGGGCAGAGAATCTATTGGCAGACTCTCTGAGCAGGGGGACCTCTCGTCAGGGTATTCCAGTCCCTGTGTCACCGTTGGGGTCTACCGGATGTGGATCTGTTTGCTTCCCATCACAATCACAAGCTCCAGGCTTTTGTCTCCCTGTCTCAGGATCCTCTGACCTTGGCCACGGATGCTCTGTCCATGTCATGGCAGGAATTTCGGCTCTTGTATGTCCCTTTTGCTTTGCTTTGCTCTGATTTTGTTGCCTTTTTCCTTACTGCCATGGATGATGCAGTACGGATGTGTAGTAGGACATCTGCCCTTTTGGTGGCTATGCGCCACTCTGTTTGGCTGCGTTAGTGGGCGGCTGATGCTGCCGCTAAGAAGGCTCTCACTGGGCTTCCCTTCGGGGCTACGGCTCTTTGGTGAGCGTCTGGATGTTTTAGCCAAGGATGGTAGGCTGCCTCAGCGTAGGAGGCCGCCTTGGCCTTTTTCGGGGGCCCTCTTCTTCCCTCTCCTCCTTTCGTGCTCCCTGAGGAGGTCGTGGGTCCCTCTTCTCGGGTACCAAACCTTCCCCCAAGCCCCCTCAGGCATGAGGAGGCGCCCTCCCCCATCCGGGTGGGGGGACGGCTTCGGCTCTTTGCTCACGTCTGGAGGCTCTGCGTCTCAGACCGGTGGATTCAGGAGGTGGTGTCCTCTGGTTACAAGATACAGTTTGCAGCCTGGCCACCCCCCAGATTCATCAGATCCCGGATGTCTCAAAACCCTCTGTCAGCTCAGGGTTTGCGCCTTGCGGTTCAACGTCTGTTGAAGTCAGGAGTCATTTGCCCGGTGCCTTCCCAGGAATGGGGTCGAGGGTTCTACTCCAACCTGTTCACGGTCCCCAAAAAGGACGGGTCCCTGAGGCCCATCCTGGACTTGAAGGGTCTCAACAGGTTTGTCAGGTTCAAGCATTTTCGCATGGAGACTCTACGCTCGGCAGTCAGTACCCTGTGCCCGGGGGCGACTTCATGACTTCGGTGGACATCAAGGATGCCTACCTTCATGTGCCAATCTTTCCAGGTCATCAGAGATTTCTCAGGTTCGCTCTAGAGGATCAGCATTTCCAGTTGTGGCCTTACCGTTCGGTATCCCTTCGGCCCCTCGGGTATTCACCAAGGTGCTGGCAGGTGTGATGGCTCTGCTGCGGAATCAGGGCATTCGCATCCTTCCTTACCTGTACGACATTCTGATTGCGGCTCAGTCTCATCAGGCCGAGCAGGACACCCAGGTGGTGACTTCCGCTCTAGAGTCCTTCGGCTGGGTGATCAACTCACTGTCTCCATCTTTGGTGAGGTTATTTCTGGGCATGACTCTGGCTACCTCTCAGGTCAAGGTGTTCTGCCTCAGCAGAAAGTGGCGGTCCTTCAGAAGCAGGCATGGGCTCTGCTCTTGTGTCCCCATCCCTCCATCCGGCAAGGGATGCAGTTAGTGGGTCTAATGGTGTCCTGCTTCGAGGAGGTCCCTTTTGCGCAGTTTCACATGAGGCCTCTTCAGTTGCACCTCTTGTCAGTTTGGGATCGGGTGCCCTGTGTCCCTGGATCAGGAATTTACTCTGTCCCCCCTGGCCAGACAGTCCCTCTCGTGGTGACTGGACTCAGGGAACCTTCTAGTGGGCAGGACCTTTCTGCCCCCGTGCTGGGAGACTGTCACCACAGATGCCAGTTTGACCGGTTGGGGGGATTTTGGAAGTCTCTGAAGTTCCAGGGTTGGTGAGGCCCCCAGGAGGCCCATGCTCCCATCAATGTACTGGAACTGAGGGTGATCAGGTTGGTTCTGTCTCAGCTGACCTCACACCTTCGGGGTCGGGCTGTTCAGATCCGCTCGGACAACCAGACGGCGGTTGCCTACATCAATCATCAGGGAGGGACTCGGAGCAAGCGAGCCCTCAAGGAAGTGTCCCTGATACTGTCCTGGGCGGAAGAATGTCCCCTGCATCTCAGCGGTTTACATTCCGGGGGTGGAGAACCTGGAGGCAGACTCCCTGAGCAGGGGGACGTCTCGGCTGGGGGAATGGTCCCTCAGCAACAACAGGGTATTTCACTCCCTGTGCCACCGCTGGGGTCAGCCGGATGTGGACCTGCTTGGTTCCCGTCACAATCACAAGCTTCCCAGATTTGTTTCCCTGTTTCAGGATCCTCTGGCATTCGCCACGGATGCGCTAGCAATGCCTTGGACGGAGTTTCGGCTCCTCTGTGTTTCCTCCCTTCCCTCTGCTGGGCAGGGTGCTGTGCAAGATAGCCCAGGAAAGGGTACCAGCCATTCTGGTGGCCCCCTGTTGGCCAAAGAGGGTGTGGTTTGCAGACATGCAGTTGGCAGTAGATCAGTATGCCCTGCCCAAGGATCCAGATCTGCTCACTCAGGGACAACTGTGCCATCCCAATTAACAAATGATGGCTTTAATGGCTTAGCTGCTGAAACTGGGCTAGGAAGAAATCCTCGCCCTTTATCTGCGACAGGATTTGGCATACTTACATTGCCTGGTGTGAGTCCAAGTCTTTTCCTTGTCGGGTGTTTTCTATCCCCAGGATTCTGGAATTTTTGCAACATGGTTTGGATTCAGGCTTTCAACTTAGTACCCTCAAGGGACAGGTGTCAGCTCTGGCAATTTTTTTCCAAAGATCCTTTGCCAATCACCGGTTGGTTAAGACTTTCTTCCAGGGAGTTACTCACGTGCGTCCGCCACGTAAGCCTATGCTACCAGTTTGGGACCTGAATCTGGTGTTGTCTGCTCTGCAGGGTCCTGCCTTTGAGCCTATCCGTGGGGCTGCTTTGCCCATTCTGACTCTTAAGGTGGCCTTTTTGGTGGCCATTACTTCTGTCAGGTGAGTTTCTGAGCTGCACTTTTGAAGCCTCCTTATTTTGAGCGGCATCAGGATAAGGTGGTGTTTCGGCTTAAGCCGGATTTTTTGCCTAAGGTTTTCATCTCAATCAGGACATTGTTTTGCCTTCTTTGTGTCCTAAGCCTGCCAATGCCAAGGAGCGGATCCTTCATTCTCTGGATGTTAGGGCTCTGAAGTTTTATTTGGTTGCTACTGAGCTGTTCAGGAAATATGATGCTCTATTTGTTCTTCCTGCTGGACCTAGGAAGGGTTTGCCTCCTGCTAAATCCACTATCAGCAAGTGGAAGGCGGTGGTACAAGCCTATTCTGCTAAAGGGAAGGAACCTCCTTTTAGGATTACTGCTCATTCTACTCGTGCTATTGGTGCGTCATGGGCCTTTCAGCACCAAGCTTCTGTTGAACAAGTTTGTAAGGCCGCAACTTCGTCTTCTGTTCATACCTTTTCCAAGTTTTACAAGGTTGATGTTAGGGCCTCAGCTGATGCTGCTTTTGGCCACAAGGCACTTCAGGTGGTAGTGGTTAAATTGCCTGTTACTCTTTGGGGATCCCACCCTACTTTATGGACACTGCTTTTGGATGTCCCAGATGTAATGACTTTGTGGCCTGCCTCACCCCACCCTTGTTATCGTTGTTCTTGGTTTCCTCTGTATGGTGGTTGTTCCAAGTTGGGGTTTTGTTACCTTTTTTACCTTTATTATTTCCCGGTTCAACACTGGATAAGTCTATGGTGATTCCATTTTTATATGGTACCGGGAGGAGCCACAACTCTTCTGCAGTGCACTGCGCCACCTTGTGGCGGAATACCCAGATGTAATGACTTAGTGAAGCAGGCCGTGCCATGCATGGCAAAAGCAATTCTACAGGTGAGTACTCACAGAATTGTCTTTTTTCCTATTCCTACAGCGCATACATAGGTTCATGTCCAACCAGAGTGCATACATCATTTGGCAAACGGCTCTGCCCTTCTGCAGTTGGGATGCAGGTGACCACATCCCCAGCAGCACGCACACCAGCCTATCTGAATGGCTGGAGTTGGGAGTGCGTGCCTAGTCCCAAGATGCAGAAATGTGGCCACTTGCACCCCTCATTGCAGAAGGGCAGAACCATTTTCCGAATGGCCTATGCACTGTAAATGGCTGTGATAGGACCTGGAAGTGGTGAATTTTACTGGGCAATTTGGGGGGTATTACTCAGCATGGCAAATCTGAATGCCCCCAGGTCACACAACAAAAACCTAGATTGCCTAAATCCTGGGTTTTGTTCTACTTTAAGCATTGCTGCAAACAAGGCCTATAAACAATGAGCAGAGTGCAAGGAAAAGCTGGCAACATTGTGACAATAAGTCCTTATAGCTTAAATCCAGGCAACACATTTCTGGCCAATTAAAGCGGACCTTCACCCTGAATACGAACATATCTTATGTTTCTCCCACCCTGTACATCCAGGATTGTGGCCCATGGAGTTTCAGACTGCCTGCCAACAGGAACTGTCTTCTGACTGCTCTGCATTCTGGGATTTCTGACCTATTCCTGACCCCAGCTCTGCTCTGTATGTGCAAAGCACAGCTATAACCCAGCCCCCCTGTACTTTTGATCCCTCTCCTCAGTATGTGATGCTACTGAGCCAAGATGTCGACGCCCATATCCTAGAGTACTGAACAGAGTTGCAGGCCTGTGGGGAAAAGAATAAAAAGTGATTAAAGACGTTAAATATATTAATTTTAGAGGCTGAGGAATAATTTTTAAGGGCTTGGGCTTTTCATTAAATTACGCTGAAGGTACGCTTTAAGTGCTATCTGTGAACTTTGAGCTTTAGCCTGACTTCTCTTTTGGGGCACTGCAGACCGTGTGTAATCATCTGTATTCTATTGCTATCTATCCCAGCTCACCTCTGCTAACCTGTTTTTTCCTTACCTGTGCTCACTTCACTACTGTTTACCTCTGCCTACCTCTACCCACTGCTACTCGCCTCTTCCCTCTTTGTTCCCCCTTACCTCCGCTCACCTGAACTTTTTCAACTGTATCTCTGTCCATCACTTCTCTTCCCATTGCATTGCTTTTTCCATAATACTTCTGCTCACCTCGCCTGACCCCTGTACACATCACCTCTGCTTACCTCCTCCCAACTCGCCTTTTCTTACCACACACCTCTTACTACTTCTGTTCACCCCGCCTCAATGTGGCCATCAGAAAGGCCGCCTCAATGTGGCCATCAGAAAGGGGTTGTGCACCCTTGGCTTAGACAAACCATTTTAGCTGTCGGGTCTCGCATTCTTCCAATCTATAAAACGTTAACTACCTCAAGACAAGGGTGCTGCTTGTTCATTAGAGGACAAATATCGCCCTTTACCTTCCAACCAGGGCTTCTGTTGATGGCGCCACTGCATGCCTAGGGGTGGCTAAACCTCTACTCCTCTGACCTCTAGACAAGTTCTATTAGTGTTATTGAGTAGTTCTGCTTGCCTCAAAAACAAGCAGCTCCTGATGATGTCTGGGCAAATATGTCTGGCAGTGCTTCAATCACTGTGCAGCCATCAGTTCCCATTGCTAAGAGCAACATATATGTCACATGTAATTTCTTCCTCTGGTGCAGCCCTTGTGTTGCTTTTTTTATGTGATATTGAAGGTCTGAAAAACGTATCGACATCCGCATACTCCATTACCACAGTTTAATTTGCTAAACTTAATTTTGCATTGTGAATAAGGGTTCTGTGAGAATTCTATTACTGATATATGCAAATGCATTAATGCAGCGAGAAGCTTGGAATCTGAATGTATTCGCAATGAATATCAATTTTAGTTAGTGACACATACACCCTCCTCCCCCAATCGGGGGTTAACCTACTTAAAGTTCAGTGCTGGCTATTCCTGGCCATGGTGCTTAATTTTTGAGCTCTTGACTTGTTTAGAACCCCCTAGAACACATAATTTACTTGTCTTAGCTCGAGCCATTGTCTCGCTGCTTCCAGACAGAGCAGTCATACTATTTGCACCTGAGTTTTCCTTATTTCATCTCACTGGACATGATTTTTCTTTGCGTGGTGGGGGAGATAAGCAGTTTGTAGTTTATTATGCTGGATTACCTTCTATTCCCATTTTTTAAACTGAGCAAATTGGTGGTTTTAAAGAGTCAAAAATTACTGGAAGTCTGCTGACCCCTGTAGGTCCTGGGGGACCTCAATTTGGGATACTTTGCCAAGCTGCCATTGAAAAGGTGTCTCAGAGTTGTGCAAGCTGGATTTTTAGTCGGCAGTCACACAGGACAGAAAAGCACCAGCTGTCACAGTCGAAATGCGCCAATGGGTAAATCTTGCTTCCTGGTACCTTTTTAGTGGCATCCCACCATAGCTTTTAAAAGAACCTACAGTCAACATTCAATACTGTATATGACCTTCTGCCCTCCATTGGAGAACATTAAAGCACACTTAAATTCCCCAGGTAACTTTGTGCCAGGTAGAGCCCAGGTCCCCAAGCAACCGAACACATCTACTACTGCTGCTTGCGAACTTTATGAAGTTTAGATCTTTATGAGGGAGCATAGGAAATTGCTACCCATGGCACTTAACTTTGTTTCCTGTCCCTCATTGGAGTAAGTGCCACAAGGAAAGTAGGCGAGTATTTCAGGGCCCACTGATGGTGTGGGGTCAGTAAGCATAGGTAATGTCCCTGTGGACCATAACCCCCCCCCCCCCCAGTACATAGCTGCAAAATAAAGTTTATGTCCACTAAAGCTACATTTTTTTTCTCCGCTCTTCCTTCAGGACGACCACTCCACCTAGGAGGAAACACAAACTGAACATGGGTTAAAAACCCCACGCCTCCCCCCCCCCCCCCCTGCAATTCAGTTCTTGTGTTTCCTCCTAGGAAACCACCAAAAGGCTACATCCCGTTTTATATTTTTGTTCAGTTCCAGGAGACGCCTGGAAAAGCCAGCTGAGCCCCCGGACCCTCGTTTGCCGGGGGGAGTTCATCCGAGGTCTAGAGACGGCCAGGGTTGTCCCCCATAGTTTTTAGTGTACTATTTGTACACTTTCCTCCTTCCCCTTCATCTATTGTAGCAGCGTGACTGTGCTGTGGAACAGCGAAAGCTTGGACCGTCGCCACTTGCGACCCCCTGCACCCACAGGGCATAATCTCAGAGGGTCGGGGAAGCTCTTCCGTCCGCATTGTTGGAGGGACAGGAGTGGAAGCTGAGCAGCGCCATTCCGCTTCCGGGTTGCGGTGACGTCACTTCCGTGCGCGGCCGCAATCTTGTGGCGAACTGGCAGCACTGCCTGCTCCAGCATGTGGGGTAGGGACAGGAATACCAGCTGATCTTGGGGGCAGCACTTGTGTCAGCACCCTCTGACTACAAATCTCGGCGGCTGCAGCCCTAAGATCAGACGTTGTGGGGACAGGGTGAAGGCAGCAGATTCAGCTTCCTTCAGCTCAGATGCCTCAGGATATGCTGGGAATGTAGAGATCCTGACAGTTATCTCCTGATGACACTTCTCAGGGTATGTATACATATAGTGTATTGTCTCATTAGACTAACCCACCTACAGTTAAAGAAAAGGAGAGGGAGCCCCCCAAGGAAAAGCCCAAGACTTCCAGGCCCTTTAAATGTTGTGAAGCATGGATCCCCACGTTGCTTGGGGCCCACATGGAAAACTTCCAGGTCCAGGGTCAGTGGCCTCCATATATAGCCTCACTAGAAAAAGGGGGTGCACCGCTCAAAATAAGAATAAATTGTATGTGTGCTCAACCAGACTAGCTAGACTATGCAAATTTGGAGTGGGCGTGCCGAAGGCACACCTTACTCCCAACAGGAAGCACCACAACTAATATTGATCACACAATTTGATATTTTATTGGTACAAAAATTAAAAACATATATACACCACAACAATTATTAAAAGGCAACCAGGTATGGCCAAGGAACCTGTATCAATAAATGATGCCCCTAGAGGCTATCCAATTCATGCCACATGGGTAAGAGACCACATACTATAATATCTCAAAAACATATTTTTGTGCCGGCACAAAGGATATACAGATGTGTATACACACATGCACACATGTGTACATATGTATATGTGTACACACGTGTATATACAGATAAAAACTCCACAGAAAATCTATAAATGTGTATGTAACAAAGTGCACCGTGCTCTAAAACAAATCTATAAGTGATACTTAAACACAAAAACAATACATATAGAAAAAATATATCTATAGGTGCAAGTGTGCAAATGCATATAAATCACCCATAACATGAAATAGTCCACATCCCTAATGTTGTACAGGATACCCATGCACAAAACTCCATGAATTAATAAAAACCCCAATAAACGTACGAATAAATACAGGTGCCGGCAGACAATATGCACCAAAATCTCACGTGATGTAGGGTCACCCAGGGCAATCAGGTCAGGCCAGCCTTGGTGTTAAATACCCGCGCACGCAGCTCCCATGCTGGTATATGTATTGTTTTTGTGGTGTTGTGCAGGTGTTATCAATTGTTATTTAAGTATCACTTATAGATTTGTTTTAGAGCACGGTGCACTTTGTTACATACACATTTATAGATTTTCTGTGGAGTTTTTATCTGTATATCCACATGTGTTTACACATATACATGTGTGCATGTGTGTATACACATCTGTATATCCTTTGTGCCGGCACAAAAATATGTTTTTGAGATATTATAGTATGTGGTCTCTTACCCATGTGGCATGAATTGGATAGCCTCTAGGGGCATCATTTATTGATACAGGTTCCTTGGCCATACCTGGTTGTCTTTTAATAATTGTTGTGGTGTATATATGCTTTTAATTTTTGTACCAATAAAATATCAAATTGTGTGATCAATATTAGTTGTGGTGCTTCCTGTTTGGGAGTAAGGTGTGCCTTTGGCACGCCCACTCCAAATTTGCATGGCCTCCATATATAGCTAGAAGATCATCAAATTTCAATGAACTGCATGCGGTAAAACTAGCCCTGGAACATTTTTTACCGGTGATTGCATGCACGGATGTGCAGATACACTTCGACAATGCCTCCACAGTGGCATATTTAAACCACCAGAGGGGAACAAGGTCTCCAGCACTCATGGACCTATCATACTCTATTCTGATTCCAATTCAGGATCAAATGTCAATTTCAGCGGTTCACCTGAAGGAAAACTTTCATTTCCTGAGCTGGGTCAGGATAAATCAGACAAACAGAATGATGCCTAAACCAGGAGATCTTCCTTCAGGTTATAAGCTCTCTGGGGCATGCCTTAGATAGATCTGTTCACCAATGCGAGAAATTCCAAGTGCAGGAATTCTTGTTGGTGGGGGAAGGGGCAGTGCACTTGCAGTGAATGTTTTGGCCAAGCCTTGGAGTCACCACCTGGAATATGCCTTGTCTCCTCCGACTCCTCCTTTAGGTCATCAAGAAAATAGTCCAGGAAGAGACCAACATTCATCTGATACACCATATTTGCCAAAGAGGAGCTAAAAAGGATGGTGAAGGTCATTGAGAGCTGCAGAAGATTCTGAATCTCCTTCATCAAGGGCCTATTCTTCACCCAAATCTTGACAGACATTAATTTTTAGGGGACCCTCCTAGAGCAGGTTGTTCAGCCATAGTTATCAGAACCTTGCTGGATAGCCGCAAATTAGTTACAGGGCAAATTTATGCCAGGGTTTGGAAGTGCTGTACTTCTTTTTATGAGGTTAATAAATTAAAGGCAACTTCCATTCCGGCTACCCTGGACATTCTACTTGAAAGATTTAAGAAGGCATTGGCAGTCAGCACACTAAAAACGCAGACCTCGGCCCTTTCAGTATTTTTTAAACGTTCAGTTGACACAGATGACAACAGATAAATCGCTTCTTCAAGGCCATCACAAGAAAGACTGGTTACCTTTTAATTGATTTCCAGCCTAGGATCTTGCTATTGTCTTGAGGGAATTGTTGGATGAACCTTTCGAGACCTTCAGTGAAGTACCAGAAAAATGGCTTTCCTTTCTATTGGCTATCACATCAGTTAGGAGGGTCCATGACCTGCAGGATCTGTATATGAAAGAGTCTTATTGTACGATTTTGCCAGACAAGGCTATCTTACGCCCCCTGTTTTATTGACAATTGCATCATCCTTCAATTGATCCCAGGATATTGTGTTACCTTGCCGGCAGGTGTAGAAGTAGAGAAGAATCTTCCACTTCTAGATGCCAGAGGGGCCCTAATCATTTATCCACAGAGATCATGTACGTGGCATAGATCAGATCACCTGTTGACAATTTTTATTGGTCAAAAAAGAGGCCTTGCGGCTTCTATATACAGTATATCCAGATCGCTCAAGCTTATACGTCTAAAAGGCTAGATCTGTCAAGAGTTTTACCACATTCCACAAGAGCAGTCTCTGCTTCCTGTGCAAAAAAGTTGGGAGCGTCAACTAAAAAAATGTTGCAAGACTGCAACATGGTCATCACCCCATGCCTTCCTTAAATATTATAGGCTAGATCTGTCAGCCAAGCATCGGGCCTTTGGCAAGAAGGTTTTGCAGGAAGGTTTCTTGCTAACTCTCTACAAGGGCTGTCCTGAAGCACATGGGAGCAATACCTGTTAGGCTTAACGGTATCGTTATTTCTACGAGTCCTACAGGATGACCTCGTTTCCCTACCCCCATTGTCAGTTGGTATGTTTTGCGAGATGTCCTTTCTCTTCACTCGTCCACGCAGGATTTCTTACAAAAGGCTTATACTCCTGTTCTCCAGGAGTGACCAGACGGTGCTGGAAGAGTTAACTAAAAAGTACCCCCTCTTCCTACTGGATGGTTCCTCCCTAGGAGGTTCATCTGTTCCCAGTTTCACTCTTCCAGCAGAGTGCAGACATGCTTTTTGCAATTACAGAAAAATTGTTTTTGGAAGTTTTCCTCCCCTTATATTTGTCATCTACCAGCATCTCAGGTGGCTGTCTTGGCACGACACTGGGATTTGTAGTCCCTGTGGCATGGACAAGCTGTCAATTTTTATATAAAAAATTGGGTAAACTAGGATTTAATCTGTGCTTGCAGACTGGTCCCCTAGGGCAAAACTGCCCTATGGTGCAGCATGAGGGAGGGGGTGACTGGCACTCATCCAGGTGCCTAATCTGGGTTCCAAGGTGGCGGGAAGAAAGCATGGGGGGGAGCAGCACCGGTTGAGGTGAGGGGCTGGGGAGGTGTCGTACACAAGCACTCGGTCCAGGGTCAAGCTTCCTATCAACATTCTGGTGCTCAGCCATTCAGCAGGCTCTGGTCCACTGGACCTCGATCCTGATGGACTCGTCAGCCCGCATACAGTCGGACAACGCCACGGCAGTCGTGTATATCAACCACCAAGGTGGTATGTGCAGCAGAGCGACCATGGTGGTAGTTCACGAGATCCTGGATTGGGCAGAATGGATTGTCCCAGTATTGTTGGCAGTGCACATCCCAGGGGTGGATGACATCCAAAGCGAATTTCCTCAGTAGGGAGGGAGTCCATGATGCACAAGCTCTGGCGGTCGATGCGTCCATTTGCCCTGGTTTATGTCTTTCCACCCATTCCTCTTCTACCCCGAGTGGTGAAGATCAGGTGGGAACAGGTGCGGACCATTCAAGTTGCCACACAGAACATGGTACGTTGAGTTGTTACTGATGGCAGCAGAACCTCCATTCCATCTTGCTGTCTTAAGGTCCTCTATGCTACCTGAAATTATAGTTGCTGGCTAGGATGGCGTGGTTGTTGCGACCATCCGTTCTTCATGAGAAGGGGCTCTCGGGTGTGGTAATCTGGATTTAGATCAGCCAAGGTCTATCAACGGACAATGGATGTAGTTAAACCGGTACCCTGCCCGCTCTTTAGGGCAGGACTGCTGGATTTTCTGCAGGGCATGTCGCCCAGTACACTGAAAGGGCAAGTTTCGGCCCTTGGCAGCATGTTCACTGGTGAATGCTTTCATGTCCAAACCCCTCTCATTGCATTCGCTAGATGTTTTTTGGGCCCTAGTTCAAACGGTCATATACATCCTCCTGCAGAAGGCTGGTAGCCTTAAGTCCCTTAAGGTCACGTGTTATTCTACCAGATCTATCGGCTACGCCTGGACTTTTCGCCTCTAGGCGACAACTGAGCTGATCTGCAAGTTTGCCACTGGTCACCTGTCCACACGTTCTCCAAGTTCTATAAAGTGGATGTGCATGCAGCGGCTAATTCTGCATTTCGTTGGGTAGCTCTTGCGAACAGGGGAAGGAAAACAAACTTTGTATCGTTCCCTACAGTGCAACTGGTAATATAGTTATTCCAAGTATGTCACACACCCCGCTTCCACTATTCATGACATATGGGTTATGGTCCAGTAGAGGGCAAACTTCTGCAGAAATGAAAGCAAAAAAGTGCCCCCCCCCCAGTCCATAAATACCTGGGACCTGCCACACATTCCCCAGTTCCTTCTCTACAGGACGACGAGCAAGTCAGAAGATGTATGCTGCTCTTCCTTTGCAGGTAAGCTGGTCTTACACCCGGCCATTTTTTGCCCTATTTCTGCCCGGACCTTTTACATTAAGCCCAATACCAGCCTCCCAGCCTTGGCTGCAGGTCCGGGTAAGGGTAGGCATCGCCTTAATAGGTGTTTAGGGAGCCATGCTCCCCCGTGAGACCCCATACAAGGGGGTAGGCGATATCCGGGTTGGTGATCCCGGTTTTGGATGCCCTGTCCCTATTGCTATGTCCCTTACACCCATGGTGTGGGATTTCCCCCCTTCTGGGCCCCTCTATTAACCCTCCACGGGGGGGGGAGAGAATGTGCTTTATCCTCCTTCCTTTTGTGTGTGTGTGTTGTATGCTTGCGGTGCTACACGTTACGGGACGCCATTTCTCTTTTCTGATCATATCTGCTGAGGGGAGCTTCTTACCCTCAGGCTGCGTTGGTGAGGGGGCGGGCCGGGCGCTCGCGCGTTGCCGCGGCCCGCCCCCTCCTGCCCTGGCGCCATTGCGGTGCCCAGCCTCTGGCTAGGAACCACGTTGCTGGTTGTGAGGCTGGGGGCGGGGCCAGGCGCGATCCACGCTGGCTCGCCCCTTCTCCTCCCTCTCTCGCTTCCTCTCAGACTGCTGACTGGGCTGGACGCCATTTTTGGAGTGTGTGACTATCTAGTTTTATATGTATGAAATATATATATATTTATTATTGTGCGTGCATGTGCTTATGGGCCCACTTCTCTTGTGAGGACTCCCTGTGCCTTGCTAAAAAGGGGGTTCTCCTGGTCCTAGGGTCCCTAGCAGTAAATTGGGCACCTACAAATCCTCCCACGTGGGGCATCCCGGGTTGCTTATCAGCATAATTCCCTCTGGTCATTGTGACTACCTTAAAATCACCATATGGAGGCTCCACAGGATACTGGGCTCGGGCTCCCTTCGGGAGAATCCCGGCTATGTGTGGGTTGCGGGGTATCCCTTACGGGGGAGAACGTACTGATTTGCATACCATGTGCGCAACAGGCCATAACGCGGCAGTCGGGATCCCAGGCGTCTGGGTCAGTGCCGCCAGTCTCATCTCCTACCCCGCCCCACATATTCCGTACCCCTAGTGATACCGTCATTAGCACAGAGTCGCACTCTGATGTATATGCTAGGCTGGCCAACATCGAGAACATTATTTCTAGCTCAGTGGGCAGAAAGGCCCCTGCTAAGAAAAGGCATCTGTCACCGGCTGCGCCGGTACTTGATTTTGATGATTGACTCAATTGACTGGTCTGATTATTCCCCGCTTGAGGAGGGGGAATTGTTTGCTGAATCGGAGACTGAAGAACTGCAGTTATTTGATTCTGATGCCGGGCAGGCGCTGGGGGATGCTATTGATACCCCCAAAAGTCCTGGCCCTTGTCTTAGAGGTCCTGGATATTGCCCTGCCAGTGGAGGCTCCTCCTAAGAAGGGGGAATTCCTTGGGTCCTCTAAGCCCCGCTTGGAGTTTCCAAATCGGGATCATTTGATAACATGATTCTTAGAGAATAGGAGAAGCAGAGTCGTCTTCCCGGCGTTCCTCAGGATGGGATAGGACGTATCCCTTTCCGGTTGAGACGGTGAAGCGCTGGTCTTCCCCTGCCGAGGTCGATGCGCCCGTCCTAGGATTGTCCAACACCTCCGTTGTACACATTCCGGACGCCACTACCCTTAAAGATGGCGAGGACGAGCACATTGATCTGATGGCATGACATGCCAGTGTGGGTTCAGCCTTACGGCCTGTCTGTGCATTGGCACTCGTGGCTGTGGTTACCAGGTCTGAGATTAGGGACATGTTAAATGGATCCCAGCTCAACCCGGCCAGCGTTGAATTCACAGCCCTTAAGAGGTGTGAATTGTTTATGAATTTTGTTTTGTCAGCTATGGACGACACTATTACCATGTGTAGTAGAACTTCGGCTCTGCTGGTGGCCATGCGCCGATCGGTCTGGCTACCACAGTGGGCGGCTGACATTGCGGCCAAGAAATCACTTACAGCTCTGCCCTTCCTGGGTACGCGGCTGTTTGGAGACAAATTGGATTGTGTGGCGAAAGGTGGAAACCTACCTCAGCGTAAGAGGCAGCGTCGCTCTTTTCGGGGGGCAAGCTCCTTCAATCCTTCCTTTCGCGGTGCCAGAGTGGGCAGAGGTCTTGCCTACTTTAGCTTCAGAGGTGATTTTTGGAACAGAGGCAGAGGACGTGCCTGTCCAGCCTCTACCTGAGGTTCCAAGCCCGCTGCCAAGCCAGCTCAGCAATGAGGCGGCGCCCTCACCCCTACAGGTGGGGGGACGGCTGCGGCTCTTCTTCCAGGTCTGGGCCCAGGAGGTCACAGACAAGTGGATTTTGGAAGTATTATCATCCGGGTACAAACTGGAGTTCGAGTACCGGCCTCCTCCCAGATTTCTAAGGTATCGGGTGCCCTCGGATCCCCGGGCTGCTCAGGGGCTCCTGTTGGCTGTGAGGAATCTCCTGGGCATGGAGGTCATATGCCCAGTGCCTTTCTCAGAGAGAGGCCGGGGCTACTATTCAAACCTCTTCACGGTTCCCCAAAAGGATGGTTCAATAAGACCCATTCTGGATTTGAGGCTTTTCAACAGGTTTATCAAAACCAAGAAGTTCCGCATGGAGTCTCTGCGTTCAGCCATCAGTTCCCTTCGTCAAGGGGACTTCATTACGTCCATAGACATCAAGGATGCTTATCTCCATATGCCGATCTTCCCAGCGCACCAGAGATTTCTCAGGTTTGTGGTGGGAGATCAGCATTTTCATTTTGTGGCTCTCCCGTGCGGGCTGACCTCGGCACCGAGGGTGTTTACCAAGGTTCTGGCAGGCATCATGGCCCTGCTCAGAGCCCAGGGCATTCGCATTGTGCCGTATCTGGACGACCTGCTCATTTCAGCTTCTTCCCTATGCCAGGCGGGGCTGGACACCAGGATGGTGGTGACGACACTGGAAAGGTTCGGATGGGTGATCAACCACCCCAAGTCTTCTCTCTCCCCATCATGGGAGATCTCTTTTCTAGGCATGATTCTGGATACCAGTCAGGCCAGAGTGTTCCTACCTCAGCCAAAGGTGCAGAGGGTTCAGGATCCGATTCGTATTCTACTGACCAATCCTCAATATCTCCCAGGGTTTGGCAGCCCCTTCAGTGGTGGCAGGAACCAAGCAATCTGATGAGGGGCAGATCTTTTCTGGCCCCTTGTTGGGAGACGGTTACCACGGATGCCAGCCTGTTGGGCTGGGGAGGTTTCTGGAAGGATCATCAGTTCAAGGGGTTGTGGGGTCCTCAGGAGGCTCATACCCCCATCAATATCTTGGAGCTCAGAGCTATCCATTTGGTTCTGTCACTTAACCTCCAGGGCTTACCGGTTCAGGTTCGATCAGACAATCGAACTGCGATAGCTTACATCAATCACCAGGGAGGGACTCGCAGCAGGAGTGCCCTCAGAGAAGTCTCTCTGATTCTAACATGGGCGGGGAGCAATGTTCCTTGCATCTCGGCAGTGTACATTCCGGGAGTGGAGAACACGGAGGCGGACTCCCTGAGCAGGGGGTTTTTCTCGCCGAGGGGAATGGTCTCTCAACCACAGGGTATTTCGGGCCCTGTGTCACAAGTGGGGGACTCCGGAGGTGAATCTCTTTGCCTCTCGGCACAATCACAAGCTTCCATCCTTTGTATCTCTGTCTCAGGATCCTCTGTCCCTGGCAGTGGATGCCTTGTCCCTTGCCTGGAGGGATCTGGGATTTCTGTACCTTTTTCCCCCTTTCTCCATGGTAGGCAAGGGGGTGCGCAAGCTGGCTCTAGAGGGGGCACCAGCAATTCTGGTGGCCCCAAGGTGGCCAAGACAGGTTTGGTTCGCAGACGTCGTAAGACTGGTGGTAGTTCAGTACAGGCTGCCCCTGTTTCCGGATCTGATCTCTCAGGGTCAACTATGCTACCCCAATTTTCAAACACTTGTTTTGACGGCGTGGCTGCTGAAACCTTCATCCTGAGGGAGGAAGGTTTGTCTGAGGTGGTTACTCAGACCTTGATTAGAGCTAGGAAGAGGTCTTCCTCTAACATTTTCTATAGGACTTGGCGGTCCTATATTGACTGGTGTGAGGCCAGGGCCTTACTTTGCAGGGTGTTTTCGATTCCTAAGATTTTGGAGTTTCTACAACACTGCCTGGATCTGGGGTTCCAGCTCAGTACTTTGAAGGGTCAGGTTTCTGCCCTGGCTGTCTTTTTTCAAAGGTCCTTTGCTTTGAATGATCTGGTCAAGACTTTTTTCCAAGGGGTCACTCATGTTCGGCCCCCTAGAAAGCCTTTGGTTCCCGTTTGGGACCTAAATTTGGTTAATTCGGCCCTCCAGGGGCCTCCTTTTGAGCCGGTGCAGGATGTGGCTCTTTCTGTGCTCACTCAAAAGGTTGCCTTTTTGGTGGCTATTACCTCTGTTCGGCGTGTCTCTGAGTCGGCGGCTCTGTCTATTCAGGCACCTTACTTTGAGAGACACCAGGACAAGGTGGTTTTTCGCTTTAAACCAGATTTACTTCCTAAGGTGGTTTCTGCTTTCCATCTCATCATCAGGATGTAGTTCTCCCTTCCTTGTGTCCTAAGTCTAGCAATGACAAGGAGAGGGTTTTGCACTCTTTGGATGTGGTGTGTTGTGTGAAGTACTATTTGGTTGCTACTTCTTCTTTTCGTAAGATGGACACCTTGTTCGTGGTGCCAGCCAAGTCTACCATTAGTAAATGGATACGTCAGGCCGTTGTTGGGGCCTATTTCGCTAAGGGAAGGGTTCCTCCTTTTAAGATCACTGCTCATTCTACTTGTGCTGTTGGGGCTTCTGGGCCTTTCAGCACCAGGCTTCTGTTGAACAAGTTTGTAAGGCTGCTAATTGGTCTTCCGTTCATACTTTTTCCAAGTTTTATAAGGTTGATGTGCGGGCCTCAGCGGATGCTGTTTTTGGCCGCAAGGTTCTGCAAGCTGCAGTGGTTTAATTTGGTGCATTTTTTGCTCTATTTGGATACCCACCCATGACGGACACTGCTATTGGATGTCCCATATGTCATGAATAGTGGAAGCGGGGTGTGTGACATACTTGGAATAATACCATTTTGTGATTACTCACCTGTAAAATGGGTATTATAAGTATGTCACACACCCCGCTTCATCCCGCCCTTTGGTATTCTGGATCTTTTATATGGTGAACCTTTTTATTGTTAAGAATGTTTTATTGTCTCTTCCTGGTCCCCTTACTGCTGTCATATACTGGGGAATGTGTGGGAGGTCCCAGGTATTTATGGACCGGGAGGGGCTTCTTTTTTGCTTTCATCTCTGCAGAAGTTCACCCTCTACTGGACCATAACCCATATGTCATGAATAGTGGAAGTGGCGTGTGTGACATACTTATAATACCCATTTTACAGGTGAGTAATCACAAAATGGTATTTTTCCTGTCCAGTTCCTTCACTACTTTGAAATGTCCCTATTTTCCATGTTGATTGTTTCAAATGGTGTGGTGTGTGGCTGTAGTAGCAAATATTTACTCACATAAACATACTGAGGAATTTGGGTGATGGGAGGGGAATGTTCAGGCTTTGTAGAAGCATGAAATACCAGGTCCAGCGGTTTGTGTCTTTGATGTTTCTGGTATGTGGGTGACAGCCATTTAAAAGTCGTATCACTTGCAGAAAAAGCTGTTTATATGTCTTATATAATTGTACAGAACCCCGTACCTTTCTCCTGAAAGGAGTAGCTGCAACTAGGAGTGATCAAGATGACTTGGGTCTGGAATGATATCTGGTCTCTTATTTCAGTGTTTTGTTTATTAGCATTGTACTCTGTTGGTCTCATTTTGAGGCTACTCTGAACCAGACAGTGATGGAGACACATAACTGACTTGATGCCTGATGAATAGAATTATCTCAAAAGAATTCTGAGCTAGAACTGTGATGGAGACACATAACTAACTCTATGGCCAAGGAATAGAATTTTCCATTCTGGTGTTTTATAAAACTCAATATTCTGACCACATAGGGGCATCCCCATTTGACCATCTGCCTAGTAGCCCACAAGACAGCTGCGTGATAATTGCCAGTTGCTTTGTGGTACATCCCAAATGATTGGGGAGACCTCCAGGTAGTTTTTGTATATTGTAGGTGACCCAAGCACTCTGTTCTAAGTTTTACAAAAATATACTGTTTAACATGATATCCAGAAATCCTTAAACTGCATTAAATGTTTTTTTTTTTCCTTTTAGAACCCTGTGCAGTCAACAAGATGGACGGCAACAGTTACATCCAGTTTGAAGTACCTGAGTACAGCAGCACAGTCTTGAGCCAACTGAACGAGTTACGTATGCAAGGAAAGCTATGTGACATCATCGTTCATATCCAGGGCCAACCTTTCCGTGCACACAAGGCCGTCCTCGCTGCCAGCTCCCCTTACTTTCGTGACCATTCAGCACTAAGCACCATGAGTGGCTTATCCATATCGGTTATCAAAAACCCTGATGTTTTTGAACAGCTACTGTCCTTCTGCTACACTGGAAGAATGTCTGTACAAGTGAAGGATGTGGTGAGCTTTCTAACCGCGGCTAGCTTCCTCCAGATGCAGTGTGTCATTGACAAGTGCACTCAGATCTTGGAAACGATCCACTCGAAGATCAGTGTAGTAGGTGCAGGAGGCGAGGATAACTTAAGCAACCATAATGGAGTCAAAGACGACAGATACTTTGCAAATCCTGTGGAGATCTCTCCACCTTACAGTGGCCAAGTACGACCTTTGATTGTAAGCAATGGTTTAAGACTGGAAGCCATAGCCAACAAAAGCTTAAGACACCGTTCTCAAGAAGAGGGTCAGTCAGACAGAGGCAGCAGCGGTAGCGCTTCAGAACATGAAATTCAGATTGATGGCGATCCGGATCACATTGAGGTGGTGCAGGAGAGCCCAGTTGCTGAAGCTGAAGTCAAAGTCAAACCTGAAAAATCAGACCGGCCAAGCTGCTCTGACAGCTCCTCTCTGGGCGATGATGGATACCACACAGAGCTTGTTGATGGTGAACAAGTGACTATGCTGAATGTAGGTTCTTACGGGTCAGTATTGCAACATGCGTTTCCTTATTCTCAAAATACTTCCCAAGCAACCAACCTCTCTGAGCCCTATGGCACCATTAGCAGTGCAAGTCCTTCCAGATCCATGCTAAGCTGTTATCGTGGTGGCCGGATGGGCAGAAAGCGCCCACTGAGTCTAAATGCTAGCGATGGCCATAATGTGATCCAAAGTTCTGAAAGTGAAACACTGGTGAGCCCGCAAAGTTATGAGACCAGCCCCCGTGAAAGGGCTCCTCGGGGTTACTGGAATCCCTACAGCGAGAGACTTGTCTGTATCTACTGTGGCAAGACTTTCAACCAAAAAGGGAGTCTTGACCGACACATGCGGCTCCATATGGGAATCACCCCATTCGTGTGCAGGTTTTGTGGAAAGAAATATACAAGGAAGGACCAGCTAGAATACCACATACGGGGGCACACTGATGATAAGCCTTTCCGGTGCGAGGTTTGCGGCAAGTGCTTCCCCTTCCAAGGCACGTTGAATCAACATTTACGCAAAAACCACCCTGGTGTTGCTGAGGTGAGGAGTCGCATGGAGTCCCCGGAAAGAACAGAAGTATATGCAGAACAAAATGATACATCCGCCTCAGAGGTTACGCTGGACTCCGACATTCACACAGTCTCTACCACGCCGGACTAACACTGAGCACACCACAGCGCTGTACAAAGCACACATCACATCAATTAATGCCTATTTTTTATGACCTGCTTTGGTAATCTCTAGTATGGAAAAAGCTCCTCTTAATCTTTCT
This sequence comes from Gastrophryne carolinensis, assembly GCA_027917425.1. Lineage (NCBI taxonomy): Eukaryota > Metazoa > Chordata > Amphibia > Anura > Microhylidae > Gastrophryne > Gastrophryne carolinensis. Next base: position 167,399,200 of record CM051235.1, on the reverse strand, counting down.
ATTCTTTGGGAATGCTTTTTCTTTTTGGGTTATTCTGAGACTTTTTATAATGGGGTGTGATACACTAAATGTACTTTGTATTGCTTTTTAATATATATATTACTTTGTTCTTTTATTTTGCTTTCTAAAGGAGACAGGGTACAATTGCACTCCTAAAGAAGCATTTTTATTGGAACAGGGAGGAAGGCGAGAGAACTTGGTGAATGGAATAGTTTTATTATACAAGAAAAAAAGCGGTTTATGAATAGCTTGGCAGTAAGTTTAGATATAGGTTGGTAATATTTACTTGCAGGAACAGATAACCAACATTTTTTTGGAAAGTTTTATTGGTTTCAGCACATCTACCTTTTTGTAATGTTAGCAGGATGTTGGACTAGAAATGGTTGTGAGGGGTCATAGACAGTGGTGACTAGAATGGGCTGGATTAAAATTCGACTTCTTTCTTCACCTGTATTTGAAGCTACGTGCTAGGTGTCCTGGCAGAGGGATTTACTGAGCCTGTTGCCGTGACTCCCTGGCGTGTGTCCTTTGGCCTCTTATAGACAAGGCACAATCTCTGTTTTGTTATCCAGTATTGATACTGAAGCATGGTTGCCTCTTGAATATCCAGATGACGTCCTCAGCATGTCTGCCAGGGTTGGCCACTTGTCATAGTAATCCTATCTATGGGCTGGATAGTTGAGTGGTGTGACTAGTTTGATGCTTTTTGGCAGTGAGTTGCCATGTAAGAAGACAACTATGTTGGCTCCATAAGGGAAGGTGTTAGCAGTGATGTGATAAACCATGTTTTACATTGAGAATAGTAAAAATGTGAAGAGCTAAGGCCATATCTTGTATTGGATGTTTGATAGTTATGGGAATGTCAAAATCATTGCCGATGACTAGAACCAGGTTTTCCCTAAAGCTCCCCTTCAAACATGCTTGACCTACAAAAGGTTATTTCTTCACTTTTTAGGGAGGGTGTGGGAATTGAAGGTTTAGCTCTGGAATTGCTTTATGTCCAGTGACATTTTAGCTATGCCTCTGGAAAATCTGTCCATACAACATAGGAATACACTCAGATAGTTGCAGGTTCCTTCCTCTGCAGCTTTTGGTAGACATTGCAGTCTTCAGTTTAAATAACTTTGCAAGGCAGTGAGGTCTCAGGAAGTGCTACATTTCTGTGCACAATCAGTACATTTCGGCCATTTTTTTTTCCCATCTCGTGAGGTGATATTTCAGCCTGCCACATGGAATTGCTGAAGAATCCATGGGCATTGCAGCCAGTGTATGGGATTGAATCTTTATTTTAAAAACTTTATATAACCCCCAGACTCGATTCTCTGTAGAACCATTCGCAGAGAGGGAATTTTACAGCAGTGTTCCCCAACCCTCTCCTCTAGACTTCACTGTATTTATGAACATAGATACTCAGGCAAAGCTATAGAGCAGCCTATGTGTAGCTCCACAAAACATGATCTGTTGGTGGCACCAAGCTAGCTCAGGTTAAAAGAAAGGTTCATAAAGAAAGGGATCATATTACTTCCTATATCGGTCTAGTTGGGGGCTGTGATTAGGAGCCGTTATTCAGCATTCACTAGTTGTCCATTACTGAGCTACCCATACGTCTGCTATTTGTTAAAGTGCCAGTGCTGAAATTAGGCAATGTTTAAAGTGGGCCAAAAGTTAAACTAGACTTTAGGTTCTCTGTTTGTCTTATGCCCCCCAGTATGGCTTCCTCATATAAGATTCCCTTCAGTTTACCAGTCACCAGGAAGCCTGTGTACATGCTAATATACTTAAAGAGGAAATAAATTCAGTGATTTGACTTTTGCTCAAAACCTGAATCTTAAAAAAAAAATGGAGTTTAGGTACCTTTTTTAAGTGAAGGGATTTGCCCAAATTCCCTCTGGTGTCCTCCCTCCGTCTGCCTGGGGTGTTTAAAACCTAGGACACATTTAGACAATACATACATAATAAAGAGTCCCTCTTTATTATGCCGCTAAAAGAGGTGGCCGTCCAGATATGTCCCACGTGTCTGTGTGTAGCCTATCAGCATGGCCATACAAGCTGAGAGACTGGGCCACAGCAGCCTTAGAAGGATCTTGAAAGAGGGGAGTACACAGGTGTCCCCGTTCTTTCCTTTAGTGGTGCGGGGCAACCTGACCCTGCCCCCTCTGCTTAGTTGTCAGTTGAAGGCCCTTGTTTAGGCAGTGATTTTATGTGAAGCAAGGTTAAAGTGGACCAAAACCTGGAATGCTCCACTTCATGAAACCCCCAAGGTCGCTCAGGAAACTCTTATCCCCAGGCCTATGGCGCGTGCGCGACCCTTCTTCCAATTAGCGCAGTTTAGTCGAAAAGAGCGCGCCGGGGGGGGGGCGCATCACTGCTGGCCTCTTACTGGGTATGTGCTTGCGCCACCCATTCACAAATGCCTGGCGTGGGCAGGAGCCTTGCTAAAGGTAAAGCAGATGGAAGCTCGCACATGCACACTTGGAGAAGGTGAGTTTACTGACTATCCTGGGGGTTTTTACACAGCGGGGCATCAACTACTATCTCCTAACGCAAATGACGCTTGCATGGCCTGAAAATATGGACACAGCTACTATCTCTTAAACACAAATGACCCTCACCTGGCCTAAACAAGTGGACACTCAACATCTCTTGGTTTTTGAACATAAATGACCCTCACGTGGCTTCAGCAAGTGGACACTCCACTACTATCTGTTATTAAACACAAATTAATACGATATCTGAAGATCTTTTTACCAAAATTGGTTTTGGTGACAGATTTGGTTAATGAAAGTAATGAATGAAGTAAATGAAAACACTAATGCCTGGAGATAGATGATGAGCAACAAAACATATTCCTAATAATGTTTACATTGTTTCTTGGGTAAATGGCTTCACAGCTGCAACTGCTATTTCTATAGATGGGTCTCAACCTGCTTTTGTGCAAGGGGTCCCCTCATCAAGGTGCTGTTGATCAGTATTGACAGCTAGACCTGTTTCTTTTACGTAATGTAAATAATTACTGCTGGGAGTGCTTCCCAGCAGAACCTTATTGCGCAAACCTAATTTATAGAGGATTTTTTTCACACTTTGGCTTTATGTGCTTTTTGAGGGCGATGCAGGAATCAATTTAATGCCATATTACTGTGTTTGTTTTAGACTTGTATTTACAGATAGAGAATTCCCCACTTTAGTTTCAGACTGGTCTTGTAGCCGGGTTTAGATGGTGCTGGTAAAATAGTTCTTAGTGTGAGGAAGGCTCAGCTCCTTATTGAAATCATTTTTCCACAGTGGTCTCAGTTTGGTTCCCTTTTAATCTCCTGTAGCGCTATACAGATGCAGATTGGGTGGTCGCATCTTTATTCAGGCTGTGATGGCCATATGTATTAACAACCTAGCTGCTTATATTGAATGTCTGTCAACCACAGACCTAAAATCTACCATATTAAGATATCCAACATAATGACTAGGCAAGACTGCTTTACAAATCGGTATTGTTTAAAGGGTCTGTCCTAAAAGAGCTAAAATTACCCTTTGTCCCCCAAATTTGTTCTGTCCTGCTCCTGTGACATAAAACTTACTGAATTAAGTCATGCAGCATGCTGACCTGACCTCCATTCAGCAGCGAGAGATGGACCAATGCCCAGCATCTTCAAGATGGAAAGTATCTCTGTACCTGCCCCTCCCCTCCACTGCAGTGTATAGAGTGGGTGTGCTTGAGTCACAGACTGCTTTAGGGGTCAGCCTATTGTCCAGAGCTTTCTAGTTAATGGAGGTTAGGCTGAGAACACCGTGAGAATACCTCAAATTGCTTCGTTTTATGACACCTGAGCAGAGCAGAACAGATGTGGCAGCTGAAGGCTGCAAGAAATAGAATTTTTAATTTTAACATGTACATTTGTATTTTAAACTTCATGTTCACTCTACAGTACCGTTACTGTATTCCTATTGGAGAAGCATTGGTGGCCTGCAGTTTGTTCTCTGTATTCCAGTCCCGCAATAAAGTGATCTTGGGCTTGAGAAGCCTGAATGGGTGATGCAGGCTTTAGGGGTCCCAGCTTGAGAGCCTGTCCTATAGCGATTTAAAATTCCTTCTTTTGGATACAGACCTCCTTTTAAATTGCTTACTGCCCTTTTATTGGATTTTAATAGTTGGGGCCTCCACAGTAATCTCCTGTTCTGGATAGTTGTTGTAACCATCAAAAAGCTGCTGAATAGTTCTGTGTTGTACCCACAGTGTTTGATGTAACGTGGGTAAGGAATAATGCAAATGCAGTTTCCAGGGCGCTTTGCAGTGGTCAAAGCGAGGGTCACAAATCTGGATCATTATTCTTAGTATACAGTACGTCCTGCTCCAGATAAGATTATTTATGTCTGGGTATTACTCCGCCAGATGGTGCTGGACTGCAGAGACATCGAAATAGGCTCCTCCCGGCCCCTCAAATACCCGGGACCTCCCACAAATCCCCAGATTTTCTCTGCAGTCTGGACTGCGAAGGACAAGAAGATGGCTCTCTCTTCTCGCAGGTGAGCGGGGCTATTAGCCTGCGGCCCTCTAGAACTATTCCCACCCGTTCCATTGTTAATTTGCCTCACAGCTTTGGCTGCGCTGGTGCGGGTGATGGTAGGCAGCATCGCTGTCAGGTGCTTAGGAGCACCACAATCCCCCACCAAAGGGTAGGCGGTATAGGCATATGGTGAGCCTTCTGGGATGCCCCTCCCGCGCTATTGCCCCTAGGTGGCCGCTGCCCCCCCTCGCTCTCCCTTGCTGTTCTCGGGGGGGGGGGGGGGTGAGTGTGTGCTTTGTACATTCACTTTTGTATGGTGTGCTTGGTTTGCCTTTAGTTCTGTCTCCGCACAGACTTTGGTTGCGCACTGGTTGCTTGTTTGAATATGCCGCCGCGCACTGCTACGGCGTTCTGCGATGGAACGGCGACATTACCTCAGGCGTTGCTGCGCCATCATTGGTTGCCTGTCACGTGTGCGGCTTCGCTCTCTTCGGAGGGGCTGCGGATGGTGCGTTCCGCATCACTGTCTCCGCGGCCCACCCCTCGAGGTATACACGGCACCATTTTTTCTTGCTTCTTCGTGCTGCGTGGCTGGCGCCTACCGCGGTCTGTGAGTGCCCTCGCGGGCTGTTTTGTTTTTACATTTTTATGTCATGTATGCATGTCGCTTACGGGGCTTTTTGCTTATGTCTTGTGTACCTTGTGCCCAGCAGGTGCTTGCGCTGCAGCCTGGTTTACCAGCAGCTGGGCCTGCGCCACGCATGGCTTCGCCTGGGGCCCGAGGAGACTTCTGGGGTAGGGGCAGAGGACGTGGACGCTCTGGCTCATCATAGGGCTCCAAGCCTAAGCCTTCCCCCAGGCCCCCTCAGGCATGAAGGGGCGCCTTCACCCATCCGGGTGGGGGGACGGCTTCAGCGCTTTGCTCAAGTCTGGAGGCTTCATGTCTCAGACCGGTGGATTCAGGGTCTGACAGGTTGGGGGGCTTCTGGAAGTCCTTACAGTTCCAAGGGCGGTGGGGCCCTCAGGAGGCCCACACACCTATCAACATTCTGGAATTGAGGGCGATCAGGTTGGTTCTGGCTCACTTGACCCAACAACTTCGGGGCCGTTGCCTACATCAATCATCAGGGAGGGACCCGGAGCAAGGGGGCCTTCAAGGAAGTGTCTCTGATCCTGTCCTGGGCAGAGGACAATGTTCCCTGCTTGTCAGCTGTGTACTTTCTGGGGGTGGAGAATCTGCAGGCAGACTCTCTGAGCAGGGGGACCTCTCGCCTGGGAGAATGGTCCCTCTGCGACAGGGTGTTTCACTCTGTGTCATCGTTGGGGTCAGCCAGATGTGGATCTGTTTGCGTCCCATCACAATCACAAGCTCCCAGCCTTTGTCTCTCTGTCCCAGGATCCTCTGGCCTTGGCCACAGATGCTCTGACAATGTCATGGCAGGATTTTCAGCTTCTGTATGTCTTTCCCCCATTCCCCCTGTTCGTCAGGGATCTGCGCAAAATAGCTCAGGAAGGGGTGCCAGCAATCCTGGTGGCTCCCAGGTGGCGCAGAAGAGTGTGGTTCACAGACATAGTGCAGCTGGCAGTAGATCAGTAAGCTCTGCACAGGGTTCCAGACCTGCTCACTCAGGGACATTTACGCCATCCCAATTTACAAACGCTGGCTTTGACGGCCTGGCTGCTGAAACCTCCATCTTGATGGAAAAGGGGCTGTCTGCCTCTGTCGTTAACACCATGATTAGGGCTAGGAAGAAGTCTTCTTCTTCCATTTACTATAGGGTTTGGCGTGCCTACATTGACTGGTGTGAGTCTAGGTCTCTTCCCTGTCGTGTGTTCTCTATTCCCAGGATTCTGGAGTTCCTCCAACATGGTTTGGATCTGGGGCTTCAACTCAGTACTCTGAATGGTCATGTCTCTGCCCTGGCTGTTTTCTTCCAAAGATCTTTTGCTCAGCATTCTCTGATCAGGACCTTTTTCCAGGGGGTTACTCATGTGCGTCCTCCACGTAAGCCTATGTTGTCTGTCTGGGATTTGAACTTGGTTCTTTCTGCCTTGCAGGGTGCTCCCTTTGAATCTGTGCAGGAGGCTGCCTTGGCCATTCTTACTCTCAAGGTTGTCTTTTTGGTGGCTATCACTTCTGTTAGGCGTGTTTCTAAGTTGGCGGCACTTTCCATTCACCCCCCCCTACTTTGAGAGACACCAGGACAAGGTGGTGTTTCGCTTCAAGCCAGATTTTCTGCCTAAGGTTGTGTCTGCCTTTCATCTAAATCAGGACATTGTTCTACCTTCCTTGTGCCCTAATCCTAGTAACAATAAGGAGGGGGTTTTGCATTCCTTGGATGTGGTCAGGAATCTGAAGTACTATCTGGTGGCTACTGCACCTTTCAGGAAAACTGATGCTCTTTTTGTGATCCCTTCTGGTCCTAGGAAGGGTTTGGCTCCTGCTAAATCTACTATCAGCAAATGGATCCATCAGGCTGTGATTCAGGCCTACACTGCTAAGGGGAAGAATCCTCCCTTCTGCCTTACTGCTCATTCCACTCGTGCTATTGGTGCCTCTTGGGCTTTTCAGCACAAGGCTTCTGTTGAACAAGTTTGCAAGGCTGCTACTTGGTCTTCTGTTCATACTTTTTCCAAGTATTACAAGGTTGATGTTATGGCCTCAGCTGATGCTGCTTTTGGCCGCAAGGTTCTACAGGCGGCAGTGGTCTGACCTGTCTGCTGTTACCTTTGGGGATCCCACCCTACTTTATGGACGCTGCTATTGGATGTCCCAGACGTAAAGAATCTTATCTGGAGCAGGACGTACTGTATACTAAGAATAATACAATTCTGTGATTACTCACCTGTAGAATTGTTATGAGTATACAGTACGTCCTGCTCCACCCCACCCTTGGTTTTTATTATTCTTGGATCCCCCTGTATGGTGATTGTTATCATTGTTGTTAGTTTCTGGTTGGTTATGTTCTCATTCTCCCTGGTATTTGAGGGGCCGGGAGGAGCCAATTTCGATGTCTCTACAGTCCAGCGCCATCTGGCGGAGTAATACCCAGACGTAAAGAATCTTATCTGGAGCAGGACGTACTGTAATCACAGAATTGTATTTTTGTACTGTAGAGTTGTTTGGAGACTCAACTTGTAGGCACCCACAGAAGACAACCAAGCTATACTGTTGTATACAAACATCCTGAATGTTTTAAGCAGGTCAAAAGTAAAAAAAATAAATTCAAGTTTAGTAAATTACACCCCTAAAGCCCCACCCTGGCAATCGGTGACTGAAACTATTTGCGAAGGCTTAACTCCATGTAAATCTTATGTGCCACGTGCATGAGTCCAGCTTCAAAGTTCAACTTCAACAGTCAAAATTACCTCACATATCAGTGCAAGCCATCAGCTGTGATGGCTAATTGCTCTGCTGCACAGCTGAAAGAATTGTATCATTATCATAGAAGATGCATAATGTTTATACTGGCTGAATAGTGCGTTTAAATCCAGGTCCGCAGTGAACAGAGATAAAGAAACATTGTTACCGGTTTCTCTTCACACTCAATCGCTCTAGCAGCTGGTATTCAGTGTGTGTGTTTATATATAATAATACACAAGCTGCCCATGTTTCTGAGGCATTTATCATTTTGGTATGGGTTGCTGATGGCACAGCTCTGCGCCCTCATGCTTATGTGTGTTACAAGATGGCCACTCCCACACAGTTCTGAAGCCTTTTAATCCAGAACATCTGCATGATGGTAAGCCCTCTCAATTTTTTGCCAGAGTGGAACTTTAGAGGAGCCATTTACAAAACTTTCTCTTTTTTTGACTTTTGGTCCGCTTGAAGGTCTTAAGTTTATTCTCTAGCCTTCTCCTTTTTTTTTTTTTTTTTTTTTTTTTTAAATGTGCAAATTAACCATTAAGTGTTTCTGTGATGACATGCTTACTCTTCTGTGATTGTGGCCAGTCCACAGTACTGTGCCTTGTCTTAGGAAATGCACCACAACATGCTACTACAATGAACTGTACAACACTAACACCTCCACTAAGGCAGCCATTTTGTTGGTTGGCTTTCACCTCAGTAGTTTCCCTTTAAACCTAACATTTTCATAATTTATCAAACGTCCAAAAGGCCTCTTTTTTGTATTTTACAGTTTTTCTTGCTGAAGCTTTTACAGTGTTCAAAAAACAGACCTGGTACACAAATCATTTCTTTACAGTGTTAGATACAATACTGTTACAGTTTCACGGCCACAGGACCGAACTTTTTCAAGTTTTTATGTAACATGTCATCAAGCTAGTCCCCCCTCCATTTAGCAAAATGTGAATTCTGGGGGTGACTTTTATTTTCGTTTCTCCTTCGCATTCAGATATATTTTAATCTATAACGACAGACTGTGAACATGAACCTTTATACTCTCTTGCTATATAGTTTGTGGTTTTCAAATGGTTTTTAGGTTTCCTAAACTGTTCAATCTTAGACAACTTACTACATCTCTGTATATACTGTTTCTGGTTTTCAGCCTCCCACACTTTCCCGGGGTGCAAAAAAACTGCCATCTTGTACCCCTCACTTGTGTTTAGATTGCTGCACACCCAACGTGTGATGTTGGGTGTCCAAGAAGCCTGTTGAATGTTGGGCCCGACTTTAAAGCCAAAATGTTTAGTTCATATAGAAGTGCGTTAACTTTATTTGAGTTTTCCTCCTAAAACTGAGATGTCGGTCTGTGTTGATGCACAGGGCTGCATTAATGTCATGTTTCCTGGGAGCTCTAATAGATTGATCACTTTGCAATGGTTCCTAGACCTTTACCATATATCCAGTGATCTCTCTACAGAAGTTTCTAGAACTTTACCATTTGGTTCCCCCACCAGTAGTCAACCTGAGACTCTGGTATCTCTTGAGGGATCACTGTGAAGTTTTTTTTTTTTTATGCCAAGGTTACCACCATTCCATTACTGACCTTAATTTAGATTGCAATTGAACTACAAAAATGTCAATGCGGGCAGCTTGCAGCATTTGTGCATACCACAGGCCCATAAGAAGTGCATCGAACCGGCAACGCAAGAGGAACTTCAAGCATTAGATCCCACCCAAGAAACTTACAGCCAAAAGGGCCTCCTTTTTATGATCACTTTAGGAAAGATTGACTCTCTAACCGCTAAAGAGAGTGGCAAACGCCATCCCGGTGTGGCAATCTAAAAGCTATTGAGACTCTTAAGGGCTTGGATGACGCTATATCACACAAGCTTTACTTTAAAGACCTATCTCATTTTCCATTGTGTTTTATAGTTGTATAAATCGACTGTGATAAAGTTTAGTCACTATTTTGAAGAAGGTTTTTCTCTAATAAACCTCCACTGAAAGGAACTAAAATATGCAACCCCTGTAATTTTTCTAAGGGAATCTTTTCCCTTTTTAATGGTGCTCTTTTGACTGGTCAGGATTATTTATTAAATTTTATATATATTAAAATAGTATTTGGAGATTTTACTTGTGTAAATTCTTTATATAATGTCAATTGATAAAAAAAAGAAACTATATATTTCATATCTCAGTGACTGAACAACTGTTCAGTGTCAAGTCATTCAGAATGTTTGGTTTATGCTCTATCATGCCGCTATTATTATTTTCTTTTTTACTACAGAGGTGCATCTGTGTGTTTGTTGAAATGCAATGCAATTACCGGTAGTTTAGCATTTTGAATGATTTTTAATTTTATTTTTACTGAAGTTGGTTATCTCTGTATAAGAGAGAATCTTCATATATAGTATGTCTTCCTTTTCAGTAAATTGGATGCCCTGGATGTAAATACAGGATTTATTGCACAGGGTTTTCCTAATGTGGAGGATAAAAAATGTTGCCTTTTTTTTTTTTTTTTTTCATTTAGCCAGTCTAGCCTCTAAATGTCCAGTTTTTACAGCTCATTCTGCCTCATGTTATAGAAAGCTGGGTAATTGTTGCTAAGTCCCTCCTTACCTAGTTAATCTTCTTGGGTATCTAGTTACGATTTCCAGCTGGTACACTTTGCAGAATAGCTTGTGACCATTTTACAAACTTAATTTTTGTAAGGGTTGCTGCACATCAAACTGGTCTGACACTTGAATAAAAACCTAAAAAAAACTGCACATGAGTCTAAGAAGGTTAAAAATACCTTTTTATATGAACCAAATATAATTTAGTTTACAATTTGCTATCTGCTTTGTAATGTATTTTCAGAGTTTAGGTATGTTGAGTAGTTATTTATACTACTTGGTGGAAGACAATCTAATTTTTTTTTTTTTTTTTTTTTGGTAATCGAACATTCTGAATGGCTCCGATGTTGTTAACACCTGGTGCCTGGCGTTCCAGACCAGAGTGCGGTAGGTGTTAACTTGCAATATAAACCAGTAACCTCATAACTCCACACTTCTGTATGAAGTAACTCAAGCTAGCTAGATTACAAAAATATACTGTAACAACTAACTTGCCATTAAGGATTATTTTATAGCATGGAAAAAATATTTATTCAAATGATCTTATTCCTTTTTTTTTGTTTATTTTTTAAGAAAAATTGTGATATCACTCAGTGCTGCTTAATTTTGGTCATATGACTTATGGCTTGTACAACTGCTTTTTTTTTTTTTGTTTTTTTGTTTTTTTTTTTTGTTTTTTTGTTTTGAATGGTATAAAGTCAATGGGGATTGCTGTTTGTTTGTAAATAAAAAATGCTGCTAAAGCAAAAATGTTCTGTATGGAGTGATTCTTTTTCTTTTTTTTTCCTGTTTGCCTTTTGGTCATGTGCTGAGGGAAAAAGCAAAAGGTGAAGCGAATGCAAAGCAATCCGTTCTAGTTAAAACGGATATTCTTAGTATACAGTACGTCCTGCTCCAGATAGATTACTTACACTTGGGTTATCCTCCGCCAGTTGGCGCTGCACTGCAGAGACATGTAAAAACAGGCTCCTCCCGGCCCCTCAAATACCCGGGGACCTTCCACAAATCCCCAGACTTCTCTGCAGTGCTTACTGCGAAGATATGAAATTATCACTCTGTCGCAGGTGAGCGGGGCTATTAGCCTGCGGCCCTGTTGGACTATTCCCACCCGTCCTTCGTGTGATGTGCCTCCCAGCCTGGGCTGCGCTGGTCGGGTGAAGGTAGGCGCCACCATGCGTGCTTATGGAGCACTGCTCCACCGCAGTCTCCCACCAAAGGGTAGGCGGTATAGGCTGATGGTGAGCCTTTATGGGATGCCCCTCCCGCATTATTGTCCCATGCCCCGGTAGCAGTGGGCCCTGTACAAAGGGCCGCCATCCTCCCTCATTCCTCCCTCATTCTCCCTGTAGCCTTCGGGGGGGAAAGAATGGGGGGTGTGGGTGAGCGTGTATCGTGATTCGTGCATACGGACTTTTGTCATGTTTTATTCTTAGTATACAGTACGTCCTGCTCCAGATATAATATTTACACTTGGGTTATCCTCCACCAGATGGCGCTGCACTGCAGAGACATGCAAAACAGGCTCCTCCCGGCCCTCAAATACCCGGGGACCTCCCACAAATCCCCAGATTTCTCTGCAGTGCTTACTGCGAAGACATGAAATAATCACTCTCTCGCAGGTGAGCGGGGCTATTAAAGCCTTCGGCCCTGTTGGACTATTCCCACCCGTCGTCCTTGTGATGTGCCTCCCAGCCTGGGCTGCGCTGGTCGGGTGAAGGTAGGCAGCATCATGCGTGCTTATGGAGCCATGCTCCACCGCAGTCCCCCACCAAAGGGTAGGCGGTTTAGGCTGATGGTGAGCCTCTATGGGATGCCCCTCCCGCATTATTGCGCCATCCTCCCTCGTTCCCCCCCCCCCGTAGCCCGGGGGGAAAGAAGGGGGGGGGTGTGTAGGTGGTCTCAGTGTATTGGTTTACACGCTAGTGGCCTTTAGTAATGTCATTTGACTTGTATACTCGGTGTCAGACGCGCTGATTCGCAGCCTTATTTGTGTTTCTGCCGCCGCCGCGCCTCTTTGCTTCATCGATTCCCAACTGGGACATGATTGAAGTGCTCTTGACACAGGACTATACTTTTAGGGATCATTTCTTTAGAATGCAAGCTGAGAGAACAAAACCCAGACTCTTTGCTGATGGATTACACTTTGCTGTGATGTATATATATGGCTTTTGCCTCTTGTATGCTTGATAATACAAGTTCATTTGTTTAACAAACGGTGTGCTGGCCCTTTGCAAATTTTGGATTCAAAGCGGCGCCACCGCGGCCCTGGCACCCGGGACATTATAGGTAAGTGTGCACCCGCCCTCCTGGACTACTTGTCACACAAGTGTTGCAGGGTGTCTCACTGGTCATGTGTACACTCATAGCACGGATGGGTAAATGATCTGGCTGTGCTGCGCCGGGCGGCGGCGGCCTCATCTATTCTGAGTGTGTCATACACCTCGCTCCTCATGACAACCCTGTCTACTGGCTTAGAGCTTCGCGCTCTTCGGGGGGGCGGGGACCTGGCTTGGCGCGCTCCGCATCACGGGCCACTCTGGCCCGCCCTTTGAGGTTCTCTTAGCGCCATTTTGATGGTAGGCGCGCGCGCGGTATCGGTCCCGCTCCTTCCGCGGTCTGTAAGTGCCCTCACGGGCAATTTTTCATGCTCCTTGCTTACTGTGCATGGTTCTGACACCCTTTATTCGCCTTTCAGACGGTTGAATCCAGTGGCTTCTCCCGGCCCTGCGTAATTGCCAGTTGGGCCTAGTATAATTACTCCCACTTCCCTGCGGGTCATTGGTTCGTCCAGGGTAGCTTCAGCGTCAATCGCTACTGGCCTATTGGGCCTATTAATCACCATATGGAGGCATCCCAGGATATTGTGACCGGGGTTCCTTTGGGACAAGCCCGGCTGTGTGTAGCTTGTGGGGTCTCACCTATCGGTGGTACAATGCATGGGTCTGCGTCCCTTGTGCACAGCAGGCGCTAATGGTACTTCCCGCCCCTCCGGTGGCTGGGCCTGCACCTCGCCTCACTTCACCTACCTCCCCCCCAAGCCTGAGTCTAACCCCCAATACCAGCGGGGATTCTCATCCTGATGTGGCTGCTAGACTGGCCAGTGTTGAAAAATTGCTTGCTAATACCTTAGCGCGTAAGGCCACCACAAAAAGGCGGCACTTAGCTCCTGATACCGCTCTTTTCCCTACGGAGTCTGATGAGTTCCTGCATCTATATGGCCATACCCCCTCGGACGAAGGGGAGCTCTTCTCCGACTCAGAGTCATCTGACGAGAAGTCAAGGGGTCATGATGATTCTGGCTCTGATCACTGGACCCCGGATGATACTGACAAACTGCTGGTTCAGATATTTGAGGTTTTGTCCATCTCTCCCCCTGTTGCGGCTCCCAGGCAAAGGAGTGAGCTATTTCATACTGCTAAGGCTCAATTGGAATTTCCTGAGCAAACCCATTTCAATAACCTCGTGCTTACTGAGTGGGAACATCCCAGTAGACTTCCCGGGATTCCTAAGAGTTTGGACAGGAAGTATCCTTTTCCTGCTGATATGGTCAAGTGCTGGTCATCGCCCCCCGAGGTCGATGCTCCTATTCTAGGGCTGTCTAACACCTCCATTATCCAATCCAATCCCCGGGATTCTGAGGACCGGCGCATTGACCAATTGGCATGCCATGCCTTTGCATTTGGCGGTGCGGCGCTGCGCCCGGTTTGCGCTTTGGCCATTACTGCGGTGGCACTCAGGACCATGGTCAGGAATGCACTAGATGGTCCCGACGATTTGCCACCTGATACTATTAATGCACTGTCTACCTATGATGTTTTTGTTAGCATCATCCGATGCAGACAGGATAAAGTTATTAGGATGTGTGCCAGGTCTTCCGCCTTGGCGGTAGCTATACGCCGCGCGGTATGGCTGCGCCAGTGGGCTGCTGACAATGCTGCTAAGAAAGCCCTTACTGGCCTTCCATTTAAGGGGCTACGCCTGTTTGGGGACCGCCTAGACCTCTTTGCTAAAGGAGGGAAGTTACCCCAGCGCAGGTGGCAGCCTCGGCCCTTTCGGAGCCAGGGCCCCGCTTCAGTCCCCTACCGGGGCGCTAAGCAGGGGAAGGGGGTGTCCTTCGCAGGGGCTCGCGCAGATTCCTGGCATAGGAGCAGAGGACGATGTCCGGGCTCCTCCTGGGGGCCCAAAGCCCCTCCCAAGACCCCTCAGGCATGAGGGGGCGCCCCCGCCCGCCAGGGTGGGGGGACGGCTACAGCACTTCGCGCACGTCTGGAGGCGCCAAGTCTCAGACCGGTGGATTCAGGAGGTAGTGTCCTCTGGTTACAAGATAGTTTGCTGTGTGGCCCCCCACAAGATTCATCAGGTCCCGGATTCCCCAGGATCCTGGATCAGCTCAGGTCTTTCTACAGGCCGTACAAGGTCTTCTGGATCTGGGGGTCATTTGCAGGGTCCCCTTAAGAGAATTGGGCAAGGGGTTCTATTCCAACCTTTTCACAGTGCCCAAAAAAGATGGGTCAGTCAGGCCCATTCTGGATTTAAAAATCCTCAACAGATTTGTCAAGAACAGAAGCTTTCGCATGGAAACCCTGCGCTCGGCCATTGGCTCCCTGCGCCCAGGGGATTTTATGACGTCTGTGGACATCAAAGATGCTTACCTTCACATCCCTGTGTTCCTGGGACATCAAAGGTTTCTCAGATTCGCGTTGAAAGATCAACATTACCAGTTTGTGGCCCTACCATTTGGCCTCACTTCAGCTCCCAGAGTATTCACCAAGGTGCTGGCGGGGGTGATGTCTCTGATAAGGTCAGGGGTCATACGCGTGCTGCCCTACCTGGACGACATTCTCATCTCTTCACGGTCCCTGCAGCAGGCAGAACTGGTCCCTGCAGCTGGTGGTGTCCACCTTGGAGTCCTTCGGCTGGGTGATCAATCATCCCAAGTCCTCTCTGTCCCCTGCGTCGGTGACCCCATTCCTGGGGATGATTCTGGATACGGTTCAGTCATGGATATTTCTTCCTCAACAAAAGGTGGAAGCTCTGACTGCGCAGGTGAGGTTCCTGCTCTCGTGCCCCCAGCCCTCCCTCAGGCAGGGAATGCAGCTGGTAGGTCTGATGGTGGCGAGCTTCGAGGCAGTGCCCTTTGCTCAGTTCCATCTGAGGCATCTGCAGCTTCACCTTCTGTCAGTTTGGGACAAGGACCCCACGTCTTTGGACGGGGTTTGTGTGCTTCCCCCCTCGGTCCGAGGGTCCCTCTCGTGGTGGCTGGACCACAGGAACCTGCTACAGGGCAGGTCCTTCCTGGCCCCCTCCTGGGAGACGGCCACCACGGATGCCAGTCTGTCAGGTTGGGGGGGGATTCTGGAAGTCCCTGCGGTTCCAGGGGAGGTGGGGCCCTCAGGAGGCCCACCTGTCCATCAACATGGCCAAGAAGAGTGTGGTTCGCAGACGTGGTACAAATGGCAGTAGACCAGTACGTCCTGCCAGAAGCGCCAGATCTGCTCACTCAGGGCTCCCTACGCCATCCCAATTTACAAACTCTGGCTTTGACGGCCTGGCTGCTGAAACCTCCATCTTGATGGAGAAAGGCTTGTCTGCCTCGGTGGTGGATACCATGGTGAAGGCTAGGAAGAAAACTTCTTCTGCCATCTGTTATAGGGTATGGCATTCCTACATTGATTGGTGTGAGTCTAGGTCTCTTCCCTGTAGGGAGTTCTTAGTCCCCAGGGTTCTGGAGTTTTTACAGCATGGACTGGAGTTGGGTCTAAAACTCAGTACTCTGAAGGGTCAGGTTTCTGTCCTGTCTGTCTTCTTTCAGAAGTCTTTTGCTCAGCATCCCTTGGTTAAGACCTTCTTTCAGGGGGTCACTCATGTGCGTCGCCCACGTAAGCCTATGGTCCCTGTTTGGGATTTGAACTTGGTCTTGTCTGCCTTACAGGGTGCTCCCTTTGAGCCTATTCAGGATGCTGCTCTGGCTGTGCTTACCCTCAAGGTTGTCTTTCTGGTGGCTATTAACTTCGGTCAGGCGTGTGTCTGAGCTGGCGGCTCTGTCTATTCAGCCCCCATATTATGAGAGACACCAGGACAAGGTGGTGTTTCGCTTTAAGCCAGACTTTCTGCCTAAGGTGGTGTCTGCTTTTCATTTGAATCAAGATATTGTTCTTCTCTGTGTCCTAATCCTAGCAACACTAAGGAAAGGGTTCTGCGTTCCTTGGATGTGGTCAGGTGTCTGAAGTATTACCTGGTTGTCACTGCGGCTTTCAGGAAGACTGATGCTCTTTTTGTGGTCCCTTCTGGTCCTAGGAAGGGTTTGGCTCCTGCCAAGTCTACTATTAGCAAATGGACCAGAAATGTACATGAGATCCTAGACTAATCTCAGGAAAAAGGAATCCCCACCAAGAAAGGCACATCATATAACAAATACAAGATTAAAATTTTTAATCTTGTATTTGTCATATGATGTGCCTTTATTTATTTGTGTATATAATGAATATTAAACATATTGGGTTTTTAATTCTAATTCAGTGTGCGGCCTTTCTTGGTGGGGGTTCCTTTTTCCTGAGATTAGTCTAGGATCTCTCATGTACATTTCTGGCTCGTTGTGTTGTCCCCACGGCTGGCACCTACTTTGATTAATTGTTTGGCAGTGCACCATCCACCATAGTTATAGACCTACTATTAGCAAATGGATTCGCCAGGCTGTGATTCAGGCCTATTCTGCTAAGGGGAAGAATCCTCCCTTCCGCCTTACTGCTCATTCCACTCGTGCTATTGGTGCCTCTTGGGCTGCCTCTTCCAGCACCAGGCTTCTGTTGAACAAGTTTGCAAGGCCGCTACTTGGTCTTCTGTTCATACCTTTTCAAAGTTTTACAAGGTTGATGTTAGGGCCTCAGCTGTTGCTGTTTTTGGCTGCAAGGTTTTGCAGGCGGCAGTGGTCTAAACTGTCTGCTGTCACCTTTTTTGTTGGGGATCCAACCCTACTTACGGACACTGCTATTGGATGTCCCAAGTGTAAGTACTATATCTGGAGCAGGACGTACTGTATACTAAGAATAATACAATTCTGTGAAATACTCACCGAGAAGAATTGGTATTATAAGTATACAGCACGTCCTGCTCCACCCCACCCTGATTTTTTGCATTATTCTGGATCCCCTGTATGGTGATTGTTATCTTTGTTATAGTTACCAGTTTTGGGTGGTTAAATTCTCCCGGCTTCTTGTTCACTGCTTTTCAATGCTGGGGATTTGTGGGAGGTCCCTGGGTATTTGAGGGCCGGGAGGAGCCTGTTTTGCATGTCTCTGCAGTGCAGCGCCATCTGGCGGAGGATAACCCAAGTGTAAGTACTATATCTGGAGCAGGACGTACTGTATACAAATAATATCAATTCTACAGGTGAGTACTTCACAGAATAGTATTTTTTTTGGACTAGTATATGTGGTGTCAGCCGCCGCGCTGACTTGTCTTTTTACTATTGAAAATGCCGCCGCCGCCGCGTGCGCCTTTTCCTTCATTTGGATGTTCCGCGCCAGGCAGCGGCGTTACCTCAGACGTTTCTGCGTTCTCATTGGCTGCTTGTCGGTGGACTTCCCGCTCTTCAGGGGGGCGGGGCCTGGCGCGCCCTGCGTCACGGCTCGCTCTGGCCCACCCTTCGAGGTACTCGGCCATGTTGTCAGGTCGCGCGCGACATTCTTACCGTGGTCCGTAAGTGCCCTTGCGGGCGGTTTTATACTCATTGTGGTGTGCTTGGTTCTGACACCTTTCTTCTCATTGTGTCTTTCAGACGGATGAATCCATTGGCTTCTCCAGGCCCGGTGTAATTGATAGTTGGGCCTTGTAAAATTACTCCCACTTCCCTAGCGGGCCATTGGGGCATCCAGGGTTGCTTTATAGCGTCAATCCCTACTGGCATATTGTGCCTAATAATCACCATATGGAGGCATCTCAGCATAATGTGACCGGGGTCCCCTTGGGACAAGACCGGCTGAGTATAGCGTGTGGACAGCCTCATGCTGACGCTGACAAGGCATGGGTCTGCGTACCCTGTGCTGAGCAAGCGCTGGCTTTGCAATCTGGCCTGCCAGTGGCTGCACCTTGTTTCATTACTCCCCCCCCCCCCCCCCCAGCTTAAATCTCTCTCCTGTTGAGTTGCATACTTGTGGGGATTCTCAGCCTGATGTGTCTTCTGACTGCGTACTGCTGAACAGATTATTGCGAGGTCTTTCGCGCGTAAGGGCCCTGGTAAGAAGCGGCACTTGACGCCTAATGTTACTGTTTTCCCTATGGGATCTCAGGAGTTTATGAATTTGTGTGGCTATAACCCTTCTGATGGAGAGCTCTTTTCTGACTCAGGCTCATCTGATGAGAGACCAAGGGGTCATGACGATTCTGGCTCTGACCCCTGGGCCCCGGATTACACTGACAGATTATTGACCCAGATCTTTGATGTTCTGTCTATCTCTCTCCCTGGTGAGGCTCCCAGGCAAAAAGGGGAGCGTTTTCATACAGCAACATACTTTGAGAGACACCAGGATAAGGTGGTGTTTCGGTTTAAGCCGGATTTTCTGCCTAAGGTGGTGTCTGCTTTTCATTTGAATCAAGATATTATTCTTCCTTCCTTGTGCCCTAATCCTAGCAATGCTAAGGAAAGGGTTTACATCCCTTGGATGTGGTCAGGTGTCTGAAGTATTACCTAGTAGTCATTGCGTCCTTCAGGAAAACTGATGCTCTTTGTGTGGTCCCTTCTGTTCCTAGGAAGGGTTTGGCTCCTGCCAAGTCTACTATCAGCAAATGGATCCGTCAGGCTGTGATTCAGGCCTATTCTGCTAAGGGGAAGAATCCTCCCTTCCGCCTTATTGCTCATTCTGCTCGTGCTATTGGTGCCTCTTGGGCCTTCCAGCACCAGGCTTTCTGTTGAACAAGTTTGCAAGGCAGCTACTTGGTATTCTGTTCATACCTTTTCAAAGTTTTACAAGGTTGATATTAAGGCCTCAGCTGTTGCTGTTTTTGGCCGCAAGGTTTTGCAGACGGCAGTGGTTTAAACTGTCTGCTGTTACCTTTTTTATTGGGGATCCCACCCTACTTTATGGACACTGCTATTGGATGTCCCAAGTGTAAGTAATCTATCTGGAGCAGGACGTACTGTATACTAAGAATAATACAATTCTGTGAAGTACTCACCTGTAGAATTGGTATTATAAGTATACAGTACGTCCTGCTCCACCCCACCTTTGGTTTTGCATTATTCTGGATCCCCTGTATGGTGATTGTTATCATTGTTATAAGTTACCAGTTTTTTTGGGTGGTTACATTCTCCCGGCTTCTTGTTCACTGCTTTTCAATGCTGGGGATTTGTGGGAGGTCCCCGGGTATTTGAGGGGCCGGGAGGAGCCTGTTTTTACATGTCTCTGCAGTGCAGCGCCATCTGGCGGAGGATAACCCAAGTGTAAGTAATCGATCTGGAGCAGGACGTACTGTATACTTATAATACCAATTCTACAGGTGAGTAATTCACAGAATTGTATTTTTCCAGCCTTGAATTGAAAGCACACGCAGATGATTCCTCAGCCTCTGGCTCCTCCGTAGCATTTCCCACCACCAGTTAGAATGGACATTTTTTAATTAATTCCCTTTATTCCCTGCCCCACTGTTAGATTATACATGTTTGTAGTTGGATCAGGGCAACGCCCCCTCTCCCCACAGCATGTTACCAAGCACTGACAGCCTTGCTTAATCTATTTGAAAATACTCCTGGTTATACACCTTAAAAATGCACGCTATTCCCCCTGCCAAGGATACCAGCTGGCATAACAAACCTAGGGGCTGGGTTCCCCATGGCAGGACACCAGCTGTTATTCCCTTCAGCCCAGCACGTCCTGTTCCAGAATATTTGGCTCAAAATTGGGAGACCCCACAGTCCCCACCAACACCAAACCAGGATATTAGCAGCACCACCCGATAACAATCAAATGAATATTAGTTGATGATCTAATTTATTATTACAGATTACAAAAATACACACATTTAAAAACAATTAAAT
Source organism: Gastrophryne carolinensis (assembly GCA_027917425.1). Taxonomy (NCBI): domain Eukaryota; kingdom Metazoa; phylum Chordata; class Amphibia; order Anura; family Microhylidae; genus Gastrophryne; species Gastrophryne carolinensis. The sequence goes on along the minus strand of CM051235.1, from coordinate 167,378,707 downwards.
ATCTCAAATGGCCACCGGGGGGCACTGTATGCAAGCCAAAATACCTATCTAAATGTGAATACAATAAAACTGTGCTTTTATACCTCAAATCTCAAATAACTTAACATATAATGTGCAAAAAACGCAATATATCCATTATATGTGTAATCCTACATGAAGTGCTTCAGAGTGCAATATAACAACCTATTCCAGACCACCATGTAAGAAAGCAAGAACCATCAAAACATGACCATATAAAAAAGTGCCAATGTACATTACCCACAGCAGCTAGCCATGCAGTGTGTCACCCCCGCCCCAGCCTTAAATGAAATGCCATCTCCCCTTCGAGCAATTGAACCCCGGTCTCCCGCCTGACCACTATACTATGATGTCGCTGGTGGGCTGGGGCGGGGTCGACACACAGCATGGCTAGCTGCTGTGGGTAATGTACATTGGCACTTTTTTATATGGTCATGTTTTGATGGTTCTTGCTTTCTTACATGGTGGTCTGGAATAGGTTGTTATATTGCACTCTGAAGCACTTCATGTAGGATTACACATATAATGTATATATTGCGTTTTTTGCACATTATGATAAGTTATTTGAGATATAAGAAAGCACAGTTTTATTGCATTCACATTTAGATAGGTATTTTGGCTTGCATACAGTGCCCCCCTGGTGGTCATTTGAGATATTTAAATTGTTTTTAAATGTGTGTATTTTTGTAATCTGTAATAATAAATTAGATCATCAACTAATATTCCTTTGATTGTTATTGGGTGGTGCTGCTAATATCCTGGTTTGGTGTTTGTGGGGACTGTGGGGTCTCCCAATTTTGAGACATATATTGTGGATACAGCCAGGCGAGCACACCCTGTTGATAGGTCTGGTGCGGCCAAATTTTTCAGTTACTACTGTTCCAGAATATTCCTTACCCATGGGTAATACATCCACAAGATGGCGCTGGACTGCAGAAAACATCTTGTAGCCTCTCCCGGCCCTATATAAGTCAGGGACCTCCCACAAAATCTCCAGTTTATTTCTGCAGTCTGCGCTGAGAAGATAGAAGACAGCTCTCTCGTGGCGCAGGTGAGTGGGCTTATTGCCTGCGGCCCTGCAGGACTATTCCCACCCGTTCCGTCCCATTTACTGCCTCCCAGCCTCGGCTTATAAGGTTCGGGTGAAGGGAGGCGATAGAAGCACTTTGTGCTGAGGAGCTAGGCTCCTACCGCAGTCCCTGCTCTAACAGGGTAGGCGGTTTAGGCTAATGGTGAGCCTTTTTGGGATTCCCCCACTGCCTCATGGGTGTGGCCAGGTTATCCTGGGCGGTAAACCCTATTCACATTCCCCCTTCACCTCCTCTCTTCATATTGGCCCCGGGCACCATTTCCCCTGGGGTATTCCATTGGTATCCTTGGGGGGGGCGGGGTTGTCTGGTGTTTTGTGACTTTAGACATATGTGTGCCTGTTACTTTATTAAAACACGTTGTTGCGCGTTTGTACTGCGCTCCGCGGCTGGCAGCCCCATTCACCTCAGAGCTGCCGAGCCGCTACTGGCCAGCCAGATCACGTGGGCGCGCTCTTCGGGGGGACAGGCTCTGTGGATGATGCAATTTACCTCATATCTCCATGGCCATTTTGTCTTCCTCCTGCGCTGCTGGCTCCTTGCGGTCTCTGAGTAACCCCGGTGGGGTGAATTTTTCTCTATTTGTTCTTATGCTTTATTCTTATGGGAATATATTGTTGTGTCTTTCAGGCGGGATAAAGCTTCGGTCCTGTGGTTTCTCCCGGCCCTCTCCCCTCATTATCTCCCACTTCCCTAGCAGTCTATTGGGGCATCCCGGGTAGCTCTTTAGCATTAACCCTTATTGGCCTACTGTGCCTGTTCAAATCGCCATATGGAGGCTTCTGGGGATAATGAGTCTGGGATTCCTTCGGGACAAGCCCGGCTATGTGTTGTGTGGGGTGTCCCCAATTGGTGATGTCAGGGTATGTGTATCCTGCGCCCAGCAGGTACTTGCACTGCAGTCTAGGTTACCTGTTGCTGGGGCTGCGCCCCCTCGGGCTTCGCCTACCCCCCCCACGCCTGCATCTGACCCCCTATGAGGAGCATATCAGCGGGGAGTCTCAGCCTGATTTGGCTGCACGGGTAGCCAGCATTGAGAAACATATTGCTGGGTCTGCATCGCGTAAGGCCTCTGCTAAGAAGCGGCATTTGATACCCACCGTCTCCCTCTTTCCTGTGGAAACTGAGGAAGTTTTTGACACTACTGGTTATTCCCCCCTGGAGGAGGGGGAATTGTTCTGATTCAGAATCATCTGAGTAGCAACCCAGGGTTTATGGTGGTACAGGGTCACCCTTTGGGGAAGATCTATGGTCCTCAGATGACACTGACAGGCTCTTGGCTCATATTTTTGAAGTGCTCTGTATCTACCCTCCTGCCATGGCTCCGCAGCAGCAGGGTGAGCTCTTTCATACGGTTAAACCACGTTTGGAATTCCCTGAGCAGTTGCACTTTAATAATCTGGTGCTCAAAGAATGGGAGTGGCCTAGCAAGCTGCCAGGGGTGCCCAAAAGTTGGGACAAAAGGTATCCCTTTCCTGCTGATGTGATTAAGCATTGGTCATGTCCTCCTGAGGTGGACACGCCCGTTCTGGGGCTGTCCAATACATCTGTCATGCATTCCCCTGACACTACTACCCTGAGGGATGGTGAGGACCGGCGTATGGACCAACTGGCTTGGGGACCGCGCTACTCCCGGTTTGTGCCTCTGCCATTACAGCTTTTGTTATTAAGGGTTGGCTTAAAAGCCTCTGACGTGGGAGGAGAAGAGTATAGATCTCTCCTGCTTTGCTATGAATTTGTTGCATATGTCCTGTCTGCTATGGATGATGCCATTAGAATGTGTGGTAGAACTTCTGCCCTGTTGGTAGCTATACGCCGCTCTGTCTGGCTACATCAGTGGGTAGCTGATAATGCTGCTAAGAAGGCTCTCACTGGTTTCCCTTACAATGGCCTGCATCTCTTTGGTGAACGCTTGGATTTGTTTGCCAAGGGCGGTAGGTTACCTCAACGTAGGAGGCCGTCTCGGTCCTTTCAGGGGATGGGTTCCCTTCTCCCATCCTTCCGTAGTTCCAGACCTGGTCGAGGAGGCTCCTTTACTGGGGCCCGCGGAGATCACTGGGGAAGGGGCAGAGGACGTGGCCGTCCTGGCCTCTCCTGGGGTCCCAAGCCAAAATCCTCACCCAAGCCCCCTCAGGCATGAAGGGGCGCCCTCACCCATCCGGGTGGGGGGACGGCTTCGGCTATTTGCTCATGTCTGGAGGCTACGCGTCTCAGACCCGTGGATTCAGGAGGTGGTGTCCTCCGGTTACAAGATAGTTTGCAGCCTGGCAGCCCCCAAGATTCATCACATCCCGGTGTCTATCAGACCTATCCTGGATTTAAAGTGCCTCAACAAATTTTTTCGATTCAAACACTTTCGCATAGAGACTCTGCGCTCTGCTGTCAATTCACTACGTCCAGGGGACTTCTTGACCTCTGTAGACATCAAGGATGCTTGCCTTCATGTACCAGTCTTTCCAGGTCATCAGAGATTCCGCAGGTTTGCTCTGGAGGATCAGCACTATCAATTTGTGGCTCTGCCTTTCGGTATCACCTCGGCCCCCAGGGTATTCACCAAGGTACTGGCGGGCATACTGGCTCTGCTGAGATCTCAGGGCATTCGCTTCCTTCCTTACTTGGACGACATTCTCATCATGTCTCCATCTCTCCAGCAAGCCGAGTTGGATACTCAGCAGGTGGTGTCCACACTGGAGTCTTTCGGCTGGGTGGCCAACCACCCCAAGTCTTTCCTGTCACAGTCAATGGTGAGGTCCTTTCTGGGCATGACTCTGGATACGTCTCAGGTCAAGATTTTTCTGCCTCAGCAGAAGGTGGAGAGTCTTCAGGCCCAATCCAGGTTTCTTATGTCTTGCCCTCATCACTCCATCCGGCAGGGGATGCAGCTGGTGGGCCTGATGGTGTCTTGCTTCAAGGCAGTTCCATACGCTCAGTTTCACATGAGACCTCTTCAACTTCACCTCTTGTCAGTTTGGGATCGGGACCCTCGGTCCCTGAATCAGGTGTTGGTTCTGTCCCCTCTGGACAGACTGTCTCTCTCGGTGGCTGGACTCAAGAAACTTGTTGGTGGGCAGATCCTTTCTGGCCCCGTGCTGGGAGACAGTCACCACAGATGCCAGTCTGACAGGTTGGGGGGATTCTGGAAATCCCTGAAATTCCAGGGTCAGTGGGGCCCTCAGGAGGCCCACACCCCTATCAACATTCTGGAATTGAGGGCGATAACGTTGGTTCTCGCCCAATTAACTCCACACCTTCGGGGTAGGGCGGTTCAGGTCCGCTCAGACAACCAGACGGCGATTGCCTACATCAATCATCAGGGAGGGACCCTGAGCAAGAGGGCCCTCAAGGAAGTGTCTCCGATACTGTCCTGGGCAGAGGAGAATGTTCCCTGCATCTTGGCAGTATACATCCCGGGAGTGGAGAATCTGGAGGCAGAGTCCCTCAGCAGGGGGACCTCTCGTCTGGGAGAATGGTCCCTCAGCAGCAGGGTGTTTCACTCCCTGTGCCACTGCTGGGGTCAGCCAGATGTGGATCTGTTTGCGTCCCGTCACAATCACAAGCTTCCAGTCTTTGTCTCTCTGTCCCAGGACCCTCTGGCCTTGGCCATGGATGCACTAGCAATGTCTTGGAAGAGCTTTCAGCTTCTCTATGTGTTCCCTCCTTTTCCTCTGTTGGGCAAGGTGCTACGCAAGATTGCTTAGGAAGGGGTGCCAACCATTCTGGTGGCCCCCGTTTGCCAAGAAGGGTGTGGTTCGCAGACGACGTGCAGTAGGCAGTAGATCAGTATGTTCTGCCCAAGGATCCAGACCTGCTCACTCAGGGGCAGCTACGCCATCCCAATTTACAAACGCTGGCTTTGACGGCTTGGCTGCTGAAACCTCCATCTTGATGGAAAAGGGGCTGCCTGCCTCTGTTGTTGTTACCATGATTCAGGCTAGGAAGAAGTCCTCATCATCCATCTACTATAGGGTCTGGCATGCTTACATTGACTGGTGTGAGTCTAAGTCGCTTCCCTGTAGGGTGTTTTCTATCCCTAGGATTCTGGAATTCCTGCAACATGGTTTGGATTTGGGTCTTCAGCTTAGTACCCTCAAAGGTCATGTTTCTGCTCTGGCCATTTTCTTCCAAAGATCCTTTGCTCACCATCGTATGGTCAAGATTTTCTTCCAAGGGGTATCTCACGTGCGTCCTCCACGTAAGCCTGTTACCAGTATGGGACTTGAACTTGGTCTTATCTGCCTTGCAGGGGTCTCCCTTTGAGCCTCTGTGTGAGGCCCCTTTGTCCATTTTGACTCTTAAAGTAGTCTTTTTGGTGGCTATCACTTCTGTTAGGCATGTTTCTGAGTTGGCGGCGCTTTCAAACCCCCTTATTTTGAGAGACACCAGGACAAGGTGGTGTTTCGTTTTAAAGTGGACCAACACCCAGGATTTTGACTATCCTGGGTATTGGTCCACTTCCACGGGGCACCGCGATCGTGGGTGCCCCACTGTATGAAACCCCACCAGAAAGCCCCGGAAACTCACCTGACCCCGCTCCCACGTGACTCGCTCGTCCAATCTGCGCCGCCGGACAAGGAGAGGCAGCACCGTACAAGCTGAGCGTGGGTCGCCACCGCCTCCCGCGCGTCCCTCTTACAGGGAGCGCGCCCGTGCTGGCCATTCACAAACGGCTGGCGCGGGTGCGCGCCCTGCTAGAGGGACGCGTGGGAGGCGGCGGCCCGGGCATGCGCCGCTGGAACGAGGATCAGGTAGGATTTTCGGGGATATGGGGGGGTTTCACACAGCGGGCCACCCCCGATCGGGGTGCCCCGCACTCAGGGAGCTGATCGGTCCGGGAATCTTATAGATTCCCGGGCCGATCAGGGGAGGGTGTTGGTCCACTTTAAGGCAGATTTTCTGCCTAAGGTTGTGTCTGCCTTTCATCTCAATCAGGACGTTGCTTTGCCTTCTCTTTGCCCTAATCCTAAGGAAGGGGTTTTACACTATCTGGATGTGGTCAAGACTCTGAAGTTCTATTTGGTGGCTACTGAATCTTTCAGGAAGACTATTTGTGCTTCCATCTGGGCCTAGGAAGGGTCTGGCTCCAGCTAAGTGCACTATCAGCAAGTGGATTCGCCAGGCTGTGATTCAGGCCTATTCTGCTAAGGGGAAGGAGCCTCCCTTCTGCCTTACTGCTCATTCCACTCGTGCTATTGGTGCCTCTTGGGCCTTTCAGCACCAGGCTTCTGTTGAACAAGTTTGCAAGGCTGCTACTTGGTCTTCTGTTCATACCTTTTCAAAGTTTTACAAGGTTGATGTTAAGGCCTCAGCTGATGCTGCTTTTGGTCGCAAAGTTCTGCAGGCAGCAGTGGTTTAAACTGCCTGCTGTTACTTTTTGGGGATCCCACCCTACCTTACGGACACTGCTATTGGATGTCCCATGGGTAAGGAATATTCTGGAACAGGACGTGCTGTATACTTAGAATAATACCAATTCTACAGGTGAGTAATCGCAGAATTGTATTATACGTATACAGCACGTCCTGTTCCACCCCACCCTTGTTATCATTATTCTTACTTACCTCTGTTTGGTGATTGTTCATATGTTCATTGTTGAATTCCGGTTTTGTTCTCCCGGCCTTTTTTAACTGCTTGTCAATACTGGGGAATTTGTGGGAGGTCCCTGACTTATATAGGGCCGGGAGGGGCCACAAGTTTTCTGCAGTCCAGCGCCATCTTGTGGATGTATTACCCATGTGTAAGGAATATTCTAGAACAGGACATGCTGTATACGTATCATACCAATTCTACAGGTGAGTAATTACAGAATTGTATTTTTACGTATCCCCCTGGCCATTGGGGGGTACAGAAAATGAGGCAGGGGTAACGGCAAATTACCTTCTGCAATGCCAGCTGGTTACTTAACCGCCCCTTACCTTAGAACAAGTGTAGTGGTCCCTTGGACCCCTTTTTACAGTTCGAGGTAGACAAAGTAAAAAAAATAAAATAAACAAAGATATAAATGTTATATTCTGGCACACTTTCACGCACACTTACAAGTATTCCACATATCTCTGCAATTCTCCAACACACACGCTTTCTTGTGCCTCTGCTTATTGACATGCTTAGTAACATGTTCTTAATTCGGGGATTTCGCTTGGTTTTGCTTCTGTTTCATTGGGCATAGCATATTGGGGAGCCATGCTCTGTGTAAGCCAAGTCTTACAGAGACTTTTGTAGGTAAAGCTTCTTATATTAAAAGTAAACGTGTGTAGACCACTGCAACAGAGAGGTGTAGCGGTGGTGTAATTTCTCTCCTATTCCATGGCAGTTAATCAGAATTCAGTAACGAATGGGTTAACTCTTGCCCGAAGGGCGTGGACTGCAAGACAAAGAGGCGTGGTTCCTCCTGGCCTATATACTTCTGACTGCATCTCCCTAATCCAGTTTCATTCTTGCAGTTGGAACTGGACTGCGAAGGTGTACCTGGAACGGCTCTTTCATTTATTTTTTGTTTATAGGATTTTTAACCTTCTCTGTCTTCCAGGCCCTTATTTTCCATTGATCTGATGGACCCACAATGCCTCCCCAGCTATGCTGTGTTACAGATCAGGGTGGTAAGGGTAAGCACCAGGGTTTTTGGGTTCTTAGCACTTTTGTTTTTGCTTTCGCTTTAAGGAGAATTCAGTCGAATGTTTTTGTCTGGTGAGCCTGCAGGGGGGACCAGGGCAATTATTTTTCTCTTTTGTTGCTTTTCCCACAAATTTTTATTTTACATGTTGGCACTTTGAATTTTGCACCCTTTCGAGCAATGGGGCGGAGCTTGGCAAGTGCTTCTCTCCATCGTTGCAGCGAGGATCACTGCCTGGTCCCGCCACCTCTGAGGATGTGTGGGGGGCTAGGTAGTTAGGTCGGGCCGCCACTGGATCTCACTCTGGCTTGCGGCTTTCATCTTCTCCGTGAACGGGGGTGCTTCTCCAGCCGCACTGCCGGTCCCTTCTCCTGCTTGCGGCTCTCATCTTCCCACATCTGTGTGAGTAAATGGATATTTTATTTTATTTTTATGGCTGTAAAAAAAAAAAGTGGGAAAGCAATATTGTATGGTTCACCCCTTAAAGGTCGTTACATGTGACTATCGAGGTCTTACATATTTCTTTAGTCTTGGGCCCTCAGAGTTTTTAGACTGTATTGTATGGGGTCATTGGGTCTGGTACCTTATCAGACAGCATCGCCCCATGTCTGGTATGCATGCAAAGGCTTGGACCAGAACAGTGCTATTGGGCTGAATGCACTTTAATAGTAGTTGCTTTAGAGTGGATCCTAGGCAAATTTCTGGGGCTGAGCTCTTTGGTAGCCCACCCTCGCTTGGATAATGAAACAAAGGGGGGTGGCAGCCGCTCAGACCATTTTATAACTAACCTGGGAGGTGCACGTTAGCAGGGCAATTAGGATACAAAAGTCTTAAAGGAGCCACAGCACTCAACCCTGTTAGCTTGCAGGCCAGCCTATAAACTGTCTCTATACTTGGTTAAAAACAGAGGACTCGGTCTGAGCGGCTACCACCCCCCTTTGTTTCTTTTGAATTTGTGCAAGCACATGGTGTGTGGGGTCTAGGCTGTATTGCAAGGTCTTTGACCCTTCCACCCCATGGCTTGCACTTGAGAGGTTTAGGGCAACCTCAGGTAAGCCTGCTCCCAATTTATCTATTGCACTGTATGTCACAAATGGGCTCTCAGAGATTAGAGTTAGGACTGCACCCCACAGAGGCACTTTGGCGTAGTGGTGCAGCTTAAGCATACTTCTGCAGATGTATGTGACCGAGTCCTCTGTTTTAAACCAAGTTTAGAGACAGATTATAGGCTGACCTGCAAGCTAACAGGGTTGAGTGCTGTGGCTCCTTTAAGACTTTTGCTCGCTTGGATAATGGTGTCCAGCAGGATATTGCAGAAGGGTTGGCCCACATTTAGTTCTTCCAGCCCCCAAAGAATATTTAAAAAGGAGGAGTTTAGTTCCCCTGATTCTGAGGATATCTATGCTTCAGTAGTTCCTCAAATTATCTGAGTGGGGAATGTCTTCCAATAGGGGGCCTCTACACAGGTGGAACGTCTGATTAGTTTCATCTTAGAGGCTTTAAAGTGGACCAACACCCACCGCTGATCGGCCTGGGAATCTATAAGATTCCCGGGCCAATCAGCTCCCTCCCCGCAGGGCATCCGAAATCGGGACGCCCCGCTGTGTGAAACCCCCCGGACGCCCACAAACCTTACCTTCTCCCGTTCCAACGGCGCATGCACGGGCCGCCGCGCATCCCTCTAGCAGGGCGCGCACCCGCGCCGGCCGTTTGTGAATGGCCGGCGCGAGAGGCGGCGGCCTCAGCTTGTCCGTCGGCGGTGAGGTAAGTTTTTTGGGGCTCTCTGGGGGGTTTCACACCCCGATCGGGGTGCCCCGCAGAAGTGGACCAACACCCAGGATAGTGAAAATCCTGGGTGTTGGTCCACTTTAAGAGGCTAGCAGGGAGCAGCACAGAGATGGTTGTCTCCTGAGCAACTCATTTTTCTAATCTTAGCCTAAGGAATGGCAGAAGCCAGATAGACTTCCTTCTATTCTGGAGTGCTAGATACAAAGTATCTTATTTTTTTTTTTTTTCCCTCAGATTGGATATCTATGGCCATCCTTTTGAAATAGACCATCCAGTTTTCAGGTCTCTAAAAAAAAACTTTTATACCATCCTCTGATAGGCCCAAAGATCAGGTTGGATCGACCTTCTGCCTGTGCCACATACATAGCATCTTTGGTGAGCAGAAGATTGTTGAGGCAACGGGATTCTAAGTCTAGTTCAGGGGGAGGGAATGCATGCTCCCAGTTGATTGATGCCAGTATGTAATTTTTGCTATGGATGATTGGTTAAGAAAGATCTGACTTGAAGCCCCTTTCAGGGGGGACATTTGTTGGGGACCATTTGGATGGCTTCTGCATTTTGCTCCCACTTGGAGGCACCATGTAACAGATCTTGGTTACAGGAAGTTGTTTCCTTCAGTGTACAAGATCGAATTAGGGGCCAGACCTCCACGGAGTTTCCTTGGTCAATGGTATCTGAAAATCCAGTGGAGCAGAAGCCTTGAGCACCAATGTATCCTACCTTTTACAGATCACAATAGTTTCATCAGTTATCCTTTTCAGGGTTTTACTCTGATTTATTCTTAATTCCCAAGAAGGGTGGTTCTATGTGTCCAATATTTGATCTATAGTGCCTCAACAGGTTTATTTGGATCAGGGCCCTAGCTTTTCAGGTAGCTCTGAAGGATACACAGACTGTCTTATAGACATTAGAATGGTTTGGCTAGATTGTTATCTATCCAAGGTCGCATATCATACCTTCTAGAGTTTCTCTTCTTGAGAATGTCATGGAAGGTATTTCTTCTTCACTTTAGGCCAGGGTACAGGATCTCTGGTCCTTCCCTCACTCGATGTTCGCCTAGGAATGCATCTGTTGGGCCTGATGGTGTCTTGAGGCGGTACCTCTTTTGCACAGTTCACACAAGACCCTTGCAGAGGGAATTGCTCTCAATGTAGGATCGGATTTCAGAATCCCTTGTTCACTCCTTTTCTCTTCCAATCTATTCCAGGCCGTCAGCAGGATGGGTTAATTCCTGACCAGAGGGCGTGGACTGCAAGATGCAAAGGTGTGGCTCCTCCCAGCCCTATATACTTCGGCTGTCTTCCCACAATCCAGTTTGCAATTCTTGCAATTGGACTGGACTGCGAAGGTTGCATGGATTTTCTTTCTCATTTTTATAGGCTCTTCCTAGGAAGCGTGGAATTTTTACCATTTGTCTTCCAGGTCAATATATCCCAATGATCCTTGGACCTACTATGCCTCATCAGTTTTTTCGTGTTACGGATCAGGGTGGTTGGGCGATTCTGGGTGTCACCTTGGTTTTTAAGGTGGGCACTCTGGGCCTGAAGCTTTCACTTTAAAAAATCAGCCGCAGGTTTTGTCTGGTGAGCCTGCAGGGGGAACCTGGGGATATACATTGTATACTCAGTCTTCGTTAAGCTGCTCCACGGAGAACATTGTGCTCTTCTTCGCCAGCGATGCAGTACTGCTCGCCAGTCCAAAGTTGCACTTTAGCAAGGTGCTTCTGCCTTAGCCGCCGGACTACTGTCGCTGATCCAAGCGGTGAGCGGGGATTGTCAGCCTGTGTCCTGCAGCCTTGCCACCTGCATCCGTGTCTGGAGAAATGGCTGCATGGGCCATCTTAAGGCACCACTCCAACCCTGGGCATCAGTGTTTAAAAAATATTGAGGTTTAGATTTTCTTTTGATTTGTAGATTGTCAGAAGGGGGATAGTTGGTTGTTGTCCCTCCTAGGTTCTCGAAGTAGCTACATCGTGACTATGGAGTACTTGCATATACTTCGGTCTTAGGCCCTTAGGGTTATTTAGGGTTTATAATTCACCGTGACAGAGGCATATGGGGATAGCGGATCTGGTACCTTAGCAGACAGGGTTATCCTTAGTCCTATATACCGGCAAAGACCTCTGGACGAATACAGTACTGTTTGCCCAGAATGTGCTAAGTTGATATTTGTTGATCATGGGATGAGGACTGCTCATGTGACTACTGATGCTGGATCCTCAGAACCTAGAGCTTCTCCGGTAGCTCAGCCTAGCCAGTATAGCCAGGACAATGTCCAGCTGGACATTGCAGAAAGGGCACCGGTGGCCCCCAAGAAAGCTTTGCAAAAGAGGAAATGTTTTGTTTCCTGAGTCTGAGAAATATTTGTCTGCATCCATAGTCTGAGGAGGAGGAAGAGTTGTCTGAGGGTGAGCTTCCTTCCAGTAAGGAAGATAGTTATTTGGACTCCGATTCCTCATCTCAAGAGGGCTCCTAAGGTTCCCAAGAGGAAGAAAAGGCAGAAAGACAGAAGCTGCAATTCCATGAGCATTCTTATTTTTCCAATATTGCCTGGAAGGAATGAGAAAAGCTGGATACCTCCTGTGGTAGACGCTCCAGTTTCAGGGCTGTCTAACAGTACTATTATGCCTTCTTCTTATGGTGTCTGTTTAAAGGATCCAGCGGAAGAGCGTATTGATCAGTTGTCACGTCATGCTTTTTCTGTTGTAGGGTCAGCTTTATGGCTGGCCTGCGCCACTTTCATAGTATCTTTGGCAAGCAGAAGGTTGTTAGAAACCAGTTGTTTTAAGACCTGGTCTCGTAGTCCCTCACAAGACTCCTGTTCCCAGTTGTTTAACCATTTAACAGCTAGCCTACCTAGAGTTTTTGTCAGGAAAATTATATATTGTTTTTTCAGCACATGTATTGTTAGCCCCCTGTTCCTGCCCAGGAGCCCCCCCAAACTGAAAAGAGCTCTTTATAATTTTGACAAAAAATACAACTACTATCCACGCTATAAAGTGTTAAATAAAAAAAAATAAAAATGCATGAGGTCCCCCCTACCCAGCGCAACCAGCCCGGGGGCCAGCTATGGGGGCTCGTAGAATAGGGCGCAGTGGCATCCCCTGCTTCTCTCTAACGGGGAGCGTGTCCGTGCCGGCTATTCACAAATGGCTGGCGTGGGCATGCGTCCTGCTAGAGGGATAGCGAGGGTGCAGCCGTGGCTAGCACATGCGCCGTTGGACCAGGAAGCAAGGCAAGTGTGAGGGGAGATTCACGGACCGATTGCACTGGGTTTTGATCCACTTTAATGGCAAGTTACCCACTAGCCACAGGTGACTTTCCAGACCAAGAGCCTTGTGAACTGGTATAGGGGTCTCATGGATCCCTTACCAGTTCACAAGGGGTTAACAGTAAAAAAGCCACACATAGTAAAAATGACTTTATTAAAAAAATATATATATATTTTTCTTTACCTCCAATTGTCAGCTCCTGTGCCTCTTGCCGATCTCGATCATTTTGATTTTTTTTTTTTTTTTTACAGCAGATGTGGGCAGTGGCATTCTATTCCATGCACTCTACCAAAGCTGGAGAACCCCAAGGGGGGGATCAGAGGCCCCCAGGGTAAAGAGGAGACCCAGCCGGATCGAATGAGGTGTCAGTTGAGTGGCTTTTTTTTCCTGGCAGGGTGGAAAGTCAGGCATGTAAAATATACAGAGGCAGCCACATAAAATAGTTAAAACCAGTTTGGATATTAAGTACGTCATTTCTGCTATGAATGATTTCGCTAGGTTAGGAGCCATGCGCTTAGCCCTACTAGTAGTATTAAGACGTCCATTTTGGCTCAAACAGTGGTCGGCAGATGCGGCTTCCAAGAAATCCTTGACAGATCTCCCTTTTTTAGGGGGACAATTGTTCGGAGAACATCTGGATAATATGGTAAAGGAGGCAACGGATAAGTCTACTAAACTTCAGCTGAAAAGGAAATCTACCCCCTTTAATGCATGGCACGGCCCGCTTCGGTGTTCATAACTGATGGGTTATTCTGCCACAAGGTGGCACAGCAGCACTGCAGAAAGCTGTGGCAGCTCCCTATAAAAATGGGATTAACCAACAAGTTCCCAGTGTTGTTTCTGCAGTGACACTGCAAAGTTAGATGATGGCTCTTTGATGATGATCTCTTTTGCGCAGGTGAGCGGGGCAACCAAGCCTGTGGCCCTGCAAGTCTATTTCCACCCATTTCTGAACCCTACCTGCCTCCCAGCCTCGACTGACAGATCGGGTGAAGGTAGAAGAGCACTAGGGTCAAGTGCTCCTGGAGCGCAGCTCCAAGCCGCAGACCCTGTGCCACAAAGGGTAGCCAGCCATAGGCTTTATGGTGAGCCTTCTTGGGATGCGGAGTTCCTGCCCTAGCTTCTGAGGGGGTGAGTTGTTGGGGACTGTGTCCCCTTATTTTCCTTTTCCCTCCCCCTTCCCCCTCCCTGGCCATGGCTGCTCGCCGCTGCCTCCTTGTCCCTCTCTTCTCCCCCTCCCCTCTCTGACTTGTTCGGGGGGGGGGTGGTTTTGCCTTGTCATGGTGCCGGCTGAATCACATGAGCGCTGTTTTTGCACTCTTCGGGGGGCCGGGCGGGGCCGCTTGGTGACGCAAATCGCGTCGTCTCCCCACGGCCTGCCCCTCGAGGTACTTTTGCCGGCGCCATTTTGAGAGGGCTGCGCGTCTGGATTTCTCCCTTCCTGGCTGCTTCTGGCTGCTCCTCCGGTGTGTCGCTTCTCCTGTGGCGGTGCCTGAGTGATGCTGTGGTGTCTTTGGTCCGTGAGTCCCCCTTGGGGGGGGGGGGTTTATTGGAGGGTGTATGTGCTGTGGGATGCTCATGCGTCTTTTTTCTTATGTCTTTCAGGTGGGATACCAGTGGGTTGTGGCATATCCCGGCTCCATTCCTTCCCTCCCTTCATTCCCCCTTCACTAATTTCTGGGGGCATCCTGTGGGAGGGCATCCTGGGTGGCCTTTGTATAGCCTTTACCCACCGCTGGCCTATTGCGCCTGTGTTAATCACCATATGGAGGCTGCTGGGGATAGCGTGCTTGGGGGCCTTTCGGGGCAAGCCCGGCTGTGTTCAATGTGTGGGGTGTCCCCTGTGAGTAACGGTGACACGGTGTACGTTCCGTGCGCTGAGAAGGTCATTGCGCTACAAGCTGGTTTGCCTGCTTCGCTTTCCAGCTCAGCACATCCCTCTGCTTCACCTACCCCCCTGCTCCTGCGACTGGGCCCCAGTGAGGGGGATGTCAGCAGGGAGTCACACTCTGATTTTGCTCTGCGGGTGGCCAGTATTGAGAGACAGCTTGCCAAGTCTGTTCCCAGGAAGGCCTCTGGCAAGAAGCGGCACCTGACTTCCACTCCCTCACACTGTGAGGAGTATGGGGAATTGGATGTCACTGCTAGACGTTATTCCCTGGAGGAAGGAGAATTGCCTCCGGATTCTGACTCCTCGGGAGACCAGCAGGAGAGTTGTGACAGTGACGCTGTGTCTGGGGATTCATGGTATCCTGAGGACACTGGTAATTTACTGTCTCATATTTTTGAAATCCTACACATTTCCCCTCCCGTGGAGGCTAAAAGGAAACAGGGTGAGCTGTTTCGTCCTGTTTAACAGTGTCTGGAGTTTCCTGAGCAAGGTCATTTCAACTCTACTTAAAGCATGGGAACGTCCTAACAAGCTACCTGCTGTGTCCAAGAGTTTGGATAAGAGGTATCCCTTTTCTGCTGATCTTCTTAGGAGGTGGTCAGTTCCCCCTGAAGTGGATGCTCCCGTGCTGGGCTTGTCCAACTCTTCGGTCATGCCTTCCCCGGACACTACCACTCTGAGGGACGGTGAGGACAGGCGCATGGACCAGTTGGCCTGTCATGCTTTTACCTGTTTGGGGGCTGGATTGTGCCCGATCTGTGCCGCTGCTATTACGGCTATTGCTCTTAAGTCTCTTCTCAAGCGCCTCATGGATGGCACTTGGCTCGTGGAGAGGGAGAGGAGTTTAGGACTCTCTTGCTTTGCTTTGATTTTGTGGCCTTTATTCTTGCCGCTATGGATGATGCTGTGCGGCTAAGTGCCAGGGCCTCCGCGCTCTTGGTGGCTATGCGACGATCTGTCTGGTTGCGCCAATGGGCTGCTGATGCTGCTAAGAAAGCTCTCACTGGTCTTCCCTTCGCGGGGTTGCAGCTTTTTGGAGAGCGTCTTGATCTTGCTAAGGATGGCAAGCTGCCTCAGCACAGGAGGCAGTCTTGGCCATTTCGTGGGTCCTCTGCCCCCCTCCTTTTGTGTTCCCAGAGGAGGGCGGGGCTCTCTCCTCCATAGTGGCCGTAGAGATGCTTGGGGCCGTGGTAGATCCCGGTCTCTCCTGGAACTCCAAACCCAATCCCTCCCCTAAGCCCCCTCAGGCATGAAGGGGCGCCCTCACCCATCGGGGTGGGGGGACGACTTTGTTTTTTTGCTCACGTCTGGAGGCTTCACGCCTCAGACCGGTGGATACAGGAGATGGTGTCCTCCGGCTACAAGATAGAGTTTACAGCCTGCCCCCCCCCCCCCCCCAAGATTCGTCAGATCCAGGATGTCTTTAAACCCCCTGTATGCTCAAGGGTTGCGTCTGGCGGTATGCCTGTTAGAGTCAGAAGTCATTTGTCCAGTGCCCCTTCAAGAACGGGGTCAGGGATACTATTCCAATCTTTTCACAGTCCCCAAAAAGGACGGCTCTCTAAGGCCCATTCTGGATCTAAAGAGCGTCAACAAATTTGTCAGATTCAAGCATTTTCGCATGGAGACACTACGCTCTGCTGTCAGTACCCTTCGCCAGGGCGACTTCATGACCACTGTGGACATCAAAGATGCTTATCTCCATGTGCCTATCTTTCTAGATCATAAGAGATTTCTAAGGTTCGCACTAGAGGATCAGAATTACCAATTTGTGGCTCTACCCTTCGGGATCACCTCGGCACTTGGGGTGTTCACCAAGGTACTGGCGGGAGTGATGGCTCTGCTCAGGAACAAGGGCATCCACATCATTCCTTACCTGGACAACATCCTGATTGTGGCCCAATTTTTTCCTCAGGCCAAGCAGGACACTCAGATGGGGATCTCCACTCTACAGTCCTTCGGCTGGGTGGTCAACTATCCCAAGTCTTCTCTGTCCCCGTCCTTGGTGGGGTCCTTTCTGGGCTTGACTCTGGATACCTCTCAGGTCAGGGTATTCCTTCCTCAGCAGAAGGTGGAGGGTTGTCAGAAGCAGGCTTGGGCTCTGCTATCGTGTCCTCATCCCTCCATCCGGCAGGGGATGCAGTTAGTGGGCTTGATGGTGTCCTGCTTTGAGGCAGTCCCCTTTGCCCAGTTTCACATGAGACATCTCCAGTTGCACCTCTTGGTCAGTTTGGGATCGGGACCCTGTGTCATTGGATCAGGAATTTGGTCTGTCTCCTCTGGCAAGGCAGTCCCTCTCGTGGTGGCTGGACTCAAGGAACCTTCTGTGGGGCACGACCTTCCTGCCCCCGTGCTGGGAGACGCTCACCACAGATGGCAGTCTGACAGGTTGGGGAGGTTTCTGGCAGTCCCTGAGCTTCCAAGGTTGGTGGGGCCCTAAGGAGGCCCATGCTTCCATCAACGTACTGGAACTAAGGGCGATCAGGTTGGTTCTTTCTCACCTGACCACCCACCTTCAGGGTCGGGCTGTTCAGATCTGCTCAGAAAACCAGACGGCGGTTGCCTACATCAATCATCAGGGAGGTACTCGGAGCAAGCGAGCATTGAAAGAAGTGTCCCAGATTCTGTCTTGGGCGGAGCGGCATGTTCCCTGCATCTCAGCGGTATACATTCCGGGGGGGGAGAACCAGTATGCGGACTCCCTGAGCAGGGGGACGTCTCGTCTGGGGGAATGGTCCCTCAACAACCGGGTGTTTCTCTCCCTGTGTCACCGCTGGGGTCAGCCCAACGTGGACCTGTTTGCGTGGACGAACTTCCCAGATTTGTCTCTCTGACTCAGGATACTCTGGCCTTCGCTACGGATGCCCTGGCAATTTATTGGACGAAGTTTCGGTTTCTATGTGTTCCCTTCGTTTCCTCTCCTGGGCAGGGTCATATGCAAGATAGTCCAGGAACGAGTACCGGCCATCCTGGTGGCCCCTTGTTGGCCAAGAAGGGTTTGGTTCGCAGACGTCGTGCAGTTGGCAATAGACAGGTACGTCTTACCCAAGGATCCAGATCTCCGCACTCATGGGCGGCTATGCCACCCCAATTTACAAACGCTGGCTTTAACGGCTTGGCTGCTGAAACCTCCATCTTGAGGGAAAAAGGATTACCGGCTTCTGTGGTCGATACCATGATTAGGGCTAGAAAGAAGTTTTCGTCTTTCATTTATTACAGGGTCTGGCATGCTTACATTGCCTGGTGCGAGTCCAAATCTCTTCCCTGTCGGGTGTTTTCTATTCCCAGGATTCTGGAATTCTTGCAACATGGGTTGGACTTGGGCCTTCAACTTCGTACTCTCAAGGACCATGTTTCAGCTCTGGCAAATTTTTTCCAAAGATCCTTTGCCAATCACTGGCTGGTTAAAACTTTTTTTCCACAGTGTTTCTCATGTGCGTCCGCCACGTAAGCCTTTGCTACCAGTCTGGGATCTGAATCTGGTGTTGTCTGCTATGCAGGGGCCTCCCTTTGAACCTATTCGTGAGGCCGCCTTGCCCATTTTGACTTCTAAAGTAGCCTTTTTAGTGGCTATCACTTCTGTAAGGCGAGTTTCTGAGCTAGCGGCGCTTTCCATCAAGCCTCCTTATTTTGAGCGGCATCAAGATAAGGTGGTGTTTCGGCTTAAGCCAGATTTCTTGCCCAAGGTTGTGTCTGCTTTTCACCTTAATCAGGACATTGTCTTGCCTTCCTTGTGTCCTAATCCCGCTAATTCCAAGGAGCGGAGTCTGCATTCTTTGGACGTGGTCAGGGCTCTGAAATTCTATTTGGTTGTTACTGAGACCTTCAGGAAGTCTGATGCTCTGTTCGTTCTCACTTCTGGGCCTAGGAAGGGTTTGCCTCCGGCTAAATCCACTATCACCGTCAGGCGATGGTTCAAGCCTATTCTGCTAAGGGGAAGGAACCTCCCTTTAGAATTACTGCTCATTCCACTCGTGCTATTGGTGCCTCTTGGGCTTTTCTGCACCAAGCTTCTGTTGAACAAGTTTGCAAGGCCGCTACTTGGTCTTCTGTTCATACATTTTCCAAGTTTTACAAAGTTGATGTTAAGGCCTCAACGGATGCTGCTTTTGGCCGCAAGGTGCTTCAGGCGGTAGTGGTTTGATCTATTGGCCTTTATTCATTTGGGATCCAACCCTACTTTTGGACACTGCTTTTGGATGTCCCATCAGTTATTAATACCGAAGCGGGCCGTGCCATGCATGAAAGAAAATAGCAATTCTGTGAGTACTCACCTATAGAATTGTGTTTGTTCTTGCATGGCACGGCCCACTTCGCCCCACCCTGTTATAGTTGTTCTTGGTTGCCTCTTTATGGTGATTGCTCCAAGTTAAAGCGGACCTTCACTCTAAATAAGAGTCTATCTTATATGTTTCCCACACCCGGTACATACAGATTGCTCACATTAAAAATCATCCTACCTGCATCTACTGCATTTTATAAGCCTTTAAACATCCAAGATGGCGGCTTATGGAAGCTGCCATTTTTGCAGGCAGCCTGCAAACAGGAAGTGCCTGCAAACAGGAAGTGACTGTGCTGCTCTGCATTCTGGGACTGCTGACCTTTCCCTGACCCCAGCTCTGCTCTGTCTGAGCAAAGCACAGCTATAACCCGCCCCCCTGTACCTTATCCCACTCTCCTCTCCTCAGTAAGTGTGATGCTTCTGAGTCAAGATGGCGGCGCCCATATCCTAAATTCCCGAACAGAGTTGCAGCCCAGTGGGGGAAAGTATAATAAATTAGTAACTAAACATGTAAAATATATTAATTTTAGATGCTGAGGAATTGTTTTTTAAGAGTTTGGGCTTTTCATTAAATCATGGTGAAGGTCCGGTTTAAGTTGGGGTTTTTTACCTTTTTTTACATTCTTACATTTATTCGCTCCCGGTTTCTTGTCTCACTGCTCGTCTACGCTGGGAACTTGTTGGTTAATCCTGTTTTTATAGGGAGCCGGGAGCTGCCACAGCTTTCTGCAGTGCTGCTGCACCACCTTGTGGCGGAATAACCCATCAGTTATGAATACCGAACGGGCCGTGCCATGCAAGAACAAAACAATTCTACAGGTGAATACTCACAAAATTGCTTTTTTTTTGCAAATCCTTTTTGGCCTTTGTCATAAACCCGCGGGTCACGTGATTCAACTATCAACCAGGGACCTCCGGACACACAGACCGCGTTCCCAAGAAACCCTTGTCCGAGTCCTCCTATCAGGAATACCCGGCCCGAAGCCAGGGGTCCAGCTAGCTGCAGACCCACTGGAGTCTTTCCAGGCTGGAGGTGTGAGAATCAGCAGGAGAGCAGTGGGGGGGGGGGGGGGGGGGGCTTTGAAGCTCAAGCTGCCTTTCCTGAGTGTCAGAACCCCATGCCCATATATGGACTTCCTTTTCCCGCCAGCCTTGTAATGGCAGACATTTGCTAAGAACAGAGAATCTTAAAGAGGGAAGCCGGGCATCAGCGTTAAAATGCAATGTAATATTTGCCCTATTCCTCACAGCCTTTTACCAGCCTTTTCATGGAGCTAGAGGCTCCACCTCTTTGGGATTCCAAAGAGAATTCTGGAACAAACCAGAGCAAGGCAAGGTCTTTTTGTCTAAGCCCTCTCAAACATGAAGGGACGCCCCCACTCTCTGCAGTTTGCTCCTATTTGGAGGCGCCGTGTATTAGATTTGTGGATACAGTAAGTGGTGTCCTCAGGCTACAAGATCAAGTTGGGAATCAGGCCTCCCCGAAGGTTTCTTTGGTCAAGGGCATCCTGAAATCCGATGAAGGCAGAAGCCTTGGGAACTGCTGTTCCAGATAGGAGTAATCCATCAGGTTCCCTTCCCCGAGAGGGGCCAGAGGTTTTACTCCAATTTGTTCACTATCCCCAAGAAGGACGGGTCTGTGCGCCCAGTATTAGATAGATCTCAAGGGACTCAACAGGTTCGTCCGCCTGAAGCATTTTCGCATGGAGTCCTTAAGATCCACAGTGATGTCACTCCAGCCGGGAGATTTGATGTCCACAGTGGATATAAAGGATGCGTATCCCTTACTTGGACGATCTGCTGATCAGGGCCCCATCCTTTCAGGAGGTCTTGCCGACACTGGAGGGGTCCTACTGGATAACCGATTTTCCAAAGTCGCATATCAGTCAACAGTAAAGTCCTTTCCTGGGATGTCGTTAGATGCAGCTCAGGCCAGGGTATTTTTTCCAGAGCAGAAGAGACTTTTGCTTCAGGCCAGAATACAGGCTCTTTTGGCCTGCCCTTGGCCGACGATCCATCAGGGAATGTGTCTAGTGGGCCTGATGGTATCTTGCTTTGAGGCATTGCACAGTTTCACACAAGGCCAATGTAGATGCAGTTGCTCTTGGTCTGGGATGGGACCTCGGAGACCCAGCATTTTCTGGTAGGCAGATCCTTTGTTCCGGTTCAATGGGACTTAGTCACTATGGATGCCAGCCTGATGGGTTGGAGGGGTGTCTGGAAGTCACAGACAATCCAGAGACAGAGGGGTCCGGGGGAGAACAAGCTTCCCATAAACATTCTAGAACTGAGAGCGATTCTTAGTCCTCATTCATTGGCCATCCGGCCTGAGAGGGCATCCTGTCAGGATTCAGTTAGACAACCTAACAGCGATGGCATACATCAACCACCAGGGGGGACACCAGGAGCAAGAGATCTTCTCACACAGGGGCCCTTACGGCACCCCAATTTACAAGTTCTGGCTTCGACGGCCTGGCCATTGAAACCTCCAACTTAGCAGAGGGGTTTATTGTTCAGAGTTATTCAGACCATGATTCAGGCCCGGAAACAGACTTCTTCAAAGATTTACTACAGGGTTCGGTGTGTATTTATCGCCTGGTGTGAATCTAATGGTTTTGCTTGTTGCTTGTGTCTCCAGAATTCTTGAATTTCTGCAGAAGGGTCTGGATGATGAGGTTTAATTGAGCACTATACAGGGGCAGGTTTCTGCTTTACCCATATTTTTTCAGAAGCCCATTGTCAAGAATAAGCTTATTAGGACCTTTTTGCAGGGGCTCAGTCATGCGCACCCTCTGCATAAGCCTATTCTGCCTGTTTGAGACTTTAACTTGGTATTGTCAGCCCTGCAGGGCACTCTTTAAACCACTGGCAGAAGCATCTCTGAGTTAATGACCCTTAAGGTCATTTTTCTAGTGGCAATTACTTTGGTACGACGTGTCTCTGAATTAGCAGCTTCACTGGTTAAATCTCCTTACTTAGAGTTGCATAAGGACAAAGCTGTCCTCTGCTTTAAGCAGGATTTCCTGCCCAAGGTGATTTTGCCCTCCTTTAGTCTCACTCCAGTGAGAGTTCTTCATTCTTTGGATGTAGTGAGAGCATTCAAATATTATATTTCTGCTATACAAGCCTTCTGTAAGTCGGACTCCCTATTTGTTATAGCTGAGGGGCCATGGAAGGGTTTTCCGCCAGCTAAGTCTACCATCAGCCATTGGATTAGAACGGAGTAATAAGGGCCTATACTGCCAAGGGGAAGAATCCTCCTTTTCGGATTATAGCTCATTCTACTCATGCTATCAGAGCATCCAGGCCGTTTCAGTACCAGGCCTCGGTGGAACAGGTATGCAAGGCTGCTACTTGGTCTTCAGTTCATACATTTACCAAATTCTATAAGAGAGATGTTAGAGCTTCGGCGGATGCCGTTTTTGGTAGGAAGGTTTAAGAGACAGTAGTAACCTAAAATGAGCAGAGAAAGGTGAAGAATAACATTTTCTTTCCATCTCCAACAAGTCATAGGGCTCTTAGGATGCCTTGACCTTCCCAACGGCAGTTCTACTGCTTTTTCAATGACTGGATTGTGGTGGGACAGCCAGAAGTATAAAGGGCCAGGAGGAGCCACACCTTTCTATCTTGCAGTCCACGCCCTCTGGTCAGGAATGAACCCATCCATTACTGAAGCTGATGGCCTGGAGTGGATGTAGAAGAGAAAAAAAAATTCTACGGGTGAGAATCACAGAATTGTATTTTTTCCATGACACTTTCAACAAGCCTGGTGGCTGATCTCTCATCTCTCCGGATGGACAAATATTTTCTTCTGGTAAAATGGAAGATTGTCACCCAGGATGCCAGTCTAACAGGTTGGGGGTGCCATGAGGTCACAAACTATCCGAGGACAGTTGGGATTGGTAGAGGGCTATCTTCCCATAAATATCCCAGAATTGATAGTGATTCATGCACATTGGACTTCTGATCTGAGGGGTCAACCCGTCAGGATTTAAACAGACAATCTGACGGCAGTGGCACATATCAGCCACCAGAGGGGCACCAGAAGCAGGAATGCTCTTAAAGTGGACCAACACCCTCCAAAACAACATCTCATTGATCACTTTAATATAAAAAGACACTTACTTTTGATGACTTTTGCAGCCTTCTGTCCCTCGCAGCGCCCGTATTCAAAAATCTCAGCCGGAAGTCCCACCCGCCAGCTCTTGTCCGTTCATTTGAATGTTGTCCGTCAGGCTTGTCTGTTCATTTGCATTTCTTGTCCGTTGATAAGGTCTTCTCAGCACTTGCGCGATTTCCCTTTCGCTTTTTCTCTTCTCGACATCATCTGGGGGCGTGGCCTCTCTCTGCTCTCGGGAGCGTGCACGTCTCGGCGGTGGCTGGACTTTCACTGGCTGCTGGAACGGCGGGAAGCCAGGGAGGGAGACTCTGGGCACACGTGACATGCTCCGGGAGTTCAGCTGGCAACAGGGACCCAGAACATCGCAACAGGTCCGCCCGTAACGTAATGGGCTTGCGAGAAGAGCTAAAAGATGGCCAGTTAAAATAAAAGCTAAACGTGGTGGGCTGTCAGTGCCGGTCTTGACCGGACGAGTGTGGCGGGTCACACAGCGCAGGCCACACACGGGTATAGCTGTTACTTCTGACAGCCAGGAGCTCCCACTGAAGGGCCCTTCACCCGGCATCTTATATACGCGCACTCCCCGCGCCTAGTGACTGGGCGGTCAAGACGTCACTCATTGGGCTGCCTAACCCTACTGTGTGCCGATCTGTCATACAGGCATATCTGGTCGGGGAAATCGCGCATGCGCAGTAGCGCTGATTTAGGTCAGGTGAAGTGCCGCTCGCTCCCGAAGCAAGCGGCGCTTCACCTAACTACTGCGCATGCGCATGATTTCATGTAGGAAGAGGTCAAACGATCTCTTCCTTTTTGAAAAAAAAAAAAACAAAGATGGCGGCCAGATATTAAAATGGAAGCGACGCAGCGATGGAGCATCCGAGGTAAGTTATTTTTTCTTTAATATTTATAACGGGTCCTGCTGCATATTTTGCATATTTTAAAAAGACATAAAAAAAAAACGGCAGGATGTTGGTCCACTTTAAGGAAGTGAACAGAATCTTATTCTTGGCTTGGATGTTCCGTGCATCTCGGCGATCCACATGCCAGGAGTGGATGACTTGCCTGGTCCCTCGGTTAGAGGATTTTTTTTTAGTCCCATTGCATTGTATTCCAAGGCAGTCTACCATTTTAAGCAGGGTTTTCTTCCTAAGGTGAGTCTCACAAGCCTTCTATACGCTGGTCTCCTTATTATATATTATTATATTATTAGCCACAGAAGAATCTTCTTCCAGCTAAGTCTACCATCAGCCAATGGATTAGACAAAGGGTTATGAAGGCCTATATCTCCATGGGGGAAAAATCCTACTTTTCATATTACAGTTCATTCTCTGGGGATTCCTGTGCTTTCAGCACCAGGCTTCTGTGGAACAAGTATGCATGCTGCTACTTGATCGTCGGTTCATACATTTACCAAATTTTATATAGTAGATGTGGCAGCCTCTGCATTTGCTGCTTTGGTAGGAAGGTATTACACACAGTAGTTAGCCAAAAGTTTGGTTTGGAAAGACTTATTCCTCATTAAAGAAATAAAGGTAATTTTGGAATCCCTCCATGAAATAAGATCACTGATCATTACTGAATTCTGATGGACTGGAGTGAAATAGGAGAGAAAATACAATTCTGTGATTTTCACCTGTAGAATTTTCTCTTCTTTTACCAATCCAGTTCATCAGCTCCTCCCTGTCTGCTAGGATGCTTAGTCCTAGCGGAGCCTGTGTATAGGTAAATATGTAAATAGTTGATCAACATAAATGAAAGGGTAAATAGATGGAGAGTAGTAGAGATGAACTTATTCTGCCTCTTTTGTCTCAAAGTCATAGGGCATCTTAGGATGCCTTCTCTTCCTTGGTGGCTACTGCTTTTCAATTACTGGATTAGAGAGATGCGGCAAAAGTATATAGGCCTCTTTGTCATACAGTCCACATCCTTCAGGGCAAGCGTTAACCCATACATTACTGAATTCTGATGAGCTGGAGTGGTAATAGAAAACAATTCTACAGGTGAGAATCACAGAATTGTATTTTTATCCACTAGGGGAGCACTAGATGTGTTCAACAAGAAAATAAAGCTGAGGAAAAAATGAAATATATTATCTTACTAGCACAAAATGGAGCGTGTGAAGGAGCTTAATACATTTAGGAAAAATTAGTTACATTTTAGGAGCCTACAACTTTGTGGTACATGCCTCAAGCTATAGTGGCCAGAGTGCATCAGAGCCAGAAGGGAAAGTCCTGTGACTTGTACCTTTTTATAAAGGCTCAAAAGCCACCTTCCCCTAAGAAATGCATCCAGTATTGGAAGGCCTTCTATTGCCACTGTGGGCAGCTGCTTCACTGCCTCTTTTTCCTTGACCTTTTTTTGTCGGGCCTAAAAACCATGGAGGGTTGGGGGGGGGGGGGGGGGAATCAGGCAAATCCTTTTTGAGAAGTAGGCTCTTCATGCTGAAAGCACTGGTGTTACTGTAGGTAATGGTTAGTACTTGGCCCTGCTCCAGGATAGTCGCATCCTGTATTTCCCTCTTGGTTTCTCTCATCCATGCTTTAGACCAGTGTCCCTCTGCCCTCTTCTCAAGAACCACCAACAGGACCCGTGTTGTGGATCTTGACCTAGCCGGTTCTATAGCTCTGCTGCTGCAGGGAATACCTGACCCGTTGGTGGCTCTCGAGGAGAGGGTTGAAGAACACTAATTAAGAAAATGCATTGTGTCTTTAGATGTGGATTTGCTTTCTGTGTGGGACAGGAATAATGACATGTTGGTGCAGCTGCAAGGTCTACAAAAAAGTGAGGGTCTCTAATCAGTGTGGCCAAGCCAGTGAGTGCTCTTATCTTGGACTTTCTTGCCTGGAGACCACTGAAGCCTCTGGATTACATTGTGCTTTTGAAGCCAATGGATGACAGATGCAGGTTTTGTCAGTTAATTGCTGGATCAGCTGAAGCAGAGTTAAGGTGATGATATGCTTTACTACAGATGGTCTTTCAGATCTCATTCATGAAACAATCCAGTGGATAAGCTCAAGAACTCTGAACCATGCTGCTTTTGGAAGTTGGCCTCTTTGGACTTTCTGGGAAATTGTGAATAAACGTTCTCGACATTGGTTAAATATTAATCTCTTGCTGCAGGTTCAGCCGGAGAATGAGGATGGCGGATAAGGCTCTGATGCTGAGCACTATAGACCCTAGTGGGAATCAGGGTGCTTGCATTGTTTAGGGTATTCTTTAAAAGACCAAAGATGCTAATAACTGGGCTGGCTGCATCAGAATGGGGAATGCTGGCTGCTTGGCAAAGCTGCACCTGTTTTTTTTTTCCTTTTTTAGGTGGGGAAATTGTGGAAAAAAGGCATTTCCTCTTTAGAGGGATACAAAAGGCAAAGGCAATTATTAGATCATTGTGTCGGAGATATTAAGGTTTACAGTTTCACATTATGATTTCACTTTTGAAATATGTGGGCGTGGCCCTTGAATAACAGTGTCTACAGTCCGATGATCGGTGGTAATGGGAGGGGGTGCAGGCTCTATTGCCTTGTTCTAATGCTGCTATTGTGACACCTAGTCAAAAGCACACACAGCCATTAGAGATTGATGCTAATTAGGTTAGGCAGTGATTAAAACATTAGGTGCAACAGCGATGTGTATGCTAATTAGGGCTGCCACGTCCACTCGGGGGGATGGGACAGAGAGGTAATGGGAGCTGGCTATAATAAATCTGGCTGCTTGTATGCTAGTTTTTGCTGAGCTGACAAACCGGATGGGGCTATAGAGCACCAGCCTAGCCCTATGATTGATGGTCTATTACAAAGGAATTTGGGGGTTTGCCCCTACTCTTTGCCTTGTTTCTACTTCCAGAAGCAGCTGCATTCTGACAGGAAGTCAGATACTCCTGACTTCGCGTGATGCAAGTAGTTTGAACATTACCTGCATCGGCAAAATCGTCCCTGTCATCCTTGCAGCCCAGTCCAGTGTGCCTTTACTAGCATCAATTGTCTGGCCACGCCCACATCATTCACTACAATTGAGGGGCATGTCCACCTTCAGCATGCCCCCTGAATTGCAATGAATGGATCGGGTGTAGTCAGTCGTGACTGATGCCAGAAAGAAACAAGGAGGCAGCAATGCGTCCAAGGCCATGGTCTGGATCTCTGGGGGAGGTAAATTTTAAATCCCATGTATATACAATCAGCTGTGCAGGACTATATGGGTGTAGGTTTTGTTTTCCTTTGTTTGCCTGTAGAGTCCCAGTCATCCATTGTTGTGTGCCACATTGGAGCTGGCAAAGGCTACCAACCACCAACCCTTTTTTCCACACACAGAATAGCATCTTGCTGAGCTCTTTGCCTATATGGGATCTCAACTTGAGCTAATACTCTATTTAACTTTTAGATACTGTGTCCCTGCCCATTCTCTCACCTTATTAGGTGACCAGGTTGATACATTGTCCAGGTACGGTGTGAGGGTTTTATCTTGCCATATGCTCCTCTCCTTTGTGTAGGTGGGTGCACATGTAGCCCTCCTAGTGGCCCCTTGTATTTGATGATAAAGTTGGTGGCAGGGGCAGAAGACATTATGGGTGACGATAAAACAGCTATGGTCATAGTGGCTAATATCAAGTTGGTCCAGGAAAGATTTGATTTATTTGAGTTACACTCTGGGCAACTGCCTGTTGTTCTGAGGTTAGTGTTATGGAGGCCAAGATTACAATTTGGTTGCTGTTAGTCCAGTCTGGATTTTGGGTCATTTTTGGATCATTTTGGGTAGGGGTATCTTAGATTTGTGGTTGCTAGAGCCAGATGTTTTGGCTGCTGGATTAGTGGTTGTGCAGAGTTAATAGGTTGTGTGTCTAGTCCTAAATAACTTTACAGGATGTTTCACTGGCTTGTGGGTCTGGGGTGTAGGTGATGTAGCTTGGGGCAGGAAGTGAGTGAGCACATATTTTTTTTGGTTTGCCAAGGTGCTAATTTAGCGTTTCATGACACAGACCTAACAAATATAATCCCAACAGACCCCCAACTAGTGTTTACAAGATCAAAATCCCTGTGAGATTACCTGGTGAGGAGCCATTATGCAGAAGTCATGGTGGAGACCTGCTGCAAAATAAAGGGCATCTACTGTAAGGGATTCAGTTCCTGCAGATACATTAAACATGACAAAAGGCGCCCCCCTTGTGACCCCATCCAAGGATTAAATACTTTTACATGCAAAATCCCGCCTGATGTCACCATAACATCATTAGGTCACTATCCTCACTAGCATAATTATGCAGTATAGTACAACATTACATTTAACAATACCAATGTGTATAAATAAATCTCCTCCCCCCGGTAGTGACCGGTGTTAAAATTAAATACGGTTGTGGAAAAACAAACACGTGGTAGTCCTCCAATGCTGGCTTTTCTTAGTTGCGACATCCAAAAATGCCACATATCCCCCAGATACCTCAGGCTTAAAAGACAATAGTGGAAAAGATGGAGTTAATAAAGTCTACAAATTCTTAAAACTCCTCTTCTTTTGTCCACCACAGGACCATCACATTGTCTATATGGTGCCCCCAAAAAACAACATTCTCAGTGAACATGGGTGATGGATATATGTACCTGTCTTCAAGGTACCCCACAAATAAATTGCGAACGAGGGTATAGCGGTGCTCACCATAGCCAAAAACCTTTGCTTTTATTAGGGTGCGAAATGCAGGTTAGCTGTTGAATGTCCTGTGCTAAAGTGCCCTCGCTGGCCCCCGCTGGGATTGCCCCGCTGGCAGTAGCATACAGCCCAGCTGGTTCAACAACATATCACTCTGATAGTTATGATTGGAGTGTATTCGTTCAGCGCAGCCTGCATGCTGCAAGTAGCCAGACCTGGCCACCAATCGGAGGGATGGGCCCAGCTCGTCACCTGTCGCCAGGCAGATTTTAGCCCGGCGGCATGATTTCTCCTCGGGCAGGTGGGGGGTGACACACTAAATTGCTTAGCAACACAGCTCTGTCTTTAGCGGCAGTGACCACGTGATTTTTAAGACCAGTGCTATTTATACTCATTGGTATTGTTTATGCTCTGAATGCAGTTTTGTACAATAGTGCATAATTATGCTAATGAGGATAGTGACCCAATGATGTCATGATGAAGCATGTAAGAAGGTATTTAACCCTTGGATAGGGTCACACTCTGCTCGTCAGTCCGTCCCTGATGAAGGGGCGAGCAGCAGGCCCCTTTCTCTTGAAGGAAAACTTTTGTCAGGTTTTTGGTGTTCTGTCTTGTTTCTGGGATGTACAGTAAGCATGTGTGCCCCAATACCTGTGCTTTACTTATCAGCATGCTGTTTCCAAGTTTCCTATATTCCAGTGGATCTGTCTTGGTAAAGCAGAAGTGGCTTTTTTGCCCCTGAATAAAAAGCTCCTAGTATCCTTTGCTCACAAATTCCAGCATCTTGAGTTTTGAGTATTTTCCCTACCCCATTTTGTGCAGCCCCCCCCCCTCATTTCTTAGTGTCCCTTTAAGTAGATTTCCACATTCAGTCAACATAAAATTAGATTGCCAACATCATAGAGTTACTTTCTAATAAAACATATGTCTTCTATCAGATCATTGGCACAGTGATCCTGGTTCCTGGGTTGTTCCTGGTAATGACACAGCAGCTGCGAAGATTCCTCCTAATACCTACCATAGGTACCATACCTAATGCTGGATATTTCACAGCAACTATGATGACGATGATTGGAACTTCTGATAACATTTTCCATTTTTAACTGCCACCACCAACCCTGCGACATATGTGAATGTCTGATAAGTTAGAATTTGCATACAAATTCTGACCTCTAGAAACAACATGTATAATGGTGGTGTGCAGCACCATGGTCAATTCAGCCTACATGTTCCTAGTTTCAGCACAGTACTGGGGCAGTTATAGCCTAGAGATAGGGAAGCGGGACTGTTGTGAATGGAAGGTGGCAGGTTCGCTTCTCGGCCACGGGTCATGACTGAAGTGCCCTTGAGCAAGGCACCTAACCCTCAATTGCTCCCCAGGTGATAAGGCGTTTAGGGCTGCCCACTACTCCAGGCATGTGTGCACTTCACTGTCCCTTAGTGTTATTCTCCTGTGTGTAGTCACTCATATGGTGTTTATTCACTGTGTGTAGTCACTAACCGGGCCGGCTCCAGGGTTTTGTGGGCCCCTTCTGTTTGATGCTCTGTGAAACTCCTTGGAATGACTGGTTTACTCACCACACATTTTAAATTGCACCAAAACCAGGGACTTGCACCCGGAGCATCCCAAATTGGGATGACCCACTATGTTAAACCCCCCAGTTCTCCTTTCAAAACTTATATGACTGCCAACCCAACGGTGCACGAGCAGTCTCTAATCCAATGAGAGCCGTCTGCTGTGACTAATGTACAAGAGACTGTGCGTGCACCGTTGGAAAGAGGAAGAGGTGACTGAATAGCGGCGTTCTGGGGTCTTTCACACAGCAGGGAATCTCTATTCAGGATGCCCCAGGGGAAAGTCAGCAGGCAGCCCTGGAATCTCTTTGGGCCAGACCTTATGGGTTTTGTTTCAGACAGTATAGCAAGTTTGGAGACCAACATGGCACCTGCAAAGAGAATAAAAATATACATTAGCTCTTGTTTGCCCACATGTGTGTGTTTACATGCTTGCAAATTTTTACATATTTTTACTTACCCAAACTGGTTGACCCATACTTTTAGGGGGCCACCCTCCTCCATGGCAATATCCCTTCTTCAGGGTCTGTAGAGGGAAAGAACATGAGTTAGCATTTATGGGCATGTGTTGTTTGTGTAATGTTTGGTTATTGTTACTGCTTTACTGACTTCACACCCACCTGATTCTTGCGCAGCTTCCGCATTGGGGGGCCCCTTCGCAGCATACTCACCCTCTGATGAATCTGTAGGGATAGAGAAGCACAACACACCATCACTTAACAAACATTTTATAAGACTTTACATGCAGCACAACCTGTGTGTTTTTTGGGGTATTTGCCTACCTGAGTGTGCAGAAGCTGTGGCCGACTCCAAAACCAACACACCCTCCTCTTCAGTGGCCTCTATGGATGGTGGTGGTGCTGCTTCAGAGGAAGAGGATGTGGGCAGAGTTTGAGGCCACCGCCTTACACCCACACCCTTTCTTCTAGGCCCCAGTGGTAGGACCCCTTGCCTCTGGGTGGGCTTGATCCTCAGCCAGAACTCCCCAGCTACAAAAGAAAATATAAATTTGTCAAACATGTTATGCATCACCCTGATAGCTCACCAACTTACCTGGGAGGTTCTGGCTGTAGAACCGCTGCACTCAGGGTCACTTTCGTCATCTGGGGTCCAACCAGTGCTGCATGACTTGGGTGAAGGTGTAAGGCGACGTCCTCTCACTTGTCACATGGGCTGCCACTTCCTCTGCCAATGTCCTCTTTTCATGTGTGTTGGGCTTGAAGTCGTAACGTTGCTTCATGAAATTCTGCAAACAACAAACTTTGCATTGTTAACTTATGTCCTCTGTTTGGGTCTCCTTTAGCTCCCTATGCACGCTGCTGCCCCTTAAAGTAAATTTCTGTGACACTGCAACCACCCAAGCCTCGTATACGCTATTGTATGCCAATGCTAACTAATCCATCTCTCCCATCCCATAATAGTAGCGGATTGCAAGTGCAGATGCACTTAGGCCAAAAGGCGCGCCTACCTCTCCAATCCACAACTAGTGTCGGATCAGGCTTGTTGACCGCGGTCAGCAACAAGGTGAAGCCATCTCTCCCAGCACAAAATAGTAGCCCACTGCATAGAAATGTCAAACCTAAATCACTTAGGCACCCCTGCGTTGCATACAAACATGCCAGAGTGGTCTATGTGACAGTGGCAGCAAAGTATTGTGGGCTTGTAAGGTTGGAAGGCCAGGCCTTCGCCATTAGAGTGGCGCCATGTGCCTTCGCTTGTATTTCGCGGCCACTGTCACTTGTTGGCACCTTGGCACATGTGTAGGCGAATGGCATGAAAGTGTGACTTACCATCATAATGTCCTCCTGCTGCTCATGGGTGAACTTGGTGGGTGTCATGTCGGTTTTCTTTGGATGCGCACTGCTCCGAGGTGCACATGCGCCAATGCGCCCTGGCAGACCCCGGAGGTGTGCTTGTGTTTATACCCACATGTAGCCTATAGGTTGCCTGTTCCTTTGAGGGGCTGTTAATTTAACCAAATAGTTTGCAATACAATTACCCACTCAGTTAGGTATAAAACAACACACCATCGTAGGTGCAGATGATGCAGGCTGTATTTTCATCAGCAACAAAAGACTGTTCAAGTTTGAACTGGAAACCTACACGTTTATAGGTCCGAAAACCCACAAATCAGGGCTAAGCACTGGCTAAACTCAGGCACATTGAGCCGTATTTATACGGTGAACATTCAGTTTGGTGTACGCATACCATAATTTCCCGCAAAATGGGAAACTTGGCCAATAAAACAAGGCTCTGAATCACCTGACATGGAAAAGAGACTGAATACGGGACTTTGATGTCATTCCCGCAGGTGGGAATGTGTGTGAGAGAGTCTCTGAATCAGGGCCATAGTGTTTATTCACTGGTGTGTTCAAGGAAGTGTTCAAAAGTGCACAGATAAGAAAATGCGGAGGAATTTTTGTGACACTCTTGAGCACAGCATGGCTGCTGTTTGGCAGGAAACAGGAGACTAGAGGAGAAAGCCTGTGAGACACATGTTTAGGGAGCTCAGGAGGTGTGGGCTGTCAAGGTTTAGGTGCCAGGAGTGGGTGCGCTGGCCACAGAGTTCAGCAGCAGCAACCAGAAAGTCATGCAAAATATCCTCCATCCATGTTCAGTCAGTCACATCCTCATGTTCAGCCTCGCCTGGCTACCTGACCCAAATA
The DNA here is from genome assembly GCA_027917425.1 of Gastrophryne carolinensis. NCBI lineage: Eukaryota > Metazoa > Chordata > Amphibia > Anura > Microhylidae > Gastrophryne > Gastrophryne carolinensis. Next base: position 167,345,767 of record CM051235.1, on the reverse strand, counting down.
TCCATCACTTCTTATTTCAGGTTCTCTTGAAGTTGTGCTGTAAAAACATTCATGGACATTGCGCTATGCTGCAGTGCCTCACACTTTATATTTAGGTAAACTCTCTGTACACAGTATTCCTGTCCGCTGCACTAACTCAACAGAAACTAAAGACAAATATTATTCCTGTATTGCACAAACATGCTGCTGCCAAGCTCCGACACATGCATAACAACTGGGGCTGCCTGTATGTAGAATGTATGCCTGTAGACAGAATAACCCCATAAGCCTTACTATATAATAGGATAGAAGATCTTACAATATAATAGGGCTGGTGCTAGTTAGCCGCAAATCGGGCCAATGGCAGGCCAAACTGTTATAAAAAAAAAGCTTTTTGACCTTACTCCGGCGCGAGATGCTTCGTACTGCCCAGCTGCCAAGCTTGTGCCCCCTTCCCCCATTGAGCCGGCTGGTCACTGACATTCCAGTGGCCCCCTTCTGCGCAGCTTGCTAGCCTTGAACTGCACGGTCTGATTGGGGGTTAGGGGATGGGACCTCTGCACCACCAGAGTGTGCGCTGACGCTGCTTCAGTTATTGGAAGGAGCCAGTAGGTGGGGGGCTTGGCTGCTGCACTATCAATGAAAGAGTGTGTATCTCAATGCTGGGGGCGGATGTGCTGCTGTCACTAATAAGTCGGGTAAGCAACTCATTCGTTGAGGTGTAGGGGATTTTGTATGTGCTTGTCTTTGTTGCTGTGTCTGTGTGTGTTAGTTAAAGTACAACAAAACCCTCTTGGCACGGTGTTTCCTGGGGAGGCGCTGCAACATCTGCTTACGGCCTCACTCACCAATGTAAACATTCAGCAGCCACATCTTTGTGCTGTGAATGTGCTCCCACCCCCAGCCTACCTAGAGCGTGCACACTGCTGGGGATGCGGTAGGTGTTGTTCTGTGAAACCCCCAGAAAGCCCATTAACAGCTCACCTATCCTCGGTCCAACAGCACATGTGCAGGCTCTCGTCCAATTAGAGCCCTTTGCTGTGTTTACAGCCTTTGGCAAAGGGCTCTGATTGCCTTGAATAGGGAGCCCATGCTGCCACATCCCCCGCATTCCTGGCGGCTCCCACTGTAAACAATCTGAGCCGCTTGCCAAAAGGCAAATGGCTCAGATTGGACGAGAGCAATCCGTTCACAGCAGGGCATCCCAATGTGAGGACACTGAGAAAACGCTGCACACTGCAGAAACACACATGCTGGTTGGTGGAGGTGGTGTTACCATACAGAGGTGTGCAGCAGTTTTCCATTTTGCCTGTTTGCAGCTGGCTAGCAATATGCTCAGTGCTGGGGGGGGGGGGGGGGGGGGATGCAACGAAACTCTCTACCACAAAGAGGCCCAATGAGACCATGCCATCCAAGGGCCCACATTAACTTGGAGCTGGCCCTGTATTAGGGTATAGATAGAGAAAAAGTAAAGTATTAGATTGAATCATGTATGTTTTTTAAAGCAGACCAAAAACTCAGATTATGAGTGCACTCCGGCATCCCGAATTGGGTTGACCTGCTGTTTTAAACCCCCTTGCAAGGCCTACAGTGCAGGTGCGGCCTCTCGTCCAGTCTGAGACGTTTGTCGTGACAATGTAATTTGATATATGGCTCTGATGTTCTTCAATGGGCAGCACAAGTGAACAGCGCACGCACTCCGGTCCCAACCTATGTGAATGGCTGGGGCGTTACCATGCGCACAGCCCCCCATTGAAAACAAACAGAGCCATTTGCCGAATTACGTAGTCACAGCAAACGCCTCAGACTGGACAAGAGTCTGCACACGCGCTGTTGGACTGGGACGGGGTGAGTTACTATGGGCGATCTTGGGGGTTTCACACAACAGGGAATGCCAAATAGGGATGCCCCAGGAGAAGGCCAATGGCCAGTCCTAGACTCTTGCAGGGCTGGCGATTCAGGGTTTTGGGGTACCTGTGCCAGTGACACTTTTCTGGTTCTGGTGACACTGGTTTTCCTGTTGGGTGAAGTTCCTGTTTGGTCACAGCTGACAAGAAGTAAAGTCTAATCCCTACAACAATGTAAAAAACAGCAGAAAAAGTACTAAACTGGTTCTAAGCCTTTTTGCAAACAGAGCTGGATTTACAACAGTAACTTGGGGACAGTAATCTATATAATCTAAAGGTATGCCCCTGTAATCTGGAATCCATTCAATAGTAAACTAGGAAATTTTAGGAATATCCCATCTACAGAACATGAATCAAAATATTTAGAGAATCTGGAGAAATCCAATACAAAGGAATAGTTGAATGCACAACACAGAAGTGTGATCAAGCAGCAAAAAACTGAGTGTATGTGTAAGTGTATTAAAAAGTCATACACAGTGTAATTACATGATCTATGTACAGAAAAGCTTCAAATTTAATGAAAGGATAAACTGTCGCCAGGATAGTCATGTACCCCACTAGAAAAAATAGAATGCTATAGTACTATGGGGTAAATCCTTGACAATCCTGTGAGTGTAGTTGTTACAGCTGACAAGTAGTGAAAGGGTTAAAAAGGAACATGGGACCAAAAATAAAAAGGTGCCGATTCCTCCCCGCCATTGGCCCCTACTTACCTTTTGGATGTATGCGGCCCCACGCTTATGTCACACAGTGCTGGTTGGCACACTGTTGCCAGTCGACCTCGAAAGTGACGCCAGCTGGGACCGCGTCACCAGAAGTGTCACACTGGCCGGCCAGGGGGGAGATGCAATCTCATGCATTTAAAAAGGCGGTTCAGGTGCTTCTATTTAGCGCAGCCTTGAAAATGAAGCTTGATGCTCTGGAATGTGGGCTACTAACTGGCAATCATTTCTCCCCTCTATTCTGTGGGTATCATACTATTATGCATTTTTGCACGATGATTTCTTGTGGCATCATGATTACAAACAACTGTGTTTTACTTTTATGTATGGTATATATCTAAGCATGCTATTCTGCTGGAATGATGCATTCAGATATGTGTACTACTGACCAGATAATATTCATTATTATGTTATTGCTATATGTATACCTTTATTCCTAGTATGTCACACACCCCGCTTCCAACATTCATGACACTTGGGATACCGGCCTGTAGAGGGCAATCTTGAGGAAAAGGAGCCCCTCCTGGTCCATAAATACCCGGGACCTCCCACTATTCCTCAGTCTTTTCATCTCTGCAGTCGGCGAAGCATTCAGAAGATGACTCTCCTTCCTGCAGGTAGCCGGGTTACGCCCAGCCTTTTTCTATTTCTGCCTGAAGCCACATTTTTGTATTGTGATATGTATGTTATGCCTCCCAGCCTTGGCTGATGGGCTTGGGCAAAGGTAGATACACCCTTGGGTGTATATGGGAGCTTGCTCCCTCCGTGAGACCTCAAATAAGGGGTAGGCGGAATCCGGGTTGGTGTCCCCTGGCATGGGATGCCCCGTCCCTTTAAATCTCCTTGTGCCTATTGGGTGCTTATTGTTTTCCCCCCTTTTGGCCCTCCTGGACCCTGCTGGGGTGAAGGGGGGGGAATCTTTATTTAGGGAGTATCTTTTAGCCTATGCATTTGTTTAAAAAAAAAAAAAAAAGGAAAAGATAAGAAAGTGACATACCTGTTTTGGGTTTTTTAAATTTCCCTCTCTTTTTTTCGTTCGGTCCCGTTCTATGATGTCATGCTATTGTCTTTGGCTGACCCGCCCTCTGCTCTCTGAGCAGTGCTAGGTGGTGGGCGGGGCTTCGAGTCGGCGTCACAATTCTGCTTCCTCTTCCTGTTTGACATGTGGTTTGCTGGTTCCTGTTCTGGTGCTGGCCTCCACTGGTCCTGGCTGCTGCGTTGGTGCCGCTGCTGGGCTTTTCTTATATCGATTGGTCGCAGGGCTGTCGCTGGGCCGTTGTGGTCACTGTGAGTACCCTTTAGTTATACTAAAGGGAAATCTTTTTTATTTACTGTCATTTCATTCTTGCATATGCATAAGGCTCATTGTGTTTTCTCTATCTTCCAGGGGGAAACTCTTTTAATAGGGGATTCTCCTGGTCCTTGTTTAAAATCCTCCCACCTAGGGACTATTATGGGGCATACCGGGTAGCTTCGGCTGTAAAAATCCCATATACTTGGCGACTATAAAAAAATTAAGTATTTTAATAAACACCATATGGAGGCATCTCAGGATACTGGCTTTTCAGTACCTGCGGGACAGACTCGGCAGTGTTTGCGATGTGGGGCATCCCTTTTTGGGGATAACGCATTTTTTTTGTGTATCTTGTGGTCAATTGGTTATAATGCAGCAGTAAGGGGCCCAAGCCTCAGGGTAGGTGGCTCCTGCCTCTTCCCCCACACCGCCTTGTCTTGTTCATACCCCCAGTGATATTGTCATGGGTGGAGAGTCGCTTTCTGATGTATGTGCCTGATTGGCTCACATTGAAAAAATAAATGTTTAGCTCTGTGGTCAAGAGGGCCTCAGCTAAAAGAAAACATTTAGCTCTGGCCGTTGAGGCAAATGAGCTTGATTGTAGCGAGCATTTTTGATTGTTCTCCGTTTGAAGAAGGAGATTTCTTTGAAGAATCTGATGTTTTAGATGTTCAGCAATTGTGGGTATTGACGCTGAACAAGGTGAAGGGGAGAATTTTGACACCCCTAAAGCTCTTGCTCAATTATATGAGGTCTTGGCTATCTATTTTCCAGAAGCAGTTCTTCCTCAGAAAGGGGAGTTTTTTGGAGCCTCCAAGCCTCGTTTTGAATTTCCTAATCAGAAACATTTTGAAGATATCATTCTTAAGGAATGGGAAAAGCCTGCGCGGCTTCCTGGCATTCCTTTGGGCTGGCATATAAAAAAATATATATATATATTTCCCTTTCCTGCAGACACTGTAAGCGTTGGTCATCCCCCCTGTGGTGGATTCACCTGTGCTCAGTTTGTCCAATTCCTCTGTTTTGCATTCTCCGGAATCTACTTCCCTTAAAGGATGGGGAGGACAAACGTATTGAACAAATGGCTTGCCATGCGTTTGCTAGCGTTGGCTCGGCCTTGCGGCCTGTGGGTGCCTCGGCACTTATGGCAGTCGCTATTAGGTCTGTTATTAGAGACCTATTGAATACCTCAGGGCTTGATCCAGCCTCTGATCAGTTTTCCGCTCTCAAGCGATGTGATTTATTTGTGTCTTTTGTACTTTCTGCTTTAGATGACTCCATGGTCTTGTGTAGCAGAACTTCTGCCTTGCTTGTTGCGATTCGGCGGTCTATTTGGCTACGCCAGTGGGCGGCTGACACGGTGGCAAAGAAGTCGCTTACAGCACTTCCCTTTGGGGGATTACGCCTCTTTGGTGAGAAATTGGATTCTGTCATTAAAGGAGGCAAATTGCCTCAGCGTAAGAAGCAACGGCGTTCCTTGCGGGGATCAGCTTCCATTTGACCCTTCCTTTCGTGGTTCCAGAACTGGCAGAGGATCGGCCCTTTTCAGCCCCAAGGGGGACTGCATGGAACAGAGGGAAGAGGATGTGGCCATCCAGGTCAGAATTGGGGATCTAAGTCCAAGTCCACTTCCAAGCCTGCCCAGCAATGAGGAGGCGCCCTCACCCGTACGGGTGGGGGGACGTCTGCGATTCTTTTTTCCAGGCTTGGGTCAAGAGGTATCAGACATGTGGATTCTGGAAGTTGTGTCCTCTGGTTACAAGCTGGAATTCGAGGTTCGGCCTCCTCCCAGATTTTTCAGGTCTCGGATGCCCGCAGATCCGGTGATCGCACAGGGGCTCCGGGCAGCTGTGGCGAACTTTTTATGGATGCTTATCTGCACATTCCTATTTTTGCCGCTCACCAAAGGTTTCTCAGATTCACAGTAGAAGACCACCATTTTCAGTTTGCGGCTCTTCCATTCGGTCTCACTCCATCCCCAAGAGTGTTTACCAGGGTCCTGGCAGGAGTAATGGCTATTCTCAGGGTCCAGGGCATTCACATAGTGCCATTGCTGGACGACTTGCTCATCACAGCGTCATCTTTCAATCAGACGGAACTGGACACCAGAACAGTGGTGACTACACTAGAGAGGTTTGGTTGGGTGATAAACCATGCCAAATCCTCTCTTTGTCCCGTAAGGGAGATTCCCTTTCTGGGCTTGATTCTGGATACCCTTTAGGCCAGGGTATTTCTTCCTCAGTCCAAGATTGTTCTGATTCAGGATTTAATTCATCTGATCCTGTACAATCCTCATCAGCCTATCCACTTGGGGATGAGATTAGTGGGGTTGATGGTGGCCACACTTGAAGCGGTTCCATTTGCTCAGTTCCACATGAGGACGCTTCAGCTCTTTCTCCTGGCGAAGTGGGACAAGCGCCCGTTGTCTTTGTATCGGACTTGTCTGTTGTCTCCCCTCGTCCTGCAGTCCCTCCAGTGGTGGCTGATTTCGAGCAATCTCAGGGACGGCAAATCATTTGACCCCTTGTTGGGAGTTGGTCACCACAGATGCCAGCCTTACGGGCTGGAGGGGGCATCTGGAGGAGACACCGGTTTCAGGGGTTGTGAGGGCCTATGGAGGCTCATTCCCCAATCAATTTATTGGAACTTCGGGCCATTCGTCTTGTGCTGCTCCGACTGGCTCATCTCTTGCGGGGTTTGCCGGTTCAGATTCGGTCAGACAACCGAACAGCAGTTGCATACATCAATCACCAGGGAGGGACTCGCAGTTGGGGTGCCCTCCGGGAAGCGTCTCTGATCCTTCAGTGGGCAGAGATCAATGTTCCCTGCATAGCGGCAGTTTACATTCCGGGGATAGAGAAGGTAGAGGCAGACTCCCTGAGCAGAGCATGCGCTCGCCAGGGAGAATGGTCTCTCAACCCCGAGGTCCTTCAGTTCCTCTGTCACAAGTGGGGGACACCGGTGTTGGACCTGTTTGCGTCTCGCCACAACCACAAGCTTTCAGCCTTTGTGTCTCTATCCCAGGATCCTCTGGCAGTGGATGCCATGTCTCTTGCCTGGAAAGGATCTGGTGTTCCTGTATTCTTTTCCCTCATTCTCCGTAATAAGCAAGGTGGTGCGCAAGTTGGTTCTGGAAGGGGCACCAGAAATTCTGGTGGCTCCAAAGTGGCCAAGACGCCTGTGGTTCGCAGAGGTCACAAGGCTGGCAGAGGATCTGTTGCCTCTGCCTCTTCTTCCAGATCTCTTAAACTCGGGGTCAACTTTGTTACCCCAATTCACCAACGCTGGCTTTGACGGCGTGGCTGCTGAAATCTCCATCTTAAAGGAGGAAGGCCTTTCTGATTCTGTCATTCTGACTCTTGTTAGAGCTAGAAAGAAGTCTTTCTCTGTGGTTTATTACAGGACTTGGAGGTCCTATATTGACTGGTGTGAGTCTAGGTCCCTGCCTTGCAGGGTATTTTCTATCCCTAGGATTTTGGAGTTTCTGCAACGGGGTCTGGATTTGGGCTTCCAGATAGTACTTTGAAAGGGCAGGTTTCTGCTTTGGCTATTTTCTTTCAAAGGTCATTTGCTCTTCACCCTTTGGTTAAGATTTTTTTCCAGGGGGTCACACATGTGCGGCCTCCTAGAAAGCTCCTACTTCCAGTTTGGGATCTTAGTCTGGTGCTCTCTGCTATGCAGGCGGCTCCTTTTGAACCTTTACAGGAGGTTCCTCTTCATATTCTCACTCAGAAAGTTGCCTTTTTGGTTGCTATTACCTCTGTCCGTCGGGTTTCTGAATTGGCGGCCCTGTCAATACAGGCTCCTTGCTATGAGAGGCATCAGGATAAGGTGGTTTTCCGTTTTAAACCAGATTTTCTTCCTAAAGTGGTGTCTGCCTTCCACTTAAATCAGGATATAGTTCTTCCTTCATTGTGCCCTAATCCTAGTAATAACAAGGAAAGGGTTTTACATTCTTTGGATGTTGTTCATTGTGTTTTGCCTCCTGGGCCTAGAAAGGGTTTGGCACCCGCCAAATCTTCCATTAGTAAATGGATTCGTCAGGCCATTGTTGGGGCCTATTCTGCTAAGGGGAAGGTTTCCCCTTTTCGTGTTACTGCTCATTCTACTCGTGCTGTTGGTGCGTCCTGGGCTTTTGTTGAAAAAGTTTGCAAGGCTGCTACTTGGTTTTCGGTTCACACTTTTTCTGAGTTTTACAAGGTTGATGTGCGGGCCTCAGCGGTTGCTGCGTTTGGTCGCAAGGTTCTGCAAGCTGCAGTAATTTAAGTTATGCCTTATTTTCCTTGTGGGATCCCCGCCCATTATAGACACTGCTATTGGATGTCCCAAGTGTCATGAATGTTGGAAGCAGGGTGTGTGACATACTAGGAATAATACCATTTTGTGAGTACTCACCTGTAAAATGGGTATTACGAGTATGTCACACACCCCGCTTCCCCCGCCCTTTTTTGTTCTGGGATCCTTTATATGGTGTTTCTTATTATTTATGGACCAGGAGGGGCTCCTTTTTCTCATGTCATCTCTGCAAGATCGCCCTTTACAGGCCGGTATCCCAAGTGTCATGAATGTTGGAAGCGGGGTGTGTGACATACTCGTAATACCCATTTTACAGGTGAGTACTCACAAAATGGTATTTTTGGCATTAATGTTCCTTAACGCTTTCACTACTGGTCAGCAGTCACAACTACACTCGCAGGATTGTCAAGAATTTACCCCTATAATTCTATAAGGTAATATTTTATGCATTCACCAAATTTGAAGCATTCTATCCTTTTCAGGACATAGATCATGTAATTAGATTTTGCATGACTTTTTTAATACACTCAGTTTTTTGCAATTGATCAGACTTGTGTGGTGTGCATTCATCCAACTAATTATTTTTATTGGAGTTCACTTTTGACGTGTATAGTGGAAAGGCACCCTATATCTCTTATCTCTGGGTTATCTTAGGAGTACCATTGCCTAATTTCTCATACTAATGTGAATCTTGAGAAAGCCATGCATACTGCAGTAGAACGGGGCCCCACTGTCAACAACTCAGGGTCCACACTGTGCCAACATTTCCTAGAACTCCAACTTGCATGTTGACACAATCCGGAAGCATGGCACCTAACTGCCAACACAGATCTACATTGGGGACATAAATACAGGTCCTGTCAAATAAGGGACTTTTCTACAGGCTAAGTCAGACTTGCCAGCTTTGCTATTGTGAAGATTAATCAGGAAGTAGGTGATGGAACTTCACAGGTTATATGGCTGCTACTTGGAAAAATCTTCTGCAAGAGGACTAGAATATTGATCCACTGGGATCCTGGGTAAACTACAGTTACTTTTGGGGTTACATTTATGAGCATGCGTAAATATGCCAATAATGTCAATAAACCTGTTAAGAACCTGCAGTCTAGAAAAACATCTGCAGATGGCGATGCTGTAGTGCAACTATATAGATGCATAACAATTAACATATTGTGCCTGAAGCATTTTGGCAAAGTTACTCCTTTCAGCTCTCCTGCAGCAGATCTGCCCTGGTCCAATTCTGGCCTTGCCTGGTACTTGGAAACGATGCAGAGAGGCAGGTATCCTTTTTTGCCTACACATGCCCTACCAAAAATGAAAGTGTCTTGCAGTGGCTGTGCCTATACCATAGAAACAGATGCAGAGATTAACACCTAGTATACAAGCAACACTACTGTGTAAGGGGCCCAATGCAGTGCCCAGCAGTTTTATTTTATATTGGCAATGCATATCCATGTATATAGTTCAAATATTCCTCTGGGTACTATTCTTTGTTATGCTGCCACCCTGTGGTCATTGTATGTATAACATGGATTTTCTGCGCAACATCCCTTTTGTGTCCAGTCTGGGACTCCCTTGGGTAGATTTAGGTCTGTTTCCTGTTTGATCACCCTGGACATGAAGTACCCCACTGCAGCCCAGAGATGCCAGGAGGGAGCTACTTGGCTGGGTGAAACCTGTGGGGTCACCAGAATAACTTACCTTTCCATGGCTCCCATAGCTTTTGCGTGGCCTGTGGTCACAACCCCGGCTTCCTTTTAGCTGAGGCCAGCTCCAGGATTCAGCCATTCCGATAAGGATTAAGGGGTTAACCAGCATCAGCCACGGTTAGTTTTAAATCCAAATTATGTTCAAATTTGTAATCCAAAGTATGTTACGGTAGGCTAATAAATCCACACACAGCCCAGCTTAAACAGGGCTGTTTCATTTTATTGACTTGGAAAAGGTAGCACATTCACAATTCAGGGCTGTAACTCCCACAAGCAAAGTCAGTTTCAACTTCAAATTCATGGGGAAAAGCAGTAACTTCCAGTATCAGCATTCTTAAAGCACTATCATGATATTAGGTAATTTTAAAAATCAATATAAACATGTTGGCTAATGAGAGGAGGGGTCACTTATAAACCTGAACTCCATAAAACAACTGGCAAGTTTATGGCTTATTCTCCCATGGTAGAAATAAAATCAAGGGTGACAGGTTTAGTCTATCAGGGGTGACAGAGCCTGTCACCCCTGATTTCCTCTTCCTTCCATTAAAATAAAAAAGACAAGCCTGGCTGGATACGTCTTGATGCCGGGCGTAAAAGTGACCCCTCCTCCTGCCATCCAGCATGTTTCTATGGATTTTAATCATTGGGTCATTTTTTGCAATAGTGCCTCTTTAAAGCGGACCTTCAGCATGATTTAATGAAAAGCCCAAACCCTTAAAAAATGATTCACCGGCATCTAAAATTAAAATATTTTAAGTTTTTAGTCACTTATTATAATTCTTTTCCACACCGGACTGCAACTCTGTTCCGGACTCTAGGATACGGGTGCCGCCATCTTGACTCAGAGGCATCACACATACTGAGGAGAGGAGAGGGGGATAAAGTACAGGGGGCGGGTTATAGCTGTGCTTTGCACAGACAGAGCAGAGCTGGGGTCAGGGAAAGGACAGCAATCCCAGAATGCAGAGCGACACAGTCAGAAGACACTTCCTGTTTGCAGGCTACCTGGTGCTCCATGAGCCGCCATCTTGAATGTTTAAAGGCTCATAACATGTAGTAGATGCAGGTAAGATGATTTTTAATGTGAGCAATATGTATGTACAGGGTGTGAGAAAATACAATTCTGTGAAATACTCACCTGTAGAATTGATATTATTTTTATACAGTACGTCCTGCTCCAGATATAGTACTTACACTTGGGTTATCCTCCGCCAGATGGCGCTGCACTGCAGAGACATGCAAAACAGGCTCCTCCTAGCCCCTCAAATACCCGGGGACCTCCCACAAATCCCCAGCATTGAAAAGCAGTGAATAAGAAGCCGGGAGAATAAACCACCGAAACTGGTAACTATAACAATGGTAACAATCACCATACAGGGGATCCAGAATAATGCAAAACCAAGGGTGGGGTGGAGCAGGACGTACTGTATACAAAGAATATCAATTCTACAGGTGAGTATTTCACAGAATTGTATTATTCTTAGTATACAGTACGTCCTGCTCCAGATATAGTACTTACACTTGGGACATCCAATAGCAGTGTCCATAAAGTAGGGTGGGATCCCCAACAAAAACGACAACAGCAGACAGTTTAAAACCACTGGCACCTGCATAACCATGCGGCCAAGACAGCATGAGCTGAGGCCCTAACATCAACCTTGTAAAACTTTGCAAAGGTATGAACAGAAGGCCAAGTAGCGGCCTAGCAAACCAGTTCAACAGAAGCCTGGTGCTGAAAAGCCCAAGAGGCACCAAAGCACGAGTAGAGTAAGAAGTAAAGCGAAAGGAAAGATTCTTCCCCTTGGTGGAATAGGCCTGAGTAACAGCCTGACGAATACAATCGCTAACAGTAGACTTGGCAGAAGCCAAAAACCCTTTCCTAGGACCAGAAGGGACCATCCCATCCAAGTAATGACCAGGGCCAAAGCCGCCTAACTCCCGAAAGCAGACGAGATTGGGCACATTCAGGATGGAGTGGCCGTAGGCCCAAAGGAACATCAGTTCTCCTAAGGACACAGTGACTACCAAAGAGAAAACTTCCAACACCTGTTCAAGGAATGCAGAACCCTTTCCTCAGGGTTGCTAGGAATAAGACAGGAAGGAAGAACAATATCTTGAAACAATGAACATAAGACACCACCTTCAGGTGGAACACCACCCATCCTGGTGAATCTCAAAGAATGGGGGCTAGATAGACAGAGCCGCCCGCCAGACACACGTCTGACCGAAGTAACAGCCACCAGAAGGGCAACCTTGAGAGTAAGAACAGCCAGACAGCATCCTGAATAGGACCTAAGGGAAAAACCCCACAAGGCAGACAGAATCAAATGCAAATCCCAACAGGGACCATAGGATTAGATGGGGGACGCACCTGAATACCCCCGAAAGAAGTCTTAACCAAGGAAAACTGAACAAAAGACTTCTAAAGTAAGGCGGCCAGGGCAGAACCTGACCCATTAGAGTACTGAGTTGGAGAATCAACTCCAACTCATGCTGTAATAACTCTAGAACCCTGGGAACCGAGAACGCCCAACAGGGAAGAGACCTAGACTCACACCAATCAATATGGGTATGCCATACCCTATAACAGATGGAAGAAGAAGAAGCTTGCTCCTAGTCTTCCCATAGTCTCAATCACCGAGATAGATAAGCCTGTCTCCATCAAAATGGATGTTTCAGCAGTCAGGCCGTCTAGGCCAGAGTCTGTAGATTGGGGTGACGTAAAGGGGCCCTGAGTGAGCAGAGCTGGCACTCCTGGCACGTACAGAACTACTGCCCTAGGTACCACGTCTGCAAACCACACTCTACTAGGGCACCCGGGGGCCACCAGAATCACTGGTCCCCTTTCCAGAGCAATCTTGCGCAGAACCCTGCCTAACAGGGGGAATGGAGAAAAGACATACAGAACCCAACGTCCAGCCATGACGTTACTAAGGCATCCGGACCACGGCCAGAGGAGCCTGGGACAGGGAAACAAGGGCCGAGAGCTTGTGATAGTCCATCTAGTCTGCCCTTATGTGTATACTGTATGTACTCTTTATCTTAGGATAGATGTGTGCTTATCCCAGGCATGTTTAAATTCAGTGACTGTTGATTTTTCAACTCTGCTGGAAGTTTGTTCCAAGCATCTACTACTCTTTCTGTAAAATAATATTTTCTAACATTGCTCCTGATCTTCCCCCCGACTAGCTTCAGGTTGTGCCCCCTTGTTCTATCATTAAGTTTCTTCTTAAAAACACTTCCCTCCTGAACCTTATTCATTCCTTTCACATATTTAAAGGTCTCAATCATGTCCCCCCTCTCCCTTCTTTCCTCCAGACTGTACAAATTAAGTTCTTTAAGTCTCTCCTGATAAGTTTTAAGTTTAAGTCCTTCCACCATTTTCGTTGCCCACCTTTGGACACGTTCTATTTGAATAATGTCTTTTTGCAGGTAAGGTCTCCAGAACTGCACACAGTATTCTAGCTGTGGCCTTACCAGGGCTCTATACAGCGGCATCACAACCTCCCTCTTCCTATTGGTGATGCCTCAAGCTATGCAGCCGAGCATCCTGCTTGCTTTTCCCACTGCCTGGCTACACTGTCCACTCATCTTGCAGCTATCAATAATCAGTACCCCTAAATCTCTCTCCTCCGAGGTCCTGGCTAACACAGTGCTGCCCATACGGTACTCAGAGCATGGATCTAACCAGTAAAGCTAAATCATTTTCCATGTTGCAGACACCTCCCGGAATATCCACCCTATTACTAACCTTTGTATCATCAGCAAACAGACAAACTTTTCCTACCAAGCCTTCTCCTATGTCACTTACAAATATATTAAAAAGAATGGGGCCCAGGACAGAGCCTTGTGGCACACCACTTGTAACTCGCCTTTGTTCAGATTGCACACCATTTACAACAACACTCTGATACCGATCCCTCAGCCAACTGGAAATCCACTGAACTATCCAGGGATTGAGTCCCACCTTCAATAACTTATCTATGAGCTCCTTATGTGGTACAGTGTCAAAGGTTTTGCTAAAATCCAGATAGGCGATATCCACAGCACCACCTTCATCTAACACTTTAGTGACATTGTCAAAGAAATCAATAAGATTGGTCTGACAGCAATGAGGGACTGAGCCCATGCAACCAGATTGTCCACTTTATTGCTGAGAAATGAAGATTCTCGTTTGAACCTAATCCAGATTCATTCCTAGGAATGGAGTTACCAATTAAGGGGACAATGAGGACTTGGGGTGATTGATCACCCATCCAAATGACTCCCAATGGACACCACCAGCCGGGTATCCAACTTAGCCTGACGTAGAGACTGGGAAGTGAAAAAGGACGTCCAGGTAGGTCATCACGCGGACCCCTTGGTCTCATCAGAGACATCACCCCCGTCAGCACCTGGGTGAGCACTCTGGGAGCTGAAGAGAGGCCAGATAACAAGGCCACAAATTAGCAGAACCTGAAGAGCCTCGGTGTCCTGAAGGCACAGGGATGTGAACATAAGCATCTTAGAGCTCCACAGACGGCAAGAAGCCCCCTGGGCGCAAGGCGCTGATGGCCCATCTCAGAGTTTCCATGCAGAAACTGCCTGTAATTGGAGAATTGCTGAGAACCTGTGAATCCAGAATGGCCCAGACTGACCCATCCTTTTGGGGGACTGTGGAAAGGTTGGTGTAGCAGCCCCTGCCTCTGCCTTATAAGGGCAATCTGCAAGTGACCCCTCAGACCCCGCAGGCCTTGCATGGCCTGCGCCAGTACCTGAACAGAGGCAGGGACCAGGAGTACCCGGGACCTGATAATCTTGGGGGAGGCCGCGCAGCAAACTCTATCTTGTATCCGGAGGACACTACCTCCTGAATCCACCAGTATGAGGCGTGATGCCTCCTGACAAGAGCAAAGTGCCGCCCCATCATGCTTGAGGGGGCTTGGTGGAAGATTTAGGCTTAGCCCCGCCGGAGGGGCCAGGGCGTTGTCTGCTGCTCCCGGGGCAGGAGTCTGCGCAAGTCCCCGCGAAGGACAGCCCTGGTTCTTGTTTAACACTATGGTGGGGGGGGGGGGGTGCCCCTGCCCCGAAGGGGCCGAGACGGCCGCCTGCGTTGCGGTGACTTACCCTTCTTACCAAACAGGTCTAGACGGGCCCCAAACAGGCGTAGCCCTCTAAAGGGAAGCCCGGTAAGAGTCTTTTTAGAAGCGTCGTCAGCACCCCCCTGTCGCAGCCAGACCAAGCGACGTATAGCCACCACAAGGGCAGAAGTTCTTGCACACATTCTAATGGTGTCATCCAACGCTAATAGGATAAATTTTACAAACACATCACAACTGGAGAGTGCATTAAACACATCCCAGGGGAGATCATCGGGGGGACGAGCAAGCATCTTGCTAATTAGGGTTCTAGCGGCCACGGCAGTAATAGCCGCAGCACAGACCGGGCAATTAACCACCTCAGGGGGGAAAGGGTACTTCCTATCCCAGTCCCCTGGGACCCCTGGCAGTTTACTGGGGCACTCCCATTCCTTGAGCACAAGATTATGGAAATGTGCCTGCTCCAGGAATTCCAAACGTGCTGTTGCTGTATGAAAACGCTCCCCTCTCTGCTTGGGAGCCTCACCAGGGAGAGAGATAGCCAGAACCTCAAAGACCTTAATCAACAGATCATCAGTGTCACTCTGGGCCCAGTATTCATGGCCAGAATCGTCATGACTCCCCGGCCCATCAGATGAGTCAGAGAAGAGCTCTCCTTCCTCAGAAGGGGTATAACCACACCGAGTAGTAAACTCCTCAGTTCCCATAGGGAAAACAGTAACATGAGGCGTCAAGTGCCGCTTCTTACCAGGGCCCTTGCGCTCAGACAACCTCGCAATAATCTGTTCAGCCGTAGGCAGTCTAGAAGACACAACAGGCTGCGAATCCCCACTTGTATGCGACTCAGCAGGAGTGAGATTTAAGCATGGGGAGATAGGCGAATTGAAACGAGGTGCAGCCACTGGCAGGCCTGATTGCAGAGCCAGTGCTTGCTCGGCACAGGGTACGCAGACCCATGCCCTGTCAGCATCAGCATGGGGTTGTCCACACGCTATACACAGCCGGTCTTGTCCCAGGGGGACCCCGGTCACATAATTCTGAGATGCCTCCATATGGTGATTATTTAGGCTCAATATGCCAGCAGGGATTGACGCTATAAGCAACCCTGGATGCCCCAAAGACCCGCTAGGGATTTTAGTGGGAGAATTTTACAAGGCCCGCTATCAAATACACCGGGCCGGGAGAAGCCAATGGTGTTCACCAGTCTGAAAGACACAATGAGAAAAGAATGGTGTCAGAACCGAAACACTACAATGAGTATAAGCCACCCGAGAGGGAACTTACGGACCACGGTGAGCAGGAACGTCCCACGCGTCGCGCGCGAACAGACAAAAAGGCGCCATGTACCTCGAAGGGTGGGCCAGAGCAAGCAATGACGCGGAGCGCGCCAGACCAGGCCCCGCCCTCCCGAAGAGCGCGAAGTCCAATATCGGCCAATGAGGACACAGAGGTTTCTGAGGTAACGCCGCCCCCCGGCGCGGAACATCCAACGAAGGAAAAAACGCGCACGGCGGCAGTTATACGAGTAAAACACAAAAAGGCGCGGCGGCTGACACCATATATATAAAAGTCCAAAGACAGACAAAGTGCCATATACGTGCAATCATACACAGACACTACAGGCACACCCCCCCCCCCTTTCTTCCCCCCCGAGCTACGGGGGGAACGAGGGAGGATGGCGACCCTTTGTACAGGGCCCACCGCTACACGGGGCATGGGCAATAATGGGGCATCCCCTAGAGGCTCACCATCAGCCTAAACCGCCTACCCTTTGGTGGGGGACTGCAGTGGAGCATGGCTCCATAAGCATGCATGGTGCTGCCTACCTTCACCCGACCAGCGCAGCCCAGGCTGGGAGGCACATCACGAGGAGGACGGGTGGGAATAGTCCAACAGGGCCGCAGGCTTTAATAGCCCCGCTCACCTGCGAGAGAGTGATACTTCATGTCTTCGCAGTCGGCACTGCAGAGAAATCTGGGGATTTGTGGGAGGTCCCCGGGTATTTGAGGGCCGGGAGGAGCCTGTTTTGCATGTCTCTGCAGTGCAGCGCCATCTGGCGGAGGATAACCCAAGTGTAAGTACTATATCTGGAGCAGGACGTACTGTATACTAAGAATACATATAAGATATGCTCCTATTCAGGGTGAAGGTCCGCTTTAAGCACAGTTCATAGTTCCTAAAGCGCATGTGGACACACCACCACACTTGAGATGACTACCAACTGTTAGTAACATTAGGCAGGGAGCTATGCAGAGCAGAGGGTGCTAGGGAACCTTTTCCAATTCTTAGGTTCAGGGTATCTCCAGTGGTCCCACTGGTTTGTAAGCTTAGAATCAGGTCAGTGTCCAGAGCCAACAATCCCAGCCAAGTTAAAGACTTTCCCGGAGTTTAAGGGTTTCCACAACCTTCTCTCAGTCTCTTGCACTCACACGGCAGATGTCTCCTGTTAAATTCACTCCAAGGCACCCCCCTGGGCTCGTGCTGCCAGGGTCCTTCCAGGTGTCCCGAAACTCTTGCACACCAAAGCAGTATATCCCCCTGTGCCACGCTTGTTACATGACTTCCCCGCTTTGGTGCTATACCCTGACCCACCCAGTGACCTACCATGGACTCTACTCATTAATCCACTAATCCCCTGCTACCTTTGGAGACTCCACCCCCTTGATATAGCAAAGGGTCTAATCCCACACTCATTCCTCTAGCTTAAAGTCTAACACCGCCCCTGCTTTTCTTTATTAATGGGAATCCCGCCTCTTTTTCTTTTATAAAATAACTCCACCTACTTCAATCTTATTATAAGGTAGCTCCTCCCTTTTCCCTCCCATCCGCCATGCCAATGAATGATAGCAGTGCAGAGGGGAGGGAGCTGTGTGCAGGGATCAACCCTGACGCGCAAGGCTGCCCTTCTGAATGGAGAACTACACCCCATTGGGGCATCACAAACCCAGGAGCATTGGGGAATTCCCTGCTGAGGCAGCTGATCCGCATGAAGGGTCCCCATGGCATTCCTACAGCACCATAGGGCAAACACTCTCCTCCCCCAACTCACCCGGGACCAGTGCCACTGGAACTTGGAAGGCTTGAGGATGCTGAGGTAAGCTATCCTCTCACTTCCCCCTTTCTAGGCATAGGGAACCCAGTTTTGCTATGGGGGTGAAAAAAGTCCTATTGTTTTGACACAATAGCCGCCAGCCAAGGTACTTGGAGCAGCACTGTTGGGCTACTCTGGGCCATCCAGAACTCAATCTTTACCATTTTCCCCTTTTACTAAACTTTAGTCCCTGGTCTCCAAAAGAGCTTGCAATCTAATGCACAAGCCACATAGCCCAGTTTAGTCATGCAACCAGTATGTTTTGGGGTTGTACAAAATGGTGCACAGGGGTGGCAACATGTGAGATGGGGGCCCAAAATAACTGTGCTGGGTGCTAATGTTCAGGCTGTGCAGTACCCTTATTAAGCCGGTAGGTGCCACTGTCATTCTACATTACACTTTCGACATGCGATTGAATGATACATTTTTGAATAGATATGTATCAACATCATCATTAAAAAAACATTTTCAAATTGGTAAAAAAAGAGGGGATTAACACCCCGCCAATGAGCTTCCTTCCAGAAGGCAATCCTGTGTTGTGTAAATAGGCAGCTGGTCATCATTTTCTGTGTCTATATTAAACACAAGGCAGCCTGATGATCCCTTATTACGCAACTCCTCACCTTTGTCGCAAATGTTACAGTGTGAGGCAGTGATGACAAACCACAAACACTACTAATATTATAATAATATCATTATTATTTTCTAGGTAACACTGCCACAAATATGCTCAGATCATCCTCCTATAACAAGGTTAAATATCAGATCAGTCTACACAATAATCCAGCTCCAGCTGCTAATAATGCCCCTGGGGCCCCTCCAGCAGCATATCATGCCCCCTTGGGCCCCTAAAGCAGCATATCATGCCCCCTGGTCCCCTCTAGCAGCATATCATGTCCCTTGGGCCCCTACAGCAGCATATCATGCCCCCTTGGGCCCCTCTAGCAGCATGTCATGCCCCTGGGGCCCCTCCCACAGCATGTCATACCCCTAGAGCCCTTCAGCACCCAGCATAGGCACTGTGTGGGCATGCTTTACTTACATGGGGACCAGTCATCAGATTCTAGTTTATGGGGGTCCCAGAGAGACGCTTTAGCCTGTATGGTTTGGGGCCGCCACTTCATGGAAGCCATACTCAAACATCTCAAAAACACTAGGCCCAGCCATCACATAAAGGTTATGGGGGTAGCAAACCATAGTCAGTTCTTGGCTTGGCCCCTCCATAACCTATGTTTAATGGCTGGGCTCATGCTTTGAGCAGGAATGGGTGTGGCTGCAAAGGGACCCACTTATCACATAGGTTATAATGGCAACAGGCAATATAGACTGTATGGTTTGGCTCCCCCCTGAACTTAATGTGATGGCTGGGCCCAATATTTTTGCCCCACGGGAGCTGTGTCTGAAGTTATGGGGGGCAAACCATACAGTCTATGCCTGTGCCTGGCTGGGCCCTATTGCATATACATCCCTTCTGGCCCAAAGGAGAACAAAACCCGGGATGTTGATTCCGGATTTTGTTCTATGCTGGGGGCATCCCAATATGAGATGCCGTGCAATGTGAAACCACCCAGTGAACCTCCCCTGTCCCCAGTCCAGTGGCGCATGTGCGGGCTCTTGTTAAATCAAAGCCATTTGCCGTGCATATTAAATGCACGGAAAACAGCTCTGTTAATGGTAAATGGGATCGAAAGTAGCTGCTTCTCGAGAAGTGGGCGCTCTCCCACCCCCAGGCCATCTGAATGACTGAGGTGGGACAGCCCAAAGATGCTGGAGATGCTGCCACAGATATTTACATTGGCCAAAAAGGAGGTGAGTTTTTCCATGCTGCGGGGGGGGGGGGGGGGGGGGCGGAAGTCTCTCCCAACTCTAGGCCCACACCCGCACAGAATTGGCTTTCTAGCCTACCTCCAGTCAAGGGCATGCACCCCTGCGGACATTGTGCCCAATGTGGTTATGTCATTAAGAGTGAATTTTTTACACATCCTCAAATAGGAAAGAAATTTCTGATTAAGACATTTTTGAACTGTAGTTCGGACTTTGTAGTATATCTTATTAAATGCCCTTGCGGTTTAGCATATGTGGGTAAAACTAAACGGGCCCTGTGTACAAGGATCTCTGAGCACCGCAGTGCCATTAGACGAGCTGATCTTGACTCACCTCTGACACGCCACTTTATGGAAGCAGGCCACCATATAACCCAGTTACGTTTCCAGGCGATCAAACAGGTCAGACCTCCCCCGAGAGGGGGTGATTGTGACCTAGCTTTACTCAGATGAGAACTCCACTGGATACATTCCCTACAGACTTTAACCCCGAAAGGACTAAATGAGGAAATAGATTATTCCCCATTCCTATAGCAGTTTCAAGCAATTTGCTTCCTTAATTCATGTTCTTATCTCCCACAGCGCATGCTTTGGACTCCGCTCCACCTCCTGCACGGGTTCCAGTGTACAATTTCCTGCCTGGCTCTGATGCATCATGTCATCAAAACTATGGAGACGCCCAATATTGGTCAGCTGCGGTGGCAGTCCCATTTCCCTACCTTCAAGTTTGAACACCTACAGGACAGTCCATCTTTGATGCCTTTTCATATAGGCATAGGTAATCTTCTTTTACTATGTCCCTATATAGGGTTAATCGAATGCCTCCCCCATACACCAGTGTTTTCAACACTTGGTCTATATATAAGTGGATATGTACACTGGCCACCGCTCAGGAGTTGGATGATGGTCTTTTCACACTCTTAATATGTCCCCATATAGCCTTATATACTCCACACTCTTAATATGCCCTCTTGTATCCTTATATATGCCAGATGAATTATTCATACTAAATGGTGATTGTTGTTTTTAATTAGTTTTTAATATGTACGTTTTTTTCACAGTGCAAACTGGTTTGAAATACTCACACCGATAAGACATCTCTCCCACCGTGAAAGAACCCTCCCTGCATCTCTGCATATCGCGTCATCACTATCACACTGTTCATTGATTAATAAAGTTTGTTGAGAATTTTTTCTCAGACGCCGATGTTCCGAGGATGACGGCCCCGTGCGCCTGCGCCGCTGGTTGGCAACCTTTCATACTGCCAGCCTGCGGCGGAAGTGACACAGGCCGGGACCTCTAACCTGGATATGACACGCCGGTACGCGCTCGACGAGCGCGCCCGGAAGTGCCATTACTGGCTGGCCAGGGGAGAGATGCGGGTCTATTTAAATGCTACTCAATTATTTACTGACATCGCTGCCTTGATAAAGGAACCGTGCTCTCCGTAACGTCCGCTCGTTATTTAGCGATCACCATTTTTGCTTGTCTGCCTGGTAACATCTTTGTAATCATATTTCACCATGTATATGTTTTGTCTATGATGCGTCACGTCGTGATTAATATGTAGATATACTGTTACATACTTTATGAGGTTGCCACTGGTATGATGATCATTGTTTAAACTGACCAGGGCATTATGGTCAGGTACTTTAATTTTTATCTTGCTACTATTATCATCTTTAACCTTTGGTATACACTGACTGGACCCTATGGCTACACAAATCGTCAGGAATGACACCAATGCACCTCTTAGACTCATATGGTAACATTTTTTACCTTCTTATAGTCATCTTTGTAGATACAGTTAGCATTTTTATTGCTCAACACTGCTCTCCCCTTTTTTTGAGGTGCCATGCAAATCCTGATGACTGATGCGTTGACATACAGAGAAACCTCACCATATATCCTTTTCTAGTGTCACATCCTAGTGCTTGTAACTACTATTGTATCTCGATACCATTTTGCACTTTTATTGTATAGCACTGATTTGTATGATTGTTGTCCTTTTGTATCAATACACTTCTTTTGCATAACAAGAATACCGTGGTCGGTGTGCATTCTTCCCAATTTTTTTTATAATAGCATCCCTATTATACAAATCAGATGGCCGTCAGTGTGACAGCCATAGGAAGGAATGAGAAACTGGTAAGGGGCACTTAAATACGCTACAAGTGAGGAGCATGTCCTTGTGGGCTTGCAATTTAATGGGTAACGTGCAGTTGGGTCATGAGTGACATTTGCAGTACAAAGAACAATGGGAAGGCAGTGGGAGCGGCTCAGCTGTAGTGTGCCATTATTATGCATATTATTATGCACATGACGCCTGATGCCTGCTAAAGAGAAGAGAAGATAGCTGCAGGTAAGTACAACCTGATAAACTTTGTCTTAGATTAATAGTACCTTTGAGTTTTCATCATTATTATATGTTTATTCTAGTACCAGTTTGTCCATTTGTTTTTGCCGTTTCAATGCACTTTTTTTTTAGTTCTAATTTCCATTAGTTGTTTCATCTTGTGGTTTTTAAACAATACATTTGCATTGCTTTGTTCTGTTTACAGATCTTGGCCTTGATTCATTAAAGGTAGAAAAAAAAACGCTTGGAAAATTGGATCACATGCCATAATTTTTCACAAAGGAGCGATTCACAAAGGCAGTTGAACTAAATTTGTGTGCTCGAATGTGCTTGAATTTGTGGATTAATTTTTTCGTGTGCATTTGCTTTACAACTGAAAGACTCAGTGAATTTTTTTCTACTGCTTACTAGTTTGTAGTAGTACAATCCCTGGCTGCCCTTTGTTCTGTTTTTTGTTTTTGCTTTGTTTCTCCAGACTTTCTAATTAATGTGGAATATTCCATTTCATTGTTAATGTTTAATTATGTTTAATTTTGCACTTTGCATTGGTTTGGTGCATATATTTTGGTGATGTTTTTTTTAGGTTGCCCTTTTGTCAGTGTTGCTTTGCATTGCTTTACATTCATTGTTATTGTACCTATTTATTTGGGTGGTTTGTAGAGAACAGTTCTTAGTTTTGACTTTGCTCTGTGAACCATTTATATGTGAATGTGAGTGTTGCCCTGAGTCATCATTAGCATGCAGATTTTTGAAATGGTGTTAGTTTGGTTGCCTTATATAGGCCTGGTGTACTTACATTTCCAAACCTCATTAAACCACATTAAATGTTTCTTAGACAGTCCCAGTGGGCCCCTTATGTCACTTCGCTTGCACGGCTCTGTGAATCCCCCTGGGATGACCAGTATACTTACCACACATATTAAAGTGCACCAAAACCCAGGGTTTTAAATAGGTTTTGGTACTCGATTTTGGATGATTTGGGATAATGTCAGTGCACTTGGCTCTATTCTGCTTTGCTCAGCCGTCGAGAGGTCTCATCAGCTAAGGCCCAGATGAAGGCGAGTGCAACGATGGCTGCATCCCTGTTAGCCTCCAGCTGGGGGCATGTCTGTGCCAGTTATTCATACACCCTTAATTGGGAGGCCCTGGAGTTAATTGGTTCTTGTCCAATGCGAGGCATCTGATTGACTCCAATGGATAGCACATGCTGGCGCATCTCCTCAGTGGTGTGTGCTTATTCCTGCCTGTGTAGCAGCGCTTAGAGCGACCGGTAGTAGATGCTGCAAGCGGGAGCTGTCACCTAGCTTAGCGGGTGGACAAGTGACGCTGTACTATCCTGTCCAGCATTGATAAATGTGTGGTCTGCAGGGCACTGTAGCAGCGCTCTCCCTGATTCACTGCAGAGCCAATTGCAAACGGTAGGTGGTGTCCCAAGGTCATAGCGCCCAAGACTACGCTACATCTAATAACAAGACAACGCTGCAGCGAGCAATAGGTAGCACCAGTTAAGTGCGTCAGCACTGAAACCCGTATACAAGAAAAAACTACACACAACCAGCGCAGGCGCTCTAAAACTGGGCGCTAAGCATTGAGTGTCAGAAGCTATGTGATAAAACTCAACACATATACACCAGCACCAGAGCGAAAACACATGGAATGACATTGTTTTAACACTGTGACAATGACACTGCAATGGCAGACCTGCACATACAATCTGCATAAAAAAATAAAACAAAAAATAAAAGTGTTTTGTTTGCCGGGCAGGAGAGGACACACAATGATTTGAGCCAAAACATTTTAATTTTACTTTAGCAACACACTATTTAAAGTGGACCAACACCCACGGGTGATCGGCCCGGGAATCTATAAGATTCCCGGGCCGATCACCTCCCTCCCCGCGGGACATCCGAGATCGGGATGTCCCGCGGGGTGAAACCCCCCCAAACACCCCAAACACCCTTACCTTATCCGGCGCCGCCCCCCTCGCTCCCCTCTAGACGTGCGCGCGCCCGCGCCGGCCGTCTGTGAATGGCCGGCGCGGGCGCGCGCGCGTCAAGAGGGACGCGCGGGAGGCGGCGGCGGCGGAGCCGCTTGTCCGGGACTGTCAGATTCCTTGTCCGTCGGCGCTGGGAGCGGGGAGAGGTGAGTTTTTCGGGTGATCGGGGGGGTTTCACACAGCGGGGCACCCCGATCGGGGGTGCCCCACCGAAGTGGACCAAGACCCAGGATAGTCAAAATCCTGGGTGTTGGTCCACTTTAAACACAAGCAAATGAAGCTCCGTTGGAATGTTTAGGAGAGCACTACTGAGCGACAGGTACTACATGGCGCTGCTGAACCTAGAGCACCGGCGTTTTACACTGAGCCGACTCTAGTAATACATGTGACACTTCATGGCGCTATTAGAGACCCTCACCAGATTGACTTTCTTAAATGTGGTTTTCACATACAGCGCCCAGCGTTCACCCGATGCTACCTGCCGCTACATGGCACTACCTGGCGTTATAGTTTCTTAAATAACCCCCATAGTCATGGCAGATGGCTCTCATTGGACAAAACCCCAGCCATGCGCCATTGGAACAAGGAAGAGGTGAGTGAATAGCAGCATTCTGGGGGGTTGCTGTTTGAAACCTCCCATATTTTCCACTCTAGTCACATTTCCGCTGTTCCCACTTTGCATGCGCGTATCCAATCAGTGCTTTATGCTGTGCATACTATTGGATTCAGCGTCAGCATAGAGAGCGGTGCCAGCAACATTCCAGGTTTCCCTGTGGATTGCATGCCATCCTGCATTTGGAATATCTGAATGGATGAGTATGGGAGCACGCACATCAGCAGGGATACTGGAAAGCCTTCCGTGGCGGTGACTGGTTCACATTAAAGAGGAAGATTCACCTCTGTGGGCAGCCATGGGGTCTAAAAGATCACTTAAAAAACAAACTAAAATTTGAATTCAACCTTTAATTAATCAAGCCCATCGTCACTAAAGTTTTATATTTGCACTTTAATACATTTTTGACTGTTTCAGTTTTGATTGTTTCATTTGTGAATATCGCTTTTTATTGACTTGCGGTCACAGTTCTTTAGTAAACATTACAGAAGTATTTTTAAAGAGGAACAACATCCAAGAAATTGACTTTCTAGGGTTTTGTTCCTCTTGGCAGGCATTCAAATTTGGGATGCCCTTGTGTGTGTATTCCCCGGGATCACCCTTAAACTCATCTTTTCCTCTTTCCCAGGGCACATGCATGGGCCGCTCAGCCAATCAGCATAGCTTGTTCCACTCAGGTTTGCTTTGCCACACTGAACACCACCAACCACATCCCTACCCCTGCCTCTAGCTGTGGTACAGGTTTATGGAAGAGGTGAGAGGATTGGGCAATCCGGAGGATTTCACACAGTGGGGCATACTAATTCAGGATACCCCCATAAAAGGTAGACCACCCCCCAAATGTCTTTTAAGCATTTGTTCTGAATTTCTTTATATTTGCAATTTTTACTGAATTGGCAATGAATTATGTTAGAATTAGCTTAGGGCCAACCCTGATGTGGTGGCAGGCTTATAGTCTTTTGGCCTAATTAATCATTTTTTTGTTGTATTTAGACCGGGCCTTCACCCTGAATAAGAGCATATCTTATATGTTCTCCCCACCCTATACATAAAGATTGCCCACATTTAAAAATCACCCTACCTGCACCTACTGCATTTTCTGAGCTTTTAAAAATCCAAGATGTCGGCCCATGGAGCACCAGGCAGCCTGCAAACAGGAAGTGTCTTCTGACTGTGTCGCTCTGCATTCTGGGATTGCAGTCCTTTCCCTGACCCCAGCTCAGCTCTGGCAAACACAGCTATAATCCGCTCCCTGCACTTTTGCTTACTCTCCTCTCCTCAGTATGTGATGCTTCTAAGGCAAGATGGCGGCATTCGTATCCTAGAGTCCTGAACAACGTTGCAGCCCAGTGGGGGAAAGAATAAAAAGTGACTAAAAACATAAAATATATTAATTTTGGATGCTGGGGAATAGTTTTTCAAGTGTTTGGGCTTTTCATTAAATGATGCTGAAGGTCTGGTTTAACAAGACCAAAAAATTGTCTTGTATTCGTACATTTTTGTAGCAATAACCAGGGGGGCAAACACTGTGGCTGTAAAATTCTTAGTGGCGTCCCTGCCGATATATACACCTAACTCCTGTGTACTCTTCCCTCCTACGTCCTCACTTATAAATAGATTGTAAGCTCTTACATTTTCTGTATCCCTCTTTATACCCTAAAGATTCTAAACTCTTGCTGTATGTGTCCTCCTTATACCCTAATAGATTGTAAGCTTTTCCACCTTTATCCTTCTTTATACCCTAAGAGATTCTAAGCTCCTCCCTTCTGTATCTCCCCCACACTTATACCCTAATATAGTGTAAGCTTTCTCCCTTTCTGCACCCTCTCCTATACCATAATATATTGTAAGCGCTTTCCCTACTGTAACCCTCCTTATACCCTAATAGGCTGTAAGCTCCTCCTTCTTCTGCATCCTCCTTTATATCCTAATAGATTGTATGCTTTTCACCTTTCTGTACCATCTCTTATACACTAATAGAATGTAAGTATTCTATTTAGTATCCTCCCTTATACCTTAATAGGTTGTAAGCTGCTCCTTCTTCTGCATCCTTCATTATACCTTAATAGATTATTCAAATAACAAAGTTTTCTTATTATCTCAAGAAGCCAGTAATTACAGGCCAGTTAGTTTAACATCTATAGTGGTCAAATTAATGGAAACACTCTTAAAAAAACAGATAATTTCCCATCTAAAAATGAATGACCTATTGGACCCAAAACAGCACGGCTTTACAGACGGCAGATCATGTCAGACCAATCTTATTGATTTCTTTGACAATGTCACTAAAGTGTTAGATGAAGGTGGTGCTGTGGATATCGCCTATCTGGATTTTAGGAAAGCCTTTGACACTGTACCACATAAGGAGCTCATAGATAAGTTATTGAAGGTAGGACTCAATCCCTGGATAGTTCAGTGGATTTCCAGTTGGCTGAGGGATCGGTATCAGAGTGTTGTTGTAAATGGTGTGCAATCTGAACAAAGGCGAGTTACAAGTGGTGTGCCGCAAGGCTCTGTCCTGGGCCCCATTCTTTTTTAATATATTTGTAAGTGACATAGGAGAAGGCTTGGTAGGAAAAGTTTGTCTGTTTGCTGATGATACAAAGGTTAGTAATAGGGTGGATATTCCTGGAGGTGTCTGCAACATGGAAAATAATTTAGCTTTACTGGTTAGATGGTCAAAACTGTGGAAACTAGAGTTTAATGTCTCTAAATGTAAAATCATGCACTTGGGTAGAAGGAATCCCTGCTCTGAGTACCGTATGGGCAGTACTGTGTTAGCCAGGACCTCGGAGGAGAGAGATTTAGGGGTACTGATTACTGATAGCTGCAAGATGAGTGGACAGTGTAGCCAGGCAGTGGGAAAAGCAAGCAGGATGCTCGGCTGCATAGCTCGAGGCATCACCAGTAGGAAGGGGGAGGTTGTGATGCCGCTGTATAGAGCCCTGGTAAGGCCACAGCTAGAATACTGTGTGCAGTTCTGGAGACCTTACCTGCAAAAAGACATTATTCAAATAGAACGTGTCCAAAGGCGGGCAACGAAAATGGTGGAAGGACTTAAACTTAAAATTTATCAGGAGAGACTTAAAGAACTTAATTTGTACAGTCTGGAGGAAAGAAGGGAGAGGGGGGACATGATTGAGACCTTTAAATATGTGAAAGGATTGAATAAGGTTCAGGAGGGAAGTGTTTTTAAGAAGAAGCTTAATGATAGAACAAGGGGGCACAACCTGAAGCTAGTCGGGGGGAAGATCAGGAGCAATGTTAGAAAATATTATTTTACAGAAAGAGTAGTAGATGCTTGGAACAAACTTCCAGTAGAGGTAGTTGAAAAATCAACAGTCACTGAATTTAAAGTGGACCAACACCCAGGATTTTGACTATCCTGGGTTTTGGTCCACTTCGGGGGGGCACCCATTCACAAACGGCGGGCACGCGCACGTCTAGAGGGGCGCGCGGGAGGCGGCGGCAGATAGGGTAAGGATTTTTTTGGGTTTTGGGGGGGTTTCACCCCACGGGACATCCCGATCTCGGATGTCCCGCGGTGAGGGAGGTGATCGGCCCGGGAATCTTATAGATTCCTGGGCCGATCACCCCTGGGTGTTGGTCCACTTTAAACATGATAAGCACACATCTATCCTAAGATAAACAGTACATACAGTTACATAAGGGCAGACTAGATGGACCGTATGGTCTCCTTCGGCCGTCAATCTTCTATGTTTCTATAACCTGGGTGGTCCATTAGGGCTGACATTTCCCTAAATGCAATAAATACCCATTTAAAGTGCAAGAAACTGAAGGAAAAGTATCTAAAAATTTGCATCATCTTTTGGAACCTCTCTGTTGTTCCAGCTAAACTTCACTAGAGCAGCCATGCTCCAGTGAATTTTAGCTGGCAGTAGATTAGGTTGGAGTACAGATTCCCACTGGTTGGGAACCTCAGTAAATTGCAAGCTCTTGCATGTACCGTACTCCATAGAAGCACAGTAAGTACAAAGACAGTACGGGGACTAAGGCTGATAATATATCTAAGGCTGGAATATGAAGCAAGCTTAAGGAGAAGAGGATGTGTCTGGCATTGAAGCTTAATAGCCCTATCAAGAACAACAGATACTTACCTGTAGTCCTACATAGCTGATTTGCCTAATACAGGTAGCGCGAAACCTACCAGCATTGGTACTCTCGTCCCATGTCCTGAAGTTTCTGATGTGCGGAGGTGTCCATTGAAGTCAATAGGAGCACTCTGGACTGAGGCCACACCAGCTTGTAATACCAGCACTGCGCGTGGGCGAACATCAGCGCAGGTGGAAGGTAAGAGGATAGTCTCATGCCCGATGGCACTCTGATCTGCAGGTCCACAAAAGGGGACTTACCCTTTACAGTTCCATCCTCTAATATTCTTATATCTGCCCCCTGTCTCTGCCTATATTGTATCAGGATACCCCTCCCCATGTCTGCCACGTTTCTGGTTATATTGTATCAGAATTCCCCCTCACCATATATGTCTTGTTTCTGGTTATATTGTATCAGGATACCCCTCCTCATAATCTGCCTGGTTTGCCTGGTATTAGGATACTCCTTCCCATATCGGCCTGTTTCTGCCTGTTTCT
Source organism: Gastrophryne carolinensis (assembly GCA_027917425.1). Taxonomy (NCBI): domain Eukaryota; kingdom Metazoa; phylum Chordata; class Amphibia; order Anura; family Microhylidae; genus Gastrophryne; species Gastrophryne carolinensis. The sequence goes on along the minus strand of CM051235.1, from coordinate 167,316,293 downwards.
GGTTATATTGTGTTAGGATACCCCTCCACATATCTGACCTGTTTCTGGTTATATTGTAGCAGGATATTTCTCCCCATATCTGCCCCATATTGGTTATATTATATCAGGATATCCCTCCCAATATCTGCCCCTTCTCTACTTATATTGTATCTGAATACTTCCTTCCCATACCCCCCACCTCTTAATATATTGTATTAGGATACCTCCTCCAATATCGGCCCCTTTAGTTATTTTAGAGTCGATTCAGGACTAGGTGACCAAACTCTACAGCCCCTTTCACATTATGCACTTCCACCGCTTTTGCTTTGGAATTGTGTGCTGCGCTGTGTCTGTGGTGTAGGGGTGGCATGGCATGCCGCCCTGCACTGCATGATTATTTCCTGTGCCCCAGTGGCATGGGCACCTGGGGCAGGAGAAGGGGGACAAGGCAGTGGCAGCAGCGGGTGGAGGGATAATGGTGGAGGACGAGGCAGTAGCGACAATGGAGGACGAAGCATACTCCTCTGGTCTGCCACTGCTGCATCCACACTGTAGGAGTCATTCACTCCTCTGCTCCAGCAAGGAGCTGGTGGAAGGACCCCCAAGAAGCTGGCTGCAGCAGTGCCGGCCTGGTGGAAAATAGTGGAGGACTAGCAGTGATGGCCGGTGAGTATTGCCCTTCACCAAATCGCAGGTAAAGCGCATTCACTTTCAATGGCCTCGATTCATCAAGAGTTGAAAAAAATGCTCATGGTAGTAAAAAATTCACAAAAGTCTGACAATTTCAGTGTTGATGAATCAGCAGCTAGGAAGACAATAAAAGGCAATGGCCTTTTTATACTCCTGAGAAAAGTAGTGACTTTGACTTTCATTGTCTTCATATCTGGTGATTCATCAACATTGAAATGCTCGTGCATTTTTCTCATGAAATACATTTTTTACTACCATGAGAATTATTTTCAACTCTTGATGAATCAAGGCTATTGTCTACATTGTGAGTGATTCCGCACCAAGTGAAAATTTACATCCGGGAGTTTAATCGCCCAAAGATGGACAATGAAAGTGAATGCCAGTTTTCTCTCCCAATAAGTAGCTGAGTTTTCTCACCTGGTGCTCAAACGATCCTATTGTATGAGGATACCCCCTCTTCATACCTGCCCCTTCTCTAGTTAAATTGTATCAGGATACCCCTTCCCATATCTGCCCCTTCTATAGGTAAATTGTATCAGAATATTCCTTCCACAAATCTGCCCCATGTCTCTGGTTATATTGTATCAAGATACCATATTTGCGCCTTCTATAGTTAGATTCTATCAGGATACCCCTTCCCATACCTGCTCCTTCCATGGGTATATTGTTTTAGGATATCCCTCCCCATATCTGCCCACTGTCTCTAGACATATTTTGTCAGGGCATAGCCTTCCCATACTTGCCCCTTTTATAGTTAAATAGAATTAGAATATCCCATCTCAGAGACATAGCTAGGCTTTCCACCTGTACTCAGGCCCCCCCTTTGGCGCCCTCTTGACCTTCTGCACCTGGGGCACGTTCCCCCCCCCCCAGCTACTCCCATCCCCTCCCCGTATCTGACCCATGTTTCTGGTTATAGTGTATAAGGATACCCCCGCCTCATATTTGCCCCTTCTCTAGTTATATCAGGATACCCAATTTTTGTATCTACATGCATATCTGTCCCCAGTCTTTAGTTATACTGATACCCACCTCGGTCCCCGGTCTCTGGTTGTAGTGATACCCCCTCCTCAGACCTGTTCAAGGTCTCTGGTTTTATTGATACCCCTCCTCATATCTGTCCCTGGTTATATATCAGGATATCCCACTTCATATATGTCCCCAGTCTCCAGTTATATTGTTGTCCTTCGTATCTGTCCTCAGTTATATTGATATCCCTCCTCATATCTGTCTTTGATCTCTTATCAGCCCCTGATTATACAATGTATTAGGATACCCCACCTTTATGTGTCCCAATGTGGGGTTATAATGATACCCCCTCCTCATATTTATCCCTGGTCTGTGGTTATATTGATACCTCCTACTCATATCTGCCCCTGGTTATATATCAGGATATCCCACTTCATATATGTCCCCAGTCTTGTTATATTGCTATCCTTCCTATCTGTCCTCAGTTATATTGATCTGCCCCTAGTTATATATCAGGATATCCCACTTCATATATGTCCCCAGTTATATTGTTGTCCTTCGTATCTGTCCTCAGTTATATTGATACCCCTCCTCATATCTGTCTTTGATCTCCTATCCGCCCCTGATTATACAATGTATTAGGATACCCCACCTCATATATGTCCCAATGTGGAGCTATATTGATACCCCCTCCTCATATTTGTCCCTGGTCTGGAGTTATATTGATACCTCCTCCTCATCAATCTGCCCCTAGTTATACAATGTATGAAGATACGCCACCTCAGATATGTCCCCGGTATGGGGTTATATTGATACCTCCTCCTATCTGTCCCTGGTTATACAATGTATCAGGACACCCCACCTCAGATATGTCCCCGTTCTGTGGTTATATTGACTCCTCCTCCTCATATCTGCCCCTGGTTATACAATGTATCAGGATACCCCCATACATGACCCGGTCAGTAGTTATAACTGATACATCCTCCTCATATCTGCCCCCAGGTCTCTCTGGTTACATGTTATCTCGCTGGCTCCTTCCCTATAGCTGCCCCCGCCCCCGGGTTATCTGGTCAACAAGGCCTCCGCTTACACAGCGTAAGAATACCCCGGACCGGAGCTCCATGACTTGCCCACATAACCCCTCTGCCCACTGACCCAGCACCCAACAGCCTGGCGCACCCCACTGCCCCCTCACACACCATATCTGAGGGGAACGCGAGCACCTGCGCACTGATCCAGACGCTGCTGTTTTACATATCCCCACCCCGTTTCCAGCAGCTCGGCCAGCTATTCGCTGCGGCGCGCCAGAACCAAAAGCCAATTGGCCGATCCGCCAGTCAGTCAAGCGCTGCACCTGACGCTTCCTGAAGTGCGGGCGCCGTGATGTGCGGGGATGCCATGTTCGGGCTGTGAGGAATAAATGTCTGGCGTGGAGCGGAGCCGGGGTCCCGGGAGGTGAGTGATAGTCGCTTATTATTCGCTGGGAATCATTGACTGCTGTGTGCGAGTAACCCCCACCTCCCGCTGTGTCAGATCTTCTGGAACAAATCCTGATTCTGCGCGTTCTAATAACCTAATATCGCCAGTAACCCCCATATAGGAGCGGCGACCCGGCTGCCTCATGGGCCCGAAACATGGAGACCTTCTGGAACATTCACTCATATTTACTAACCAAACCCCCCACCAAAAAATATGGCTGTCACCTGTCATGTATATCTTGTATTTATTCCTGTACATGGCTGTCCCCTAAGATGGCCTATACATGGGTGTCATCTCCTGTCTCCTGTGTATTCCAGACTCCCTATAAATGGGTGGTCACATAAGATCGTCCACCAGCCAGGTGCCTAGAGCCAGGGTCTGCTGAACCAACTCATTACCATTACATTAAGTCATAGTCTTTCATATCTATTTATATAATGCGACCCTCCTAATATCGCCACAGTGACCCTACCTCACATCTTTCCCTTGTGGGATATTTCCTCATATTTACTAACACCCCTCATACCTTGTACATGGTTGTCCTCTAATGATCCCCTATACATGGATGTAACCTGTCCTCTTATACATGGATGTCCTCTAATGATCCCCGATATGATAATTTCACTTGTCATATCTTATACACGGATGTCCTCTAATGTTCCCCTATTCATAAATGTCACCTGTCATATCTTATACATGGATGTCCCTTAAAGATCCCCTGGATATAACCTGTCATGTCTTATACATTGAAGTCCTCTAAAGAAGATCCTTTATTCATAAATGTCACCTGTCATGGCCTGCTCTTAGATATCCCTTAGAACCCCTATACATGGTTGCAATATGTCATGTCCTGCACATGTCATGTTTATTTTTGTAAATGGATAAAAAAAAAAATCACCTTTGCATGGGTGACCACATCAGATCCACCAGGTATGGTATGTGGGTGCCCAATCAATTATTAAATTAAGTTGTAGTCTATACAGGAGTTTAACTACAGGGGGTAGCAGACACATCATAGTCCATGAGGTCAGGGGGCCCCACTAATGCTGCTCTTCCACATCATTTTTTTAGATTTGTGATCTAAGACAAAAGGGAAGCACCATTTGTTGCTGCTTTAGTATCCTTTTTGTTTCCTATTCGATTAAAGGGCGCAGGGACGGATTAAATGTGGTGGAGGCCCCTGGGCACAAAATCTGGTGAATATTAAAAATCCAGCCAAGTAACTGGTTGTCTGGCACCCACCCACTTATTGGAATGTCAGATCGTGTCCCTTGTGCCACCCTTGTGCGGATGTGTGCTGCTTGGGAACTCCTGCTCTGATACACTTACCTGTGCCGCGGCCACATCCCTGCTCACCTCTAGCTGCGTGCGTGCCCGCGCCTGGTCTTTCTGAATGGGCCAATCAGCACACTCGCCCATGTCAAGGCGACATGGGGGAATACACACAGTGGGGCATCCCAATTCAGGTTGCCCCCCTGAGAGGAACAGCACATGGGAAAGTGAAGTTTCTTTTCTTCCTTAATGCTGTGCCAGGCAGAGAGCCAGTGCTGGGAAGTGAGTCCTGCAATTGGGCGCCGGGCAGTCACGTGGGTGGGTCGTGGGCAGGGTGTTCCAGTGGCCAATGCCAAGGACGCGACCATGGCCCACATGCGCGCCGGCGGCCAATTGCCGGAATCCGGCACATAGTGAAGTTAAGGATATTGCTGGGGGGGGGCTCCAGAATTCTGGATGCCCCCCAAGCTTGTTTTTATTAGCTGTCTGTGGGACCATTACCCGTTAAAGAAAAAAATGTTGTTGGTCTGGTTTAAAATATATTTCTATGCTAGCGACCCTATTATTTAAAGAAGACTGTCCTTTGGTGAGAGGCTTCTTATTAAATTAGCAGAGCTCTTAGTGCTGGCGGGGGGGGGGGGGGGGTAAATCCATGCTGGTTCCAGGAAAGTGAAAGCAATAGTGAAAGGATCACTTGGGAGCTTTATGGACAGACTGCCGTCTCAGAGGTCACTGAAGCAACTGATGATGTTAACAGTCATCATCGTCCTGCTTACACAATGTGGCCTGCAATGTTGAAAAACAGCAAACTGTTACTAAATAGCTTACTGCAGATTCCTGCTGCCAGCACAAAGTCCTATTATGTTCTTTTTGTGTTTAGAACCTCACCTATTCCCTGTGGGGTCCAAAAAGTTTATCTACCCAAAAAGCTTTGGGTGTCCCTTAGGCCAGAGAAAAAAAATTCCCGGCCATAGATAGGAATCCCCATATTATGGCAGGTCATTGCTGAGGACACCCATGATATCTCTTTGCCCCTGGGGCCATCCATTCCCTGTTGCTCTGGACAGCCCTTAACTTCATCTGAAAGGCTGTAGCAAATGCAGATTATGGGGTTCCTGGTGTTGGTTACTCCTATAGCTATTTTTCTAGACAAACTAATTGGTCAACTCAGACAGGACGTGAGACCAGTAAAGACAGCAGAAGGGTTAAAGCTGCTTCTCATGGCCCGTTAACATGATTGAGTATCAAGCGAGAAATCGCTAAAGCATCCGCAATTTACTGATAATCACGTCATGGAAACTGGAGCTGCGATCAATCAATTGGTTAATTGGTCGGCTGTCGTATTATTTTTGGTGACCAAAAAGTTCATTGCTTTGATGTTTGGAGTGTGTAAACAGAAGTCGCACTCAAAACAATGTGTTTTGCTATGAGAATTATCGACATGAGCGATCACTCTAGCGATCGATTGACCAACAACTCTTCGGCATCTGAACATAGTGGCTCAGTAGCAGAAAATTTGTATGGTCGCTCGCTGAGTGAACAGCTAATTGATCTGCTTGTGTGAACCCAACATTACATTTTTAGTTTTTGATAGTGAGGCAGGGTTAGAACAAGTGAAAAGGAAAGTCAACTTGCACTGATTTTTCCCCACATACTTCACATTAGGGGTGTGCCATAGGAGGCACAATGCTCCCCTCCCTAAGGTCACCCAGGCCTGCGGCATCAATCGCTCTCACGCAGCCCCTTATATAAAGACAAAGCAGCCTATAGGTGGGAGCGTACAGACCAGGAGGCCAGAACGAGACGCCCATTGTCCTCTATGGGCACCTGGAAACCGGACCTTCTCCTATGGCTCTGAAACCGGACCTCCACCCATGGAGGAACTTCCTGTATGGGGCAATTCATATATCCAGCACCTTGCCCTGGTAAATGGAAGCAGGTTTTTTTCCACTTTATTTTGCTTTGAATATAGTGTTTATATATTGAGACCAAGTTGGCTCTCAAAAGTCTGAAGGAGAAACTCCCCACAATTTAATGACTGGCCCCCTATGGTATACATCCCCTCATATGAGAAAATCCGACCGGTTGCACTTTTTTAATATATTATGGGGCCATTATTATATTAAAGTGGACCCCCCAGAACAACTCACCTCACCCCAGTCCTATGGCGCATGCACGACCGCTCGTCCAATCAGCGCGCTTGGAGCCGCTGAGGTATGAGCGTCAAAGCTCAGCTGCTCCGAGCATGCTGGCAGCCGCATCTCACGCTTCCCTCTTACAGGGAGCGCGCCCGCCACGAGATGCGGCCTGCGCATGCGTTGTTGGCCCGGGATTCAGGTTTGCGGGCGTACTGGGGGTTGCACACAGAGGGGCATCACTATTTTGGATGCCCTGCGGGGAGGGAATGGATCGGCCCGCAAATCTTATAGATTCCCGAGCTGATCCTGCTGGGTTTTGGTCCACTTTAAAGCTATATATTCAATAAAAATTATATATTATTTGTTATTATACATATACCCTATAAGATTTCTTCCCCAAAAGTGAGGGGTAAAAAAAAGTGAATACTTTACATTACACGCACACTGTCCCTGCCCTGTCACCGCCACCATCTCTCTAGGGTGTCAGTGAGTGCCTGCTGATACAAACCCCCGCGTGGCGAGGTGGTGGCAGTTCGGGGACAGCGTTCATGTAAGTATACTTTTTTTTTTTTCTGGGGGGTTGCGGGGAATACCACACTGCCTATGGGGAATGGGAGGGGGGATGCCACACTGCCTTTGGGGAATGGGAGGGGGAATTCCACACTGCCTATGGGGAATGGGAGGGGAGATGCCACACTGCCTATGGGGAATCGGAGGGGGGAATTCCACACTGCCTATGGGAATAGGATGGAGGGAATGCTACACTGCTTTTTTTATTTATTCATTTTTTATTTGGTTTGATTGTATTATGTATGTGCTGTTGTTTCAGACTGTCAGAAAGGTGTGCTTTTTAATTGTTTTTACTTGTTTTTTTACAAATATGCATTTAAACTTAGTTGTGTGTCCATACACAATATGTAACTGAATTGAATAAAAATTGCTTCTCAACAAAATGCACTTACAGCCTACAGGCTTTAAACCACATATTCCTGTAGGCTGATGTGGCCTTGTTTTAGCACTATCTTCGACCCTAAGCTGCCCCAGTCATGCATTTGAGCATCCAACGCTGATAGCATCACTAGCCTATCACTTGTGGGCGCTCCTGTGGTGCGCCTGCTGCAGCCAATCAATGAGGGAGCGTTCTCCACCATGACTAGAAGTAGGGGTGGACACCTAAGCCAGTCCTGGAAGCCAAGTATGTTCAACAAAACTGCAGCCCATAGGATCTGTGGGATTATGAGTGCAGGCAGTTTGGTATTGTTTTTAGTTTTTGCTATTTTTTTTTTTATTAATTTGTTTTTTTGTACATTATTATGTCATTATTTGAAATGCTGGGGCTAAAAAAAAAGATAAATCAGAAATAGTATGTATTTGAAGCTTGATACATATTCTGTTGTTTCAGAGGTTTGGCGAATCTAAAAAAAAAAATAAAAAGCTTACTTAACCGGTGCTGCTGGCCGGCCTATCTCTGCCACCAGGCCACCAGGAGGCAAGAAGATGGAGGAGCAGCACACGCGTAAGCATCCGTGTCCATGCAGCGGGTGGGCGTCCATTGTCCTCCATGGCTGCTTGGCAGTGAGGACAGCAGGCACGGATCAGTTACCCTGCCTGCCTGCCACTCCTTTATCTTCTGACCTCCCAGCCAGCAGCGTGGGAGCGCTGGGTATGTAAATTTACTTTCTTTGTTTTTTTTTTTCTGCCACACTGCCGCCTATGGGGAATGGGAGGGGTATTGCCACACTGCATATTAGGAATGTGTCAGAAGGCCATAGGCCCTATAATGCGTGTTCCGGGAGCATGACTGAAGGTGTTTTGTGATGGTGGGAGGAGCCAGGCTCAGAGAGTCAGTGTGCATAGGTGGTGTACATGGCAGGAAACTGAACCAGGGTAGAGACGTCCAGGGAGTGTTTCAGCAGCAGGAGCTTATTGTAAACTACTGCCTGTGTATGGCGAGGTGATGTTGGCATCCAAGGAGATAGCAGACCTTGGTGGCTCTGAATTTGTTTTTGGCATATTAGCGCCTCTGCTTGTTTGGTGCTTGCACTATGGTGTGGTTGTGTCAAATATTTGTGATCTGTGTAACCTATTGCCTATGTCTCTAATGAGCTGTAGTTTAAACTGTGCTTGTTCCAGTTTGGTTTCCTCTTCAAAATAAATTGTAGCAGTGCTCAGATTACATTTTTTTACTGCTTGTGGGGCTAAAATACAGGGTTCCTCTTCCAGGCTGCTGTCCTTAACCTTTCTCACCTTGAGATCCCATTCAGCCCGGAGAGATGGCTGCACACATTCCAGACTGTGAAGTCTGTTCACAGTCCTTATGCATTTAAATAATATAAATGTATTTTCACTAAACGAGTTTGTGCTATATTTTTTCCAGAAGAGTAAAAATGTAAATGTAAAATTTAACTTTACACTTCTGACAGTGCCTCTTATGCTTGAGGCTGGCCTCCAGCTGCACATGCAAGATCGCCAATTTGGGGACTTTGGAGCAGCCATAAAGGACAAACCCATATGGTCACCCATTACCCATAGGTCTGCCAATCATAGAGGCAGGCCGGAAGGGGTGTCAGTGAGGGGCTGCGCTGAGCGTGGACATAGGCAGCATTGTTGCTGTGGTGGGGAGTTAGCTGCTCTCATAAGGAAGCCCTGTAGCATTTGTAGTGCTTGGAAATGGTAAGTGGACACTGTACTCTGCCTTCCACATGCTGCTATGCCACCCTCCGCTGAAATGTGTACTTATGCTCACAATACAGGCTTGACTGATGGAGGTGACTGCATGACCATTAAGCCCTATCCACTGCTTGGTGCCCATGCCCCAGTGACCTAGATCCCTAATAGGTGTACTTTCAACTTTTGTTCCCCATCTTGTATGCTTGCTTTCAGTAACAGTAACTCTCCCCTATAACCCACCTCTATAGTACTATTTGCTCCAGAGGAAGCCCTTACGCTTTTTTTTGCCATCTTCTCTCATCCTCCTTCTTTGTTGATCCCTCTACTCTTGTGGTGTAATACAGCGCACTCAACACCAGAGGGAGCACACCTAATACTGAAGCCTTTTCCTAACCCTCAGGGCTTCGGCAGCGCCTCTCTCTTGCTGGTTTCTGCCATCTCTGCTGACTTGCTTACTATTGAGCTGAGCCTGCGGGTGTAGCAAGTCTGTTGTCAGGCATTCAGTATCATCTGTGCCCACACTAGTGCTCCTCCAATAGGATGTGCCCAGCATCCAGTTCCAGCACATCTTATTGGAGAGGTTTGGATTACACAATCTTTGTAGACCAGTGGAAATCTCAATGTCCTCCTTGGCTCTGCAGATTGTTAGGGCGACCAGGAACCAGAAGGATGGATCACTTATGAAGCCTGTGTGTTAGGCACAAGCTTCAGTTTTTGGTGTAGGCCATGACCCATTCTGGACCAAAGGCCCTAGTGGACTCGAGCCTTCCCCTCAGTGGCAATTTTTTAAAACTGGGTGGGTCACCCTAGGTGTTCCTCACACATGATTTACATAACGGCCCTCCAAGAAAGCTGTTTGGTTCAATAGTTTCTTTTGCTGGTTTATCAAGGTTACAGATTACTAGTGTGTTCTTTATGTCCATGTTTCTAAGAGGCCCCATGGCCTGCAGTTTCCCACCTACATGTATGCTGTCTTGCTGCATTCCACTAACATCTAGGCTAAGGCAGAGCCCTCCCTGCTGGGTTGCCCTGGCTGTGAGTATGACTTTATTATCGATTGAGCTCAGCTTATGTAAAGGGGGAGCTGCTTATACACTGCAGAACCCTTGCTTGGGCTGTTTGGTGTCCTTGCTCCAAGGACATACCTACTGTCCTCTCTTCACATTGCTGTCAGCAGGACAGATTTCACCCGAGGCCTCTGAGTCCTTTTAATTGGTTATGAAATATTCACAGTGCATGTGTGCAGGGAGCAGGACCTCTATTGTGATTTATAAAGGAGGGTTCTGCTCGCACCACCCCAGTAAAGCAAGGATGGGGTGCTGTCCAGCTGTGTAAAGTGCTGAAATAGTTGTGGGGATATTCAGAAAATCTCTCAATGCTTTTTCACTGGAAACAAAAGCCTTGCTCTTTCTTCAGTTGACACAATGATTTATTCCAGTCCCATTAAATGGCTTCACAAACACTTCTTAAAGCGGACCTACACGGAGGGGGGCTGGTTCATTCGGATAATGAATTAATCTAACTGCCTTATGCCACAGTGAGCCCTGCAGTAGGTAAATATTCACCTTTTGCTAGCAGAGCTCCATTCTGTGTGTGGCAAGAAATCACGAACGTTGTCCCCACTGCCCAGTAGGCAAAGTCGCAAACCATGGTCTCTGCTTGCTGGGGGACTAGAGCCACACGCTGCTGGCACTTATCACACAGTTATCTAATGGAGGCAATGGCTCAGCTGTGTGTGCTGTAGTTTCCAGTCCTGCATATGGACATAGGGCATATCAGCCTGGGAGGGCAGAAGGCATTGAAATCTGCTTTCTCCAATGAGCAGGCAGCATTCTTTTCTCTCAGCAGCTGATGATATTCGCGCTGAAGCTCTCAGGACGCACAATGCGCTTCTCACCATCGGCCCCAATGTGGCCCCTGCGGACACCCTCATTCAGGTCCGCCCTCACCATTGTGTGCAGCCTGAGAACATTTTCCTGGCCACCTTCTTGGTTGCCGAGCTTCATGCTCGCGTTGAAAGGCCAGAACAATGAGTCATTGATGGGCCGCAGCGAGAGCTTCCCCTACCTGCCCTTCACCCGTAACGTTTTACTTTCAGAGGCCGAGCTCGAGTGACTGGAAGGAGCCTGGCCTTTTCAGGAGGACAATGGGAAGCTTTCTTGGGAGATTAGGGGCGAGGATTAGAAGCGGGCAGGCACTCAGCAGCCGTGTGTACAGGTGCATTGTGTGGCCAGGGGCCAGTGACTGTTTATTTACATGTGTTTATACAAAACCTGGCCGGCTTATGAAAAGCCCAGACATTACCTATTGGAATTAAAAGTCTGACGTTTGACCAAGCTGGCGACCACAGAGATGTCATTTGTTTCTAACTGCGTGGATAGGCTGCCACCTGGTTGGGTTGCAGTTGATTGACGTTATCTGGGGAGCATGAGTGGTGGCATAATTATTGCTTCATAATTCACAGGGATTAAACAAGTAAGACCACATGAAACAGGATTCCTTGCTCTGCCTCTGGACACTCGCTGGTGTCTCCACTCCAAGGCTCACCTCCCCCTCTATTCGAATCCTCATCTGAGGGCACACTGCCTGTGGCACACATTGTACCTTCTCCAGTCCCCTTATGTTTAAGAGACCACCATCAGAACAGTAGATCCTCCTTCAGAACATTAGACCATCTCACGCAGCCCTGTCAAATTCTCAGCTGAGTGTACACTGCCTGTGGCACACATTGTACCTCCTATAGACCACTTTCAAAGCCTTAGACTTGCCCCTCCAGTACCAGTATGTTATCAGAAGGAAGTTCTTCAGACATTTAGCTCATTATGTTAGTGTGTGGTGAGAGTTCGATTGTTAGGTCTTAATTTTTATCTGTTATGCATATGCTTCTCCCATCATTCTCACCCCAGCTGTCAAAGCACCGGCATTCACAGGCATGAAATAAACATGGAAAGGTCAGGCTGAATCTTGTGGCTCCAGGAGAAGTCAGGAGACACAGACAGGAGAAGGCTACATTCCCTGCCCTCTTGCCATTGCAAAGTTCACAGCAGCCCCACAGAAGATGGTAGGGCATGCTGATACCTGGGGTTCCATGAACAACACCAATGACCAAACTAAGGGGCAGAGTGCACATATAGCTGATGTGGGAGGCTGTCCTAACTACAGCGCCCAGGGAGCATTTGGGGATTAAGTGCTTTGCTCAAGAGTATTTCAGTCACCCAGCGAAGCGGCACGGGCGGCCGCGAACATAGGTGGCCCCCTGCTAGACCCCACTCCGTACTTTCACGTGACTTAACCCGCTATTTTTATGGTGCCTTTATTTGCTTCTGTTTGCATTGTGCTACACATTGGTTGATTGATTGCCACTTTATATTTGCGTATTCATTGGTGTTTATGACCATTTTTTGTAGGATGTATATGCACACAGTCACTTTGTAGTTGTATTATTAGGGTTATTAGATAATGGTTGTTACTTTTATGATACATTAATTATTATTTATGCACTGCCACTTTATTTGTATTAATTCATTAGTGTAGCATACAGGGGTTATCTTGTGCCGGCACAATAGATTATTTAGTATTAGGGGTGTATGTACGTGTTTACATCTGGAGATATCCCAGGGATTTTTTGCTGGATTATACAGCACTGGATGAAGTTTTGGGGTACTAAGCAGTGTTTTTAATATGTTAGTTTGTATTGTGTGTCATGTAATGTATGTTTTATGTGGATTTTCTATTAATAAATGATATTGCTTTGAATTAATGATTGTTTGGTGCTCCTGTCTTTAGACTCATAGGGAATTTCCCATGAGCCTATTGTGCTTTCACTGTATTATGCTTACGGGTTCTTTGCTTTATGTCTTACAGGCGGGTCAAACTTTTTTGTGGTTTCTCTTGGTCCTATCCCCTCTATTTAGCGTTAACTCCCTATTGGAGGGCTATTGTATTGTATATCTCCCACTTCCCTAGCATGCTATTGGGGCATCCCGGGTAGCCTTATTGGCGTCAATCCCAGTTGGCCTATTGTGCCACAATAATCACCATATGGAGGCTTCTCAGGATAATGTGCTTGGGGTTCCTTCGGGACAAGCCTGGCTGTGTGTGGCGTGTGGGGTATCCCCTATAAGTGATGATGTCAGGGTGTGTGTACACTGTGCCCAGAAGACGCTTGCACTGCAGTCTGGGTTACCGGTGGCTGGGCCTGCGCCCACTCTGGCTTCGTCTACCCCCCCCACGCTTACATCTGACTCCCAGTGATATGCATACCAGTGGGGAGTCTCAACCTGATTTGGCTGCTCGGGTGGCCAGCATTGAGAGCTGGCTCTGGCCTGCGTAAGGCTTCTGCTAAGAAGCGGCATTTATCACATGTGGCTCCGCGGCAGCAGTGGGAGCTGTTTCATACTGTTAAACCACGCTTGGAGTTTCCTGAACAAGCTCATTTCAATAATCTGGTGCTCAAGGAGTGGGAACGGCCTAGCCGGCTCCCCGGGGTGCCACAGACTTATAAGGGATAAGCGGTATACCTTTCCTGCTGAAATGGTGAAACGGTGATCATGTCCTCCCGAGGTGGATGCACCAGTTCTGGGGTTGTCCAACACATCCGTCATGCATTCCCCTGACTCTACTACACTGAGGGATGGGGAGGACAGGCGCATTGATCAGCTGGCTTGCCATGCCTTTGCCTCTGTGGGGACCGCGCTGCGTCTGATCTGTGCCTCTTCCATTACGGCTGTTGCCTGCTCAGGGGTCTCTTAGATGGGGCCCCTGATGATGCAGGTAGTGAAGAGTATAGAGCTTTTCTGCGTTGTGAGGAATTTGTTGCATATGTTCTCTCTGCCTTGGATGATACCATTAGAATGTGTGGCAGGGCATCTGCCTTGTTGGTGGCGATACGCCGCTCGGTCTGGCTGCGCCAGTGGGCAGCTGACAACGCTGCTAAGAAGGCTCTCACTGGGTTTCCCTTCAAGGGGCTGCACCTCTTTGGTGAACGTCTGGACTTGTTTGCTAAGGGAGGCAAGTTACCTCAGTGTAGAAGGCAGCCCTGAGCCCTTTCGGGGTTCAGGTGCCTTTTCTCCTTCCTTCAGGGGCTCCGAAATTGGATGGGGAGCTTCCTTTGCTGGAGCCCATGGAGATTTTTGGGGCAGGGGCAGAGGATGTGGCCGCCCTGGCCCCTCCTGGGGTCCCAAGCCTAAGTCCTCCCCCAAGCCCCCTCAGGCATGAAGGGGAGCCCTCACCCATCCGGGTGGGGGGACGGCTTCGGCTCTTGGCTCATGTCTGGAGGCGTCATGTCTCAGACCGGTGGATTCAGGAGGTAGTGTCCTCCGGTTACAAGATAGAGTTTGCAGCCTGGCCGCCCCCAAGATTCATCAAATCTCAGTTAGCTCAAAACCCCCTGTCAGCTCAGGGTCTGTCCCTGGCTGTCCAAGGCCTTCTGGAACTGGGTGTCATCTGCCGGGTGCCCTTGAGGGAAAGGGGCAAAGGCTATTATTCCAATCTTTTCATTGTTCCCAAAAAAGATGGGTCCATCAGACCCATCCTGGATTTGAAGCACCTCAACAAATTTGTCAGATTCAGACACTTTCGCATGGAGACTCTGCGCTCAGCTGTGACTTTCCTACGTCCAGGGGACTTCATGACCTCTGTAGACATCAAGGATGCTTACCTTCACATACCTCTTTCCAAGTCATTAGAGATTCCTCAGGTTCGCTCTGGAGGATCAGCACTACTAATTTGTGGCCTTGCCCTTCGGTCTCACCTCGGCTCCCAGGGTATTCACCAAGGTGCTGGCAGGAGTGATGGCTCTGCTGAGATCTCAGGGCATTTTCATTCTTCCCTACTTGGACCACATGCTTATCGCTTCTCAGTCCTTCCATCAGGCAGAGCTGGACACTCAGCGGGTGGTGTCCACACTGGAGTCATTCGGCTGGGTGTTCAACCACCCCAAATCTTCCCTGTCTCCTTCCATGGTGAAGTCCTTTCTGGGCATGATTCTGGATTCATCTTGGGTCAAGATCTTTCTTCCTCAGCAGAAGGTGGAGAGTCTTCAAGAGAAAGATGAGCTCCTTCTGTCTTGTCCTCATCCATCCATCAGGCAGGGAATGCAGCTGGTGGGCCTGATGGTGTCCTGCTTCGTGGCGGTTCCATATGCTCAGTTTCACATGAGGCCTCTTCAGCTTCACCTCTTGTAAGTATGGGATCGGGACCCCGTCTCCTTTGATCAGGTGTTTGTCCTGTCTCCTCTGGTCAGGCAGTGTCTATCATGGTGGCTGGACTCAAGGAACCTGCTGGGTGGCAGATCCTTTCTGGCGCCTGCTGAGAGACTGTCACCACGGATGCCAGTCTGACAGGTTGGGGGGGCTTTTGGAAGTCCCTGAAATTCCCGGGTCAGTGGGGCTCTCAGGAAGCCCATGCCCCTATCAACATTCTGAAATTGAGGGCGATCAGGTTGGTCCTCGCCCACTTAACCCCACATCTGCGGGGTCGGGCTGTTCAGGTCCGCTCGGACAACCAGACGGCGGTTGCCTACATCAATCATCAGGGAGGGACCCGGAGCAAGAGGGCCCTCAAGGAAGTGTCCCTGATACTGTCCTGGGCGGAGGAGAATGTTCCCTCCATCTCAGCTGTGTACATCCCAGGGGTGGAGAATCTGGAGGCAGACTCTCTGAGCAGGGGGACCTCTCGTCTGGAAGAATGGTCCCTCAGCAGCAGGGTGTTTCGCTCCCTGTGCCACCGCTGGGGTCAGCCGGATGTGTATCTGTTTGCGTCCCATCACAATCACAAGCTTCCAGTCTTTGTCTCTCTGTCCCAGGATCCTCTGGCCTTGGCCATGGATGCCCTGGCAATGTCTTGGATGAGGTTTCAGCTTCTGTATGTTTTCCCCCGATTCCCCTTCTGGGCAGGGTGCTGCGCAAGATAGCTCAGGAAAGGGTGCCAGCCATCCTGGTGGCCCCCTGTTGGCCAAGAAGAGTGTGGTTCGCAGACATCGTGCAGCTGGCAGTAGATCAGTACGCCCTGCCCCGGGTTCCAGATCTGCTCACTCAGGGGCACCTACGCCACCCCAATTTACAAATGCTGGCTTTGACGGCCTGGCTGTTGAAACCTCCATCTTGATGGAAAAAGGGCTGCCTGCCTCGGTTGTAAATACCATTATCAGGGCTAGGAAAAGGTCCTTTCCTTCCATCTACTACAGGGTTTGGCGTACTTACATTGACTGGTGCGAGTCTAACTCGCTTCCCTGTCGTGTGTTTTCTATTCCTAGGATTCTGGAGTTTCTTCAACAAGGTTTGGATCTGGGTCTTCAGCTCAGTACTCTGAAAGGTCATGATTCTGCCTTGGCTATTTTTTTCCAAAGATCCTTTGCTCAGCATCCCCTGGTCAAGACCTTCTTCCAGGGGGTTACTCACGTGCGTCCCCCACGTAAGCCTATGTTACCAGTCTGGGACTTGAACTTGGTCTTATCTGCCCTGCAGGGCTCTTCCTTCGAGCCCTTGCAAGTTGCTCCTTTATCCATTCTTACGCTTAAGGTGGTCTTTTTGGTGGCTATCACTTCTGTTAGGCGTGTTTCTGAGTTGGCGGCGCTTTCCATCAAGCCTCCTTATTTTGAGAGACACCAGGACAAGGTGGTGTTTCGTTTTAAGCCAGATTTTCTGCCTAAGGTTGTTTCTGCCTTTCATCTCAATCAGGACATTGTTTTGCCTTCTCTGTGTCCTAATCCTAGTAATTCTAAGGAGAGGGTTTTACACTCTCTGGATGTGGTCAGGACTCTATTCTCTGAAGTTCTATTTGGTGACTACTGAATCCTTCAGGAAGACTGATGCTCTTTTTGTGCTCCCGTCTGGACCTAAGAAGGGTCTGGCTCCAGCTAAGTCCACTATCAGCAAGTGGATCCGTCAGGCTGTAATACAGGCCCACTCTGCTAAGGGGAAGGAGCCTCCCTTCCGCCTTACTGCTCATTCTACTCGTGCTATTGGTGCCTCTTGGGCTTTTCAGCACCAGGCTTCTGTTGAACAAGTTTGCAAGGCCGCCACTTGGTCTTCTGTTCATACTTTTTCTAAGTTTTACAAGGTTGATGTTAAGGCCTCAGCTGATGCTGCGTTTGGCCACAAAGTTCTGCAGGAGGCAGTGGTTTAAACTGTCTGCTGTTACTTTTGGGGATCCCTGGAACAGGACATGCTGTATACTTAGAATAATACAATTCTGTGATTACTCACCTGTAGAATTGGTATAATATGTATACAGCATGTCCTGTTCCATCCCACCCATCATTATTTTTAGTTACCTCTTTATGGTGATTGTTCCATTTTTTATAAGGGTTATAGTTCTCCCGGTTCCATTTTAACTGCTTTTCAATACTGGGGAATTTGTGGGAGGTTCCTGGTATATATGGGGCCGGAAGGAGCCACTTTTCTGTCTCTGCAGTCCAGCGCCATTTACTGGATGTATATCCCAAGAGTAAGGAATATCTTCTGGAACAGGACGTGCTGTATACGTGTCATACCAATTCTACAGGTGAGTAATCACAGAATTGTATTTTTTTCTCTTGTTTATGGGGTAGTTTGTATGTTAGTAAATCTTGGGAGAACTCTCTCTTTTACTTGGAGTATTGTCAGCCAATTACGTAATTCCACCATGGCTTATAGAACACAACATAGCCTTTAAAATTATCATTAAAATTGTTTACGTGCCTTAGAGCTTGGGGAAGCATAAAAACAGCTTCAAGCTTTATGATGATGAGCCACACAGTCAGCTGTGTGCTAGGATAAAGTGTCCCCAGGACGCTGGGCTTGTCTGTATTAACCAACTTACTCCTAGTAGAACTGCAAAGATGAATCCATCTAAAAGATGGCAAGGAGACCTGTGTATGTATCTGATAGTCATCCATCCTTTTAGTCCCTTCATGCTTGATATACAGGCATTATACATTAGGAGCCTTGGCAACCCCTCCAATCCGTTCTTGTTTGATAGACTGGATAACTTTTTCTTTGCCCCTCCAGCCCCCTAATGCTTGATAGACAGAAGGGGTAACATTGGCCCTGCTCCTTTTGATGCTTTATAGGCAGGCTAGAGAAATGTAGCCCCTCCCCTCATGCTTGGTAGGAAAACATTATTCCTGTCCCTCTAGCTCCCCTCATGGTTGATAGACAGACTGGAAAATATTAGCCCACTCCTTTAGCCTGCTCATGCTTGATAGACTGGAAAACATTAGCCCCAACCCTTCAGTCCTCTCATGCTTGATAGACAGACTGGAGGACACTAGCCCCACCCCTCTAGTGCCCTCATGCTTGATAAGCAGACCGGAGAACATTAACTCTGCCCCTCTATTATTATTAGTATGCAGTTCAGGATGGTAGGGAATGAGCACAGGGGTCAGGAATTACCTTTACCTGGATGGTCTTACAAACTGTTGTATTGATACATATCGGAGAGAAGTAGGTTTCCTCCTCTTTCATTCTGTTTACATAGAACCTTCTTCTCCCCTCTACCCTTGCTGTCTAGGAACTACAGGCACCAGAATGCCCTGACATTTATTGGTACAGGTGTTGGATGAAAGGACATGCGTGTAGTTCCATGACACGGGTAGGGAAAGAGTTCACTCCCTGCCTTCCATTATAGCTGCTCCCTGCCATGGTCTCACTATCACACCCAATATAGAAGGCAGGGGCTGATTCATGACTGCTAGGGGACATAGTGAGATTGGAAATGGAGGACCTACATAATCTCAGCCACCAAGTGGTCTTGAAGATATTTGGTAATGCTGACATTCTTTAAACAGTGGGAGACTGGATGCGCAGTTTTTGGTTTATTGCCCTTCCTCCCGTCCTCTGCCCTGTGGCCCACATAATCCCAGCTAGATGGCTACAAGTTTCTATCTCTAGTTAAAACAGGATGTGTAAATATTAAGCTCCTACAACTGTTTAAATAATGCACCAAATCATTTCAACAATGATACTGAATGCATTTATGGTGGTCAGAGTTCTGTAGAACTATCGGTGGCCTTTTTATAATGCTTTAATAACAAGTCCCCTTTAAATGCCACCATTGCACGGCGTCTCCTTATAACCCCGACCCTCTTGCTCATGCAGAGTATTGGCCATCAAGTCACATCTCTGATTACAAGCTGACACAGCAAATCCGAGTGGCTATTTAACAGCATCTTTCTTCCGTCTGGGATTGTGCATCAATAATTCAGCCTCCCCAGGAACAAAGAGTCCCCACGGCCTCCTCTGGCTGTTACACCGCGCCGGCTGCAGCTCGGGAGCCATATTCCCTGGGGAAGCTATTAATTAGGAGATTGGTCTTGGCCAGCAAAATCTGCCATATTGCAGCCTGCTGAGGACAATCCACGAGGTGACTGTAAAGCGAACCTTTCCAATGGAGTGTGATTGTTCACTACCTTAATAATCACACCCACGAGGTGACTGTAAAGCGAACCTTTCCAATGGAGTGTGATTGTTCACTACCTTAATAATCACACCCAGAGTTGAGGGTCCCAATACAAGAAAATCTATTGACCTATCTCCTGTTTCCTGTATAAAGCAGCTGAGAACTATCACATTCTTTTGACCCACATATTCTCAACCTATGGTACTCGAACCTCAGGGGGTAGGCATGTTCAGGGATGCACCAATGGTGGTGGTGGTGGTGGTGGGGGGTCTAATGGATCTGGTATATTAACATTTTAAGTCAAATATTTTTACCTCCTGCTATAAAAGTGCTACAAGGCCTATGACCTACTTATTTTGGTAACCTATATAATTAAACCCCTCTTTGGGAAGGAGGGGACACAAGTGAAACTTCTTGTTGCTAGGGGGTACTTGGTGTAAATAGTAGGGGTGTAGGGGGCATAACCAGCCTGTACCAGCTATGGGGGCTTGTAGAACAGGGCTCAGGGGCCAGCTTTGGTGCCCTCTAGCCCTGCAGGCTACAAGCCGTCATAGCCTATGGCTACGGACGGCATCCCCCTGGGCCTTGGGGAGGCAGGTAATGGGAGGGCTCGAGGTTAATGGCAAGTCACCCTCTAGCCACAGGTGACCTGCCAGACCCAGAGCCTTGTTAACTGGTATAGGGGTCACATAGATCCCTTACCAGTTCACAAAGGGTTAACAGTAAAATAAAACAACAAACCTAGAGAAAATGTCTTATTTTTTTAATATTCTTTACTCTCCTCCGATTGTCAGGTCCTGTGTCCCTTGCCGATCCGATGACAGATGTGGTGATCACCAGCCAGAGGAGGGGGGAGGCAGGAGATCAGAGGATCTCCTGCCCCGTCCACCTCTGCCCAGTGATCACCGGCATCTGAGAGCTGAGCTGCCGCGAGCCGAGATGACGCTCTCGGGGGTGACGCCATCCGCAGGGCTACTGGTGAAGATGGCGGTGCCCATCACAAAGGCAGGGTAGAGGGCCTGTCGGGCACTCTCCTGAAGACTGAAGAGCCCTGGGGGGGATCGGAGGCCCCCCGGGTGAAGAGGAGAGATGGCCGGATCGAACGAGGGGTCAGGTGAGTGTTTTTTTTTACTTTACTTTTACTGTAGGGGGGGTGGGAGTCGGAATCTATACTAGAAAGAAAAAATCATTCTAGTATCTTCAAATGAAATATCGCTTTTTTTTTTTTTTCTGACACCACTAGTAAATAGGGTGAGAACCAATGCTCTAATTGTGACCAATGACTGCAACAATGCCTGATAATAATGTGCATATTACTGCCGCCCCACCTCCTCCCCACTTACCTCCCACCAGTTGACCTGACCATTTCTTATAACGATCTATGTGACAGGCTTTTCAATGTGACGTTTGTGTTAGCAGGGGGCACCAGTGGTAACACTCATCAGTTGCTGGCAACATGATGGACTGGAGGCAATGCTTTTCCAATAGAACACAATGACTGCCTGGAACAACACCAGTAGTGGGAGGGGCAGAATTTCACTTGGTAAATCAGAAGGACCTGAAGCCAAAATGTTCCCCTTCCCCAAGGCATCCAAATTTGGGAGATTTTGTGCGGTAAAAGTAATTTTAGCCATGGAGGAGAAAACTATTTTCAATAGCTCAAATGAACAATATGGAGGCATATATCAATATCCATTTAAGATGAAATAGGTGTTGGTATGGTGTGGGGAGGAGAATCACGATTGCTGATGCCCTTCCCCCCCCGCATTTACACTCCTGCAAGTCCAGGTTTTCATATATGCTCCTGCGTTAAACTGGGGCGCGCAATGGGCTGCTGGCAGTGGCAAAGCGCAGAGGCTTACCTCAGGATCCTTCTGTGCCATTTTGGGTCCCTGACTGGCGATCGCTGCATCCCCCACGGTCTGTGAGTGCCCCTGCAGGCTGGTGATTTTTTATTATCCACTTATTGCTTCTCTTTGCTCATTAGTGTATATTATTATGTCTTACAGGCGGGAGGACTACTTATTAGAGGTTTCTCCCGGTCCTGTCTCCTCTTTTAGTTCTGTGTAACTTTATTAGGGCCATAGTGGTTAAATCCTCACACTATCCCAGCGGACATTTGGGGCATCCTGTGTTGCTGCATAGCGTAATTCCCATTGGCCAGTTGTGCCACTGAAAATCACCATATGGAGGCTTTACAGGATATTGCACTTGGGGTCCCATTGGAACAAGCCCGGCTGTGTGTGGTGTGTGGGGCATCCCCTGTGAGCGATGATGTGCAGGTCTGTGTACCCTGCGCCCAACAGGCGCTTGCACGGCATTCCGGGCTGTCTGTCTCTGGGTCTGCGCCCACCATGTCCTCACTCACTCCTCCCCGCTTGATTATGACTCCCAGCGAACTCAATACTAGTGGGGAGTCTCAGCCTGGTGTGTCTTCCAGGCTGGCCAACATTGAGAGATTGATTGCTAGCTCTGCGGCCCGTAAGGCCCCGGCTAAGAGACGGCATGTGACGCCTGCTGCGTCAGCCTTCCCTATGGAGACTGAAGATTTCCTTGATTTATCTGACTATACCCCTCTTGAGGAAGGGGAATTATTTTTGGATTCAGAACTTTCTGATGATCAGCATTTCCTTGGCGCTGATGCCGGCTCAGAGCATTGGAATGCTGATCACACCCATAGACTTTTGACTCAAGTCTTTAAAGTGCTTTCCATTTCCCTTCCTGCTGCGGCTCCCAAGCAGCAGGGGGAATTGTTTGGTACTGCAAAGCCACGTTTGAATTTTCCAGAATAGGCACATTTCAATAATCTGGTTCTCAAGGAATGGGAGCGGCCTAGCCGGCTTCCCGGTATCCCTAAGGGATGGAATAAAAGGTACCCTTTTCCCTCGGATGTGGTTAATTGTTGGTCAACTCCCCCAGAAGTGGATGCCCCAGTTTTGGGGTTGTCCAACACGTCTGTGGTGCATTTCCCTGATTCCACTACCTTGAAGGATAGTGAGGACCGGTGTATTGACCAGCTTGCTTCCCATGCCTTTGCCTGTGTGGGATCTGCCTTGCGCCCTGTCTGTGCTTCTGCTATTACTGCTGTGGCTATTAGGACTCTGGTCAAGGTCCTTCTGGAAGGTTCCCCTGATGATTCTTCTAGTGCCGAATTCAGAGCTCTATCACAATGTGAAATGTTTATTGCTTATACCCTTTCTGCCCTAGATGACACCATTAGGATGTGTAGCAGGACCTCTGCTTTGGTTGTTGCTATACGCCGCTCGGTTTGGCTGCATCAGTGGGCAGCTGACAATACTGCTAAGAAGGCTCTCACAGGGCTCCCCTTTAAGGGGCTGCACCTTTTTGGTGACTGTTTGGACCTTTTTGCTAAGGGAGGTAAGTTTCCCCAACTCAAAAGACAACCACGGCCTGTTCGGGGTCCTTTACTCCCTCCTTTCGGGGGTCCAGGTCGGGGAGAGGGGTATCCTTTGCGGAGCACAGGGGAGCTTTCTGGGGCAGGGGCAGAGGTTGTGCCCGTCCTGGATCCTCCTGGGGCTCCAAGCCTAAATCTGTCACCAAGCCCGCTCAGCCATGAAGGGGCGCCCTCACCCGTATGAGCGGGGGGTGGCTGCGGCTCTTCGCTCATGTCTGGGGACAACAGGTCTCAGACAGGTGGATTCTGGAGGTTGTATCCTCCGGCTACAAGCTAGAGTTCGCTGCCTTACCTGTCTATTTCTGGCAGTGCAAATCCTATTGAACATGGGGGTCATCTGTCAGGTCCCACCAGGGCAGAGAGGTCAGGGTTATTATTCCAATCTCTTCACAGTACCCAAAAAGGATGGTTCCATCAGACCCATCCTGGACTTAAAGCTTCTCAACAAGTTCATCAGGACCAGACGCTTTCGCATGGAGACCCTGCGCTCTGCGATCAGCTCTTTGCGCCCCGGGGACTTCATGACCTCCATAGACATCAAGGATGCTTACCTTCATGTGCCAGTCTTCCCAGGGTTCCTCAGGTTCGCCTTGAAGGACCAGCACTACCAATATGTGGCACTGCCCTTCGGTCTCACCTTGGCCCCCAGAGTCTTCACCAAGGTGCTGGTGGGTGTGATGGCCCTTCTCAGAGCTCGGGGCATTCGCATCCTTCCTTATTTGGACGACCTTCTCATCACGTCTCATTCTCTCTAGCAGGCAGAATTGGATACCCAGCAGGTGGTGACTACTCTGGAAACGTTCGGATGGGTGATCAATTATCCCAAGTCCTCCCTCTCCCCGTCCCGGGTGACCCCCTTCCTGGACATGACTCTGGATACTATTCAGGCCAGGATTTTTCTTCCTCAGCAGAAGGTGGACTCTCTTCAGGCTCTGGTTCATGTCATTCTGTCCTGCCATCGTCCCTCCATCCGGCTAGGCATGCAGCTGGTGGGACAAATGGTGGTTTGCTTCGAGGCGGTCCCTTATGCTCAGTTTCACATGAGACCTCTTCAGCTCTATCTTCTGTCAGTCTGGGACAAGAGTCCCCTGTCTCTGGATCAGGCCTTTGCTCTCTCTTGTCTGGCTCGGCGGTCCCTCCGGTGGTGGCTGGACTCGAGGAACCTACGGGGGGGGCAGATCATTTCTGGCATCGTGTTGGGAGATGGTCACTACAGATGCCAGTCTGTCAGGTTGGGGGGGCTACTGGAGATCCCTTCAATTTCAGGGGCTGTGGGGTCCTCAGGAGGCCCATGCTCCCATCAACGTCCTGGAGCTGAGGGCAGTTCGGTTGGTACTGGCACAGTTGACTCCTCACCTTCAGGGCCTGCCGGTCCAGGTTCGCTCCGACCGGAGCAAGAGTGCCCTCAAGGAGGTGTCCATGATCCTGTCCTGGGCCGAGGACAATGTTCCGTGCATCTCGGCAGTTTACATCCCGGGAGTGGAGAATCTGGAGGCAGACTCCCTGAGCAGGGGGGCCTCTCGCCTGGGGGAATGGTCCCTCAGCAGCGAGGTTTTCATATCCTTATGTCACCGTTGGGGGGTGCCGGACGTGGATCTGTTCGCTTCTCGCCACATTCACAAGCTCCCAGCATTTGTCTCTCTGTCCCAGGATCCCCTGGCCCTTGCGGTGGATGTTCTGACTCCCCCTGGCAGGGGTTCGGACTCCTGTACCTCTTTCCTTCGTTTCCACTTCTGAGCAGGGTTCTGCGCAAGCTGGTGCAAGAGAGGGTGCCAGCTATTTTGGTGGCCCCCAGGTGGCCAAGACGGGTGTGGTTTGCAGACGTCGTGCAGCTGGCAGCAGATCAGTACGCTCTGCCCTTGGTTCCGGACCTTCTCACTCAAGGGCAACTATGTTATCCCAATTTACAAACGCTGGCTTTGACGGCCTGGCTGCTGAAACCTCCATCCTAAGGGAAGATTCTGATTCTGTTGTTAATACTCTTATCAGGGCTAGGAAGAAATCTTCCTCTACCATTTACTATAGGATCTGGCGGGCCTACATTGACTGGTGTGAGTCTAGGGCTCTTCCTTGTCGGGTGTTTTCCATTCCTAGGATCCTGGAGTTCCTTCAACACGGTTTAGATCTGGGACTTCAGCTCAGCACTCTCAAGGGTCACTTTTCTGCCTTGGCTGTTTTCTTCCAGAGATCTTTCGCTCAACATCCTCTGGTCAAGACTTTCTTCCAGGGGGTCTCTCATGTGCGGCCTCCCCGCAAACCTCTGTTGCTGGTCTGGGACTTAAATTTAGTTTTGTCTGCCCTTCAAGGTCCTCCTTTTGAGCCTGTACAGCAGGCTGCTCTTTCTATCCTTACTTTGAAGGGTGCCTTTTTGGCGGCTATCACCTCTGTCAGGCGTGTTTCGGAGTTGGCGGCACTGTCTATTCAGGCCCCCTACTTTGAGAGACACCAGGACAAGGTGGTTTTCCGATTTAAACCAGATTTCTTGCCCAAGGTTGTCTCTGCCTTCCATTTCAATCAGGACATTGTGTTTCCTTCTTTGTGCCCTAATCCTGGTAATTCTAGGTAGAGGTCCTTGCATTCCCTGGATGTGGTCAGGGTTTTGAAGTTCTATTTGGTGGATACTGCGCCTTTCAGAAAGACGGATGCTTTGTTTGTGGTCCCCTCGGGTCCCAAGAAGGGTTTGGCTCCGGCTAAGTCTACCATTAGCAAATGGATTCGTCAGGCTGTGTTTAGGGCCTATTCTGCCAAGGGAAAGGATCCTCCTTTCCGTCTTACTGCTCATTCTACACGTGCTGTTGGGGCCTCCTGGCCTCCATCACCAGGCTTCTGTTGAACAAGTTTGTAAGGCTGCTACTTGGTCTTCTGTTCATACCTTTTCCAAGTTTTACTAGGTTGGTGTTCGGGCCTCAGCGGATACTGTTTTTGGCCACAAAGTTCTGCAGGCGGCAGTGGTTTGAACTGCGCGTTGTTGCTTCTGGGATCCTCACCCTATTTATGGACACTGCTATTGGATGTCCCAGCTGTTATGAATCATTATCTGGAGCAGAACGTGCTGCATACTTAGGATAATACAATTCTGTGATTACTCACCTTGTAGAATATGCAGCACGTCCTGCTCCATCCCACCCTGATTGCTTTATTCTTTGATCCTCTGTATGGTGATTGTTATCCTTGTTAACGTTGTTAAATTTTCGATTGGCTTCTCCTGGTTTTCCTTACTGTTTTTCTATACTGGGGAATTAGTGGGAGGTCCCGGGTATATATGGACCGGCCTCTTTTTTGCCATCTCTGCAGTAAAGCGCCCTCTAGTGGAGGTAATCCCAGCTGTTATGAATCATTATCTGGAGCAGGACGTGCTGAATACTTATAATACCAATTATACAAGGTGAGTAATCACAGAATTGTATTTTTCAGCACAACTTTGTAACAATGTAGGTCAATAAAAGTCTATGGCAACGCACATATAACGCAGTCCAGTTTTTTTTTTTTTTTAATTATCATTTTAAAGCATTTAATACAGAAAAGTAACGACATCTGAATATCAGAAAGAGAAAACAATGACTGTCCATGTATTTTCCAAGGCTGTGCGATACGCAATAAATGTTTTTAAACGTTGTTTTAAATGATGTTTGAACAACATCTGTGACATTTAATCAAAAAAGTAAACGGATCGTAACCCCAGATCTAATCCGGGGCCGTATACCAAACCAGAGTCAAGACTACTGGGAAGCAGGGGAGGGGGTTGGGTGGAAGGGGATGTTGAGCGGGCCTCTGGGTCTGCCCCAGAAGAGCTTTACCTTCATCAGATTCCGAGAACCTGAGCCATCCATACCAGGTAACTGTGAACTGCTCAAATCTGTTCTCTCTAGACAGGATGATAACGCATGATTTTGTTAACTTTCAGGATACGCAGTCCAGTTTGTGTTGCATTGACGTAGACTTTACCATTAACTTATTATACAAAACATGTTTTTCGTTTCAAAAAATGCAACGCAAAAGCAACCCAAAGCATTTTTTAGCGCATCAAAAATGCATAAGGCTCCTTTCACACCGCTGTGCTTTTGCGCTGAGCTGCATTGCATTTTACTTACATTTTGCTTGGGTTTGCGTTGGCATAGACTGCTATGGAGCTGCATTTGCATTGGAAACACAAGGAAACACAAACCTAATGCTCTCCATTGCATTAAAGCTTACCTTCACCCTGAATAAGAGCCTATCTTATATGTTTTCCACACCCTGTAAATACAGATTGCTCACATTAAAAATTATCCTACCTGCATCTGCTGCATGTTATGAGCCTTTAAACATCCAAGATGGCGGCTCATGGGGCTTCAGGCAGCCTGCAAAGTCTCTTCTGACTATGTCGCTCTACATTCTGGGATTGCTGTCCTTTTCCTGACCCCAGCTCTGCTCTGTCTGTGCAAAGCACAGCTATAACCCCACCCCCTGCACTTTATCCCGCTCTCCTCTCCTCAGTATGTGTGATGCTTTTTGAGTCAAGATGGCGGCACCCGTATCCTAGAGTCTTGAACAGAGCTGCAGCCCGGTGGGAGAAAGAATAATAAGTAAGTGACTAAAAATGTAAAATATATTAATTTTATATGCTGGGGAATAATTTTTCATGAAATAATGCTGAAAGTCCAGTTTAAGAGCAGACATTTTGCAAATATGCCAGAGATGCCTTGTATCAAAACAAATTCTGCTCTTTTTATGTGTTGCACTTACTTTGCGTTACGTTTTTGAAAAATATTTTTTTTTACAATGAGTAAATGGTAAATTTTATGGCAACGCAAATGGAATGCAGGTGTGCTATAGTGACCTGTACTGTTACTAAGTTGTGTTGAAAAAGATGTCTGCAACACTTTGTTTGATACATTGTGCAACGCAGGGCATATATGTGAACTATCTCTTCCCTGCATTGTAACTGCGTTGCAATACAGTGCAGCAGCTCAGAGAAAAGTGTGAACAGAGCCTAAGAGTTTCTCCCTTTGGAGAGTGAGTTCCAGCTTTCTGGAGCCCCTCTACCTGTCTTGGCTCAGTGCCAGGGGGAGGAGTTAATATTCAACAGGACATCCAATTTTAATGTTAGGAGTGAAGCTTTGGGACAAAATCAAAAGAATTCATAAGCAAATATAACTTTATGCTGGGAATCTTCTGGTCCAGGCATCTGACCTCACTGTCCTCAGGGCATGAAGATATTTATTTCCCCTTTTACTGTATTTTGTTATAATATGTTTTTGTTTTGCCATCTCAAGGACCACACAGTGATTTTTCTATATTTAAGAAAAGATGAGAACACGGCTTAGAAGCTGTTGAGGGTCCAGGTTGTGACTAAAGGCGGTAATTAGAGAGGACTAAATATCAGAGCGGAATGACACCTTTTCTTACCCTCCGTTGTAGAGGCCGCACCGGTTTGTGACAGTTTGGTTCTGGTCTGTAATGGCAGCACTGAGTTTCATTATGCACCTGGCCCTAGGGGGTGGGACACAGGTCCCTGTGATGAGAGGCTCTCCTGCATGGAATCCGCCGGGATAAAGTGCAGAGCTCTTAATTACGCTGCAGAAATCCCTCCAGCCTGGCTTGGCAGGAAGCCGCAGGATTCCTCAAAATACTTTTGCCTTGATTTTAGGGCAACTCTGCTTTATTTTCAAAATAATCTTTGCTTCCTGCTTTCGAATGTTGAAATATAAGACATATTACCCTGACAAGAATGAGGCTGACCTGCACCCAAAACCCTAATTAAGTTGGCTGAAAAGTGAAGGTCAGTAGATGCAAAATATATTGCAGGAAGAGTTGTGTGTGGGATTAGGTCTTAGTTTTAGGATTTAACCCCTCATTCTTACAAAGGAGATATTCTGACCACATCTGTTGGCTATTTTTTCCTAGCAAAGCTCCATGCAAAGCAGAAAAGGACATGCACCAGCACAGGAGGGGATTCTTTATTGTAAGAGCAGTGAGACTATGGAACTCTCTGCAAGAGGAGGTAGTCTTGAAGAATACACTAAAAGAGTTCAGACGTGGCCTGGTTGCCTTCCTTGCATGTAATATTACATTACCAGCTATGGCTGCTAGACCACTAATAAACAGGCTGAGCTGTATAAACTAAAGTCACCAGGATAAACTATGTTACTATGTGCCTAGGAATCCTAATATTGATGGTGTGTGGAAGGATCGGAGAATATAATATTCCAGCCAAAGTGGCACAACCAGTGGGATCAGAAGGGGGATAATTAAATGGTTTCTACCAGGGCTTCAGGAGCACCTACATGTGTTTGGTGGCACATAGAGTTTCCTCGAAACTCTTGTCTTTTGCTTCTGTTTTTATCTGGTCCCATGTTTCTCCCTTTATCCTTCAGGATGGCCACTTGAGAGAGTAGGCTTCTCCCACTGGAGAGGAAACACAAACTGAGGCATGTATAAAAGCCCCATCCCTTCCTCTCAGCCCTCAGTATATTCTTAGTATACAGTACGTCCTGCTCCAAATAGATTACTTACACGTGTTACTCCGCCAGATGGCGCTGGACTGCAGAGACAACGAAAAATAGGCTCCTCCCGGCCCCTCAAATACCCAGGGACCTCCCACAAATCCCCAGAATTTCTCTGCAGTCTGGACTGCGAAGGACGAGAAATGGCTCTCTACTCGCAGGTGAGCGGGGCTATTAGCCTGCGGCCCTGTAGGACTATTCCCACCCGTTCCATTAGTAATATGCCTCCCAGCCTTGGCTGCGCTGGTCGGGTG
Source organism: Gastrophryne carolinensis (assembly GCA_027917425.1). Classification (NCBI taxonomy): domain Eukaryota; kingdom Metazoa; phylum Chordata; class Amphibia; order Anura; family Microhylidae; genus Gastrophryne; species Gastrophryne carolinensis. The sequence continues at coordinate 167,286,562 of CM051235.1, read as the reverse complement.
ATGGTAGGCAGCACCGCTGTTAGGTGCTTAGGAGCGCTGCTCCACCGCAATCCCCCACCAAAGGGTAGGCAGTTCAGGCTTATGGTGAGCCTCTATGGGATGCCCCTCCCGCACTATTGCCCCTTGCCCCTGTCTACCGGTGGGCCCTATATTAAGTGGCCGCTGTCCTCCCTCATTCTCCTTGTAGCCTTCGGGGGAAAAGAGGGGGGGTGTGTGTAACTGTGTATGCTATACATACTGTGTTTTACACTTTATCATTTATTGTTTCTGCCTTGCGTCAGCCACTTTCCTTTTTACTGTCTTTCAAATTTGCCGCCGCCGCCGCGCGCCCTTTATGTCACACTATGTTCTGCGCTTGGTGGCGGCATTACCTCAGGCGCTGGTGTCCAGTCATTGGCTGCTTGGCACGTCCTGGCTTCGCGCTCTTCGGGGGGGGGGGGGTGGGGCTCGTCTATGGCGCGCTGAGCGTAATCGCCGATACCGGCCCGCCCCTCGAGGTATACCGACGCCATCTTTAACCTGCTTGGTTGGCCCATGCGCGACGGACCTCTACCTACCGCGGTCCGTAAGTGCCCTCGTGGGCGGTTTTATATTCTTCCTTTTATTACTGTGTGCTTATGGTCTTTTCTTATGTCTTTCAGGCTGGGCGAACCCTTTGGCTTCTCCCGGCCCTTTTATTAGTTATATAACTTGTAGGCCTTGTGTAATACTCCCACTTCCCTAGCGGGTTATTGGGGCATCCGGGGTTGCTGTATAGCGTTAATCCCTATCGGCCTATAGTGCCGCTATAATCACCACATGGAGGCATCTCAGGATGTGACCGGGGTTCCTTCGGCTGTGTGTAGCGTGTGGGCAGCCTCATGCTGGCGCTGACAAGCCGCGGGTCTGTGTAAACTGTGCTGAACAGGTGCTTGCATTGCAATCTGGCCTGCCAGTGGCTGCACCTTGTTTCACTTCACCTACTCCCCCAAGCTTAAACCTCACTCCTACTGAGTTGCATACTAGTGGGTATTCTCAGCCTGATGTGTCTTCTAGACTGGCTACTGTTAAGCAGTTGATTGCTAAGTCCTTGGCGCGTAAGGCCCCTGCTAAAAAGCGGCACTTAACCCCTAATGTCACTATTTTCCCTATGGAAACTGAGGAGTTTTGGAATCTTTGTGGCTATACCCCGTCTGATGAAGGGGAGCTTTTTTCTGACTCAGGCTCATCTGAGAGACCAAGGGGTCATGACTATTCTGGCTCTGACCCCTGGCCCCGGATGACCCAGATTTTTGAGGTTCTGTCCATCTCTCTCCCTGTTGCGTCTCCCAGGCAAAGGGGGGAGCTTTTCCATACAGCAAAATCAAGTTTGGAATTTCCCGAGCAGGCACATTTCCATAACCTCGTGCTCAAGAAATGGGAGCGCCCCAGTAAACTTCCCGGGGTCCCTAAAAGTTGGGGTAGGAAGTATCCTTTTCCTGCTGATGTGGTAAAGTGTTGGTCATCCCCCCCCCCCCCCCCGATGTGGATGCCCCGGCCCTAGGGCTATCTAACACCTCTGTCATGCATTCACCTGACTCTACTACCCTGTGGGATGCTGAGGACCGGCGCATTGACCAGCTGGCATCCCACGCCTTTGCATGTGCGGGGACGGCGCTGCGCCCGGTCTGTGCCTCTGCCATCACTGCTGTGGCCACTAGAACCCTCATCAGAAATATACTTGACAGTGCCCCTGATGATTTGCCTTGTGAGGTTTTCAATGCACTTTCCAGTTGTGATGTGTTTGTAAATTTTGTCCTCTCTGCCATGGATGAAACCATCAGAATGTGTGCCAGAACATCTGCCCTTGTGGTGGCTATACGCCGTTCGGTTTGGCTGCGCCAGTGGGCTGCTGACAACGATGCCAAGAATTCCCTCACTGGTTTTCCCTTTAAAGGACTGCGCCTGTTTGGGGACCGCCTGGACCTTTTTGCTAAGGGAGGCAGGTTACCCCAGTGCAGGCGGCAATCTCGGCCCTTTCGGGGTCAGGGTTCCTTCTCCTCCCCTTACCGTGGAGCCAGACAGGGGAGGGGGGTTTCCTTTCCAGGGACCCGGGGAGATTTCTGGGGTAGGGGCAGAGGACGTGGACGTCCTGGCCCCTCCTGGGGTCCCAAAGCAAAATCATCCCCCAAGCCCCCTCAGGCATGATGGGGCGCCCTCACCCATCCGGGTGGGGGGACGGCTGCAGCACTTTGCTCACGTCTGGAGGCTTCATGTCTCAGACCGGTGGATTCAGGAGGTAGTGTCCTCCGGTTCCAAGATAGTTTGCTGCCGATCCCCCTCCAAGATTCATCAGATCCCGGATTCCTGAGGACCCTGTGTCAGCTCAGGAACTGGTGCAAGCAGTGCAAGTCCTCCTGGAGCTGGGGGTCATCTGCCAGGTCCCCTTAAGAGAAAAAAGCAAGGGCTTTTATTCCAACCTATTCACAGTACCCAAAAAAGATGGTTCAGTCAGGCCCATCCTGGACTTAAAGATCCTCAACAAATTTGTCAGGGGCAGGCGCTTTTGCATGGAAACTCTGCGCTCTGCCATCAGTTCCCTGCTCCAAGAGGATTTCAAGACTTCTGTGGACATCAAAGATGCTTACCTTCATATTCCTGTGTTCCCAGGTCATCTAAGGTTCCTCAGGTTCGCTCTGATGGATCAACACTACCAGTTTGTGGCTTTGCCCTTTGGTCTCACTTCAGCTCCCAGGGTGTTCACCAAGGTGCCGGCGGGCGTGATGTCTCTGCTCAGATGCCAGGGCGTCTGGACGACATTCTCATCACCTCCCAGTCTCTACATCAGGCAGAGTTGGATACTCAGCTGGTGGTGTCCACTCTGGAGTCATTTGGATGGGTGATCAACCACCCCAAGTCCTCGCTGTCCCTTTCCTTGGTAACTCCATTCCTAGGAATGAATCTGGATACGGTTCAGGCAAGGATTTTCCTTCCTCAACAGAAGGTGGACAGTCTGATTGCACAGGCTCAGTTCCTCTTATCTTGTCCTCATCCCTCCATCAGGCAGGGGATGCAGCTGGTGGGCCTGATGGTGGCATGCTTCAAAGCGGTCCCTTATGCTCAGTTCCACTTGAGGCCTCTGCAACTTCACCTATTGTCAGTATGGGACAAGGACCCAGCGTCCCTAGACGGGGTATGTGTGCTCTCCCCTTGGGTCAGGAGGTCCCTCTTGTGGTGGATGGACTCAAGGAACCTGTTGGGGGGCAGATCCTTTCTTACCCCTCCCTGGGAGACGGTCAGCACGGATGCCAGTCTGTCAGGTTGGGGGGGGTTCTGGAAGTCCCTGCGGTTCCAGGGGAGGTGGGGTCCTCAGGAGGCCCACACACCTATCAATGTCTTGGAACTGCGGGCGATCAGGTTAGTTCTGGCTCACTTGACTACTCACCTTCGGGGCCTGCCTGTTCAGGTGCGCTCAGACAACCAGACGGCAGTTGCCTACATCAATCATCTGGGAGGGACCCGGAGCAAGGGGGCCCTCCAGTAAGCGTATCTGATTCTGACTTGGGCGGAGGCCAATGTCCCCTGCATATCAGCTGTGTACATCCCGGGGGTGGAAAATCGCCTGGCGGACTCTCTGAACAGGGGGACCTCTCGCCAGGGGGAATGGTCCCTATGCAGCAGGGTGTTTCAATCCCTGGCCAACCAGATGTGGATCGGTTTGCGTCCCGTCACAATCACAAGCTTTTGTCTCACTGTCCCAGGATCCTCTGGCCTTGACCTCGGATGCTCTAGCAATGTCATGGCAGGACTTTCAGTTCCTGTATGTCTTCCTTCCAATTCCCCTGCTGGGCCGGGTTCTGCGCAAGATTGCCCTGGAAGGGGTGCCAGCAATCCTGGTGGCCCCCAGGTGGCCAAGAAGAGTGTGGTTCGCAGACGTGGTGCAGCTGGCAGTAGATCAGTACACTCTGCCCTTGGTGCCAGATCTGCTCACTCAGGGCTCACTACGCCATCCCAATTTACAAACTCTGGCTTTGACGGCCCGGCTGCTGAAACCTCCATCTTGATGGAGAAGGGGCTGTCTTCCTCGGTTGTGGATACTTTAATTAAAGTGGACCAACACCCACAGCTGATCGGCCCAGGAATCTATAAGATAGTGAAAATCCTGGGTGTTGGTCCACTTTAAGGCTAGGAAGAAGTGTTCCTCTTCCATTTATTACAGGGTTTGCCTACATTGACTGGTGTGAGTCTAAGTCTCTTGCCTGTCATGTGTTCTCTATTCCCAGGATCCTGGAGTTCCTGCAGCATGGGTTGGAGATGGGGCTCCAACTCAGTACTCTGAAAGGGCAGGTTTCTGCCCTGGCTATTTTCTTCCAGAAGTCCTTTGCTCAGCACCCTCTGATCAGGGGGTCACTCATGTGCGCCCCCCACGTAAGCCTATGGTGCCTGTTTGGGATTTGAATTTGGTTTTGTCAGCCTTGCAGGGTGCTCCCTTTGAACCTGTGCAGGGTGCTGCCCTGGCCGCTCTTACACTCAAGACTGTCTTTTTGGTGGCTATCACTTCTGTTAGGCGTGTGTCTGAGTTGGCGGCGCTTTCTATTCAAGCTCCCTACTATGAGAGACACCAGAACAAGGTGGTGTTTCGTTTCAAGCCAGACTTTCTGCCTAAGGTAGTATCTGCCTTTCATTTGAATCCGGACATTGTTCTTCCTTCTTTGTGCCCTAATCCTAGTAATGCTAAGGAAAGGGTCTTGCATTCTTTGGATGTGGTTAGGTGTCTGAAGTACTATCTAGTGGCTACCGCACCCTTCAGGAAAACTGATGCTCTTTTTGTGGTCCCCTTCTGGGCCTAGGAAAGGTTTTGGCTCATGCCGAGTCCACTATCAGCAAATGGATCCGTCAGGCTGTGATTCAGGCCTACTCTGCTAAGGGGAAGAATCCTCCCTTACGCCTTACTGCTCATTCTACTCGTGCTATTGGTGCCTCTTGGGCTTTTCAGCACCAGGCTTCTGTTGAACAAGTTTGCAAGGCCGCTACTTGGTCTTCTGTTCATACCTTTTCAAAGTTTTACAAGGTTGATGTTAGGGCCTCAGCTGACGCTGCTTTTGGCCGAAAGGTTCTGCAGGCGGCAGTGGTTTAAACTGTCTGCTGCTTTGCATTATCTTGGATCCCCTGTATGGTGATTGTTATCATTGTTGTGGTTGATAGTTTGGGTTGTTTTATTCTCCCGGCTTCTCGTTAACTGCTTTTCAATGCTGGGGATTTGTGGGAGGTCCCCGGGTATTTGAGGGGCTGGAAGGAGCCTATTTTTGGATGTCTCTGCAGTCCAGCGCCATCTGGCGGAGAAATTACCACGTGTAAGTAATCTATTTGGAGCAGGACGTACTCTGTACTCATAATACCAATTCTACAGGTGAGTAATCACAGAATTGTATTTTTGAGTTTACTCTCCAAGGAAATGACTGCGACTATGGACTTCATCCAGTTTATTTTTTTAGCTTATTGTTTTCTACCTCTAGGAGTTCCTGGGGTGGGGTTGTCCAACCCCCGGGCTTTACTTCCGAGGATAATTTTCTTGCGGCCCAAGGGGTCCCCTGAACCCCCTCTTTCCCATGTGTTTGCTGCTTTTAGAGATTGCTGAGGATCCTGGTGCCGCTGGTGGGCCGCCTAGTGGTATATGCTGGTGGAGGCGGTCCGGCTGTCTCTCCCGGGTTGCAGCGGTGCTGAGCTCCGGTGCAGGGGTGTCCACCGGGATTCTGTTTTTTCGGATCCCTGGGCTGCACTTCCAGTCGGTGTGCACTGCTGGGGGCAAGGCACTGTTGTGCCAGATGACGTTGTTCCGACGAAGCCGGAGCAGCACAGGATAATGGCGCATCAGCGTGCTTGGCTGATTTGTGTTTACAGTCCCTGATTTGCTTTCCTCTGTCTGCATAGACACGGCGAGCCAGAATAAAGACGCTCAGTCTCAGCATCCTAAAAAGATATTGTTACTGTCTCCATGGAAACAAGGAATCTGCTCCTAGCTACAATAGAAACAAGTGGGAGGATTTGGGAGAACTTGCATCTTTGCTGTCTGGATGATGATCGCAGCACAGCATGCGGGGGGGGGGGGGGGGTTATTGCGTATTTAAAGAAACCAAAAATAAAAGCTTGCCATGGGGTTCCAGGTTCAGTTCCCAGCATCACCTTATAGGCGTGGATTTATTTCCCGCTGTAAAGTCAGTAAAATACACATATAGCTTAAGCCCAATTCCAGACAGAACATTTTCCAATTTGAAATACACAACGGTCCAAATAATATATAAATTGGATTTAAGTGTCTTATAGATTCATTTTTGAAATGCCTGTGATAACTAGTTTGCTAGGTGAGCCCAATTAAAGGGAATCTGCTTAAAGTCCATGGGGAACTAGTCAGTCAGATTCCTTTTGTGCCTAAGTGGCACACTGGACTTCCACGAAGCGTCTCCATTTGATCTTGTCCTTTGCTTCTGTGTTTATCTGGGCCCATGTTTTGTCCATCTCCCTCCAGTTACCTATCAGTTGTTTTTTGTCAGGTTTCTTTTGGTCTCCCTCTTTTCCGCTAGCCTTGGGGATTCCATTCTAATGCTTGTCTTGTTATGTGGTTTTCTTAGAGTGTGAACTATTCACTTCCACTTTCGTTGTATTTCTATTGGTCTCTGTCTTGTTTCATTTTTTTCATTTGGGATTTTGTCTAAGAGTCTATTGCCGAGGCTGATAGAAGCGAGAAAGTGGGTATCTGCCCACGGAACGCGTGGATGCTTTGATGCTGGCAGGCGATGGGGAGACATGATTATTTGAATCTCTATTTGCTGAATTGGTATTGATTTTTGGATCATTGTATTTCTCTGTGTATTTTGTTGATGGATTTTAGTGTTGTGTGTAATGGTGGTGCTTTTATAGGAGTGATCTCCCTTTGGGAGTAGTAGATCATATATTGTTGGAATATTACATTTTCTCCCCACTACATTTATGTTTGTCTGTCTGGTATGCCAGTTGTTATGTTTTTTTTAATGTTTTCAATATGTTGTACCTAATGTTGTGTATATTTCTATTGAATAAAAATTTTATATTGGTCTTGATTTTGATCGGTGTGCCTCCCTTTTCTTGGTTCTATTGTTTATGTATGGCTTTTATAGCCTTGGGAGTGGCACCCGTTATTAATTTATCTTTTTGAGCAGGGCTTTTTGTACATATAGCAGAGGCTGTAGCTGTTTAGGTTTGTAGTTTACGGGTTACTTCCCTGGTATTCTTCCATATTTCACTGCCATACAGTAAAACTGACCTCATGTTCGTGAAGTCATGAGTCACCAGAAGATCCACTTACCCTACCAGCCCCCCCCCCCCCCCCCCACCGATCTCGCCCTCCCACAGTCATGGTTGTGAAGCCTAAAGCTGCTGTTCCATCTTCTGGCTGGTGGGTTGGCGTGGCCTTGGTGCGTCCAGTTCCAGATGAAAATAGTTGGAGCCTCTATACACCTGTAGCTTCCGTGTACGGAGTAGTCAGCCATACCCAGGTCTCATTTGCCCGTGGAGTCACGTATGTGTTGTGCAGCTGCAATTGATCTACTGGCGCCCCTGGATAAGCACAACAGGGCATGCAGTGATTGCGGGCAAGCAGCAGGAGAGCCGCCTGTCAGACGCGGGGGTCATAGACTTTACTGACAGAATGCTTGTAGAGTTACACTCCTAATGAGCGGCTCTATCCTTCTGTTACTGCAACTGACATTGTGTCAGAGGAGCTTATTATCGTCTGCACTCGGGCCACATCCTCCAGCACTCCATTTATTTGCTGCCCATCCATAGTACTATGGGCTTTCCCACTGACATCACCTGCAATCCCAGCAATCACTGGTTATCTTTTGCCAGCCTCTACATCTTTGGTTGAAAGTCTTCCACCCATAGATAAACATTCGGTTTGGTCACTGTGTGCAGAAAGTGAAGCTAAATCTTCCTATTGGGTTATGCAGAGGACAAATATTGTTAAATATTTTACACTGTACAGTATATTATTAGGTTTTTATAGTAACATATATTTTACATACACACAACTAAATAAAACATTTGTCTGGAGTTAGGTTCTAAGGTCATATAGAGTCTAATGTTACTTTAACTGTTAAAATGGACCCATTCCTGGACGCCACCACCCAGCTCAATGAGCCATGGGTCAGCTCAATGGGTTCTCTGGTAACCTTATGCTGCGGATTGCCAACTGTGGACCGCAGCAGGCAATAAAGCAATAAAGGGTGACAGGCTTTAAAGTGGACCAAAACCCAGTATTTTGACTATCCTGCTATCCTGGGTTTTCGGTCCTTTCCCCCTGATTGGGGGTGCCCCACTGCGTGAAACCCCCCCCCCCCCCAGATCGCTGAGCCCAACTCACCTTTTCCCGGTCCTACGGCTCATGTGCGGCCGCTCGTCCAATTGGCGCGCTTGGAGCCGCTGATGTCACAGAGTTGCCAGCAGCTCCAAGTGAAGTGCGCTGGCGGACGCATCCCCTGTTTCCCTTTAACAGGAAGTGTGCCCATACCGGCCATTCACAAATGATTGGCACGGGCATGCACCCTGCTAGAGGGATAGCGGGGCTGCGGCTCGCGCATGCGCCGTTGGACCAGGAAACAAGGTAAGTGTATGGGGTGACCTGGGGGGTTTCACACAGCGGGGCATCCCGATTTTGGATTCCCCAGGGGGGGGAGAATCGATCGTGGTGGTTTTTGGTCAACTTTAAGGCTTTTTAGCCATTTTTTGCTACTGCTGAAATCGTTTTGGGTTTAAGTGATGCTTGCCTGACGGTTTGTGCAGTCCGGCTCTGATCTCCTGGCTTTGTTTCGTGCCGCGGGGGCATCCTGATTTGGGATGCCACGATCTGCAGCTGGCCAGTAACAGCTTACCTATCCCCAGTCCAACGTCACATGCGCAGGCTGTCGTTCAATTTAGAACCATCTGTCATGCCTATATCATTTGGCAAACTGCTATGATGTTCTGCAATGAGTAGCGCAAGTGGTCACAACCCCAGTAGCGCACATGTGCACTCCAGCTCCATTTGAAATGGGTCGGGCAGGTGCATGCACACATCCCAAATATGCTGTAGATGCGGCTGCTCTACGCCATTGCATAACATCAGAGATGCTTGACAAATGATACAGGCAAGGCAAGTGGGCTGTTACCGGCAAACTGAGGGGTTCACATTGAATGGCATTCCGATTTGGGATGCTTCAGGGGAAGGCTCCACCCAGGGCTGGCCATTCTGGGTTCTGTTGCGCTTTAAAGTATGAATATTATAGGCTTCTGTGCATGCCTATATTTATCTATAGACAGCCTCTTTTTATTTATGCAAATATACAGGGGGGGGGGGTTATTTGATAATTACATGCAGGTATAAGCTGTGCATTAGGAGCATAATGTATTGCTATTTATTTCAGAGGATCAGATTGAAGATTCCCAGGCCATTCCCGCCCCCCGGTGCAACCAAAATCGGGATGCCCCTTTGTGTGAAATGCCCCAGGTCGCCCCATACACCTACCTTGCTTCCCTGTCCAACAGCACCTGCCTGAGCCGCGGCCGCATCCCCACTATCCCTCTAGCAGGGCGCATGCACGCACCAGGCATTTGTAAATGGCCAGTGCGGGCATGCTCCCTGTTACAGGGAAGCGGGCTTAGACAATGTGATGTCAGCGGCTCCGAGCGCACTGATTGGATGAGTGGCCACGCATGTGCAGTAGGAACAGGAAGAGGTGAGTTAACATTGGGCGATCAGGGGGTTTCATGCTGGGGGGCACCCCTGATCAGAGTGTCCCGGGGGTAAGGACCAAAACCCAGGATAGTCAAAATCCTAGGTTTTATTCCACTTTTTCCAGACAATTGGGGCTGGGCTAAAAATAAACATAAGTACCTCTTCTCCCCTGCAACTGCACCAGAGTTTTCCAACTCAGTAATTCTCAGCCTGTACTGAGATCGGGTCCCCCGATGTGCATGTGTTCTGGGAGTTACTTGGATGTATTCTCACTATGTCACATCACTGCTCACTCTATTCATTGCAATGGAGGGTGGTATGTCTGGTAGTGCCTCGGCATGCCTCCTCTGTGAGAGGCTCCATGGGGTGCGATTGGACGCTAGAGGATCTTGGCGTGAAATAAAGTGCCCGGCACCGTTGGAGCAGTGTGGGAGAGAAGAGGTAAGTACCTTTTTCAGTTTATCCCAGCCTAGATAGGGACTAGGCAGGTTAGTGAGCAATCTCTGCAAAACAGATCAATTACTTCAATGTGAGCTCAGTCACCCAATTCTCTCTAGATTACGGTACCCAGATTGCTGTGTGTATGGGCAGATCTGGGGAGAGTCAGCTTGCCAGGGATACATAAGATTGGCGTGTGCATTCATCAGCAGAAAATGACATCAGAGGGTCACAAACAAATTTGTTTCAGGTTGTGACCTCCTGATCTTTTCCTTTAAAAGTTATGGTGAGTGGTTCTAACATTCCAACAACTGCGAATAATCACCATGGCAACTGAAAAATGCCACTACAACTGTGCTTCATTAAAGCAGACCTCCAACCAAAAATAATTTTGGGCCCTCTGAGATGCAGCTACAGTTTAATTTAGGAAGCCCGGGTCAGGCATGACACACAATATATCAGAGGAGAGAAAAATAGCGGTGCACTGCAATGAAGCATGTCTGCTACTGAAGGAGGTTCTGCTGCCGCTGCCTGTATGCGTCGCTGTTTCCTAAAATGTCCTGGCGAAGTGGCGTTCGGCCACGCAGGCCATCTCAGGCACCGGTGCGCCGTCATTGGCTGCTTGTCACGTGTTGGCTTCGCGCTCTTCAAGGGGCGGGGCCTGTCTTTGGCGCGTTCCGCGTCATTGCTCATGCGGGCCCGCCCCTCGAGGTATACCGACGCCATTTTTTTTGCTTGGTTCTGGCTGCTGCGTGACGGGCTTCTACCTACTGCGGTCCGTGGTGCCCTCGCGGGCGGCTTTATTACCACTGTTAATTATTGTATACTTACGGCTCCCCTTTGATTATGTCTTTCAGACGGGCAAACCCCTTTGGCTTCTCCCGGCCCTACTCCCTACTCCCTCTTTTTAGTTGGTTAACTTGTGAGGCCTAGTGTTAATTACTCCCACTTCCCTAGTGGGTTATTGGGGCATCCCGGGTTGCTGTATAGCGTTAATCCCTATTGTGCCGCTATAATCACCATATGGAGGCGTCTCAGGATAATGTGACCGGGGTTCCTTCGGGACAAGCCCGGCTGTGTGTAGCTTGTGGGGAGTCCCATGTTGACGCTGACAAGGCGCGAGTCTGTGTACCCTGCGCCAAACAGGTGCTTGCACTGCAATCCGGCCTTCCAGTGGCTGAGTCTGCGATTCGTTTCGCCTCACCTACTCCCCCAAGCTTAAATCTCACTCCCTCTGAGTTGCATACAAGTGGGGATTCTCAGCCTGATGTGTCTTCTAGACTGGCTAGTGTTGAGAAGTTAATTGCTAATACCTTGGCGCGTAAGGCCTCTGCAAAAAAGCGGCACTTAACGCCTGATGCGTTTTTGCAGTCTGCAAGCTGATGAGTTTTTGCAACTATCTGGCTATACCCCTTTGGAGAAAGGGGAGCTATTCTCCGACTCAGGGTCATCTGATGAGAGGCCCAGGGGTCATGACGATTCTGGCTCTGACCCCTGGGCCCCGGATGATACTGATAGACTGTTGGCTCAGATTTTTGAGGTTCTGTCTATCTCTTCCCCTGTTGCGGTCCCCAGGCAAAGAGGGGAACTTTTTCATACTGCTAAGTCACGCTTGGAATTTCCTGTGCAAGCACATTTCAATAACCTTGTGCTCAAGGAATGGGAGCATCCCAGTAGACTTCCCGGTGTACCTAAGAGTTGGGATAGGAAGTATCCCTTTCCTGCTGATGTAGTGAAGTGTTGGTCAACCCCTCTGGCTGGTGGTGTCCACCCTGGAGTCATTTGGCTGGGTGATCAACCACCCCAAGTCTTCTCTGTCCCCCTCCTTGGTGACTTCATTCCTGGGAATGAATCTGGATACAGTTCAGGCAAGGACTTTTCTTCCTCAGCGGAAGGTGGACAGTCTGATTGTGCAGGTCCAGTTCCTGCTATCTTGTCATCATCCCTCCATCAGGCAGGGAATGCAGCTGGTGGGCCTGATGGTGGCGTGCTTCGAGGCGGTCCCTTATGCTCAGTTCCACTTGAGGCCTCTGCAACTCCACCTCTTGTCAGTATGGGACAAGGACCCCGCGTCCCTGGACCGGGTCTTTACGCTTTCCCCCCCTGGTCAGGTGGTCCCTCTCGTGGTGGCTGGACTCCAGGAACCTGTTGGGGGGGGGGGCAGATCCTTTCTGACCCCCTCCTGGGAGACTGTCACCACGGATGCCAGTCTGTCAGGTTGGGGGGGGTTTCTGGATGTCCCTGCAGTTCCAGGGGAGGTGGTGCCCTCAGGAGGCCCACACACCTATCAACATCTTGGAGCTGCGGGCGATCAGGTTAGTTCTGGCTCAGTTGACTCATCGCCTTCGGGGCCTGCCTGTTCAGGTCCGCTCGGACAACCAGATGACAGTTGCATACATCAATCATCAGGGAGGGACCCGGAGCAAGAAGGCCCTCCAGGAAGTGTCTCTGATCCTGACCTGGGCGGAGGCCAATGTTCCCTGCATATCAGCGGTATACATTCCAGGGGTGGAAAATCTGCTGACAGACTCTCTGAGCAGGGGGACCTCTCGCCAGGGAGAATGGTCCCTCTGCAACAGGATGTTCCAATCTCTGTGTCACCGTTGGGGCCAACCAGATGTGGATCTGTTTGCGTTCCGTCACAATTACAAGCTCCCGGCCTTTGTCTCCCTGTCCCAGGATCCTCTGGCCTTGACCACGGATGCTCTAGCAATGTCATGGCAGGACTTTCAGTTCCTGTATGTCTTTCCTCCATTCCCCCTGCTGGGCAGGGTTCTGCGCAAGATTGCTCTGGAGGGGGTGCCAGCAATTCTGGTGGCCCCCAGGTGGCCAAGAAGAGTGTGGTTCGCAGACGTGGTGCAGCTGGCAGTAGATCAGTACGTTCTGCCCAGGGTGCCAGATCTGCTCACTCAGGGCCCCTTACGCCATCCCAATTTACAAACTCTGGCTTTGACGGCCTGGCTGCTGAAACCTCCATCTTGATGGAGAAGGGGCTGTCTACCTCGGTTGTTGATACCATGATAAAGACTAGGAAGAAGTCTTCTTCTTCCATTTATTACAGGGTTTGGCGTGCCTACATTGACTGGTGTGAGTCTAAGTCTCTTCCCTGTCGTGTGTTCTCTATTCCCAGGATTCTGGAGTTCCTGCAGCATGGGTTGGAGATGGGGCTCCAACTCAGTACTCTGAAGGGTCAGGTTTCTGCCCTGGCTGTTTTCTTCCAGAAGTCCTTTGCTCAGCATTCTCTGATCCGGACTTTTTTCCAGGGGGTTACTCATGTGCGTCCCCCACGTAAGCCTATGGTGCCTGTTTGGGATTTGAACTTGGCTTTGTCAGCCTTGCAGGGTGCTCCCTTTGAACCTGTGCAGGATGCTGCCCTGGCCGTTCTTACTCTCAGAGTTGTCTTTTTGGTGGCTATCACCTCTGTTAGGTGTGTGTCTGAGTTGGCGGCGTTTTCCATCCAGCCCCCCTACTATGAGAGACACCAGGACAAGGTGGAGTTCCGCTTCAAGCCAGATTTTCTGCCTAAGGTCGTGTCTGCCTTTCATTTGAATCAGGACATTTTTCTTCCGTCATTGTGCCCTAATCCTAGTACTGTTAAGGAGAGGGTTTTGCATTCTTTGGATGTGGTTAGGTGTCTGAAGTACTATCTGGTGGTTACTGCACCTTTTTTTTTTTTTTTGTGGTCCCTTCTGGTCCTAGGAAGGGTTTGGCTCCTGCCAAGTCTACTATCAGCAAATGGATCCGTCAGGCTGTGATTCAGCCTATTCTGCTAAGGGGAAGAATCCTCCCTTCCACCTTACTGCTCATTCTACTCGTGCTATTGGTGCCTCTTGGGCTTTTCAGCACCAGGCTTCTGTTGAACAAGTTTGCAAGGCCGCTACTTAGTCTTCTGTTCATACCTTTTTCAAAGTTTTACAAGGTTGATGTTAGGGCCTCAGCTGATGCTGCTTTTGGCCGCAAGGTTCTGCAGGCGGCAGTGGTCTAAACTGTCTGCTGTTACCTTTGGGGATCCCACCCTACTTTATGGACACTGCTATTGGATGTCCCAAGTGTAAGTAGTCTAATCTGGAGCAGGACGTACTGTATACTAAGAATAATACAATTCTGTGATTACTCACCTGTAGAATTGGTATTATGAGTATACAGTACGTCCTGCTCCACCCCACCCTTGGTTTTGCATTATCTTGGATCCCCTATATGGTGATTGTTATCATTGTTATAGTTACTAGTTTGGGTTGTTTTAATTCTCCCGGCTTCTCGTTAACTGCTTTTCAATGCTGGGGATTGTGGGAGGTCCCTGGGTATTTGAGGGGCCGGGAGGAGCCTATTTTTGATGTCTCTGCAGTCCAGCGCCATCTGGCGGAGTAGTACCCGAGTGTAAGTATTCTATCTGGAGCAGGAGGTACTGTATACTCATAATACCAATTCTACAGGTGAGTAATCACAGAATTGTACTTTTGAGATTTGCACATTCAGCTCATTATTTAGCACTTTCTTTGGGCACTTGCACTTTACATAGTCAATTTGGTTGTAGCCTTGCTTATATAAATATTACCATACATGAAGTACTCTTGTAAAAGGGCATAAAAAACTATTATTTATTTTTTTTTCTTACCTGCTAACCTAATAAATTATAGATATACATATTGTCTGACCTTAATTGGTGTTCACTAGAGCATTTTTTTAGGGAACCCCGCTGCTTGTCTTTTATGTTTTTTGGATTTGTCTGTAATTGTTGTATATCTTGTTAAGCCTTTAAAATTTGAATCATTTGATTAAGCACAATTTTTTACAAAATTGCTTTGGGACTGCGTCTAATTTTTTCTTAGGGGTTTACTTGGGGCGTCTCTAGAGCCCTAACAGTGTTTATACATTTTGGGATAGTCCCTCTTCTTGGCTAGCACCCCCCCTTTCTAATTAATTAACATTTATTCTTTGAGGCTGTGCATATCCACACATACATTAACACGTAGCTGTGTCCAAAAGGACAAGATGACCTTGGAAGTGCAGGGCTCACTGATGAAGAGGTTGGCTAGGTTAGATTCCCTGTGAACCAAGACCATTCTTGACACAGAGATTCAAGGGAGCATGTAGCTCTACTTTAAAGTGGAACAACACCATCATTATAGAAAACTCTGGTCTACTTCTTTGAGGCATCCTGAATTGGGATGCCCTGCTGTTTGAAACCCCCTGATCCACTTACCCCTTACATAAGCCTGCACCGCATCTTTGATGCATTCTCAGCATTCCTATAGTTAGGTGTGCACCAGGTCTTTCTTAATGGCCATCTTGGGCAGGCCCAAACTAGAGGAGGAAGGGGGGGATGCGGCTGTTATTGCTCGCTCAATTCAGATTTCCCTGCTGCGCTGATAAGTAAAAGGTACGTTTGTGGGCGATCAGGGACACACACTGTAGGACATCCTAAATCGGGATGCTCCATCAGAGAGAAACAAAACCCAAGAAAGTCAATTTCCTGGGTTTTGCTTCTTTTTAAAGAGGATCAACAGCCCAAAATGTTGGTTGTCTAAGCCATGCAGCAGAGGGGCAATCAAGACTGGTTCCTTTAAAAATCTTATTGAAAGATTGATAATGTGAGTGAGGGAAGATCAATTATATGAACAGGTGAATGAAAACCTTACTGTGAGGTAAAACCTGTCTGGCCAGTGACAGGCTTTTTTTTTTTTTTTTTTTTAAATCTTCAACCGAAACCTCCATTTTCCATGTGCTTGTCCAGTGGCGGCTCTGTCATGCTGCCCAACAACATTCTAGCGGATTGCTGGTTTGTTCAGCGCTCAGGAATGTGTGTGCATGTATATGACCTGTGTTGTCATGCTGTCAGATTGCTACAACTTACTCCCCATGTGGAATGTCAGCTATGACAACCTGAGAAAATCACTTAAACATTTGCACAGCTCTGACTTCTGATTGGATGTTTAGCAGCTTTATACGGAGTTCAATAGAGGAGATCGACCCAGACATGAATAAATATGTCTATCTATGTATTTATATGTCCTCTCTATCGTATATCTTCATCAGCATTGATCTGGGTAGCTTGTGTCTGTCTCTCTAGGTCAATGCGGCCTAGACAAATTCAACCCCCCTCCACCTGTTTATTCATGAAGGGATAGCGACAGGTAGTGCCTTGTAAGCGACAGGTAGCGGCAGGTGAACGCCGGACACGGCACGCAATTCCACATTTATGAAGCTGATTATGGTGAGCGACTGGAACAACGCCATGTAGCATATGATTCATCATTACCCAAGGCTCAGCGTACAGCGCCGGCGTTCAGGCTTGCAGAGCGCAATGTATTACCTGTCACTACCTGGCGCTGTACTAGTGTTAGAGCGACTCACACAATATATTCATCAATGCCGGCCAGCAACTGAGACTCTTTGAAATAGTGAACCATGGCCGAGCATAGCGACTACTAGCGGCCGCTCTCAAAGCCTCGCTACAGACGCTCATTTGTAGTTACCTGCCACTAGTAATGAATCAGCCTGCCCGCTGCCACAAAGCAGCACACTATATGGAAACCTTCCTTTAGCACCAGATAATGCTGGACGACCTGCTGGCTCATACCTGGATCAGTGTCACCGGTGACCATCTATGGCTTTGTGGATCAGGATTGGATACAGGAATTATCTTTCCATTCAGCCTAAATGGTGATAATCCGCTGACAATGTGACCTCCGCTGTCACAGAGCCTCCACGGGGTCCAACTGGGTTTAGCAGTGTTTTCTCTAATCCTGCCTGAGACAATGAGAGCAGATTACCCCCCTGTCCTGTGTCTCCCTTTATAAGTGGTGGTATATTAGTATACAGTACGTCCTGCTCCAGATAAGATTCTTTACGTCTGGGTATTACTCCGCCAGATGGCGCTGGACTGCAGAGACAGTGAAATTTGCTCCTCCCGGCCCCTCAAATACCCAGGACCTCCCACAAATCCTCAGATTTTCTCTGCAGTCTGGACTGCGAAGGACAAGAAGATGTCTCTCTCTTCTCGCAGGTGAGCGGGGCTATTAGCCTGCGGCCCTGTAGGACTATTCCCATCCGTTCCATTGTTAATTTGCCTCCCAGCCTTGGCTGCGCTGGTCGGGTGATGGTAGGCAGCCCCGCTGTCAGGTGCTTAGGAGCGCTGCTCCACCGCAATCCCCCACCAAAGGGTAGGTGGTATAGGCACATGGTGAGCCTTATGGGATGCCCCTCCCACACTATTGCCCCTTGCCCCTGTCTATCGGTGGGCCCTACGTTAGGTGGCCGCTGCCCTCCCTCGCTCTCCCTTGTAGTTCTCGGGGGGGGGGGGGGGGGGGTGAGTGTGTGTTTGGTACATTCACTTTTTGTATGGTGTGCTTGGTTTGCCTTTAGTCCTGTCATCGCACAGATTTGGTTGCACTGGTTGCTTGTTTGGATATGCCGCCGCTGCGCGCAGTTGTACGGCGTTCCGCGGTCGGCTGCAACATTACCTCAGGCGCTGCTGCGCCATCATTGGTTGATTTTGTCACGTGTGCGGCTTCGCGCTCTTCATGGGGGGCAGCGCCTGCGGATCGCGCGTTCCGCATCACTTTCTCCGCGGCCCGCCCCTCGAGGTATACTCGGCGCCATTTTTGCTTCTTCGTGCTGCGTGGCTGGCGCCTACCTACCGCGGTCCGTGAGTGCCCTCACAGGCTGTTTGTATATATTTTTAATGTTATATATGCATGTCGCTTACGGGGTTTTTTGCTTATGTCTTACAGGCGGGTCAAACTCAATTGGTTTCTCCTGGCCCTACCCCCTCTATTTAGTTTATTAAACTTATTGAGGCCTTGTGTGCTAATTCCTCCCACTTCCCTAGCGGGCTATTGGGGCATCCCGGGTTGCTTTTCTAGCGTAAATCCCTATCGCCCTATTGTGCCGCTATAATCACCATATGGAGGCGTCTCAGGATAATGTGCTCGGGGTTCCTTCGGGACAAGCCCGGCTGTGTGTGGGGTGTCTCCTACAAGTGTTGACAATGTGCGGGTTTGTGTACCTTGTGCCCAGCAGGTGCTTGCGCTGCAGCCTGGTTTACCAGCAGCTGGGCCTGCACCACGTATGGCTTCGCCTACTCCCCCAAGCTTACATTTGAATCCCAGTGAGCTTCATCCCAGTGGGGAGTCTCAGCCTGATGTGTCTACTAGACTGGCCAGTGTTAAAAAGTTGCTTGCTAATACTATGGCACGTAAGGCCGTTGCTAAGAGGCAGCATTTGGCGCCTGATGTCACTCTTTTCCCTATGGAGGCTGAAGAGTTCTTTGATCTGTCTGGTTATACCCCCCTGGAAGAAGGGGAATTGTTCTCTGACTCAGAATCACCTGATGAACGGCCCAAGGGTTATGATGGTTCTGGCTCTCATCCCTGGGCCCCAGATGACACTGATAGGCTTTTGGCTCAGATTTTTGAAGTACTTAATATCACTCCCCCAGCCGCGGCTCCTAAGCAGCAGGGGGAATTGTTTCATATTGCTAAGCCACGTTTAGAGTTCCCTGAACAATCTAATTTTAATAATCTCTTGCTCAAAGAATGGGAGCATCCTAGCAGGCTCCCCGGAGTCCCTAAGAGTTGGGATAAGAGGTATCCCTTTCCTGCTGATGTGGTGAAGTGTTGGTCATCCCCTCCTGAAGTGGATCCCCCAATTCTGGGTTTGTCTAACACCTCATGCATTCCCCTGACTCTACTACCGTGAAGGATAGTGAGGACCGGCGTATTGATCAGCTGGCTTCCCATGCATTTGCCTGTGTGGGGACGGCGCTGCTCCTGGTTTGTGCCTCTGCCATTACAGCTGTGGCTATTAGGACTCTGCTTAAAAGTGTCCTAGATGGAGCCCCTGATGATTCTAGTGAAGAGTATAATGCACTCTCGCGTTGTGAGGTATATTCATCAGATCCCGGATGTCTCAGGACCCCATGTTTGCGCAGGCTCTGATTCTGGCGGTGCAAAGCTTTCTGGAGCTGGGGGGTCATCTGTCAGGTCCCCTTACGAGAAAGGGGCAAGGGTTTTTATTCCAACCTTTTCACCATGCCCAAAAGAGATGGGTCAGTCAGGCCCATCCTGGACTTGAAGATCCTCAACAAATTTGTCAGATGCAGGCTCTTTCGCATGGAAACTCTGCGCTCTGCTATCAGTTCCCTGCGTCCAGGGGATTTCATGACCTCTGTGGACATCAAGGATGCTTACCTTCATATTCCCATCTTTCCAGGTCATCAGATTCCTCAGGTTCGCTCTGGAGGATCAGCACTACCAATTTGTGGCATTGCCCTTCGGTCTCACTTCAGCTCCCAGAGTGTTCACCAAGGTGTTGACAGGAGTGATGGCTCTGCTCAGGTCTCAGGGCATTTGCGTTCTGCCCTATTTGGACGACATTCTCATCACTTCTCAGTCCCTCCAACAGGCAGAGCTGGATACTCAGCGAGTAGTGTCCACACTGGAGTCATTTGGCTGGGTGATCAACCATCCTTGGTGACGCCATTCCTGGGAATGAATCTGGATACAGTTCAGGCACAGATCTTTCTTCCTCCAGCAGAAGGTGGACAGTCTGCTAGCGCAGGTTCAGTTCCTTCTATCTTGCCCTCATCCGTCCATCAGGCAGGGAATGCAGCTGGTGGGCCTGATGGTGTCGTGCTTCGAGGCGGTTCCTTATGCCCAGTTTCACTTGAGGCCTCTGCAACTCCACCTGTTGTCAGTATGGGACATGGATCCTGCGTCCCTGGACCAGGTCCTTGTTCTGTCCCCCCTAGCCAGGCGGTCCCTCTCGTGGTGGCTGGACTCCAGGAACCTGTTGGCTGGCAGATCCTTTCTGGCCCCTTGCTGGGAGACGGTCACCACGGATGCCAGTCTGACAGGTTGGGGGGGCTTCTGGAAGTCCCTACAGTTCCAAGGTCGGTGGGGCCCTTGGGAGGCCCACACCCCTATCAACATTCTGGAACTGAGGGCGATCAGGTTGGTTCTGGCTCACTTGACCCAACACCTTGGGGGCCGGCTTGTTCAGGTACTCTCGGACGTTCAGGTACGCTAGGATTGCCTACATCAATCATCCGGGAGGGACCTGGAGCAAGGGGGCCCTCAAGGAAGTGTCTCTGATCCTGTCCTGGGCGGAGGACAATGCTCCCTGCATCTCAGCTGTGTACATTCCGGGGATGGAGAATCTGCAGGCAGACTCTCTGAGCAGGGGGACCTGTCGCCTGGGAGAATGGTCCCTCAGCGACAGGTTGTTTCACTCTCTGTGTCACCGTTGGGGTCAGCCAGATGTGGATCTGTTTGCGTCCCGTCACAATCACAAGCTCCCAGCCTTTGTCTCCCTGTCCCAGGATCCTCTGGCCTTAGCCACAGATGCTCTAGCAATGTCATGGCAGGACTTTCAGCTTCTGTATGTCTTTCCCCCATTCCCCCTGTTGGGCAGGGTTCTGCGCAAGATAGCTCAGGAAGGGGTGCCAGCAATCCTGGTGGCTCCCCCGTGGCCAAGAAGAGTGAGGTTTGCAGACATAGTGCAGCTGGCAGTAGATCAGTACGCTCTGCCCAGGGTTCCAGACCTACTCACTCAGGGACATTTACGCCATCCCAATTTACAAACGCTGGCTTTGACGGACTGCTGAAACCTCCATCTTGATGGAAAAGGGGCTGTCTGCCTCTGTTGTTAACACCATAATTGGGGCTAGGAAGAAGTCTTCTTCCATTTACTATAGGGTTTGGCGTGCCTACATTGACTGGTGTGAGTCTAGGTTTCTTCCCTGTCATGTGTTCTCTATTCCCAGGATTCTGGAATTCCTTCAACATGGTTTGGATTTGCGGCTTCAGGGTCATGTTTCTGCCCTGGCTGTTTTCTTCCAAAGATCTTTGGCTCAGCATTCTCTGGTCAAGACCTTTTTCCAGGGGGTTACTCATGTGCGTCCTCCACGTAAGCCTATGTTGCCTGTCAGGGACTTGAACTTGGTCCTTTCTGCCTTGCAGGGTGCTCCCTTTGAACCTGTGCAGGAGGCTGCCTTGGCCATTCTTACTCTCAAGGTTGTCTTTTTGGTGGCTATCACTTGTTAGGCGTGTTTCAGAGTTGACGGCGCTTCCATCCAGCCCCCCTACTTTGAGAGACACCAGGACAAGGTGGTGTTTCGCTTCAAGACAGATTTTCTGCCTAAGGTTTCATCTTAATCAGACATTGTTCTACCTTCCTTGTGCCCTAATCCTAGTAACACTAAGGAGAGGGTTCTGCATTCCATGGATGTGGTCAGGAATCTGAAGTACTATCTGGTGGCTACTGCACCTTTCAGAAAAACTGATGCTCTTTTTGTGGTCCCTTCTGGTCCTAGGAAGGGTTTGGCTCCTGCTAAATCTACTATCAGCAAATGGATCCGTCAGGCTGTGATTCAGGCCTACACTGCTAAGGGGAAGAATCCTCCCCACTCGTGCTATTGGTGCCTGTTGGGCTTTTCAGCACCAGGCTTCTGTTGAACAAGTTTGCAAGGCCGCTACTTGGTCTTCTGTTCATACCTTTTCCAAGTTTTACAAGGTTGATGTTAGGGCCTCAGCTGACGCTGCTTTTGGCTGCAAAGTTCTGCAGGCGGCAGTGGTCTGACCTGTCCGCTGTCACTTTTGGGGATCCCCCCCTACTTTATGGACACTGCTATTGGATGTCCCAGATGTAAAGAATCTTATCTGGAGCAGGACGTACTGTATACTAAGAATAATAAAATTCTGTGATTACTCACCTGTAGAATTGGTATTATGAGTATACAGTACGTCCTGCTCCACCCCACCCTTGGTTTTCATTATTCTTGGATCCCCTGTATGGTGATTGTTATCATTGTTGGTTTAGTTAATGGTTGGTAATGTTCTCATTCTCATTCTTCTTGTTAACTGCTTTTCAATGCTGGGGATTGTGGGAGGTCCCTGGGTATTTGAGGGGCCGGGAGGAGCCAATTTCGCTGTCTCTGCAGTCCAGCGCCATCTGGCGGAGTAGTTCCCATGTGTAATGAATCTTATCTGGAGCAGGACGTACTCTATACTCATAATACCAATTCTACAGGTGAGTAATCACAGAATTGTATTTTCTCTGCCCCATTCCATCCCTCTGTACAAATAGAGTACAATGGGGCATTTTCATTGACGTTGACACACAATCCAGAGTACAGTGTCTGTGGTCCCCATCTTCAGGCAAAAACACGAGTGTTAGTGTTTGGGTCAGTAAAACTGGACCTTCAGCATCATTTAATGAAAAGTCCAAACCCTTATAAAACTATTCCCCAGCATCTAAAATTATTATATTTTAAGTTTTTAGTCTCTTACTTATTATTCTCCCCCCCCCCCCCCCCGTTGGGCTGCAACTCTATTCAGGACTCTAGGATACGGGCGCCGCCACCTTGCCTCAGAAGCATCACATGCTAAGGAGAGGAAGGGGGGTGGGCAAGTGCAGGAGGGTGGGTTATAGCTGTGCTCCCCACACACAGAGCAGAGCTGAGGTCAGGGAAAGGTCAGCAATCCCAGAATGCAGAGCAGCATATCCAGAAGACACTTCCTGTCTTAAACTCCCCTTCTATTCCAAGTATGTCTCACACCCTGCTTCGGAATGATTAATAACATACGGGTTATGGTCCAGTAGAGGGCGAACTTCTGCAGAGATGGCTAGAAAAAAAGAATCCCCTCCCAGTCCATAAATACCTGGGACCTCCCACACTTTCCCCAGTCTTAGTCTCTCAGACGGCGACGAGGTCAAGATGATGGCTATCTTTCTCCTCTTTCAGATAAGCCGGGTGTACACCCGGCACAGTTCTTTTCCTATTTCCACCTGGACTCCTTTCTTAATGTCTCTATGCCTCCCAGCTATGGCTGAGGGTCCAGGTGAGGGTAGGGAACACCTTTAGAGGTGTTTGACTAGGAGCCATGCACCATGCTCCTCCGCAAATCCCCCACCAAGGGGTAGGCGGCCGTCAGGTTTGGTGATCCTGACTTGGGATGCCCTGTCCGCTCCTAAGCCCTCACCACATTTATTACATGTGGCTATCAGCTTCCCCCTTACTCCCTTTCTCAGTTAGTAGGGGGGCGGGTGTCTGGCCTCCATATTCTTTGTGTGTCACACACCCCGACTCACCTTAAATAATAACAGTAGGGTAATACTCACCACAAGGTGGCGTCGTGCAGAGAGAAGTCGAAAACAAGCCCCACCCGGTCAGCTTACACCTGGGACCTCCCACTCAATTTCCCAGTGTTCGCTCTCTGCAGTGGAGTCAAGACAGAAGATGGAGTCTCCTGCTTGCAGGTAGCCGGGGTTCACCCCCCGGCATCCCCCCTGGTCTATTTCTGCCCAGTCCTTGTTTGGATGTCATTATTGGAAGCCTCCCAGCCCTAGGCTGGGTGATGGTAGCCGGCACCTGTAGGTGCCAGGAGTTTGTCTCCTCCGCTAGTTCCCCTGTGGGGGTAGAGTGGATGTCCGGTTTCGGTGACCCGGACCTTGGGATGCCCCGTCCCGTTGTCTCCCCCTCCCTTCCCTGAATTTTTCCCCTGTCCTATGATCTGGGTTAAAAAAGGGGGGGAGGGGGTTGTGTGTGTGTTTGACTGTGCGCATCGTTTTGACTTGTGTCCGGTTTTGTGTATCTTGTTCTGGGCGCGCCTTCGCGCTGTGCTGCTGCGCCATTCTTTTGTTACTGTGCGGGCCCTCCTGGGTCCGCCATTATGCCCTTAGAGATGGAGAAGGAGTGGGCGGGGCCCGGCTCCGTGGTGGCCAGCGCACGCGGTTCGGGTGGCGGGGCCGGCGTGCTTCCCGCGTTTCTTCGGCCCGCCCTCCGTCTTCTCAGTCTGCTGCTGCTGATCTGCGGTTTCCTGTGGCTCCGCCATCTTCTTGACTTGGTGCGGTTAGTTCCCTTTTGTTTTTTTTTTTCTTCATGCCTGCGCGGGGAAGCCTCGTGGGGGGAGGTTCGCTGGGGTTGATCCGCATCACTGGTGCTGGAACCACCATAGCAATAGCACGGTGGTTGGAGCAGCGGCCTCTGAGCTATGACGGACATTGGATTGCTAGGTTCAAGTCCACATTTATGTCAGTGCTCACAAGATCATTGTTCTGCGGTTCTGCCTACGGCCTCCCTATGGGCTTACCTTCTCCCCTGGGGTGCTTCCTGCGCGCGGGCATCCTCCTGTGCACGTGCTGCTGTGTGGCCCTGTTGCAGCTCCATTATTACTGTGCATGGTTCATTTTCTGTATATGTGAAGGGCTGGTGTGCATGCGGTGCTGCTTCAGTTACATAAGGGGACTTATTGTTTTCCCTTTTGTCTTACAGATATCGGGACGTCCCTCCTGGGGTCGCCCGGTCTGCTTTACCTGGTTAATTCTTAAGGGGAAATAATTTAGGGGCCTAAAATTTTTCCTCCCTCTCCCGGGACATTAATTAAAAGGGGCATCCCGGGTAGTTTACTGCGTAAATCCCCTGGTGATTGCGAACACCATACAAGTTCACCGTTATGGAGGCTTCCAGTGATACCGGAAACGGCTCTTAGGGGCAATCCAGGCTGTGTGGGGGTTGCGGGGCTCCGCTCCCTGGTGATGATGTTTTTCTGTGCGCGCCTTGCGCTCAACAGAATCTTGCGCGTCTGACCAGTAACAATACTTCTGGCTTGTTGCAACCTCAGTCTTCTCCCACACCGCCTCATCTGTTCCGGACCCCGGGTGACCTGGTCACGAGTGGGGATTCGCATTCCGAGTTGTGCGGCCGCCTGAGAAATTGACCGCTTCGGTAGCCCAGAAAGCTACGGCTAAGCGCAAACACCTTGCTGTCCCTCCAATCTTGGCCGCCGACACCTTGGCGGAGGCATTGGAGTGGTCTGATGGTCCGCCTTCTGAGGAAGGGGAGCTCTATGAGGATTCAGAAGAGCACGATTTGGGCTCTTCGAGTTTGGTTTTTCCCAAGCAACAACATTTTGAACGTGTTGTGCTTAAGGAATGGGAACAACCCACGCGCCTTGTTGGGGTTCCTCCCAGCTGGGATAAACGGTATCCCTTTGCGGAGGACCTTGTCAAACTTTGGTGTGTGCCCCCTGTTGTGGATTCTCCGGTGCTGGGGCTCTCCAATACTTCGGTTTTGCATTCTCCGGATACCACTACCATCAAGGATGGCGAGGATCGCCGTGTGGATCAGCTGGCCCGCCATGGTTTCGTCAGTATTGGTTCGGCCCTGCGGCCGGTTTGTGCCTCTTCGCTTGTCATTATGGCTCTTCGGTCCTTGGTCAGGGACTTGAGCTCTGGTTTGGACTCGTCTTGTGATGAGTTTGCTACTCTTCAGCAGTGTGAGGCCTTTGCTTCTTTTGCCTTGACGGCCCTTGATGATGCTATGGCCATGTGTGGCAGAGCTTCTGCCTTGTTTGTGGCTATCCGTCGGTCTGTTTGGCTGCGTCAATGGACGGCTGATGTCGGTGCTAAGCGGTCTCTGACCTCTCTGCCTTTTGTTGGGCTTCGGCTGTTCGGGGACAAGTTGGATTCAGTCACCAAGGGCGGTAAGTTGCCTCAGCGCAAGAAACCGCGTCGTTCCTTTCGGGGTGCGGCTTCCTTCAGTCCCTCCTTTCGGGGAGCCAGATCGGGCCGTGGTTCCTTCCCTGCCTCCAGAGGCTCCGGTTGGAATCGAGGAAGGGGCCGCGGCCGGCCAGGTCATGCTTGGGGCGCCAAGCCCAAGCCTGTTGCCAAGCCCGCTCAGCAATGAGGGGGCGCCCTCACCCATGCGGGTGGGGGGACAGCTACGACTCTTCTCCCAGGTCTGGGACCGGCTGGTCCCGGACAATTGGATCCGGGAGGTAGTGTCGGCCGGTTACAAGCTGGAGTTCGAGTCTCGTCCTTCTCGGTTTTTCAGGTCCCGGGTGCCCGCCGATCCTTCTGCTGCTCAGGGGCTACGGGATTCGGTAAGAAATCTTCTGGAACTGGCGGTCATCCGTCCGGTGCCTCCCGGGGAAATGGGCCTGGGATACTACTCCAACCTGTTCACTGTTCCCAAGAAGGACGGTTCGGTTCGTCCCATTCTGGATCTCAAGTTCCTCAACAGGTTCATCCGGCCCCGGAAGTTTCGCATGGAGACGCTGCGGTCTGCCATCAATTCTCTGCGGCAGGGGGATTTCATGACGTCCATAGACATCAAGGATGCTTATCTTCATGTCCCCATCTGCGCAGCTCATCAGATTCCTCCGGTTCGTGGTGGAGGATCGGCACTTTCAATTCGTAGCTCTTCCGTTTGGCCTTACCTCGGCTCCGAGGGTCTTCACCAAGGTGTTGGCTGGGGTCATGGCCATTGTCAGAGTGCAAGGCGTTCGTATTTTGCCTTATCTGGACGACCTTCTTATCATGGTCCCTGCTTTCGATCAGTCGGTGTCGGACACCGGAACGGTGGTCTCCACGCTGGAAAGCTTTGGTTGGGTGATAAACTACCCCAAGTCCTCTCTGACCCCGGCCTCGGTGGTGTCATTCTTGGGAATGACGCTGGACTCTTGTCGGCACAGTGTATTTCTGCCTCAAGCCAAGATCCTCCTGATCCAGGATTTGGCTCGGCTGCTTCTTGCCGATCCTCGGCCGCCCATCCGTCTGGGGATGAGGCTGGTGGGTTTGATGGTGGCCTCCTTCGAGGCGGTTCCCTTTGCTCAGTTTCACACGCGGACGCTTCAGCTTCACCTGTTGGCATCTTGGGACCGGCGACCACGGTCGTTGGATCGGCCCTTCCAGCTGTCCCCCCGGGTCCGGCAGTCTCTTCAATGGTGGTTGGTTTCTGCCAATCTTCTGAGGGGCAGATCATTCCTGCCTCCGCTCTGGGAGACTGTCACCACGGATGCCAGTCTGTCGAGTTGGGGGGGTTTCTGGAAGGATCTTCAGTTCCTGGGGCAGTGGGGGCCTCGAGAGGCTCACTTGCCCATCAATGTTCTGGAGCTGAGGGACATCCGGCTGGTTCTCTTTCAGCTGACTTTGCATCTTCAGGGCCTTCCGGTTCAGGTAAGGTCGGACAACCGGACCGCGGTTGCCTACATCAATTATCAGGGAGGGACTCGCAGTCTGGGCGCTCTCAGCGAGGTGTCCCTGATCCTGACCTGGGCAGAGGCCCATGTGCCTTGCCTGTCGGCAATGTACATTCCGGGGATGGAGAACACGGAAGCGGATCTTCTCAGCAGAAGCTCCTCCTGGCTGGGGGAGTGGTCCCTCCATCCTCAGGTGTTTCGGTCTCTGTGCCTCCGGTAGGGGACACCGGAGGTGGACTTGTTTGCCTCTCGTCACAATTACAAGCTTCCGGCCTTTGTGTCGCTGTCCCAGGATCCTCTGGCTCTGGCAGTGGATGCCATGTCTCTGAACTGGGGGGAACTGGGGTTCCTGTACCTGTTTCCTCCGATTCCCTTGCTCGGAAGAGTTCTAAGAAAGCTGACTCTGGAAGGGGTGTCCGCCATTCTCGTGGCCCCAAGGTGGCCAAGAAGGATGTGGTTCGCGGACATCGTTCGGCTGGCGGAGGATCAGTTCGTCCTTCCTCTGCGGCCCTATCTTCTCACTCAAGGCTGGCTGCGGTACCCCAATTTACGATCGCT
The DNA here is from genome assembly GCA_027917425.1 of Gastrophryne carolinensis. Lineage (NCBI taxonomy): Eukaryota > Metazoa > Chordata > Amphibia > Anura > Microhylidae > Gastrophryne > Gastrophryne carolinensis. Next base: position 167,258,878 of record CM051235.1, on the reverse strand, counting down.
GGCTTTGACGGCCTGGCTGCTGAAACCTCCATCTTGAAGGAGGAGGGTCTTTCGGATTCTGTGATTCGGACTCTTATCTGTGCCCGGAAGAGGTGTTCTTCGACCATCTATTACAGGACGTGGAGGGCTTACATCGCTTGGTGTGAGGCTCGTTCCTTGCCTTGTAGAGTCTTTTCTGTGTCCTGAGTGTTGGATTTTCTTCAGTCGGGTTTGGACTCTGGTCTCCAGCTGAGTACCTTGAAGGGGCAGGTGTCTGCCTTGTCTATCTTCTTCCAAAAGGCCTTTGCTCTTCATCCTTTGGTCAAGACTTTCTTTCAGGGGGTTGCGCATGTGCGGCCTCCCAGGAAGCCCTTGCTCCCTGTTTGGGACTTGAATTTGGTTCTTTCTGCTCTACAGGCTCCGCCTTTTGAGCCCCTGTCGGATGTCGCTCTCTCCTCCTTGACTCAGAAGGTTGCCTTCCTTGTGGCTATTACTTCTGTTAGGCATGTCTCGGAATTGGCGGCATTGTCTGTTCGGGCGCCCTACATGGAGCGCCATCAGGACAAAGTGGTTTTTCGTGTCAAACCTGACTTTCTCCCTAAGGTTGTTTCTGCCTTTCATTTGAATCAGGACATTGTTCTTCCCTCCTTGTGCCCTAATCCTAAGAATGACAAGGAGAGGGCCTTGCACTGTTTGGACGTTGTTCGTTGTGTTAGGTGCTATCTGCGTACTACTTCTTCTTTTCGTAGGACTGATGCTTTTTTCGTTGTGCCCTCCGGGCCTCGGAAAGGTTTGGCTCCGGCTAAGTCTTCCATTAGTAAATGGATTCGTCAGGCTATTGTTGGAGCCTATTCTGCCAAGGGGAAGTATCCCCCGTTTCGTATCACTGCTCATTCTACTCGTGCTGTTGGGGCGTCCTGGGCCTTTCAGCACCAGGCTTCTGTTGAGCAAGTTTGTAAGGCTGCTACTTGGTCTTCGGTTCATACCTTTTCTAAGTTTTACAAGGTTGATGTGCGTGCTTCAGCTGATGCTGCGTTTGGCCGCAAGATTCTGCATACTGCAGTGGTTTGAATTGCATTTTTGCCTTTTTGGGTACCCGCCCTTTTGTGGACACTGCTTTTGGATGTCCCTACTGTTATTATTTAAGGTGAATCTGGGTGTGTGACACACAAAGAATAATACCATTTTGTGATTACTCACCTGTAAAATGGGTATTATTGGTGTGTCACACACCCCGACTCACACCCGCCCTTTTTGGTATCCTGGATCCTCTATATGGTGAACCATTGGTTTTGTTGAGGGTTCCTTTTAACTTCTGGTACCTTTTCGTACTGCTTTTCGATTACACTGGGAAATTGAGTGGGAGGTCCCAGGTATAAGCTGACCGGGTGGGGCTTGGTTTCGACTTCTCTCTGCACGACGCCACCTTGTGGTGAGTATTACCCTACTGTTATTATTTAAGGTGAGTCGGGGTGTGTGACACACCAATAATACCCATTTTACAGGTGAGTAATCTCAAAATGGTATTTTTATCCTTCCCCTAGCGTGTGTGTGTGTGTGTGTGTGTGTGTGCGTTTTGTGTGCCTTGGTACCGTGCGTTGTGTTCACTTGTTATGGGTGCTTGCTGCCGGCAGCGCACCTTATTGCTTGTTAATTTTTTTTTATTTTATTATTTAATTATCGTTGCGGCCTGCTCCCTCTGTACCGGCTCCTCGGTACCGGGGAGCGAGGTTTACGGTTCAGTCAGTAGGGGGGCGGGGCCCGGCGATCTCCGCGCCTGGATATGGCCCGTCCCCCCTTCGGCTTGGGGCCCGTCCCCCCTTCGGCTTGGCGCGCTGCCGGCTCCCAGCCTCTTGGCTATATATATATATATATATATATTTAATGTATATATTTTTTATATGAATTTTCCTGTATATATATTTTTTTTTATAGTTGCCTTGTCTTATGACTGTTTGCATGCTTGGTAATGGGATCCCCACCTATTATATTTTACAGGTGGGACTACCTGGGCTATTAAAGGGTCCTAGGTCCCATGATATCATGAAAAAATTGGGGTTCCCTTGATTCTAATTAGAAATCCTCCCACTTACGGACTCTAAGGGGCATCCCGGGTAGCTTCATAGCTTAATTCCCCTCGGTCATTGCGACTACCATTAAAATCACCATATGGAGGCTTCCCAGGATACCGGGCTCGGGATCCCTTCGGGGCAACCCCGTTAGTGTGTGATTTGTGGGGTATCCCTTGTCGGGGACAATGTACAGGTTTGTGTACCATGTGCACAGCAGGCGATCGCGCGGCAATCCGGGCCCCATGCGGCCGGATCAGCCCCGCCGGCCTCTTCGCCTACGCCCCCAATCCTGGCTTTGACCCTGAGTGATGTTGTCACTAGTGGGGAGTCGCAATCTGATGTTTGCGCCAGACTGGCCAGCATTGAGAGAATGATTGCTAGCTCTGCGGCCAGGAAGGCCCCAGCTAAGAGGCGGCACTTGGCGCCCCCTGCGCCGACCTTGGACTATGATGATTATGATGCTTTTGATTGGTCTGATTATTCCCCGCTTGAGGAGGAGGAATTATTTTCCGATTTATCCAATGGTCAGCAGTACCCTGGCACTGACGCTGGTACAGACCGTGGGGATAATGTGGATACTCATAGGCTCCTTACTCAGATTTTTGAGGTGCTTGACTATTCTCCTCCGCAGCGGGGGGAATTTTTCGGTACTGCCAAACCTCGTTTGGAGTTCCCGGATCAGAAGCACTTTAACAATCTGATCCTTAAGGAGTGGGAGAAGCCTAGTCGGCTCCCTGGTACCCCCAGGGGTGGGATAAGAAGTATCCCTTCCCGATTCATGCGGTTAAGCGTTGGTCTTCTCCCCCGGAGGTTGACGCTGCCGTTCTGGGACTGTCCAATACATCGGTTGTGCATTCTCCTGACTCTACTACTTTGAGGGATAGTGAGGACCGTCTTCTCGACCAAATGCCTCTCATGCCTTTGCTTGTGTTGGGTCGGCCTTGCGCCTGGTTTGTGCATCTGTGCTCACAGCCGTGGCTATTAGATCTTTGATTAGGGGCCTCTTGGACGGGGCCCAATGGGACACTTCTAGCAATGCATTTAGAGCTTTGACACATTGCAAGATGTTCATCGCCTTTGTTTTATCGGCCTTAGATGACACTATCCGAATGTGTAGCAGGACTTTGGCTCTGGTGGTCGCTATTCGCCATTCGTTCTGGTTGTGCCAGTGGGCCGCTGACAGTGCTGCTAAGAAGGCGCTCACTGGGCTTCCCTTCATGGGACTACGCTTGTTTGGTGATCGCCTGGATTCTGTGGCAAAAGGAGGTAAATTACCTCAGCGCAAAAAGCAACGCCGGCCCTTTCGGGACTCTGGCTCCTTCAACTCCTCCTTCACCTACTCCTTTCATGGCCCTCGGACGGGCAGGGGGGTTTCCTTTGCTACACCTAGACGGGAGTCTTGGGGTAGAGGCAGAGGTCGTGCCCGACCCGGGTCCTCCTGGGGGACAAAGCCCAAACCCGCTGCCAAGCCCATCAGCAATGAGGGGGCGCCCTCACCCTTGCGGGTGGGGGGACTGCTGCGGCTCTTCGCTCAGGTCTGGGCTCAACATGTTACAGACCAGTGGATCCTGGAGGTGGTCTCCTCAGGCTAAAAGCTGGAGTTCGCAATCCGACCTTCTCACAGATTCCTCAGGTCCCGGGTCCCTACGTACCCACGGGCTGCGCAGGGGCTGTTCATGGCAGTACAAAGGATTTGGGGGTCGTTTGTCTGGTTCCTCCCTTGGAGAGAGGCCGGGGCTACTATTCCAACCTCTTTACGGTTCCCAAGAACGACGGCTCCATAAGGCCCATTTTGGACTTAAAGTTTCTGAATCGGTTCATCAAGACCAGAAAGTTCCGCATGGAGACTCTGCGTTCTGCTGTCAGCTCCCTTCGTCCGTGGGACTTTATGACTTCTATAGACATCAAGGATGCTTACCTGCATGTGCCGGTGTTCCCTGGTCACCATCGATTTCTCAGGTTTGTGACACGCAACCAGCACTTCCAGTTCGTGACTCTCCCCTTTGGGCTGACTTCAGCGCCCAGGGTGTTCACCAAGGTTTTGGCGGATGTGATGGCTCTTCTCAGAGCCCAGCGCATCCGCATCTTGCCTTATCTGGACGACCTTCTCATTACAGCTTCTTCGCTTCACCAGGCGGAGCTGGACACCCGGACGGTGGTAACAACACTGGAGAGGTTCGGGTGGGTGATCAATTACCCCAAGTCTTCTCTCACCCAGTCACAGGTGGCCTCCTTCCTGGGTCTGATACTATTCAGACCCGGATCTTCTTACCTCAGTCAAAGGTGGATGTTCTCCATGCGCTGATTCGTCTCCTTCTTGCCACTCCCCGTCCGTCCATCAGACAAGGGATGAGGTTGGTGGGGCTGATGGTGGCTTGCTTCGAGGTGGTGCCTTTTGCTCAGTTTCACATGAGACCTCTTCAGCTCCATCTTTTGGCAGTCTGGGACAAATGTCCGCTGTCTCTGGATCAGACCTGTGTTCTGTCCCCTCCGGTCCGGCGGTCCTTTCGGTGGTGGTTGGACACGAAGAATCTTCTGGGGGGCAGATCTTTTCTGGTGCCCAGCTGGGAGACGGTCACCACGGATGCCAGCCTGACGGGCTGGGGGGGCTACTGGAGAGACTATCAGTTCCGGGGGTTGTGGGGCCCTCAGGAGGCTCACGCGCCCATCAATGTTCTGGATCTGAGGGCGGTCCGGTTGGTGCTTGTGCATCTGACCCTTCACCTCCAGGATCTGCCAGTTCAGGTTCGCTCCGACAATCGGACTGCGGTCGCTTACATCAATCTCCAAGGAGGGACTCGCAGCTGGGGTGCCCTCCGGGAGGTGTCTCTGATTCTTTCATGGGCCGGGAGCAATGTTCCGTGCATCTCGGCAGTTTACATCCCGGGTGTAGAGAACCTGGAAGTGGACTCCCTGAGCAGGGGGGCCTCTCACCGGAGAGAGTGGTTCCTTGGCAACGAGGTTTTTCTATCCCTCTGTCGCAGGTGGGGGAAGCCGGTTTGCCTCTTGGCCAAGACAGGTGTGGTTCGCAGACGTCGTGCAGCTGGCCGTTGATCAGTACGTCCTTCCTCTGGTTCCGGATCTGCTCACTCAGGGTCAACTTTGTTACCCCAATTTACAAACGCTGGCTTTGATGTGGCTGCTGAAACCTCCATCCTAAAGGAAGAGGGTCTGTCTGAGGCGGTTGTTCAGACTCTGGTCAGGGCTAGGAAGAAATCTTCCTCTAATGTTTACTACCGGACCTGGCGGTCCTACATTGATTGGTGTGAGGCCAGGGCTTTTCCTTGTCGGGTGTTTTCCATCCCTTGGATTTTGGATTTCCTTCAACATGGGCTTGACATGGGTTTTCAACTTAGCACTTTGAAAGGGCACGTTTCTGCTCTGGCGGTCTTCTTTCAGAGATCTTTCGCTCTTCATCCCTTGGTTAAGACTTTTTTCCAGGGGGTCACTCACAAGCGTCCTCCTCGCAAGCCCATGTTGCCAGTTTGGGATTTGAATTTGGTGGTGTGTGCCCTTCAGGGTCCCCCTTTTGAACCATTGAATGATGCTACATTGGTCATTCTCACCTTTGAAGGTTGCCATTTTGGTCGCTATTACCTCTGTTCATCGTGTGTCTGAGTTGGCGGCTCTGTCTGTTCAGGCCCCCTATTTTGAGAGACACCAGGACAAGGTGGTTTTCCGATTTAAACCTGACTTTTTGCCTAAGGTTGTTTCTGTCTTTCACCTCAATCAGGACATTGTGCTTTCTTCTTTGTGTCCTAATCCTAGCAACGATAAGGAGAGGGCTTTGCACTCTCTGGATGTCGTTAGATGTGTGAAATACTATCTGGTGGCTACCGCACCTTTCAGGAAGATGAACGCTTTCTTTGTGGTACCTGCTCGTCCCAAGAAGGGTTTGGCGCCCGTCAAGTCTACCGTTAGCAAATGGATTAGTCAGGCCATTGTTAGGGCCTATTCTGCCAAGGGGAGGGATCCCCCTTTTCGGATCACTGCTCATTCCGTTCGTGCTGTCGGGGCGTCTTGGGCTTTTCAGCACCAGGCCTCTGTTGAACAAGTTTGCAAGGCTGCTACTTGGTCTTCTGTTCATACTTTTTCCAAGTTTTACAAGGTTGATGTTCAGGCCTCAGCGGACGCTGTTTTTCTGCAAGCTGCAGTGGTTTAATTTGTGCATTTTGCCTTTGGGATCCCCACCCATGTTGGACACTGCTACTGGATGTCCCGTATGTTATTAATCATTCCGAAGCAGGGTGTGAGACATACTTGGAATAATACCATTTTGTGATTACTCACCTGAAAAAAGGGTATTACAAGTATGTCTCACACCCTGCTTCCGCCCTGGGTTGTATCTTGGATCCTCTATATGGTGATATTTTTCCTTGATTTGTTATTGGCTCTTCCTGGTCCCCTTACTGCTTTCTTATACTGGGGAATGTGTGGCAGGTCCCAGGTATTTATGGACCGGGAGGGGCTTCTTTTTTTCTAGCCATCTTTGCAGAAGTTCGCCCTCTACTGAACCATAACCCGTATGCAGGGTGTGAGACATACTTGTAATACCCATTTTACAGGTGAGTAATCACAAAATGGTATTTTTCCGATCCAACGGGCATGCGCGAGCCTGCTAGTCCTCTAGCAAGAGGCATGCCCATGGCAGCCATTTGTGAATAACCGGCGCAGGCATTCTCCCTGTTAGAGGGTAGCGGGGCTTAGATGAGCTGACATGAGGGGATCCGAGCGCGCTGATTAGACGAGCGACCCACTTTAAAGCGAACCAAAACCCACCAAACTTGTGAAATACTATTGACCCCAGCCCCTGCCCATACTCCCTTCTTAGAATGTAGATTTAAAAATGGATATTTTCAAGTCATGAACGTTAGGGAAATGGAGGACCTGATGCTACCCCTGCACGACCGAGATGAGCAGTACAGAACCACCTGGCTGCCCCGGCTAATATATGAGGAATCGGTAGAATTTAGGAGCCTGTTTGAGTAATGGGACATGTGGTATAGTCGTATCGCCGGCTCGCCCCGACACACACAGCCAGAGGGGAATCCAGGTTTACCCATGGACTACCAGTAGAGAGCGGGCCATGGTAAGCGCCCGGCTGGAAACCCGAGTCCCACAAGCCACACACAGTACCCCGCCCTCCCCTACCCCTTCCTTTCCCCCTCCTACCCATATCCCTGTGGTTTTCCCTCCCCCGCCCTTTTTTGGATCGGACACATGGATACACATCGTGATGTAAAGAGTTACCACCCGTAGGGTATTGGCATGTTGCAATGTACTTGCTTGGCGCGGATAGGACTATGCCCTCCCGGGGCACACTGAGAGAGTTTCTCACATACCAGCGGCGAGTAGAAGGGGGACCCCTTCACCTATTAAAGTGTATTGGTGTCAGCAATTAGCTCCTTAACGATATGATTTACATGCTTTGAAAACGGTGTTCCTAAGTGCCTTTCCCTTTCCCCACACGTCCTGTAATGTGAGTTTAAATGTATGTATTGTCTAAAACTGCAAAACCTTTAAATAAAGATTGTTAAAAAAAAATGGTTATTTTCTATTTTTAAATAGTCTTTTGCTGTCCCTCTCTGTAAGATGGCAGAGGATCAAAGAGGATCAGTCCTTGCATAGGTGTGGCAATGACATCATTGCCACACACAACAGTGGCAATGAATGGAGGAGGCAAAGCTTCACAAGTAAAACTGGAGGTATTATCTTGGATTAGAGTGAAGCAGGAGCAATAAATATTAGTAAAAGGTCCTCTTCATGGGGGGAGCAATTCTGGGAATGCGAGTTAAAAATCTGGGTTTTGGTCCGCTTTAAGTGTTATTTAGGCCTGGCAGGGGTGGGATGACATGAGAACCGGTTACCTGTGATATCCATACAGGTCCTGACCATGATCAAATGTTTTTAGGGTGACAGGTGTATGGAGATGAACTTGAATTGACTGGAGCTGATCTTGCAGACCCCGTTATGTTCTATTTGATCATCTTTAATGTGTGATCGGGTGTCTCCCAGCGGCAGTTCAGCGCCCAGCAGAGAGTTTTGGGATCTGTTCTGCAGATGGTACGGCCGGCATCTCTCTACTCTGTCGGTGGATCCGATTTCTCGGAGGTCTGGTGCCAGCAGCTATTCTGGGCAGAGGTGACAAGTAATGCGCATTATAAGCACATTATCTGCTGCTTAGCGAGCCACTGTATGGAGATTGTAGTTGCTGTATACCGCCATTTATTGCCATATACAGGATACCTGTGGCTGAAGTCAGCGCTCCAGGCTGGGATTTTAACACGTAGGGAGGATTATTTTATGTCAAATGAAAGCCAGCACTCCTCATTACCAGATTTGCTTGTATTGTGCAAAAAATATATACATGCAGTATTCAAATTCCATCCACTAGTTTGCGCCAATATGCATCCATACGTCCAACGTTTTGGGGTGTTGATACCCCTTCATCAGGGACACACAAGAACAAAGCCAAGCAGATTAACACATTCCACTTACTATTTGACCTGTAAAGGTCGCCAAAATCCCGCCTGACATAATCAATGACGTCAGCAGGTCAGTGTCCAATCAAAAAAATATATATATTTTTTTTCTCTTTATCCCACTTTTTTGTCCTGTATAGTGCTGATGTGCTCGGTTGGTATACATCCCCCTTCGGCCCTGCTCATACATAATGTTGAGCGGGCCTTCGGTCACTGCCAATCCGTCGACGGACGGGTTGCAAGGAAACCTGTGACATCGCTCTCCGCCTGCACTCGGGGAAGGCTTCCCCGTCAGTCGGACCCGGAATCCTGGCCGGCTACCAGTGACGTCCTTGCCGCGGGGGGCCCATCTGTGCTCCGCTCTAAATGATAGAGCAGCGGCCGAGCCCGCCGTGCAGGCTGCGAGCTCCGACGTCAACTGGCTCCATCGCTGGAGCAAGCAGGATCCCGATTCCTGGCCTGGCGGTTACTGCCTGGGTGGCAGTGAGAGCCATTATGGCTCAGGGATAAGGACCAGCCCTAGGTGTACTATCAGGATCGCAAAAATAGGGACCACAAAAATAGGGTTCACAAAACTAAAAAATACAGAATTTGGGATTGAATCCTTCACACCCAACAACTAGTGATATTATGAATGGCTAGTCTGTGCTTATACCCCCTCTGGGTAGGGCAAGGATAGGTTAGGGGAGGAAGGGGGAGGGGGAGAGGGGGAAGGGAAGGGCGGGGGGAAAACAGGGGGGGGTTATTTGGGTGGGGGGGATGGGGGGAGTGGGGATGGGGTAGAACGGGGAGGCAGGGGGACATTTATATTGTACTGTATATGGTTAGCGTCTTTCAAGAAAGCATGAGAAGCCTGTCGTAGTGTTAAGTCCTTTCGGTTGCACTGTGTCCAGTCTATGGATCCAATATGCTTCTCTCTGCAATAAGCGGAGGTTCCTGTCCCCTCCTCTCGGTGGTTTTTCTATATGGTCTATCACCATGCCTCTAAGTTCGTGGACTTGGTGTTTGCGCTTCACAAAATGGGCCGCCACTGGCTTCTCATAATCAACAGGTTCCCCGCTGTTTAATTTCCTAATGTTAGATCTAATATCACTGCGATGTTGTTGGAACCTCCTTTTAACCCTTTAACCGCCAGCCTACCTTGAGATTTTGTCCCCCTTTGTTGCCAGACCATTTTGCACTATTTTGCGCTCCACATGTTCAACTGTGATTTTTGAAGGGATTTCCCATTATTTTCCTGGAAAATTATATATTGTTTTTTTCAGCACAGTCTGGGCTTTAACATGAAGTGTCTTGTTTGTAAGATTGTCAGTGTTTTTTAAATATTTTTGTGGAAAATATGTTAAAAAAAACCCCCAAAAACATTTTTTTACAATTTGTAGTGCATTTTCTTAATAAAACATGCAAGTTGTTTCAGGAAATCATATTGTGTGTAAAAGCCCTATTCCTCCCGATTGCAACAGTACCACATATGTATTGGTAGACATCCTTTACTGCCCAGGAGACACGTAAAACTGAAAAGAGCGACTGAGCCAATTTTGAAAGAAAACTCAACCATTTTGCTCTCCTTGCCATTTTTCAACCAAAACACCACTTTTCAATTGAAATACCCCCCACAAACCATATGTTCCCTGAAAGTACACACCTCAAGCGTTCTAGGAGTACCAGGCTTGTTGTTGTAGCTGCAGCTTTCTGGACGCAAGCCTTCCCGAAACTCACTGGTTGTACCAGATTTCCCTAATAAAATAGCAAAAATGCAGCATTAAGACCAAATTTTTCTATAAAAAACATGCGCTAACCAAAAAAAAACTAATCAAATCTGAAATGGCAAGGCCCCCTGAACAGAACAATACCCAACATGCATAGCTACCTCCAAGGGTAAGGTTGGCAATTACCCCAAAGCAAAGCGTATGCATAACGGGCATTTCACTTGAAATTTCCTGCTCTGCAGACAAAGTGCGCACCTTGCGCTTTTTCAACCAAAACACCACTTTTCAATTAAAATACCCCCCACAAACCACATGTTCCCTGAAAGTACACACCTCAAGCGTTCTAGGCGTACCAGGCTTGTTGTTGTAGCTGCAGCTTTCTGGACGCAAGCCATCCTGAAACTCACTGGTTATACTGGTTGTTGTGGAGGTTGGTCTCTGACCTTCCCCTCCAGGGCATTCCAAATCGGGATGCCCCTGGGGAAGGGCGCCGGAACCACCGAACTGGCCAGATTTACTTGTTGGTCATGGGGCACCGGCGCCCCTATGGGCATGCGCTCGGGAGCCCCGTGACCAAACTGAAAAAAAAACCCACACATATACACACACACACTCCCTCTCCAAAATCAACATCTATTTTTTTTTTCGTTTTTTTTAAATACCTTTTCTTCCGGGGTCTCTTCCTCAGCACTTCAGTCAGTCACACGTCCCTGACCCAGCAGGTGGGCGGAGTCCGGCGGCCTGCTCTCATGTCCCGCGCTGGCAATGCTCTATAACCAATGGCTGAGGCGGGGCAGGCAGGGCGAGGAGGCCAATCAAGATGCCGGCTGTCAGAGCCGACCGAGATGGAGGCCAGGTGGGTGCGAGCGCGGCCGCCAGGGAGCACATGATCGCCTGGGGGTGACAGGATGGATGGCTGCATGGGAGGGTGATAGGATGGATGGATGGCTGCATTGGGGGTGACAGGATGGATGGCTGCATTGGGGGTGACAGGATGGATGGCAGCATTGGGGGTGATAGGATGGTGCCATGGGGGTGACAGGATGGATGGATGGCTGCATGGGGGTGACAGGATGGATGGATGGCTTGGGGGGAGCATTGGGGGTGATAGGATGGTGCCATGGGGGTGACAGGATGGATGGATGGCTGCATGGGGGTGACAGGATGGCTGCATGGGGGTGACAGGATGGATGGATGGCGGCATGGGGGTGACAGGATGGATGGATGGCGGCATGGGGGTGACAGGATGGATGGATGGCGGCATGGGGGTGACAGGATGGATGGATGGCTGCATGGGGGTGACAGGATGGATGGATGGCTGCATGGGGGTGACAGGATGGATGGATGGCGGCATGGGGGTGACAGGATGGATGGATGGCGGCATGGGGGTGACAGGATGGATGGATGGCGGCATGGGGGTGACAGGATGGATGGATGGCGGCATGGGGGTGACAGGATGGATGGATGGCGGCATGGGGGTGACAGGATGGATGGATGGCGGCATGGGGGTGACAGGGTGGATGGATGGCGGCATGGGGGTGACAGGATGGATGGATGGCTGCATGGGGGTGACAGGATGGATGGATGGCTGCATGGGGGTGACAGGATGGATGGATGGCTGCATGGGGGTGACAGGATGGATGCATTGGGGGTGAGAGGATGGATGGCTGCATGGGGGTGACAGGATGGATGGCTGCATGGGGGTGACAGGATGGATGGATGGCGGCATGGGGGTGACAGGATGGATGGATGGCGGCATGGGGGTGACAGGATGGATGGATGGATGGCTGCATGGGGGTGACAGGATGGATGGATGGCTGCATGGGGGTGACAGGATGGATGGATGGCTGCATGGGGGTGACAGGATGGATGGATGGCTGCATGGGGGTGACAGGATGGATGGATGGCAGCATTCCATAACGATCGCCTTTACCTGGCGGCGGCAGACAGGAAGCCGTGGAAGGGTGAGCGGGGAGCCGTCGGGCCTGCTGCTTGAAGTTGGCTCGCGTAAAGCCAACTGATCAGCGGGGGGGGGGGGGGGATCGGTCTCACTCACGGTCGCCCTGGGCTCCGTAAAAGATGCTGTGCCAGCGTCACCGGATGAGGTAAGCAGGGGGCGCCGGCTGATGACAGCGGCCGTGCGCCCCCTGCTGATTGGTCAGGGGAGCGATCGGGTGACTTGGGTCACACCCAGGTCACCCCCCCCTGACCCCTGGACTTTAATATCGCCGCCGCCCGCGTGATGCCTTGAAACAGCAGGGGGCACCGGTTGATGACAGCTGCCGTGCGCCCCCTGCTGATTGGTCAGGGGAGCGATCGGGTGACTTGGGTCACACCCAGGTCACCTCCCCCTGACCCCTGGACTCCCTTCAAGCTGCATCCACAGCAACTGGCCCGCTGATGCCCCCCCCCCCCCCCCCGATGGCCGGAAGGTAAGGGGACGCTAGCCACGTAAAATTTACGTGGATGTTTTAGATGCAATAATTGCAACATTTGTAGAGTTACAAATGTTGCAATTATTGCATCTAAAACATCCCGTCCTTGTTGATAGTCTAATCATAGTCTTTTGGTATTTTTCTATGGGAGCAGCCTTTACCAGAATTTCTCTTAAGCTCCTGTTTTTTTTTGGTATACCTTCCGCAAGGGTTTCTTCATCAGAGGGCTCAAGGTGTTATCTGCTGTTAGGATGTTATGGTACCTCTTCACCACTCGTTCAATCATGGGTGAGGATTATTTTATGATCGCTCAGCTGCTTTTTTTTTTTTTTCTCTGTCTTCCCTTTGACCCACTTGACCAATGCCAGCTCATTGGAAGTGGGTGGATTTATTTTTATACAATAAAACTCATTAAAGCTCATTTAGTTAAAACAGACTAAAACCCATTATCCCCCACTTCATAGGCATTATAGTTTCACCATCCTTTCTTCTCTCATTTCCCTGCAATAGACCCTGCTGGGGTAATTTCTCAACAGTAAACTCTGTTTGAGTGGCAGGACCAGCGATTGCCAGATTGCATCATGACCACAAATTTGAACATGGTGGTGGTCACATCTTGTGGTGCTTTCATTATGCATAAAATGCCCACCCCCAGGAAAAATCGTAATCATTAGTGGGTTTTGGTCCAATTTAAAGGGTCACTATACTCTAGAGTTCAAAGTTTTAGAACCTCTCATTTTTTATTGATATTTATAAGTTTAATGAAATGTAGTTTGAATTACGAGCATAGAAGTTTTGAATACAAAATGATAAATTACCATATTTTTCCTGCTCCATAAGACACACCTAGGGTTCACAGGAGGAAAAAAAGAAACCAAATGGTGTGCTAATATACACCCAATACAGATAGTGTGCAGAACCCCCCATCACCCTATTTCAGGCAGTGTGTAGAATCCCCCCAAATATTCCCATTACAGGCAGTGTATGGCATGCCCCTCCATTACAGACAGTATGCGGCACTCCCATCCATTACGTGCAGTGTGTGGCATGCCCCCATTACATGCAGTTTGCGGCATGCCCCCATTACAGGCAGTGTGTAGCATCCCCTATTACAGTTAGTGTGCAGCATCTCCTAATTACAGGTAATGTGTGGCATCCCCCAATTACAGGCAGTGTGTGGCATCCCCCCCCCCCCCCATTACAGACAGCATGAAACATTCCCCATTACAGGCTGTTTGCGGCATCCCCCCATTACAGGCTGTTTGCTGCACCCTCCAATTACAGGCAGTTTGCGATATTCCCTGTCCATTACAGGCTGTTTGCATCATTCCCCCCATTACAGGCTGTTTGTGGCACCCCCCAATTACAGGCATCCCCCATCGCTTGTGTAAGGAGGAAGTGCAATGGAGGACCAGCGGGCAGGAAGCAGTTCCTCCCTCCCTTCCAGTCCTTCAATCCCGGTGGCACACACACATACACACACCACCATACCTTAGAGCACTCCCGCTCCACTGATCATGTACCCACTTTTGGCATCCCCCATTGCAGGCGGTGTTTGGCATCTCCCCATTACAGGCTGTTTGCAGCATCCCCCCATTACAGGCTGTTTGCAGCATCCCCCCATTACAGGCTGTTTGCAGCATCCCCCTATTACAGGCTTTTTGCGGCATCCCCCCTTTACAGGCTGTTTGCACCCTCCAATTACAGGCGGTTTGTGGCACCCCCCCCATTACAGGCAGCACCATACCTTAGAGCACTCCCGCACCACTGATCATGTACCCGCTTTTGGCATCCCCCATTGCAGGCAGTGTTTGGCATCCCCCCATTACAGGCTGTTTGCAGCATCCCCCCATTACAGGCTGTTTGCAGCATCCCCCCATTACAGGCTGTTTGCAGCATCCCCCCATTACAGGCTGTTTGCAGCATCCCCCCATTACAGGCTGTTTGCAGCATCCCCCCATTACAGGCTGTTTGCAGCATCCCCCCATTACAGGCTGTTTGCAGCATCCCCCCATTACAGGCTGTTTGCAGCATCCCCCCATTACAGGCTGTTTGCAGCATCCCCCCATTACAGGCTGTTTGCAGCATCCCCCCATTACAGGCTGTTTGCAGCATCCCCCCATTACAGGCAGTTTGCAGCATCCCCCCATTACAGGCTGTTTGCAGCATCCCCCCAATTACAAGCAGTTTGCGGCACCCCCCATTACAGGCAGCATGCGACATTCCCCGTTATAGCCAGTGTGTGGCATTCACCATTACAGGCCTTTTGCGCAATTTCCCCCCCCATTTCAGGCTGTATGCAGCATCCTCCCATCACAGGCAGTGTGCCCATCGTGTGTGTGAGGAGTAAGTGCAATGGAGGACTGGCGGGCAGGAAGCAGTTAAGCTTACACTTGCTCCCTGCCAGTCCTCCAATGCCCGGTGCCACACAGGCACACGCCACCATACCTTATAGCACTCCTGCATCAATGATCACAGGCCATGCCCACCCACTGTAGCTAGAACATGATCAATGGTGCTGTATGATATGGCAGTGTGTGTCTATAGGCGTTTCTGTGTGTGTGAAAGCTGTATGTGTGTGGGGAGCACTGGGCATTGGCGGACTGGCAGGCAGAAAGTGTAAAGTTTAACAGCTTTATGTGTGCCGGCCCTCCATTGTGCTCATACACACATTTGCTCTAGAAGATACACCAATTTGCACTCCCTCTTTTGGAGGAGTGTCTCTTATGGAGCGAAACGAAAACTATGCTAACTCTCTTAGGCTTCCTGCAGGGCATCCCAATTTGGGTTCACACAGGGATCCTCTGAAAAACTCATATTTGACAGGGTTCCCTTGGCACTTTTGCGGCATGTGGCTGCCTCCCTGGCTTCCCTCTAGCTAAGACTTCAGATGGGAACATGCCTGACTCTAGAGGGAAGCCAAGGATGCGGTCAGTAAAGTTGTCACATCACTCGCAGATTTGAGATCAGCCACTCAAATGCATTTTTTTTTAAACCGCCTGAGGTACTCAGTTGGAGGGGTTGGAGTGTTTTGGTGCTTAAGAAGGACATATCAGAACTGGAGCATGTTCAAAGAAGGGCAACAAAGTTAATAAAAGGAGTGTGGGGCGACATAGGAGGGGATTCTTCTCTGTAAGAGCAGTGAGACTATGGAACTCGCTGCCAGAGGAGGTAGTAATGATGGATACAGTAAAAACGTTCAAAAGTGGCCTTGATGCCTTCCTGGCATGTAATAACATTTCCAGCTATGGCTATTAGACCACTGGAAGGAATTAAACAGGCTGAACTGGATGGACTAAAGTCTTTATTCAGCCTTACATACTATGTTACTATGTATATTAAATGTAGTTTTTGGACTCTTCAAACTATTCACCTCTAGCTTTACAAAATAGACGTTCTTTATTCAGATCCAATTTCTTCCCAACATTGATGCAATAGAACCTGAATTTGTAGGTTGCTTTTGTTTACCCTTCTGTTGAGTTCATTCCAAACAAGAGCTTATCTGGTGACCATATGCAGGCCAATCCATCCAACCGGATTTTTTTTCATCTTTTTTGGTAGGTCTCACATAAACTTGAAGCTCTTTATGGTTTAGATCATTGTTTTACTGTTATATGGCCCCTAATCAACTAGGGCTATACCAGGACTGTGCTGGATTGTCCCGTGGTTGGGCATTTGCTGGATTATACTGTGGATGATCAGTGCTGAATTGTACTGTGGGTGGGCAGTGCTGAATTGTAAGGCCAGATTGTATGGCATGTGAGCAGAGTAGTGCTAGATTTTACAGCCAGATTGTACCATAGGTGGGCAGTGTT
Source organism: Gastrophryne carolinensis (assembly GCA_027917425.1). NCBI lineage: Eukaryota > Metazoa > Chordata > Amphibia > Anura > Microhylidae > Gastrophryne > Gastrophryne carolinensis. Next base: position 167,242,386 of record CM051235.1, on the reverse strand, counting down.
GGATTGAACTGTGGGTGGATGGTGCTAGATTGAACTGTGGGCTGACACTGCTAGATTGTACCGCGGGTGGGCAGTGTTGGGATGTACAGTGGGTGGGCAATGCTGGATTGTACCGTGGGTGGGGCAGTGCTGGATTGTACCGCGGGTGGGCAGTGTTGGGATGTACAGTGGGTGGGCAGTGCTGGATTGTACCGTGGGTGGGCGGTGTTGAAATTTACCTTGGGTGGGCAGTTTTGGATTGTACCGTAGGTGGGCGTTGTTGGATTGTACCGTGGGTGGGCAGTGTTGGATTGCACCATGGGTGGGCAGTGTTGGATTATACCATGGGTGGGCAGTATTGGATTGTACCGTGGGTGGGCAGTGTTGGATTGCACCATGGGTGGGCAGTGTTGGATTATACCATGGGTGGGCAGTATTGGATTGTACCGTGGGTGGGCAGTGTTGGATTGCACCATGGGTGGGCAGTGTTGGATTATACCATGGGTGGGCAGTGTTGGATTGTACCGTGGGTGGGCGGTGTTGAAATTTACCTTGGGTGGGCAGTTTTGGATTGTACCGTAGGTGGGCGTTGTTGGATTGTACCGTGGGTGGGCGGTGTTGGATTGTACCGTGGGTGCGCAGTGTTGGATTGCACCGTGGGTGGGCAGTGTTGGATTGCACCGTGGGTGGGCAGTGTTGGATTGCACCATGGGTGGGCAGTGTTGGATTATACCATGGGTGGGCAGTATTGGATTGTACCGTGGGTGGGCAGTGTTGGATTGCACCATGGGTGGGCAGTGTTGGATTATACCATGGGTGGGCAGTATTGGATTGTACCGTGGGTGGGCAGTGTTGGATTGCACCGTGGCTGGGCAGTGTTGGATTATACCATGGGTGGGCAGTATTGGATTGCACCGTGGGTGGGCAGTGTTGGATTGCACCATGGGTGGGCAGTGTTGGATTATACCATGGGTGGGCAGTATTGGATTGCACCGTGGGTGGGCAGTGTTGGATTGCACCATGGGTGGGCAGTGTTGGATTATACCATGGGTGGGCAGTGTTGGATTGTACCGTGGGTGGGCGGTGTTGAAATTTACCTTGGGTGGGCAGTTTTGGATTGTACCGTAGGTGGGCGTTGTTGGATTGTACCGTGGGTGGGCGGTGTTGGATTGTACCGTGGGTGCGCAGTGTTGGATTGCACCGTGGGTGGGCAGTGTTGGATTGCACCGTGGGTGGGCAGTGTTGGATTGCACCATGGGTGGGCAGTGTTGGATTATACCATGGGTGGGCAGTATTGGATTGTACCGTGGGTGGGCAGTGTTGGATTGCACCATGGGTGGGCAGTGTTGGATTATACCATGGGTGGGCAGTATTGGATTGTACCGTGGGTGGGCAGTGTTGGATTGCACCGTGGCTGGGCAGTGTTGGATTATACCATGGGTGGGCAGTATTGGATTGCACCGTGGGTGGGCAGTGTTGGATTGCACCATGGGTGGGCAGTGTTGGATTATACCATGGGTGGGCAGTATTGGATTGCACCGTGGGTGGGCAGTGTTGGATTGCACCATGGGTGGGCAGTGTTGGATTATACCATGGGTGGGCAGTATTGGATTGTACCGTGGGTGGGCAGTGTTGGATTGCACCGTGGGCCAGTGCAGAGTTGTGTCCTTCGGCTTCTGCACAACCTGTGTGATCACCAGCAGCATCTCTTCTTCTTTCTGCAGTAATATAGCTTCCAACTAAGAACCTCTCGAGCTTAAAGAGCCTTGCTGCTGCATGAATAATTGAAGCGCCGGCACCACTACAGCCTGCAGGTGGGAGGTGGTACTGCATCCCCTTATGTCAAATACGTAGCCATATGCTTTCACCTGCCTGGGTGTGTGAAACCTTCTTGTATACACATATCTAGGCGTTAATGCAACCTCTGCCACATTACAGTGGACCAAATCCCGGGATTTTCACTATCCTGAGTTTTGGTCCACCCCTCCCTCTGTGTGAAACCCTGCCATTCGTCCATCATTCTTATCTTTCCCTGAGCCCACGGTGCAAGCTCGTCTCTCCTCCAATCAGCTTCTCCAGGTGCATATTATTGGAGATTCTGAATGGAATCCCAACCGCACAGACGATTGACAAGCGACACTTTTGGCTGTGTGTGGCCACGCCTGCCATTTAGACACAGCGGACGTGTCCACGCACAGCCCCAGTAGATTGCGAGTGATGCTGCTGCCAGGCGGGCATGCGCCATGGTCTCAGTGGCAAGGTAAGTTTATCATGCGAATAGTTTGAGATGCCTCGGGGAGAAGGAATCACTCTCACAGTCTCAAGCACAAAATAAAAAAAGAAGAGGGGTTTCGTTCTTTATTGTAATTTTAAAAAAAGCGTAGATGTGTATTATACACACAGAGGATTTCATGTAAGAATTTATGTATTTCATAACTGAATTCAACCTTTGGCCCTCAGAACCATATGATGTGGCTCCTGTCCTGCTCTGGAAAAAGTGGGAGAAGTAAATAGAACTGACGTGTAATAGTAGTTAAACAGTAAGGATGGGCTATTGCACAGAAAGTTATATGGGGGGGCATATTGGCAAATACGCGTGACAGCGGTGGCATGAAGGCACATGGTGACATTAATAGTACAACACCACCCCTGGGTGAAATATTTGGCAGAATAATTTGGTAAAACAGGTTTTCTTTAATAATAATTGTATGCTTAGCATTGGTGGGAGACGGGTTGAGTATTCAGAACTTGGTTAAGATTTGGCAAACTTTTGGCAGACGGCTACAAATGAGGACCCATATATTCAGAGAGGTAAGCCAGTCAGCATGTGGGGATTGTTACATGTGAAAGTAGGGGGTGGTGGAAGGACATACAAGTGGAGTTTGTGGAGACAGTGGGTATCCTGATTGGTGTAAACATTTTTCATTATGCCTATTGTGGACTGTCACGATCGCACTCTATCAGCCCAGCCAAGACGCTAGAGAGAGTGTGATGGTGCAAGGGTTAAAGCTACCAGACCCCTGGGTATGCACTACTAGTCCCAGCAAGTCACCAAATTAAACGTGTTTCACCAGAGCTTCCTTCAGAAAGGTGAGCTCATATATTTAGAGATCAAAGGCCAGAGCTGATTAATTAAACATTTAATCTGATAAAAAGGTATCGCAGTGCTAGATGTAATATACAGAAACAAATGACATACAAGAACAAAAAATACATAAAAGAGTACAGCAAGATCAGTTCAGCAAATAAAAAGAAAGTCCTTACAGTATAATGGCGTAGCAGTCCTTGTGAGTGAGTATCCAGTTGTTGCTTAAAGTCTTATGTCCAGCATGACCCAGCTTTCTGATTTAGGTTTGTCTGACTTAGAATGTCCTTAGCATTAGGTTTTATTAGCTAGATTTAGGAGGGAGCTTAATCCCCCCTCCCCCTGACCCCACCTGATGAGGGCATCTCTCTCCCAGGTCTCTTATCTGAGTTCTGGTTTATGGTTGGTGCAGAGACAGCACATCTTGCTGCTTCAAAGGCCTTTGACTTCAAAAAAGGAAGTACCACAAACATAACCCCCCATAAAACTGGAATACACAAACCGTCTGACCCCTCACCCAGGTCTTTGGACTATATATTATACAATCACAATACATATGCTTATTCTATAATTGGGCCTTGGGCCTGACATGGACCCAACCAGGTTCCAAATCATTTAAGTGGCTCACTCTACTCAATAGTTTTAGCACCCCCGGTCTATGGGAAAATTTCACTTTTGTATTAGATACTTTTACATTTTTAAATTGAAAAGATATCTAGGTTTACAGGTTTAGCTATGCCATACCCCCTTACATCCTGGCCCTTCAACCAGCTCAGCAGAGTGAGGCAGAATTTCTTGTCCCCTTACTCCTCCCGTCCTCCTCTTACCCCTCCATCTGCCTCCACCAGCTTCACAGTCTACCCGCGCTCAGCGGGGATGGCAGCGTCCGCCGGGGGCATGATTCTTCTCCCCCCTCTGTGTGTGTGAGCCCGTGGCCCCTGGCGGATGCCGACATTTCAACCGAGCAGGGATAATGAGCTACTCTGCTGGTCCTCCCAGGCCACCCCCACCGCTCAATTACGCAGTAGGGGAGAGGAAATATGAGCGTCGTCTGCTGCCCCAATTTCTTTTCTCTCCCCCGGCCGATGCCAGGAGAGAGCAGCGCGGCGCCTATCGGCCCTCCACCTCCCCCCCCCCTGGCAATTTGGGAGTACATGCATGCATTTTGGGAGTGTGCACATGCACTTTGAGACTGTGTCTGGGAGTGCTGGCCTAGGCTCCAATGTTGCCTAACAACAGGGGAGAGGGGAGAAACACAGCCAGGGTGTCTTATGGTCTTATGCAAGTTAACCCCAATATCTCCGCAATTTCTTCTTCAATTTAAAAATGGAAAAAAGTTCAGGATGTTGCCAAATGTAGCCCTGCGCAATGGTGTAACAATGACCTTTGTCTGCTATAGCACTTTAATGTCATTGATGTTGGTCTAGTTTCAGATTGTCAACTGCGATTGTTCTGAATGACTTAAAGTGAACCAACACCCTCCCTGATCGGCCCGGGAATCTATAAGATTCCCAGGCCGATCCAAACCCTCCCCGCGGGGCATCCAAAATCGGGATGCCCCTCTGTGTGAAACCCCCCAGGATGTCCAGGAACCTTACCTTCATCCCGATCCAACGGCGCATGCGCGGGGCGCGCCCGCATCTCGCGCTTCTCTTTAGCAGGGCGCATGCCCGCGCCAGCCATTTCCCTGTTAGAGGGAAGCGCGAGATGCGGCTGCTAGCATACTCTGAACCGCTGTGGTCGTACGTCGCTTGGACGCGCATACCGCAGTGGCTCCGAGCACGCTGATTGGACAAGCGGCCGGGCATGCGCCGTAGGAGCAGGATGAGGTGAGTTTTTAGCGTTTCACGCAGCAGGGCACCCCCGATCGGGGTGCCCCGGGGAAGTGGACCAAGACCCAGGATAGTCAAAATCCTGGGTGTTGGTCCACTTTAATGCCTCAATAAAAACCGTTGAAGCTAAAAAAAAAGCGTAGCCTAGGTAAGCTGGAGCTCTGATCCTGCAGCCTGGAAATGTAAGCTGACGCAAGGCTCCCCCTAGCTAGAAATCCTGCATCCCTTGGTACATATGTTAATACTCCCTGCTGAGCTGAATAATCAATAAATATCAGCCAGGAGATGTGCACAGGATCAGAGACGGCGAGGATGATTCATTTGCTTTTTTTTTCCAACTGATTTTCTGCTGGACTACAGCACATTGACCAACCCCCGTCATGAAGCGTCTTTGGTATTGCCATGCAAGTAATAGTAGTGTGTTGGTTAGTGAAACCATGAGGTGATCTTGCTTCACATGTCTGACCAACCCAATATGTACAGACAGATTGGACCTGCACAGGCAGATTGGCCACATTAAAAAACATGGGGCATCAGGCAGCCTGCAAACAGGAAGTGGCAAGTGGCTTTTGAGGCAAGATGGCGACACCCGTATCCTAAAGTCCTGAACAGAGTTGCAGCCCAGTGGGGGAAAGAGAAATAAGTAAGTGACTAAAAACTTAAAATATATTAATTTTAGATGCTGGGGAATAGTTTTTTAAGGGTTTGATCTTTTCATTAAATCATACTGAAGGTCTGGTTTAAGCATGATCCTATTTAAACTTCCTGTAACTCTTGAGTGCCCGTTATATGATGCCACTATAGTGCTTTCTATAGAAATGAGACAGTCCTTTTGTGAAGAGCTCTGTTCTAAGAGAGGGGTCCCTGCTGTGCGAAGTGATCAAATATTAATCACAGCGGCATAAAGGGCGCTGTTTTGATTCCATGAAATATGCATGTAGCTGTGTACAATATGCCGGGAGAAAGCACGGTCATCTTGAGGTGAACCTGTTGAAATGCTGTTGGTAGTCAGGAGCTGATTGGCTGGTGCAACGTCTTGGTGCTTAATCCAAAAAAATGGCCACAGAGAGTTTCAAATATTCCAGATCGAGATACATAGAATTAAATGCACACCTGTTAGGGCTCCTAACATGGGGTTTACTGATACACTGGCCCCAAAGAAAGTTATGCTTGGCACTAGAGCAGTAGAGCAGTAGGTGAACCTTGGTCAAAATGGCTGTTCTGGTTAGGGGTTTGTTTCAAAAGTTGCCAAAAATGGAATTTCTATTCAACTATGTAGAACTTCTCCACATGAAAGCAGACTTCCAGTCAAGAATGCCTTTTAGTCCCTTTTAACAATTGCCCCCTGGGGTTCCTGATTTGGGATGCCCCTACGGTCAAAGGGAGGTCCACTGGTGGAATTTCCACAGACCTCAGATTAGTGGTCTGGCAGCCTGGTAGTTCCCTCATTGGATGGAGCTCTGCTGGGAAAAAGGTGAGCATTTCTCTAGTGCAGTGCTTACTAATGTTGTGAGGTGAGTTTCCTGTCTCCCTATGGATGGCCATACACTAGAAAAAGATAGGTATCTCTGTATTGCAGGGCTCACTGATGGCGGGAGGGGGTAGGTGAGGTTAGTTTAGTGTCAGTGGAAATCAAGGCCCTCCCTGGCACAGAGTTGCCAGAGAAAGAACACAGTCTCTGATGAGTCAGAGTTTCTCCACTCTAAATTCCACATCAACAAGGGAAAATGAACCCCTCACATGGGTGGCCATTTAACTTTATTACCCTTTTAGATTTTGGAACATGGACAATGGGACTAGCTACCATTTAGACACAATACAAATTCTATTGAGGTTGGATCAGGTGTATTTTAGGGTTTTTGGTCTGGACCTAATAATTCTATTAAAAACCCCTTCTGTTTAATTGGATGGAGCAGTCTGAGTTTCCCTTCCCTCAAATTAAACCATGAAAGCTGGAGACTATTATTGCTCCACTACAGTCAGACCTGGATTCCTTCTTCACAATGCCAGATTGTGATCCATCTGAAGTTTCTCCAGTCATTCTTAGCATTGCATAGCTTTTGCCTCCATCTCCTTGGCTGTAGAAACCCAGTTCAAAAAGCTTACTGTGACATTTTCATGTGCTGACACTGCAGCCAAAGACAGTTCTGATGGAGTGCCGCAGCAAGGCCCAGATGGTTTGTACAACCAACGTTCTTCAGCACTCTGTAATGGTAGATGTCTGGCCTACTATCCTAATTAAAAGAGCACTATTGCGAAATTCTGTAATATTAAAAATCCATATAAACCTGTTGGCTAAAGAAAGGAGGAGTCGCTTATACATAACAATACTCCCCTAGGATTGTGGTTTTCTTCTGCTGGTAGTAATAAAATTCAGGGGTGACAGGTTTAGTGTATCAGGGGAAACAGACCCTGTCACCCCTGATATCCTCTGGCTGGCTGGATATTACTTGATGCCGGGTGTATAAATGACCTCTCCTCCCACCAACCAGCATGTTTATATAGACTTTTATCATTGAGTCATTTTTTGTGATATTACCTGCTGATCTCGGATTTCAGCTTGGTACTGTAATTCTACCCTAAATGTGAATGAAGTGAACTGAACTCTCTGAACTATGAAGGGAAACATATCCTACTGTAACACTTAACGTTCTAGGAGAAAAAAAAATCTATTTATAGCATGGGTAAGGGAGGGGTGTTTACAACTGCTGAACATGAAGATTAGCTTGTTAGTGTTATGTGTTTAGAGCTGTATTTTGGTTTATGTGCATTTTATGTTGTGTGGCGATATCCACTTGTGCACTTCCTGCTTACTCTGCGTTGTCCTCTTCTCCAGTCATGATTGGGTTCTGCTATAGGCGTGGGGAGACCAGTATGGCTGCAATCCAGACAACTAGAACAAGGAGTTCTGATTACCACGGTAGAACGGTTTAAATCTCCTCAAAAAAGGGACCCTTAGGAGGATTCCACTAGTCCCCACTGTGTGACTTGTGTGAAGCCCCTCCTGTGCACTAAACATTTTGGATCTGAAAATCCAGCTCTTTGGCCAAGTGTTCTAGTCTCTGAAACCCCCAAGTCACCTCCTCAATGCCCACGTCAAGGGAGACCTTTGCTGTCTTCTTAGTGGTGGTCCCCTCTGTTTTGAGGAGAACAGTGTAGCCACCTGGCATTCGGAAGGTCTCCTGGGTGACATTGGTGATGCTGGCATACTTTTGGATGCCCGCTCTCTGTAGAAAATCCCCTATCATCATCTTGTCTGTCTTGACTGTGACATTTAAAACTTGAGACAGGTAGTTGATGATGTCTTTATCTTGTCCCAGGGCATAACAGGCTGTCGCCTTACTTCTACTCTCTCCTTGCTCTGCAATATTCCTGTTTCCATTTCGATTCATTTTAGAAGTTCTGTCTTTGAATGTACCGGTATTTGAATTTGATGTAATTAATTTGTCTCCCACTTTCTTTACTTTCTGAGCCTCCTCTTGGCTCTTCTCCTCTTCTGCAATGTAAGGTTGTTGGCTGTTGTTCGGGTCACTTTTATACACAATCAGCTGCCATGTCCCGCTCATCTTGCTGAGCCACATCTGGTGAAGTGCCAGGTCATACAGATCCGTGTCATAGTAATCCACCTGTTCCACCACTCTGCCCAGCCTTACTGCACCCAGTGCCAGCATCTGGTCCTCACTGGTGTCCTTCACCCAGTACATCTGCTGGATCCTCACTGTGTGGGTGCTATCATCACTGCCTTTGGACATTGTAGCTATGCCATGTAAAAAAAAGAAATAGATTAGAGCAACTGTCATTTTTTGCTAGGGATACTTTAAAGTTTAAAAACGGTAAGGACCCAGGGCAAAACAGTAATGCAGTGTGCAGACGAAGGCCCCCAATCAGATGTTACAACCTTTCTTTGATTACTTCTAAAGCAGACCTTCAACCTGAATACGAGCCTATCTTGTATGTTTCCCCACATACATTAAAAATCATCCTACCTGCACCTATTACAGTTTTTAACCGTTTAACATGCAACTCGTGGAGTCTCAGGCTGCCTGCAGACAAGAAGTGTCTTCTGACTATGCTGCTCTGCATTCTGGAATTGCTGTCCTTTTCCTGACCACAGTGCTGCTCTGTCTGTGCATAGCACAGTTATAACCCCCCCTTTCCTCTCCTCAATATGTGATGCTTCTGAAGCAAGATGGCATCGTCTGTATCCTAGTAGTCCTGAACAGAGTTGAAGGCCAGTGGGGAATAGTCATTTAAGGTTTTTGGCTTTTCATTAAATGATGTTTAAGGTCCGGGTTAAGAAACTTTTTTTAAGGGAAGGGTTAGAGCCACTTTTCCTATTGCATGGCACGGCCTGCTTTCAGAAGTCCTTACGTATGGGTTATTCCGCCACAAGGTGGCGCAGTGTACTGCAGAAGAGTTGTGGCTCCTCCCGGTAGCATATAAAAACGGAATCTCCATAGACTTATCCAGTGTTCTCTCTGCAGTGATTCTGCGAAGATAGAAGATGGCTCTTTATATTGCGCAGGTGAGCGGGGCAACTATTTCCACCCGTTTCCGGACCCTCTGTGCCTCCCAGCCTCGGCTGACGGATCGGGTGAGGAGCACTAGGGTCAAGTGCTCAAGGAGCACTGCTCCAAGCCGCAGACCCTGTACCACAAAGGGTAGCCGGCCATAGGCTTTATGGTGAGCCTACAAGGGATGCAGAGTTCCTGTCCTAGCTTCTGAGGGGGTGAGTGTTTTGGGGACTATGTACTTGTTCTGGCGTTTTGGGTCCCCCCCCCCCCATCCCTGGCCTGCGCTCTCGCAGTCGCAGTGTATCGCGTCGTCCTCCCACGGCCCGCCCCTCAAGGTTCCTCTGCCGTCGCCATTTTGCTGCATTTCTGCTGCGCGTCTGGGGCCCTTCTTCATCCCGGAGCTGCGGCGGTGATCTCTGTCTGTTGTCGCTTCCTCCTGTGGTCTGGCGGCTGGTGCCTTTGCCCTGCTTGGTCCGTGAGTCCCCTTTGGGTTTTTTTTTTGTTTCCTTTTGGCATGTGTTGGGGGATGCATATGTGTCTTTACTTATGTCTTTATGGTGGGACAACTGTGAGTTGTGGTTTCTCCCGGTCCAACCCCTTACCATCCCTCATCTTCCCTTACTGGCTTTTGGGGGCATCCCTTGGGGGGGGCATCCTGGTGGCTTTTATTAGCCCTTACCCTGTGCTGGCCTATTGCGCCTGTGTTAATCACCATATGGAGGCTTTTGGGGATAGCATGCTCGGGGGTCCTTCGGGGGAATCCCGGCTGTGTGCCATGTGCGGGGCATCCTCTCTGAGTAACAGTGCCGCTGTGTATGTGCCGTGTGCCCAGGGTATTGTTGCGGGCTACCTGCTTCGCTTCCCAGCTCTGCGCCCCTTTCGGCATCGCCTACCCCCCCCCCGTGCCTGCATTTAGCCCCCAGTGAGGGGGATACTAGCGGGGGGTCACAGTCTGATCACTGCGTGTGGCCAGTATTGAAAGGCAGCTTGTCAGGCCTGTACTACGTAAGGCCTCTGGCAAGAAGCGGTACCTAGCTCCCGTGCCATCCCTCTTTCCTGAGGAGGATGAGGGACCTGATGCTTTTGTTGGCCTTTACCCCCTAGAAGAGGGGGAACTCTTCCAGGACTCTGACTCCTCTGGGGACCAGCAGGAGGGTTACGGCAGTGACCCTGGGTCTTCGCCTGGGGAGGACTCATGGTTCCCTGAGGACACTGATAGCCTGTTGGCTCACATTTTTGACATCTTGCACATTGTCCCCCCTGAGGTGGCTAAGAGGAAGGCAGGGTGAGCTCTTTCGTCCTGATAAACAGCGTCTGGAGTTCCCTGAGCAGAGCCATTACACTAATATGGTGCGCAAAGAGTGGGAACGTCCTAGTAGATTGCCTGCGGTGCCCAAGGGGTTGGATAAGAGGTATCCTTTTCCTGCCGACCTGGTCAAGCGATGGTCGTCTCCCCCTGAGGTGGACGCTCCCGTTCTAGGGCTGTCCACCACCTCGGTCATGCCTTCCGCTGACACTACTACACTGCGGGACAGTGAGGACCGGCGCATGGATCAGCTGGCCTGCCATGCTTTTACATGTGTGGGGGCTGGGCTGCATCCGGTCTGCGCTGCTGCCATTACAGCTATTGCCCTTAAGAAACCGCTCAAGCGTCTCCTTGATGGCGCTACGGCTGGTAGCAGGGGGGGGGGGATTATAGGTCCCTTTTGCTTTGCTCAGATTTTGTTGCCTTTGTCCTTACTGCCATGGATGATGTGATACGGCTGTGTGGTAGGGCCTCTGCCCTTTTGGTGGCTATGCGTCGCTCTGTTTGGCTGCGTCAGTGGGCGGCTGATGCTGCCGCTAAGAAGGCTCTCACTGGGCTCCCCTTTACGGGGCTGCGGCTCTTTGGTGAACGTCTGGATGTTCTAGCCAAGGATGGTAGGCTGCCTCAACTTAGGAGACAGCCTCTGCCTTTCCGGGGGCCCTCCTCCTCCTTCCCCCTCCTTTCGTGCTCCCAGAGGAGGTCGTGGCTCCCTCTTCTCAGGTACCCGCAGGGATTCTTGGGGCCGTGGCAGACCACGTCCCGGTCTCTCATGGGGCCCCAAGCCCAAACCTTCTCCCAAGGCCCCTCAGGCATGAGGAGGCGCCCTCACCCATCCGGGTGGGGGGACGGCTTCGGCTCTTTGCTTACGTCTGGAGGCTACGCATCTCAGACCGGTGGATTCAGGAGGTGGTGTCCTCTGGTTACAAGATAGAGTTTGCAGCCTGGCCGCAAACATCAGATCCCGGATGTCTCAAAACCCTCTGTCAGCTCAGGGTTTGCGCCTTGCGGTTCAACGTCTGTTGGACTCAGGAGTCATTCGCCTGGTGCCTTTCCAGGAACGGGGTCAAGGGTTCTACTCCAATCTGTTCACGGTCCCCAAATAGGACGGGTCCCTTAGGCCCATCCTAGACTTGAAGGGTCTCAACAAGTTTGTCAGGCTCAAGCACTTTTGCATGGAGACTCTATGCTCGGTGGTCAGTACCCTGCACCCGGGTGACTTTATGACCTCTGTGGACATTAAGGATGCATACCTTCACGTGCCAATATTTGCAGGTCATCCGAGATTTCTCAGGTTCTCTCTAGAGGATCAGCATTACCAGTTTGTGACTTTGCTGTTCGGTATCACCTCGGCGCCTCAGGTGTTCACCAAGGTGCTGGCGGGCGTGATGGCTCTGCTGCGGAATCGAGCATTCGCATCCTCGGCGGCTCAGTCTCTTCTTTAGGCCGAGAGGGATACTCTGATGGTGACCTCCACACTCGAGTCCTTCGGCTGGGTGATCAACTATCCCAAGTCTTCACTGTCTCCGTCTTTGGTGAGTTCCTTTCTGGGCATGAGTCTGGATACCTCTCAGGTCAAGGTATTCCTGCCTCAGCAGAAAGTGGAGGGCCTTCAGAAGCAGGCACAGACTCTGCTCTTGTGTCCCCATCCTTCCATCCGGCAAGGGATGCAGTTAGTGGGTCTGATGGTGTCCTGCTTCGAGGCGGTCCCCTCTTCAGTTGCAACTCTTGTCAGTTTGGGATCGGGACCCTGTGTCCCTGGATCAGGAATTTGCTCTGTCCCCCCTGGCCAGACAGTCCCTCTCGTGGTGCTGGGAGACGCCACAGATGCCAGTCTGACCAGTTGGGGGGCTTTTGGAAGTCTCTGAAGTTCCAGGGTCAGTGGGGCCCCCAGGAGGTCCATGCTCCCATCAATGTCCTGGAATTGAGTACGATCAGATTGGTTCTTTCTCAGCTGACCACGCACCTTCGGGGTCGGGCTGTTCAGATCCGCTCGGACAACCAGATGGCGGTTGCCTACATCAATCATCAGGGAGGGACTCGGAGCAAGCGAGCCCTCAAGGAAGTGTCCCTGATTCTGTCTTGGGCGGAAGAGAATGTCCCTTGCATCTCGGCGGTTTACATTCCGGGGGTGGAGAACCAGGAGGCAGACTCCCTGAGCAGGGGGACGTCTCGGCTGGGGTAATGGTCCCTCAGCAACAAGGTATTTCACTCCCTGTGTCACTGCTGGGGTCAGCCGGATGTGGACCTGTTTGCGTCCTGCCACAATCACAAGCTTCCCAGGTTTGTCTCCCTGTCACAGGACCCTTTGGCCCTCGCCACGGATGCGCTAGCAATGCTTTGGACAGAGTTTCGGCTCCTCTATGTGTTCCCTCCCTTCCCTCTGCTGGGCAGGGTGCTGCGCAAGATAGCCCAGGAAGGGGTACCAGCCATTCAGGCGGCCCCTTGTTGGCCAAGGAGGGTGGGGTTCGCAGAGGTCGTGCAGTTGGCAGTAGATCAGTATGCCCTGCCCAAGGATCCAGATCTGCTCACAACTGTGCCATCCCAATTTACAAACGCTGGCTTTAATGGCTTGGCTGCTGAAACCTCCATCTTGATGGATAAGGGCTTGCCGGCTTCTGTTGTTGATACCATGATTGGGGCTAGGAAGAAGTCCTTGTCCTTTATTTACTACAGGGTCTGGCTTGCTTACATTGCCTGGTGTGAGTCCAAGTCTCTTCCTTGTCGGGTGTTTTCTATCCCCAGGATTCTGGAATTTTTGCAACATGGTTTGGATTTGGGCCTTCAACTTAGTACCCTCAAGGGACAGGTGTCAGCTCTGGCAATTTTTTTCCAAAGATCCTTTGCCAATCACTGGTTGGTTAAGACTTTTTTCCAGGGAGTCACCCATGTGCGTCCGCCATGTAAGCCTATGCTACCGGTTTGGGACCTGAATCTGGTGTTGTCTGCTCTGCAGGGTCCTCCCTTTGAGCCTATCCGTGGGGCTGCTTTGCCCATTCTGACTCTTAAGGTGGCCTTTTTGGTGGCCATTACTTCTGTCAGGCGAGTTTCTGAGCTGGCGGCGCTTTCCATCAAACCTCCTTATTTTGAAGGGCATCAGGATAAGGTGGTGTTTCGGCTTAAGCCGGATTTCTTGCCTAAGGTTGTGTCTGCTTTTCATCTCAATCAGGACATTGTTTTGCCTTCTTTGTGTCCTAACCCTGCTAATTCCAAGAAGCCGACCCTTCATTCTTTGGATGTTGTCAGGGCTCTGAAGTTTTATTTGGTTGCTACTGAGTCTTTCACGAAATCTGACATTCTTTTTGTTCTTCCTGCTGGACCTAGGAAGGGTTTGCCTCCTGCTACATCAATTATCAGCAAGTGGATCCGTCAGGCGGTGGAGCAAGCCTATTCTGCCAGGGGGAAGGTTCCTCCTTTTAGGGTTACTGCTCATTCCACTTGTGCTATTGGTGCGTCTTGGGCTTTTCAGCACCAAGCTTCTGTTGAACAAGTTTGTAAGGCCGCAACTTGGTCTCTACTTTTTCCAAGTTTTACAAGGTTGATGTTAAGGCCTCAGCTGATGCTGCTCTTGGCCGCAAGATACTTCAGGCGGTAGTGGTTTGAACTGCCTGTTGTTTCTCTTTTGAGATCCCACCCTACCTTACGGACACTGCTGTTGGACGGCCCATACGTAAGGACTTCTGGAAGCAGGCTGTGCCTGTAGAATTGCTTTTACTTTGCATGGCACTGCCTGCTTCACCCCACCCTTGTTATCGTTATTCTTGGTTGCGACTTTATGGTGATTGTTCCAAGTTAGTTGGGGTATGTTACCTTTTTTACTTTTATTATCTCCCGGTTTCTTGAATAACTGCTTGTCAACACTGGATAAGTCTATGGTGATTCCGTTTTTATATGGTACCGGGAGGAGCCACAGCTCTTCTGCAGTACACTGCGCCACCTTGTGGCAGAATAATCTATACGTAAGGACTTCTGGAAGCAGGCCGTGCCATGCATAGTAAAAGCAATTCTACAGGTGAGTACTCACAGAATTGTCTTTTTATGTCCTCTTCTATGTGTGTGACCCCACTTTGGAAATTTTGCCTGACTGCTCAAAGAAAATGTATCAGAACAGCAGAATGTGTCACTGGTGCAGGAATTCCTGTAGTTTGTGATTTTTATATTGTCACGGGGGGGGGGGGGGGGCACTTACTGTTTTTATGAAATCCGAATGCAGATTTAAACCTGGGTCCTGGTTCATTACACTTCCATTGGTGAAAGTGCATCCTTTGCCAGGTCACCCAGCACAACAAGGGTTTGGGTTCACTTTGAATGGCTTTTACTCTTATAACAGTGTTACACTGGATGCTCTGCATAAAGGAATAACCACTTCCCTGTACGGCCAGTCTGTTCCCTAAGTGTGTGAGCGCCCCCAGCTGCTCATTAGTATCATCAGAATGCCTCTCAGTTTGTTAAGAGCAGTGGTCCCCAACCCCCGGGCCGCGGACCGCTACCGGTCCGTGGCTCAAATGGTACTGGGCCCTGAGGCGGGATCCCTCCCCCCCCATGTCCAGCGGTCCCGCCCCTGGCCTGGGGCCAGGGTAATAACGAGCTGTGCGGCGGCATCAGCAGAACTGGAGGAGGTGCTTTGTAGAGGCTGAGGGAAGCCCAGTCACGGCTGGGCCAATGATGGAGGAGTGGGCGGGGCACAATTGCGGTGTTCCCGGGCTCTGCCGAAGACAGGGAATATCGGAGACTTTTGTTTAATCATCTCTGGCTAGCCGGGAGCTGATTGACCTCTACCTGCCCCCCCCCCTCCCCTGACTGTCAGTTCCACAAGACTGCACAGGAGAGGGGGCTTGCCGAGTGAGGCTGTTCTCTGCGATCATCAGTGTCCAGTAAAGGAGAGAAAAGGCAAGTCCCACCCATGATGTATTAGTTGTGGCCAGTCTGCCTCATTCTCTTCTATTCTGTGTTTCCTTTCCATTCTCTGTCTTTTTCTCCCTCTCTCACTTTATCACTGTCCTTTTTTTTCTCCCTTCCTTCCCCATCTCTCTCTCTTTCTCCCTGCTTTAATTTTTCGTCCTCTCTTGCTTCTTTTATTTGTCCCTTCCTTCCCTTTTTCTCTTCCTCTATTTTTTTCTCCCTGTGTCCTTCTTTTTCTTTTTTTTTCTCCCTTCTTCCATGCCTCTCTTTCTCTCTCTCTCCGCCATACTTTATTCTATCTCTTTCTCAACTTTTCTTTCTCTTTCTCTTGTTCTCTTTCCCTCACTCCTTCCTTTCATCCTTCCCTCTCTCCCATCCTTTCTGCATTTCCTCTCTTTTTTCTTCTACCACTCCTTCCTTCCATCCTCTCTTTTTCTCACCTTTTCTTTCTTCCTTAAATTCTTCCCTTTCTGCCTTTCACTCTTTCTCCCTCACTCCCAGACTGCCTTCTTCCTTCCTTTTGCTCTTTCACTCCCCCTTCCTCTTTCTTATTCTCTGTCCTTGCTCTTCTCTCTCTCCCTTTCTTCAGTTCTCACTTCCTTCTCTCCCTCCTTCCCTTACCTCCCTGTTTCTCTTATTCCATTCCTCCTCTCCTCTTTCCATCCTGTCTTCTTCCCGTCTCTTTACTCTCTCTCTATTCCAAGTATGGCACACACCCCGCTTTCAAGATTAATAACATTCGGGTTAAACCAGTAGAGGGCGAACTTCTGCAGTGATGACAAGAAAAAAAGGAGCCCCTCCCGGTCAATAAATACCTGGGACCTCCCACTCATTACCCAGTAATCGTCTCTGCTGTCTCCTTCCTTACAGGTAAGCCGGGTTCACACCCGGCAATTTATTGCCCTATTTCTGTCTGGACTTTGATTCATTAAAGTTCCTATGCCTCCCAGCTTCGGCTGTAGGTCCGGACGATGGTAGGTAACACCCTAGGGGTGTCCATTTAGGAGCTATGCTCCACCGTGAGACCCCATTTAGGGGGTAGGCGGTTACCAGGTTCGGGATCCTGGTTTGGGATGCCTTGTCCGTAGTCCCTTCGCCGCGCTAGGTGTCTGGGGTCCCTTTCCCCATCCGTTGCCCTCTGTCCCCGGATCAGAGGGGGGGGGGGGGCTTCTCTACCCCTATTTTCATCCTTTTTTGTTTTTTACTGTTAGTATGTGTGTGTGTGAGTGTTCACTTGTCAGGCCGCCCTTGGGGATGCGGGAGGCCTGCTGTCCGGGCTGGCCCTGCTGATAGCCTGGGGCTCGGCCATTGTATTCTCTTCTCTGTGGGGAGGGGGCGGGGCCGCCCGCTCTTTTCTCATTGGCGCTGGTGGAGGTTCCCAGCCAATGGCTGGGAACCGCGGTTCCTCTCCGGTACAGGAGGGGGCGGGGTCTCGCGTGGCGCGCGATCTGCGCCGGCCTGACCCCCTTCTCTTCCTGGATGCTTCTGCTGAGGCAGCTTCTCCGTTCCATCGCCATTTTGCTGATCAAGCGTGAGTGCCCTGCGGGGCCCGTTTTTTTTTCTTCGCACATGTGCCCTGTATGCCTTCTGTTAGATGTATACCTTGCTTAGGTGGCATAGTTTGGTGTGACTGTGTTTTGAGGATGTGTGCTCCTATTATGGTTTTTACTTATGACCCCCCTATTGTTCTTAGGTCCTTCCCTAAATTTAAAGGGGCTTTACAAATCCTCCCACTAACGGACGTTAAGGGGCATCCCGGGAAGCTTTCTAGCGTAATTCCCACTGGTCATTGCGACTACCTTTATAAAATCACCATATGGAGGCTTCCCAGGATACCGGGCTCGGGCTCCCTTTGGGGCAACCCCAGCAGTGTGTGGGTTGTGGGGCATCCCTTGCGGGGGATAATGTGCTGGTTTGCATTACATGTGCACAGCAGGCCATTGCGCGGCAGTCGGGGTCCCACGCCTGATTCTGACCCCAAGTGACGCTGTCATTAGTGGGGAGTCACACTCTGATGTCTGTGCTAGATTGGCCAACATTGAGAAATTGATTGCTAGCTCTGCGGCCAGAAAGGCCCTGGCTAAGAGAAAGCATTTGTCACCGGCTGCGCCGGGCTTGGATTTCGAGGATTATGATTCCTTTGACTGGTCTGATTATTCCCCACTGGAAGAAGGGGAATTGTTTTCAGAATCTTATGACTCAGAGGATCAGCAGTTTTTGGATGTTGATGCTGGGAAGGAGCGTGGGGATACTGTTGATACCCCCATGCTTCTGGCCCATATTTTTGAGGTGCTGGCTATTTCTCCTCCTGCAGAGGCCCCTCCGCAAAAGAGGGAATTTTTTGGGACCGCTAAGCCTCGCCTAGAGTTCCCAAATCAGAAGCATTTTGACAATTTGATTCTTAAAGAATGGGAAAAGCCCAGCCGGCTTCCCGGTGTTCCTCAAGGATGGGATAGGAAGTATCCCTTTCCGGTGGACACGGTGAAGCGCTGGTCGTCACCTCCTGAGGTCGACGCACCGGTTCTGGGTTTGTCCAACACATCCGCTGTGCACTCACCAGACGCCACCATGCTGAAGGATAGTGAGGACCGACGTCTTGATCAAATGGCGTCTCATGCCTTTGCCAGCGTAGGTTCGGCCTTGCATCCTGTTTGTGCTTCAGCTCTCACGGCCGTGGCTACCAGGTCTGTAATAAGGGGCCTGTTAAATGGTCCCCAGCTTAACCCTGCCAGTGATGAATTTGCTGCGCTTACGCAGTGTGAATTGTTCATGACCTTTGTCTTATCAGCCTTGGATGACACCATATGCATGTGTAGTAGAACCTCGGCGTTGCTTGTGGTTATACGCCGTTCGGTTTGGTTGTGCCAGTGGGCGGCTGACATTGCGGCTATGAAGTCGCTTGCAGGGCTACCCTTCCTGGGTATGCGTTTGTTTGGAGACAAATTGGACTCGGTGGCCAAAGGAGGAAAGCTACCACAACGTAAGAAGCAGCGCCGCTCCTTCCGGGGCGCAGGCTCCTTTAATCCTTCCTTTTGTGGCTCTCGGCCAAGCAGAGGAGTTGTTTACTCAGCGTTCAGAGGTGATTCCTGGGGCAGGGGCAGAGGACGTGCCATCACGGAACTGCCTGGGGTTCCAAACCCAAGACAACTGCTAAACCCTCTCGGCAATAAGGGGGCACCCTCGTGGGTGGGGGGACGGCTAGGGCACTTCGCCCAGGTCTGGACCCCGGAGGTCACAGACAATTGGATCCTGGAAGTGGTCTCTTCCGGGTACTAGCTGGAGTTCGAGTACCGGCCCCTCCCAGATTCCTCAGGTCTCGGGTTCCTTCAGACCCCCGGGCCGCGCAGGGACTTTTGTTGGCAGTACAAAATCTGCTGGACTTGGAAGTCATCTGCGCGGTGCCCTTCTCAGAGAGAGGCCGGGGCTATTACTCCAACCTTTTTACAGTGCCCAAAAAGGATGGTTCCATAAGACCCATTCTGGATTTAAAGATTCTCAACAGGTTCATCAGAACCAAGAAATTTCGCATGGAGACTCTGCGATCGGCCGTCAACTCTCTTCGTCCAGGGGACTTTATGACGTCCATAGACATCAAGGACACTTACCTTCGTGTACCGATCTTCCCAGGACACCAGAGGTTTCTCAGGTTTGTGGTGGGAGATCAGCACTATCAGTTTGTGGCTCTTCCCTTCGGGCTGACCTCGCCACCAAGGGTGTTCACCAAGGTGCTGGCGGGTATAATGGCACTTCTCAGAGCCCTGGGCATTCACATTGTGCCGTATCTGGATGACCTTCTCATCACGGCATCCTCTCTCAGCCAGGCGGAGCTAGACACCAGGATGGTGGTGACAACGCTGGAGAGGTTCGGCTGGGTGATCAACTACCCCAAGTCTTCTCTCTCACTGTCGAGGGAGGTTTCCTTTCTGGGCATGAATCTGGATACCATTCAGACCAGGGTGTTCCTGCCTCAGTCGAAGGTGCGGATGGTTCAAGATCTTGTACGTCTTCTTCTGTCCAACCCTCGCCCGTCCATCCGGCAAGGGATGAGGCTGGTGGGGTTGATGGTGGCTTCCTTCGAGGCGGTTCCCTTTGCCTAGTTTCACATGCGGCCTCTTCAACTCCATCTGTTGTTGGCTTGGGACGGATGTCCTCTGTCCTTGAATCAGTCATTTCAGGTTTCTCCCCTGGTCCAGCAGTCTCTTCAGTGGTGGCTGGAACCGAGGAATCTTCTGAGGGGCAGATCCTTTCTGGCCCCTTGTTGGGAGACGGTCACCACGGACGCCAGCCTTTCGGGCTGGGGGGGTTTCTGGAAGGAACATCAGTTCCAGGGTTTGTGGGGTCCTCAGGAGGCGCACAACCCCATCAACGTCTTGGAGCTGAGGGCTATTCGGTTGGTGCTGTCGCACTTGACGCATCACCTCGATCGGACAATTGGACTGCGGTAGCTTACATCAATCACCAAGGAGGGACTCGCAGCAGGAGCGCCCTCAGGGAAGTTTCTCTGATTCTTGCGTGGGCCGAGAGCAATGTCCCTTGCATCTCGGCGGTGTACATTCCAGGGGTGGAAAACGTGGAAGCGGACTCCCTGAGCAGGGGGTCCTCTCGCCGAGGGGAATGGTCCCTCAACAACAGGGTATTTCTTTCAATTTGTCGCAAGTGGGGGTTCCCGGAGGTGGATCTCTTTGCCTCACGTCACAACCACAAGCTTCCTGCCTTTGTGTCTCTGTCTCAGGATCCTCTGGCTCTGTCAGTGGATGCCATGTCCCTTGTCTGGAGGGATCTGGGCTTCCTGTACCTGTTTCCCCCCTTCTCCATGGTAGGCAGGGTGGTGCGCATACTGGTTCAAGAGGATGTGCCAGCAATTCTGGTGGCTCCAAGGTGGCCAAGACAGGTGTGGTTCGCAGACGTTGTGCGGCTGGCGGTTGATCAGTACAGGTTGCCCCTGTTTCCGGATATGGTCACTCAAAGTCAGCTTTGTTACCCCAATTTACAAACGCTGGCTTTGACGGCGTGGCTGCTGAGACCTCCATCCTAAAAGAAGAAGGTTTGTCTGACGCTGTGATCCAGACGCTTGTTAGGGATAGGAAGAAGTCTTCCTCTAACATCTACTACAGGATCTGGCGGTCCTATAATGATTGGTGTGAGGCTAGGGCCTTGCCTTGTAGGGTGTTTTC
The DNA here is from genome assembly GCA_027917425.1 of Gastrophryne carolinensis. Classification (NCBI taxonomy): domain Eukaryota; kingdom Metazoa; phylum Chordata; class Amphibia; order Anura; family Microhylidae; genus Gastrophryne; species Gastrophryne carolinensis. The sequence goes on along the minus strand of CM051235.1, from coordinate 167,221,597 downwards.
GATTCCCAGAATTTTGGAGTTTCTCCAACATGGTTTGGACCTGGGCTTTCAGCTTAGTACTCTGAAGGGGCAGGTCTCCGCCCTGGCGGTTTTCTTTTAAAGGTCTTTTGCTCTTCATCCTTTGGTTAAGACTTTTTTCCAGGGGATCACTCATGTGCGGCCCCCTCGCAAGCCCTTGTTGCCTGTTTGGGACTTGAATTTGGTTTTGTCGGCCCTCCTTTTGAGCCGGTGCAGTTTGTTGCACTTTCTATTCTCACACAAAAGATTGCCTTTTTGGTGGCTATTACTTCCGTTCGACGTGTTTCTGAGTTGGCGACTCTGTCTATTCAGGCCCCTTACTTTGAAAGACACCAGGACAAGGTGGTCTTCCGCTTTAAGCCAACTACTATTTGGTGGCTACTTCTCCTTTCCGTAGGACGGACACCTTGTTTGTGGTGCCCTCTGGGCCCAAGAAGGGTTTGGCGCCCGTCAAGTCTACCATTAGTAAATGGATTCGTCAGGCCATTGTTAGGGCCTATACTGCTGTTGGGGCTTCCTGGGCTTTTCAGCACCAGGCTTCTGTTGAACAAGTTTGTAAGGCTGCTACTTGGTCTTCTGTTCATACTTTTTCCAAGTTTTATAAGGTTGATGTGCGGGCCTCAGTGGATGCTGTTTTTGGCCGCAAGGTTCTGCAAGCTGCAGTGGTTTAAATTTGTGAATTATTTCCTTTTTGGGATACCCACCCATGTTGGACACTGCTACTGGATGTCCTGAATGTTATTAATCTTGGAAGCGGGGTGTGTGACATACTTGGAATAATACCATTTTGTGATTACTCACCTGTAAAATGGGTATTATAAGTATGTCACACACCCTGCTTCACCCCGCCCTTGTTGTATTCTGGATACTCTTTTTGGTGAACCTTGTTTGGTTAATAGGTTTGTTATTGGCTCTTCCTGGTCCCCTTACTGATTTCCTATACTGGGTAATGAGTGGAAGGTCCCAGGTATTTATTGACCAGGAGGGGCTCCTTTTTTTCTTGTCATCTCTGCAGAAGTTCACCCTCTACTTGTTTAACCCGAATGTTATTAATCTTGGAAGCGGGGTGTGTGACATACTTATAAAACCCATTTTACAGGTGAGTAATCACAAAATGGTATTTTTTTTATTTATTCTCACTCTCCCTCTCCCTCACCCTCTTTTTTTTCCTTTCTTCTTCCCTTCCTCTTTTCTTTCACTCACTATTGCTATACATTCTTTCTCTCTTTTTTATTACCTCCCCCACTTCTGTTTTCCCTTTCTTCCTTGCTTCACTCACTTCCTTCTTTTTATTTTCCCTTGTCTCTCTTTCTCACCTTTTTTTCTCTCCTTTTCTTTCTTTACTCTTCTTCCCAACCTCCTAACTTTCTCCTTTTTTCTCCTACTTTTTTTCTCTGTTCCCCACCCTATGTTCCCTCTTTTTTCTTCCTCCATTTTCTCCTTAGAGGATATACTGTAATCACTGCATAAAGTTACACAGGAGTAATGCATTGGCCAAACAACAAAATGCTTGAGAGAGGATCTAATCACCTTGTATAAATATATACAAGAGCAATAGGAAGAGATGCCTTTACTCACTGTGTAATATATAAACTACAAAGAATTCCAAAGTAAGCTGGAGGAATTTCTTAGCACCAAGAACTTGCAGAATTATTACTATCTCTTGATTTGAGGATCGGATGTGACTGGCCCGGCATCACTCTGGTGAGATTCGATAGAAAGATCTGCTGCCTTTACGTTTGTGGTGCATGCTGGAACCTGCAGTTTAATAGAAAATAACTGTCACACATACCTTTTGATGAGGAAGCCTGTTGGGGTGTGAGGTGATCGGGCTCCCCCCGATCGATGCGATGTTTGGGGTGCTGTCTGAGACTCAGGCCTCTGGGTGGCTAAAAACTGCAGCAGAGAGCCGGGGACGGAGCTGTGACAGGGTAACTGTACGGGACAGTCACAGCTTGTGTTGGAGGCACGGTGCGTCTCCAGGACGACACACTACAACAATGCCGGCCGGTCTGACCGCTTCCAACACTTCTCAGTTGAGTCCTGGAAGCCTCCGCTGCTGCTCAGCACCGTGTAGCCAGAGGAAGCCGTGCAACCAGCATTCATGTTCTCTCCACATCTCTGCCTCATGTTTTCTCTTCATCTTTTTCTTATCTTCCAAGACTGCCATCTAGAAGTATGGGCCCCCTTATTAGTCAGTTTACTGGTAGTAATAAATCAAGGCATGTTTTACTAGTCATCCAACTGGTAGTTATAGGTCACAGCAACTGGACTTCCTGTCTTGCTGTTTATCTGACTTATAGTAATAAAATAAGGCAACTACTGTAGATTTGCTGTATTTGCTATATAGTGGTTACACTCGTCACCCAACCTAAAGCAGAACAAAACCCAGCAGAGGCGGCCAGGAATCTAAAAGATTCTAAATTGGGATGCCCCGCTGTGTGAAACCCCAGAGTTTGCCCATAAAATCTCAACTTTCCAGGCTTCAGCCTCACATGCGCAGGCTCTGCTCCAATGAGAGCCACCTGCTGTGACGACATCATTCTGCAGGCAGCTTTACTTATTTACAATGGGGAGTCTGCGCTGCCACATCCCCTGTATTGTGCATGCACTCCCACCCCAGCCATTCAAGTCAATGAAAGCTGCTTGCCAAATTACAGTCATAGCAGGCGGCTTTCATAGGATTAGAGCCTACACATGTGCCATTGGGGCCTGGAGCTTTTATGGGTCAACTCAGTGGTTTCACACAGCGGGAGATTCCAATTCAGGATGCCCCGGAGGCACGGAATAAAACCTGGGATAGTCAAAATAAGAGGTCTTGACTATCCCGGGTTTGGTTCCCTCACCCCAGATCTCCTATATTCTAAAAATATTTGTAAATCATATTGGATAATCTAAAGGTTCAGAGTGAGTTAGAGAAGACAGTAAAGAGCACATGCACTCCATTTCTTCTTTAAAGTGGACCAACACCCAGGATTTTGACTATCCTGGGTCTTGGTCCACTTCGGTGGGGCACCCCCGATCGGGGTGCCCCGCTGTGTGAAACCCCCCCAAACCCCCCGAAAAACTCACCTCTCCCCGCTCCCAGTGCCGGCGGACAAGCCACGGACAAACGGCTCCGCCGCCGCCGCCTCCCGCGCGTCCCTCTTGGGTTAGATTCCCGGGCCGATCACCCGTGGGTGTTGGTCCACTTTAAACCGGACCTTCACCATGATTTATTGAAAAGCCCAAACCCTTATAAAACGATTCCCAATCATCTAAAATTAATATATTTTAAGATATTAGTCACTTATTATTCTTTCCCTCGCTTGTCTGCAACTATGTTCAGGACTTTAGGATATGGGCGCCGCCATCTTGACTCACACTTACTGAGGAGAGGAGAGTGGGATAAAGTACAAGGGGCAGGTTATAGCTGTGCTTTGCTCAGACAGAGCAGAGCTGGGGTCAGGAAAAGGTCAGCAATCCCAGAATGCACAGCAGCACAGTCAAAGGGCACTTCCTGTTTGCAGGCTGCCTGATGTTCCATGAACCGCCATCTAGGATGTGTAATGGCTCATAACATGCAGTAGATGCAGGTAGGGTGATTTTTAATATGAGCAATCTGTATGTACAGGGTGTGGGAAACATATAAGATAGGCTCTTATTCAGAGTGAAGGTCCGCTTTAAGGTATATCCACACAGCTCAAGATGCCAAGATCTTATTTGTTAAAAGGTAGTGCTGCCGAGCCACACGTATCACAGAAGCGGGAGGTTCTTTGCAATTAGTAAAAAATAACCCTCTATGGGGGTTCAATGGGGCTTTCCTCCATTCTCCATATAGGGCTGTGAGCTTGCCAGGGTTTTGTCTGTAGGGAACGAATAAATCGTTCAGTGTGGGTTTTGTTTATTGAGTAGATCCTGAGCAAGACTGCTGTATACCGCCATCTGACAGCGGTTTGTAGTGATGATGTCATTACAGGAGGTGGGCCGGGGGATCCGGTCTGGCGCCCAAGCTCTGCAGATACTGAATTTATGGCGCGCTGTTAGGTGGAGATCTTGTTAGTATGGGCAGTTAGGAGACAGCTTGTCTTTATCTCATCAGATGTCTTGCTTCTCGCAACAATGGAACACATGTAATGATGCTCCAGAGAGGCAACAGCTGATTCCACCAATCAATGGGCATCGATGAGCGTCCAGCTGAGCTGTGATAAATCTGCAGCAGCTGACTGAGCTTTCGCTCAAACATTTATGTGAAGATTTATTGTGAAAGAGCAGAGCAAGATGCCAGTGGCACCCCCGCCTCCATTCCCTATAGGCAGTGTGGCATTTCCCCCTACCATTCCCCATAGGCTGTGTGTCATCCCCCCTACTCAATCTCCCTAGGCAGTGTGTCATTCTCCCTTCCCAATTCCCATAAGCAGTGTTGCATTCCCCCTCCCATTCATCATAGGCAGTGTGGCATTTCCCCCTACCATTCCCCATAGGCTGTGTGTCATCCCCCTACCCAATCTCCCTAGGCAGTGTGTCATTCTCCCTTCCCAATTCCCATAAGCAGTGTTGCATTCCCCCTCCCATTCCCCATAGGCAGTGTGGCATTTCCTCCTCCCATTCCCCATAAGCAGTGTGGCATCCCCCCTCCCATTCCCCATAGGCAGTGTGGCATTTCCTCCTCCCATTCCCCATAAGCAGTGTTGCATTCCCCCTCCCATTCCCCATAGGCAGTGTGGCATTAGCCCCATCCCATCCCCCATAGGCAGTGGGGCATTCCCCCTCCCATTCATCATAGGCAGTGTGGCATTTCCCCCTCTCATTCCCCATATAGGCAGTGTGGCATTTCCCCCTCCCATTCCCCATATAGGCAGTGTGGCATTAGCCCCATCCCATCCCCCATAGGCAGTGTGGCATTGCCCCCTCCCATTCCCAAGAGGCAGTGTGGCACCCCCCCCCCATTCCCCATAAGCAGTGTGGCATCCCCCCTCCCATTCCTCATATACAACAATCCTGTAAATACAGCCAGCGGGACATTATCAGTCATGATGGCCCAGGCAGGAGGAACAATTCCCAAGATAGAGAAAATCCTGGATTTTGTTATTCCTAAATTCTAGCAAAAAATGTGGCAAGTAGACTTTTTTGCTCTTTAAAGTGGACCTAATGTCAGATAAAACTTCAGGCTCTCTGACTAGCCTCCCCTGGATGTAATTTAGAAAGCCCCAGGTTTTTAGTACTCACTTTTAGCAAGGCAACCTTGCCTGTCAATTGGGTGAACTTGATTGGCGGCCAGTGGTCACAGGCTAAATAGTATTTACATGGCACATATAGACCAAAACAGGATTTTCCCATAATTCTTAGTGAGTAGGTGAAGTCATGCAAATCATCTCTTTATGTCCTGTTGCTGTCCCAGGTGTTCAGAATTCTGCTGAGCCTGCATAGCTTAAATGTAGGTTTTAATATTTACAGAGCCATCACCTACATAAAGTGACCATGCTGCCTGGAGTTGGGGGAACTGTTGGGGGAAAGAGAAGAGAGAAAAAAAGAGAGTGCTTTCCTGTCACCAATCCCTCCAGTGATTGGCCCTTGTATGCATTCGCTTTTTTATTTCTGGAACATGTTTTCACGGTGTACAGCCTACAGAAAGTGTTACTAATATACACAGGATACATGGCTTGTCCTTTGTGTCTCCCTATTATTGGTGTATTTTCTTTCTCTAAATAATAAAATATTAATATTTTTTAATTTATATTGCAGAAACCAACTTATCAGTACCGACAAAGGTTTTTAAGCATCCTGCGATCTATGAGCAGCTTTACTGGGATCAGACACCACAACAATATGGGTGAGTCTGGCTGGTGGAAATGAAATATTTTGTGACTTACAGTATTTACTAAAGGCGAGAGCTCTCCCACTGCAGGCATCCAACAAGAAGGATATTTGATTTTTTTACATTTTCCATTTTTTTTCACCGGTGACATGACAGAGAATGCCGCCTATCCATTCACTAGAGAATGGTGACATCCCTGAGAATACAGATTGGGGGACTGGGGGAAAATGCCTGTGCGTCTCATAAAGCGAATGTAAAAAAAACCCTTACTTTACAGGTGCACCCCCAGGATATTCAGGAGCCTGGGCTTTCTTGCTTTGCCTTGGTGTGTGGGCATGGCCTTTGTGTGGAGGTGTGGCCTATGTGCAGGTGGGTGTGGTTTATGAAGGGCCGGCAGCCATTCACACTTGCAGCCCATAAATAGGCAACACCCACCCGGCGAAGCAATGGAATTAACTGCCCGGGAGCCTGTAGGTATGGCTGTGTGTGTGTGAGGTTGTGTATGTATGCGTGTGCATCTTTTTATCTGTACGTGTGTGTGTCTCTATCTCTGTGCGTGTGTGTGGGGAGAGCTGGGGATTGGAGGACCGTCAGGCAGCAAGTTTATCTGCTTCCTGCCCACAAATCCTCCATTGCACTCTCTTCCACACAACTGATTAGGGAGGGGATGCTGCTCACTGGCTGTAATGGGGGATGCCGCTCACTGGCTGTGATTTGGGATACCGCTCACTGGCTGTGATTTGGGATACCGCTCACTGGCTGTGATTTGGGATACCGCTCACTGGCTGTGATTTGGGATACCGCTCACTGGCTGTAAAGGGGGATGCCGCTCACTGACTGTAAAGGGGGATGCTGATTATGGGCTGTAAAGGGGGGTGCCGCTCACTGCCTGTAATGAGGGATGCTGCACACTGCATGTAATGAGGAATGCCACTCACTGGCTGCAAAGGGGGATGCCGCTCACTGGCTGCAAAGGGGGATGCCGCTCACTGGCTGCAAAGGGGGATGCCGCTCACTGGCTGCAAAGGGGGATGCCGCTCACTGGCTGCAAAGGGGGATGCCGCTCACTGGCTGCAAAGGGGGATGCCGCTCACTGGCTGCAAAGGGGGATGCCGCTCACTGGCTGCAAAGGGGGATGCCGCTCACTGGCTGCAAAGGGGGATGCCGCTCACTGGCTGCAAAGGGGGATGCCGCTCACTGGCTGCAAAGGGGGATGCCGCTCACTGGCTGCAAAGGGGGGTGCCGCTCACTGGCGGCAAAGGGGGGTGCCGCTCACTGGCGGCAAAAGGGGGTGCCGCTCACTGGCGGCAAAGGGGGGTGCCGCTCACTGGCTGCAAAGGGGGGTGCCGCTCACTGGCTGCAAAGGGGGGTGCCGCTCACTGGCTGCAAAGGGGGGTGCCGCTCACTGGCTGCAAAGGGGGGTGCCGCTCACTGGCTGCAAAGGGGGGTGCCGCTCACTGGCTGCAAAGGGGGGTGCCGCTCACTGGCTGCAAAGGGGGGTGCCGCTCACTGGCTGCAAAGGGGGGTGCCGCTCACTGGCTGCAAAGAGGGGGGCCTCACTGGCTGTAATGAGGGATGCTGCACACTTCCTGTAATAAGGAATGTTGCTTACTGGCTGTAACTGCCTTCCATTCACTAGAGACCAGTGACATCACTGGACATGCTTTTGGCTTTGAAAATAGAAATTATTGCGGCAGCAGTTTGGATTGAGCATTTTCAGCATGGCCAAGTTGGACCCTCACCATGATTTAAAAAAGGAAAAACTTGGCCCTGTACCGAGCATGGTGGGACACGGTGAATAGAGCTTCAGAAGGGAAGACTGTGTCTTGGGGTTAGTATCTGTCTCCCTCCATTCAGTTGTAAATAGGAATTGTCAGATTGCTTGTGCATTCCTGGTTTGCTCAGGGTGCATTCTCTATAATGACCACTAGGTGGTGCTTTTGCTGTACAAAGAGGATCCTCAGTGCTCATGAAGGTTTGATCAGCAGGAGGTTATGACACAGAGACTGAATTGAAATCAAATCCTTCCTGGTCAGGTTTTGTATTTTGTCTGTAACTTTTAATTTTTGCTTGAATCACAATTCAAAACCTGGAAACGCAACTTGACTTCAGTTTTGGTTCAGTCAGCCATGGATGCTCAGATCGCCATGTGCCCTGCCAGCATGAGGGCTGAACACACACTTATATATATTCCAAGTATAAAGCACGTCCTGTTCCAGAAGATTCCTTACACATGGGTTATACATCCACAAGATGGCGCTGGACTGCAGAAAACAGCTTGTGGCGCAGGTGAGCGGGGCCTGCGGCCCTGCAAGACTGTTCCCACCCGTTCCTATCCATTCCTCTGCCTCCCAGCTTCGGCTGACTCCGGTTCGGGTGAAGGTAGGTTAGTAGCACCAGGATAGGTGCTGAGGAGCGCTGCTCCTACCGCAGTCCCTGATCTGACAGGGTAGGCGGTTCAGGCTGATGGTGAGCCTTTGGGATGCCCCCCCCCCCTGCACTGTGGGTTGCCAGGCTCCTGTGCCTTTACCCTTCTCCCCTTGGTGTTCCCTTCATCTTGCCCTCCCCCCCCTCTTCCCTCTTAAGGTCTCTGCGGTTACTCCGTGTGCCTCCTTATTCCCTGCCTCGCTGATGTGCTTTTACTTTGTTCGCCGTGTACGCCACGGCGACAATGACTCAACAATGTGGTGGCGGCGTTGTGATTGGCCGGCCGCATCACGTGGGGAGCGATTCGTGCTCTTCGGGGGGGGCGGTGTCTGGGGATGACACCTTTTGCATCACGTCTCCACGGCCTGCCCCTCTAGGTCTCTGCAGGCACAATTTTTTCCCTGCTGCTGCGCTGCTTGTGCTGTTGGCTGTCAGCGGTCTGTTATCTTTGTTATCTTATTTATCTTAATTATCTTATATGCTGATGGGAATGTGTTTTATGTCTTTCAGGCGGGTTAAAATTTCAGCTCTGTGTTTTCTCCCGGCCTTCTCCCCTCACTACTCCCACTTCCCTAGCGGGTCACTGGGGCAGCCATTCAAATCACCATATGGAGGCTTCTGGGGATAATGGGCTTGGGGTTCCTTCGGGACAAGTCCGGCTATGTGTTGCGTGTGGGGTATCCCCTATAAGTGATGATGTCAGGGTGTGTGTACCCTGCGCCCAGCAGGTGCTTGCGTTGCAGTCTGGGTTACCTGTTGGTGGGCCCTTTGGATTCGCCTACCCCCCCACGCTTACATCGGACCCCCAGCGAGGTGCATACCAGTGGGGAGTCTCAAACCTGATTTGGCTGCACTGGTGGCCAGCATTGAAAAACGTATTGCTGGGTCTGCCCCGCGTAAGGCTTCTGCTAAGAAGCGGCATTAATCTCCCGCTGTTTCCCTCTTTCCTGTTGAGGCTGAGGAATTCTTTGACATTTCTGGTTATTCTCTTCTTCAGGAGGGGGAATTATACTCTGATTCAGAATCATCTGAGGAACAGCCTAAGGTTTATGGTGGTACCGGGTCTCCCTTTGGAGAGGACCCATGGTCCTCAGATGACACTGACAGGCTTTTGTCTCACATTTTTGAAGTGCTCTGTACCTCCCCTTCTGCAGTGGCTCCACAGCAGCAGGGTGAGCTTTTTCATTCAGTTAAACCATGCCTGGAGTTTCCTGAGCAGACTTAATAATCTGGTGCTCAAAGAATGGGAACGGCCTAGCAAGCTCCCTGGGGTGCCCAAGAGTTGGGACAAGAGATATCCTTTCCCTGAGGGATGGTGAGGACCGACGCATGGACCAGCTGGCTTGCCATGCTTTTGCCTGTGTGGGGACCGCGCTACGCTCGGTTTGCGCCTCTGCCATTACAGCTATTGCTATTAAAGGGCTGCTTAAGAGTCTCTTGGATGGGGCCTCTGATGACGCGGGAGGAGAAGTGTACAGTTCTCTCCTGCTTTGCTATGAATTTGTTGCATATGTTCTGTCTGCCATGGATGATGCCATTAGAATGTGTGGGAGGACATCTGCCCTGTTGGTGGCTATATGCCGCTCTGTTTGGCTGCGTCAGTGGGTAGCTGATAATGCTGCTAAGAAGGCTCTCACTGGCTTTCCCTTTAAGGGGCTGCACCTCTTTGGTGAACGCTTGGACTTGTTTGCCAGGGGCGGCAGGTTACCTCAACGTAGAAGGCCGTCCCGGGCCTTTCGGGAGACAGGTGCCTTTCTCCCTTCCTTCCGTGGTTCTAGATTTGGTCGAGGAGTCTCCTTTGCTGGGGCTCGTGGGAACCATTGGGGCAGGGGCAGAGGACGTGGCCGCCCCGGCCCCTCCTGGGGTCCCAAGCCAAAGTCCTCCCCCAAGCCCCCTCAGGCATGAAGGGGCGCCCTCACCCATCCTGGTAGGGGGATGGCTTCGGCTCTTTGCTCACGTCTGGAGGCTTCATGTCTCAGACCGGTGGATTCAGGAGGTAGTATCCTCCAGTTACAACATAGAGTTTGCAGCCTGGCCACCCCCAAGATTTGTCAAAACCCGGGTGGCTCAAAACTCTTTGTCTGCACGGGGTCTGTGCCTTGCTGTCCAAAATCTTCTGGAGTTGGTGGTCATCTGCCCGGGAAAGGGGCAGAGGCTTCTATTCTAATCTGTTCACTGTCCCCAAAAAGGATGGGTCCCTCAGGCCCATCCTGGATTTAAAACGTCTCAACAAGTTTGTCAGGTTCAATCATTTTTGCATGGAGACCCTGCGTTCAGCAGTCAATTCACTGCGCTCGGGCGACTTCATGATCTCTGTAGACATCATGTACCAATCTTTCCAGGTCATCAGAGATTCCTCAGGTTCGCTCTGGAAGATCAGCACTACCAATTTGTGGCCTTGCCTTTCGGTCTCACCTTGGCTCCCAGGGTTTTCACCAAGGTGCTGGCGGGAGTAATGGCTTTGCTGAGATCTCGGGGCATTCGCATCCTTCCTTACTTGGACGACATTCTCATCACGTCTCAGTCCTTCCAGCAGGCAGAGCTGGATACCCAGATGGTGGTGTCCACACTGGAGTCCTTCGGCTGGGTGATCAACCACCCCAAGTCTTCATGACTCTGGATACATCTCAGGTCAAGATTCTTCTCCCTCAGCAGAAGGTGGTGAGTCTTCAAGCTCAAGCAAGGTTTCTTCTGTCTTGCCCCCATCCCTCCATCCGGCAAGGGATGCAGCTGGTGGGCCTGATGGTGTCTTGCTTCAAGGCGGTTCCATATGCTCAGTTTCACATGAGACCTCTTCTTCACCTCTTGTCAGTATGGAATCGGGATCCTGTGTCCCTGGATCAGGTGTTTGTTCTGTCGTCTCTGGCCAGGCGGTCTCTTTCGTGATGGCTGGACTCAAGAAACCTGTTGATGGGCAGATCCTTTCTGGCCCCTTGCTGGGAGACAGTCACTACAGATGCCAGTCTGACAGGTTGGGGGGGCTTCCGGAAATACCTGAATTTCCAGGGTCAGTGGGGCCCTCAGGAGGCCCATACCCCTATCAACATTCTGGAATTGAGGGCGATAAGGCTGGTCCTCACCCAGTTGACTCCACACCTTCGGGGTCGGGCGGTTCAGATCCGCTCGGACAACCAGACGGCAGTTGCCTACATCAGTCATCAGGGAGGGATCCGGAGCAAGAGGGCCCTCAAGGAAGTGTCTCTGATACTGTCCTGGGCGGAGGAGAATGCCCCCTGCATATCGGCAATTTACATCCCGGGAGTGGAAAACCTGGAGGCAGACTCCTTGAGCAGAGGGATGTCTCGGCTGGGGGAGTGGTCCCTCAGCAACAGGGTGTTTCGCTCCCTGTGCTGTCGCTGGGGGCAGCCGGATGTGGACCTGTTTGCGTCCCGTCACAATCACAAGCTTCCAGTCTTTGTCTCTCTGTCCCAGGACCCTCTGGCCTTGGCCATGGATGCACTAGCAATGTCTTGGAAGGGCTTTCAGCTCCTCTATGTCTTTCCTCCGTTCCCTCTGCTGGGCAGGGTGCTGTGCAAGATTTCCCAGGAAGGGTTGCCAACCATTCTGGTGGCCAAGAATAGTGTGGTTCATCGTGCAGTTGGCAGTAGATCAGTATGCCCTGCCCAAGGTTCCAGATCTGCTCACTCAGGGGCAGCTACGTCATCCCAATTTACAAACGCTGGCTTTAAAGTGGACCAACACCCAGGATTTTGACTATCCTGGGTATTGGTCCACTTCCCCGGGGTGCCCCGCTGTGTGAAACCCCCCAGAAAGCCCCCAAAACTTACCTCTCCCCACCACAGACAAGCAGATTGACAGCGACAGACAAGCAGCTTGCCCGTCGGCGCCTCCCGCGCGTCACTCTTGACGTGTGCGCGCCCGAGACGGCCGGCGCGGGCGCGCGCACGTCTAGAGGAGCGCGAGTGAGGCGGCGGCGGCGGAAGCAGCGGCTGGAGAGGTAAGGTTTTTCGGGGGTTTTGGGGGGTTTACACCCCGTGGGACATCCCGATCTCGGATGTCCCGCGGTGTGTGAGGTGATCGGCCCGGGAATCTTATAGATTCCCGGGCCGATCACCTCAGGGTGTTGGTCCACTTTAACGGCCTTGCTGCTGAAACCTCCATCTTGATGGAAAAGGGGCTGCCTGCCTGTCTCCTTAGTACCATGATTCAGGCTAGGAAGAAGTCCTCGTTGTCTATCTACTATAGGGTAGGGCATGCTTACATTGACTGGTGTGAGTCTAGGTCGCTTCCCTATTGGGTGTTTTCTATCCCCACGATTCTGGAATTCCTGCAACATGGATTGGATCTGGGTCTTCAACTTAGTACCCTCAAAGGTCATGTTTCAGTCTTGGCTATTTTCTTCCAAAGATCCTTTGCCAACCATCGTCTGGTTAAGACCTTTTTTCAGGGGGTTACTCACGTACGTCCTCCACCTAAGCCTATGTTACCAGTCTGTGATTTAGACTTGGTCTTATCTGCCCTGCAGGGGTCTCCATTTGAGCCCTTGCGTGCGGCCCCTTTGTCCATTTTGACGCTTAAGGTAGCCTTTTTGGTGGCTATCACCTCTGTTAGGCGTGTTTCTGAGTTGGCGGCACTTTCCATCTAGCCTCCTTACTTTGAGAGACACCAGGACAAGGTGTTATTTCGTTTTGAGCCAGATTTTCTGCCTAAGGTTGTGTCTGCCTTTCATCTCAATCAGGACATTGTGTTGCCTTCTCTGTGCCCTAATCGTCGTAACCCCAAGGAGAGGGTTTTACATTCTCTGGATGTGGTCAGGAACTTGAAGTTCTATTTGGTGGCTACTAAATCCTTCTGGAAGACTGATGCTCTTTTTGTTCTCCCTTCTGGGCCTAAGAAGGGTTTAGCTCCAGCTAAGTCCACTATCAGCAAGTGGATCAGTCAGGCTGTGGTTCAAGCCTATTCTGCTAAGGGGAAGGAGCCTCCTTTCTGTGTTACTGCTCATTCTACTCGTGCTATTGGTGCCTCTTGGGCTTTTCAGCACCAAGCTTCTGTCGAACAAGTTTGCAAGGTCGCTACTTGGTCTTCTGTTCATACTTTTTCTAAGTTTTATAAGGTTGATGTTAGGGCTTCAGCTGATGCTGCTTTTGGCCGCAAGGTTCTGCAGGTGGCAGTGGTCTAATCTGCCCGCTGTTGCTTTTGGGGATCCCACCCTACCTTACGGACACTGCTATTGGATGTCCCATATGTAAGGAATCTTCTGGAACAGGACGTGCTGTATACTTGGAATAATACAATTCTGTGATTACTCACCTGTAGAATTGGTATTATAAGTATACAGCACGCCCTGTTCCATCCCACCCTTGTTATCATTATTCTTAGTTACCTCTGTATGGTGATTGTTCATTGGGGTTTTTTGTTATTATCATTCTCCCGGCTTCTTGTGTAACTGCTTGTCAATACTGGGGAACTTGTGGGAGGTCTCTGACTTATATGAGGCCGGGAGGAGCCACAAGCTGTTTTCTGCAGTCCAGCGCCATCTTGTGGATGTATAACCCATGTGTAAGGAATCTTCTGGAACAGGACGTGCTGTATACTTATAATACCAATTCTACAGGTGAGTAATCACAGAATTGTATTTTTCTTTACCTCCCCTGCAGCAGCTTCCTCTGTGCCTGGTGCTTTAAAGTGGACCAAAACCTGTGAACTTCACAGGTAGCTCTCCTTCAATAAGCTTATTTGGCCTTTGCAACTGGCGCTGGGCACCCCTTATATCCCTCTAAGGCTGTGCAAGGCCATGTCTGCCATTCAGTGTAGTTCAGCCGTGCACAGCCCGGGAAAGATGTGAGATGCCTCCAGCTGTGCATGTGCCATGGGCTTGTTGACCATGGGTTTCACATGACAGGTCATCTCAAATTGGGATGCCCCAGGGTGAATGCTCCACTTTAAAGCAAACCATATTGGTAAATTAAGCCCCGTGAAATACATATGCACCAGGATATTTCTTTCTCTATCAGTTACACAGCTCAGCACTAACTGAGAGGACCAAAACCAGAAAATGACTATAAGAGGCTAGATCTGGTTAAACCCCCACCCCTGGAGCATCCCAATTTGGAATGCCCCACTGTGTGAAATCCTGCTGGTTGGAGGATATTCTTTACTGGGCATCTTGATTTTAAGGGTACTGACCAAAACCCAAGATTTTGAAAATCCTGTGTTTTTGTCCTGTTTAAAGCAGACCTAAACTCTCCTGACAACTTTGTGCAAGTGACAGTCCAGGTCTGCAGGTCTCCCATTGCCCTTGAGCCCTTAATTTAGCAGCTACTGAACTTTTTGAATGGTGCTCTAAATAATGGGCACTGTAAATGGCTGCAGCTCTTTAAACCTTTTTTTTTGGATCACATATGTGCAGCCTTTCCCTTTCCTCCTCTGGATGTAGCTTCGCTAAGAAAAAGCAATCTCTCTCTAATGTAGGACTCTCTGATGGCAGGAGTAGGTGGCTTAGATGAGTTTCCTGCCCCCATTGGATGCTTCACTAGGAAAAGGTGAGATATTTTTAATGCAGGGCTCACTGTTGGAACGAGAGGTGTAGCAAAAATCAGCCTGGGGTTAAACCCTCTGAAAAGCTCACCCACTGCCAGAGGTTGGGTTTTCGGAGCAATTTGCTAAGCTATGATTTTTTGGATGAAGGCCCCTTGTGCTCCTTGCTTTCACAGAGATACAACATAGGATTTAGGTCTGCTTTATAAGAAAACTCAACTTTCATTTCCCAGTTAACCCCCGGAGCAAACATTCATGCCAGAATGTGGCTTCCTGGATCACTTACTGGCTCTCCTGTGGCATCCATTGATTCGTTCTGGGCTCTAGAATTGGCATCTATGATCTGCCTGCAGTTCCATCCTCCAGTCTGTAGGTGGAGTCCAGACCAAGGCGCCAGGTTTTTGGGGGGTGCCTCAGGTTAATCTCATACACTGACATACAGCACCATCCAGAAGTGTGGGGGCTTTTCAGGAACTTGGGGCCACAAATACAGTGATAGATGCAGCCGGAATTGTGGCAGGTGAGCTGGGGTTCTAATAGGGATGCTCCATTAAAATATCCCTTTAAATATCAGCCCCCTGTGGGGTATTGGTTGAAGTATGAAGATCCCTTCACATGAGGCGGGAGCTGCACCTTTAAGTGTATAACCCCTTTGACTTGTCCTACATTCTCCTGGTATAATGGTGACGCCAGGCGACAGCTATGGGGCTGTTGTGTCTGGTTGCCGCTGGCACCTGACCTTGCCGACCTCACAATAGGCTGGAAATGGGCAGAGGCTGTGGTGTTACTGTCTGGCTTGTGGCTGGAAGCGTTCAGCATTTCCGCTAGATGGGGTTTGTTATCACCCTGTATCTAGGGTCTGAGTCATCAGTTACACAAGATTTGTTTGTTATTTGCATGTGAGTTATTTTGATGGAAGTCAGACGCCTCCGCTTGCAGCAGCGTCTTCTTCTGCCTGGCTCCTCACATCACAGGGAGATTCCTCAATTCCCAGCTCTGTGCTCACACACAGCGGAAAATCCTCTGCTGTCCTCCATCTTTCCTCCCTTTATTACATCGGTGATACACAAATTGAGGACTCTCCTACCACCATCCCGGCTCTTATGGGGCGCAAACCTCAAGAGAACCTTCACTGCCGCAGCGGCCTAACAGGCATTCCTGATTCATGCCCCTGGGATCCTGTGACATTGGGTCAGCCAGATGCTTTGTTATTAAAGGGATTCAGCAGGCAATGCCAAGAACTGGCCCATTGTGTAGGGCTAACCCTGGCAATGTCCTAAACTTTTGACCTTTTTTAAAATGAAGCTTTTGTTGCTGAGCCTAAAACAGTTTAACAGTTTACTTTCTTTTCTTACTTACTGTTTCTCATTCTCACACACATAGAGGGAGAGTGAGTGTGGCCATACATAGCAGAGGGAATGTAATGCCATGCTTGTGCACAAGCTGGAAGGGAGCTGGGGGAGGTTGTCCCTTGGTCACAGGAGACAAGGGATTTTTACCTGTTGACCATTGAGACAGAGCCCAGTGGGATGGGGAGAAATTGGACACTGTAAATCATCAGTCTCCAAGCTGCACAAACGCACCAAATACAGCTAAACAACATTCACAGGTTTTATTAACCCCTTGCATGGAGAGTCCCAACAGGATTTGCTGGCCAGGCACAAGACAGCACCTATCAGGGATTCCAGGGGGTTCGGCCACAGTGCTGATGGTAGCCTATTGCTGTGCCACAGGTTTCCTCTGGTTGCATAAACTCCCCTTATCCCTCAGCAGATGGTGCCACCTATTGGAGGAGGTAC
This sequence comes from Gastrophryne carolinensis, assembly GCA_027917425.1. Taxonomy (NCBI): domain Eukaryota; kingdom Metazoa; phylum Chordata; class Amphibia; order Anura; family Microhylidae; genus Gastrophryne; species Gastrophryne carolinensis. Next base: position 167,205,058 of record CM051235.1, on the reverse strand, counting down.
CAGCCAATGTAGTATGTGCCGCGATTTGTCATATAGGCCTGAGGAGAAAAGGTGAGTATTTCTTCATTGAGGGTCTGGGGGAGTGGTCATGCTGGGGGGGTCACAGCAGAGCTGCACCTTTTCTGGGACAAACCTCCCCAGAATGTCTCTTGGCTTCCTTTCAGCTGCATCCTAGTCCCTTAACATAGCTGCAGACTGGAAGGGTGGCCCTCTGTTAGGTCGGGGGACAGGCAATCCTATGTTACCAGTGATAACCAGCGTTGAAAGGTGTGTGGGTTGGATTTTGGTATATTTTTAGGCATGAGTAACAGTTATGGAGTCATAATAATGTCACTGACACAGTTTGTCTGTTTTGTTCACAGGTCACCGGGGATTGTCGCAGCCCGTCACCAGCTGAGGCTGAGCTCAATGTCCAGCGTCCCACCGGGGAGTATGTATAAGCGAAATGGCCTCATGGCCAATGTGATGGTCACCTCACCAACTCCAGAGGTAAGGACACACCTCTTCCATGTGGCCTCCAAGCCACTCTAATCTTCCCCATTATTCCCCTCCAGATTTTCTTACTTCTTTCTTTTCCTATTGCATGGCACGGCCTGCTTCAAGAAGTCCTTATGTATGGGATATTCCGCCACAAGGTGGCACAGTGCACTGCAGAAGAGTTGTGGCTCCTCCCGGGCCCCATATAAAAACAGGAATCACCATAGACTTCTCCAGTTTTTCCTCTGCAGTGACCCTCTGTGCCTCCCAGCCTCAGCTGTCGGATCGGATGAGGGTAGAGGAGCACTAGGGTCAGGTGCTCGAGGAGCGCTGCTCCAAGCCGCAGACCCTGTACCACAAAGGATAGCCGGCCATAGGCTTTATGGTGAGCCTACTAGGGATGCGGAGTTCCTGTCCTGGCTTCTGAGGGGGTGAGTGTTTTGGGGACTATGTGCTTCGTTTCTGGTGTTTGGGGTAACCCCCCCCCCCGGCCTGGGCTCTTGCCGCTGCCTGCTCGCTCTCCTACCCCCGCCCCTCCCCGACGTGTGTTCGGGGGGACGGGTGGTGCGGCGAGCGTTTTTAGCTGTTTTAAACTGTTTTTTAAACTTTTTTAGCCGCCGTCGCCGCTTTGTACTACGCTCCGAGGCGGGCAGCGCTATATCTGTGAGGCGTTTTTTGCTGTGTGGTGATGACGTGAGCGCCATTTTCGCGCTCTTCGTATTGCGTTGTCCTCCCGCGGCCCGCCCCTCAATGTTCCTCTGCCGGCGCCATTTTGATTCTGCTGCGCGTCTGGGGCCCTCCTCGTCCCTGAGCGGTGGCGGTGATCTCTGCCTGTGCCGCTTCCTCCTGTGGTCTGGCGGCTTGGTGACTGCTTGGTCCGTGAGTCCCCTTTGTGGGTTTTGTTTCCTCGGGGCATGGGCCACGGGATGCTTATGTGTTTTGCTTATGTCTTTCAGGCGGGACACCTGTGGTTGTGGTTTCTCCCGGTCCTGCTCCTTACCCTCCCTCATCTCCCCATAAATTCTGGGGGCATCCATTGGGGGGGCATCCCTGGTGGCTTTTTATTAGCCCTTACCCTGTGCTGGCCTATTGCGCCTGTGTTAATCACCATATGGAGGCTTCTGGGGATAGCGTGCTTGGGGGTCCTTCGGGGCAATCTCGGCTGTGTTCCATGTGTGGGGTATCCCCTGTGAGTAACAGTGTCACAGTGTGCGTGCCGTGCGCCCAAGGTATCATTGCGGCCCAGGCTGGGCTGTCCGCATCTCTCCCCAGTTCTGTGCCCCCTTCGGCATCGCCTAACCCTCCGCACCTGCATTTAACCCCAGTGAGGGGGATGCTAGCAGGGGGTCACAATCTGATCTGGCACTTCGGGTGGCCAGCATTGAAAGGCAGCTTGCCAGGCCTCTTCCACGTAAGGCCTCTAGCAAGAAGCGGCACCTGGGTCCCACGCTCTCCCTCTTTACTGAGGAGTATGAGGAAATTGATGCTTCTGGTGACCGTTACTCCCTAGAGGAGGGGGAGCTTTTCCCGGGCTCTGGCTCCTCTGGGGACCAGCAGTTGGGCTGCGACCGTGTGACCCTGGATCTGAGTCTGGGGAGGATTCATGGTTCCCCGATGACACTGATAGTCTGTTGGCTCACATTTTTGGAAATCTTGCACATTGTCCCCCCTGAGGTGGCTAAGAGGAAGCAGGGTGATCCTGATGAACAGCGTTTGGAGTTCCCTTAGCAGAGCCATTTCACTAATATGGTGCTCAAGGAGTGGGAATGTCCTAGTAGATTGCCCGTGGTGCCCAAAGGGTTGGATAAGAAGTATCCCTTTCTTGCTGACCTGGTTAAGCGATGGTCGGGTCCCCCTGAGGTGGACACTCCCGTTCTAGGGCTGTCCAACACCTCGGTCATGCCTTTCCCTGACACTACTACACTGCAGGACAGCAAGCATATGGATCAGCTGGCCTGCCATGCCTTTACATTTGTGGGGGCTGGGCTGCGTCCGGTCTGCGTCCTCTGACATTACAGCTATTGCCCTTAAGAAACAGCTCAGGCTTCTCCTTGATGGCGCTACGGCTGGTAGGAGGGGGGAGGATTATAGGGCCCTCTTGCTTTGCTCTGATTTTGTTGCCTTTATCCTTACTGCCATGGATGATGCCGTACGGCTGGGTGGTAGGGCCTCTGCACTTTTGGTGGCTATGCGCCGCTCTGTTTGGTTGCGGCAGTGGGCAACTGACGCTGCTGCTAAGAAGGCTCTCACTGGGCTCCCCTTTGCGAGGCTGTCGCTCTTTGGTTGGATGTTCTAGCCAAGGATGTTAGGCTGCCTCAGCGTAGGAGGCAACCTCGGCCTTTTCGGGGGCCCTCCACTTCCCCCCCCTCCTTTCGTGCTACCAGAGGAGTTCATGGCTCCCTCTTCTCGGGCAGCCGCAGAGATTCTTGGGAACTTGGCAGATCCCATCCCGTAAGCCCAAACCCCCTCCCAAAGCCCCTCATGCATGAGGAGGTGCCCTCACCCATCCGGGTGGGGGGACGGCTTTGGCTCTTTGCTCGCGTCTCAGACCGGTGGATTCAGGAGGTGGTGTCCTCCGGTTACGAGATAGAGTTTGCAGCCTGGCCGCCCCCAAGATTCCTCAGATCCAGGATGTCTCAAAACCCTCTGTCAGCTCAGCGGTTGCATCTTGCAGTTCAACGCCTGTTGGAGTCAGGAGTCATTTGCATGGTGCCTCCCCAGGAACGGGGTCAGGGGTTCTACTCCAATCTTTTCACGGTTCCCAAAAAAGGATGTGTCTCTGAGGCCCATCCTGGACTTGAGGGGTCTCAACAAGTTTGTCAGGTTCAAGCACTTTCGCATGGAGACGCTATGCTCGGCTGTCAGTACCCTTCGTCCGGGCGACTTCATGACCACCGTGGACATCAAGGATGCTTATCTTCATGTGCCAATCTTTCCAGTTCATCAGAGATTCCTGAGGTTCGCTCTAGAGGATCAGCATTACCAGTTTGTGGCCTTACCGTTCGGTATCACCTTGGTGCCTCGGGTGTTCACCAAGGTGCTGGCGGGCATGATGGCTCTGCTGCAGAATCAGGGCATTCGCATCCTCCCTTACCTGGACGACATTCTGATTGTGGCTCAGTCTCTTCATCAGGCCGAGCAGGACACCCAGGTGGTGACTTCCGCTCTAGAGTCCTTCGGCTGGGTGATCAACTTTGCCAAGTCTTCACTGTCTCCATCTTTGGTGAGGTTATTTCTGGGCATGACTCTGGATACCTCTCAGGTCAAGGTGTTCCTGCCTCAGCAGAAAGTGGAGGTCCTTCAGAAGCAGGCACGGACTCTTGTGCTCTTGTGTCCCCATCCCTCCATCCAGCAGGGGATGCAGTTAGTGGGCCTGATGGTGTCCTGCTTCGAGGCTGTCCCCTTTGCTCAGTTTCACATGAGACCTCTTCAGTTGCACCTCTTGTCAGTTTGGGATCGGGATCCTGTGTCCCTGGACCAGGAATTAGCTCTTTCCCCACTGGCCAGACAGTCCCTCTCATGGTGACTGGACTCAAGGAACCTTCTAGTGGGCAGGACCTTTCTGCCTCCGTGCTGGGAGACTGTCACCACAGATGCCAGTCTGACCGATTGGGGGGGCTTTTGGAAGTCTCTGAAGTTCCATGGTCGGTGGGGCCCCCAGGAGGCCCATGCTCCCATCAATGTCCTGGAACTGAGGGAGGAATCAGGTTGGCTCTGTCTCAGCTGACCAGACGGCGGTTGCCTACATCAATCATCAGGGAGGGACTCGGAGTAAGTGAGCCTTCAAGGAAGGATACTGTCTTGGGCGGAAGAGAATGTACCTTGCATCTCGGTGGTCTACATTCCGGGGGTGGAGAACCAGGAGGCAGACTCCCTGAGCAAGGGGACATCTCGGCTGGGGGAATGGTCCCTCAGCAACAAGGTATTTCACTCCCTGTGTCACCGCTGGGGTCAGCCAGATGTGGACCTGTTTGCGTCCCACCACAATCACAAGCTTCCCAGATTTGTTTCCCTGTCTCAGGATCCTCTGGCATTCGCCACGGATGCGCTAGCAATGCCTTGGATGGAGTTTCGGCTCCTCTATTTGTTCCCTCCTTTTCCTCTGCTGGGCAGGGTGCTGCGCAAGATAGCCCAGGAGGGGGTACCAGCCATCCTGGTGGCCCCCTGTTGGCCAAGGAGGGTGTGGTTTGCAGACATGCAGTTGGCTACTACAGGGTCTGGCATGCTTATATTGACTGGTGTGAGTCCAAGTGTCTTCCTTGTCGGGTGTTTTCCATCCCCAGGATTCTGGAATTTTTGCCACATGGTTTGGATTCGGGCCTTCAACTTAGTACCCTCAAAGGACAGGTGTCAGCTCTGGCAATTTTTTTCCAAAGATCCTTTGCCAATCATCGGTTGGTTAAGACTTTCTTCCAGGGAGTTTCTCATGTGCGTCCGCCACGTAAGCCTATGCTACCGGTTTGGGACTTGAATCTGGTGTTGTCTGCTCTGCAGGGTCCTCCCTTTGAGCCTATCCGTGGGGCTGCCTTGCCCATTCGGACTCTTAAAGTGGCCTTTTTGGTGGCCATTTCTTCGGTCAGGCGCGTTTCTGAGCTGGCGGCACTTTCCATCAAACTTCCTTATTTTGAGCTGCATCAGGATAAGGTGGTGTTTAGGCTTAAGCCGGATTTTTTACCTAAGGTTGTGTCTGCTTTTCATCTCAATCAGGACATTGTTTTACCTTCTTTGTGTCCTAACTCTGCTAATTCTAAGGAACGGACTCTTCATTCTCTGGATGTTGTCAGGGCTCTGAAGTTTTATTTGGTTGCTTTTGAGTCTTTCAGGAAATCTGATGCTCTTTTTGTTCTTCCTGCTGGACCTAGGAAGGGTTTGCCTCCGGCTAAATCCACTATCAGCAAGTGGATCCGTCAGGCGGTGCAGCAGCCCTATTCTGCTAAAGGGAAGGTTCCTCCTTTCCGGGTTACTGCTCATTCCACTCGTGCTATTGGTGCATCTTGGTCTTTTCAGCACCAAGCTTCTGTTGAACAAGTTTGTAAGGCCGCGACTTGGTCTTCTGTTCAGGGTTGATGTTAAAGTGGACCATCACCCTCGGGTGATCGGCCCGGGAATCTATAAGATTCCCGGGCCGATCACCTCCCTCCCCGCGGGACATCCGAGATCGGGATGTCCCGCGGGGTGAAACCCCCCCAAAACCCCCAAACCCCCTTACCTTAGTTTCGCGCCCCTCTAGGCGTGCGCGCCCCCGCGCCGGCCGTCTATGAATGGCCGGCGCGGGGGTGCGCGCGTCAAGAGGGACGCGCGGGAGGCGGCGGCGGAGGAGCCACGGACAAGCGGCTGTCAAAACGCTTGTCCGCCGGCGCTGGGAGCGGGGAGAGGTGAGTTTTTAGGGTGATCGGGGGGGTTGCACACAGCGGGGCACCCCGATCGGGGGTGCCCCACCGAAGTGGACCAAGACCCAGGATAGTCAAAATCCTGGGTGTTGGTCCACTTTAAGGCCAAGGCGGTGGTGGTTTGAACTGCCTGCTGCTACTTTTTGGGGATCCCACCCTACCTTATGGACACTGCTGTTGGACGTCCCATACATGAGGACTTCTTGAAGCAGGCCATTCCATGCAATAGGAAAAAGACAATTCTGTGAGTACTCACCTGTAGAATTGCTTTTACTTTGCATGGCACGGCCTGCTTCATCCCACTCTTGTTATCGTTATTCTTGGTTGCCTCTTTATGGTGATTGTTCCAAGTTAGTTGGGGTTTGTTTTCTTTTTTACATTTATTACCTCCCGGCTTCTTGTATAACTGCTTGTCAACACTGGATAAGTCTATGGTGATTCCTGTTTTTATATGGGGCCGGGAGGAGCCACAACTCTTATGCAGTGCTCTGCGCCACCTTATGGCGGAATATCCCATACGTAAGGACTTCTTGAAGCAGGCCGTGCCATGCAAAGTAAAAGCAATGCTACAGGTGAGTACTCACAGAATTGTCTTTTTTCCTCCGTCACCTCCTCCTCTTCTTGGTTTGTTTTCTTTTTTAGAGCCACCTTATTTTTTGTCTGTTTTTTTTTTCTTTCATCTCTTCCTTGTTGTCCATTCTCTTTTTTTTCCTAATTTCTTATGCCATCTCTGCCTCTCTTATCTACTCCCTTCTTTTCTTCACTCCTTAGTCTCTGCCTTTTACTATCTCCGTTTCTTCTATATAAGTCAGGCTCTCAGCCTCCTTGTCTTTCATATTTATTCTACTGTTTCCCTTTCTCCTCCTCCCATCTCCATCATATCCCTCATCATTCCCTTCAGTGCCTATTTTTTCGTTCTCCTCTTTTTTTTCTATACCACTTTCTGCTCTCTCTTCTTTGTTCCCCATCCTCTTTTTCATTATTCTTCTTCTCATCCCCTTACTTCCTTATTCCTTCTGCGTCTTCATTATCCTCCTCCCTATCCTCTTGTCAGACCTTTTCCCAATGCATGGCACGGCCTGCTTCAAAAAGTCATTACATTTGGGTTATTCCGTCACAAGGTGGCGCAGTGCACTGCAGAAGAGTTGTGGCTCCTCCCGGTACCATATAAAAACGAATTTTTTTTCAGCTGACGGATCGGGTGAGGGTAGAGGAGCGATGCTCCAAGCCTCAGGCCCTGTACCTTAAAGGGTAGCCGGCCATAGGCTTTATGGTGAGCCTGTTTGGGATGCGGAATTCCTGCCCTAACTTCTGAGGGGGTGAGTGTTTTGGGGTTACTCGTTCTGCGTTTGGGCCCCCCCCCCCCGTCCCTGGTCTGGCCCTCGACGCTGCTCGCCTGCAATCCTTGCCCCCTCCCCGTAGTGTGCTCGGAGGGGGGCGGGTGCTAGCGGCGAGGGTGCCTTGGCTTGTTCGCAGGGTTTTTTACTGTCTTTTTCACTGTTTTTAGCCGCCTCTCCGCTTTGTACTACGCTCCGAGGCGGGCAGGCTTTATTTGTGAGGCGTTTTTTCTTACTGTGATGACGCTGGCGAGGTCACGTGAGCGCCGATTTCGCGCTCTTCGGGCGGGGGGCGGGTGCGGTCCGGTGGATGACTCGTATCGCGTCGTCCTCCCGCGGGCCGCCCCTCAAGGTTCCTCTGGCAGCGCCATTTTGTTTCTGCTGCGTGCTGGGGCTCTTCTCATCCCGGAGCTGTGGCGGTGATCCTGGTCTGCTTGTCGCTTCCTCCTTTGGTCTGACGGTTGGTGCCCTTGTCCTACTTGGTCCGTGAGTCCCCCTGGGGGTTTTTTTGGTCTCTTTTGGGCATGCGCTGTGGGATACTTGTGTGTCTTTATGTCTTTCAGGCGGGACACCTGTGAGTTGTGGTTTCTCCCGCTCCTATCCCTTACCATCCCTCATCTTCCCTTTCTGGCTTCTGGGGGCATCCTTTGGGGGGCATCCTGGGTGGCTTTTATTAGCTTTTACCCTGTGCTGGCCTATTGCGCCTGTGTTAATCACCATATGGAGGCTTCTGGGGATAACGTGCTTGGGGGTCCTTCGGGACTATCCTGGCTGTGTACCGTGTGTCAGGGTGTGCGTGCCGTGCGCCCAAAGTGTCCTTGCGCTATAGTCTGGGCTGCCCGCTTCGTTTCCCATCTCTGCTTCCCCCTCGGCATCGCCTACCTCACCCGCGCCTGCATTTAGCCCCCAGTGAGGGGGATACTGGCAGGGGGTCACAGTCTGATCTGGCACTTCGTGTGGCCAGCATTGAAAGGCAACTTGCTAGGCCTGTTTCACGTAAGGCCTCTAGTAAGAAGCAGCACCTGGCTCCCACGCCTGCCTGGTTTGCTGAGGAGCATGAGATGAGGAAATTGATCTATTCCAAGTATACAGCACGTCCTGTTCCAGAATATTCCTTACACATGGGTTATACATCCACAAGATGGCGCTGGGCTGCAGAAAAAAAAACTTGTGGCCACCCCTGGACCCTTAAATAGCCAGGAACCTCCCACTAATTCCCAGTTCTTATCTGCAGTCTGGACTGCGAAGATAGAAGATGGCTCTCTACTCTGCGCAGGTGAGCGGGGCTTATTAGCCTGTGACCCTGCAGGACTATTCCCACCCATTCCGAACCCACTGCCTCCCAGCCTCAGCTGACCGATTCGGGTGAAGGTAGGTTTAGCACCAGGGTCAGGTGCTGAGGAGCGCTGCTCCTACCGCAGTCCCTGCTCTGACAGGGTAGGCGGTTAGGCTTATGGTGAGCCTTGTGGGATGCCCGCCGCCGCACTCTGGGTTTTGCTTTAACCCATTTCTCTCTAGGTGCCCCCTCCCTTCTCCTATTTTTACTTGGGCCGCTGCTGCTCTCCCTTGCCTCGCTCTCCCCCGGGGGGTGGGGGGGGCGGTGGCCTTGATCACTTTAATTGAGTATGTTTTGCCTTTTATCTTCACTTTGTGCGCCGCCGCCGCCGCGCGCTTGTACAGCGCTCCACGGATGGCGGCGACATTTCCTCAGATGCTGCGCTGCTCTGATTGGCTGGCTGGATCACATGGTGCGTGATTCGCGCTCTTCAGGGGGGGGCGGCCTCTGTGGATGACGCCTTTTGCATCACATCTCCACGGCCCGCCCCTCGAGGTCTATGCGGGTGCCATTTTCCCCTCTCTGGTGCTGCGTGCGCTGCTGGCTCCCTGTGCGGTCCGTGAGTACACCTGCGGGTTGTTTTTTTTTCTGTGTATTTTTTCTCGTGTATATACTTATGGGGTTGTTTCTTATGTTTTTCAGGTGGGGTGAACTTCAGTACTGTGGTTTCTCCCGGCTCTCTCCCCTTGGCAATCTCCCACTTCCCTAGCGGACGTTTGGGGCATCCCGGGTAGCTATTATTAGCGTTAACCCTATACTGGCCTGTTGTGCCACTCAAATCACCATATGGAGGCTTCTGGGGATAATGTGCTTAGGGTTCTTTCGGGACAAGCCCGGCTATGTGTGACGTGTACATATATCCCTATTTTTACTTTGGCCGCTGCCGCTCTCCCTTGCCTCGCTCACCCCCGGGGGGGGGGGGGGGGCGGTGGCCTTGATCACTTTAATTGAGTACGTTTTGCCTTTTATTTTCACTTTGTGCGCCGCCGCGCACTTGTACAGCGCTCCACCGATGGCGGCGACATTTCCTCAGATGCTGCGGTGCTGTGATTGGCTGGCTGGATCACGTGGGGCGCGATTTGCGCTCTTCGGGGGGGGGGGCTCCTCTGTGGATGACGCCTTTTGCATCACATCTCCACGGCCCGCCCCTCGAGGTCTATGCGGATGCCATTTTCCCCTCTCTGGTGCTGCGTGCACTGCTGGCTCCCTGTGCGGTCCGTGAGTACCCCTGCGGGGTGTTTTTTTTCTGTGTATTTTTTTTCGTGTATATACTTATGGGGTTGTCTCTTATGTTTTTCAGGCGGGGTGAACTTCAGTACTGTGGTTTCTCCCGGCCCTCTCCCCTTGGCAATCTCCTACTTCCCTAGCGGGCTTTTGGGGCATCCCGGGTAGCTATTATTAGCGTTAACCCTATACTGGCCTGTTGTGCCACTCAAATCACCATATGGAGGCTTCTGAGGATAATGTGCTTGGGGTTCCTTCGGGTCAAGCCCGGCTATGTGTGACGTGTGGGGTATCCCCTATAAGTGATGATGTCAGGGTGTGTGTACCCAGCGCCCAGCAGGTGATTGCGCTGCGTAAGGCTTCTGTCAAGAAGCGGCATTTATCCCCCGCTGTTTCCCTCTTCCCTGTTGAGGCTGAGGAATTTTTTGACATTTCTGGTTATTGTCCCCTTGATGAGGGGGAATTATTCTCTGATTCAGAATCATATGAGGAACAGCCTAAGATTTATGGTGGTACCGCGTCTCCCTTTGGAGAAGACCCATGGTTCTCAGATGACACTGACAGGTTGTTGTCTCACATTTTTGAAGTGCTTTGTATTTCCTCTCCTGCAGTGGCTCCGCAGCAGCAGGGTGAGCTTTTTCATACAGTTAAACCACGCTTCGAATGGGAACGGCCTAGTAAGTTGTCTGGGGTGCCAAAGAGTTGGGACAAGAGGTATCCCTTTCCTGCTGATTTGATTAAACTTTGGTCTTGTCCTCCCGAGGTGGACGCGCCCGTTCTAGGGTTGTCAAATACCTTTGTCTTCTCCTGACACTACTACCTTGCGGGATGGTGAGGACCGGCGCATGGACCAGTTGTCCTGTCATGCTTTTGCTTGTGTGGGGACTGCGCTGCGTCCGGTTTGTGCCTCTGCCATAACAGCTATTGCTATTAAAAGGCTGCTTAAGTGTCTCTTAGATGGGGCCTCTGATGACGCGGGAGGAGAATACTATAGATCCTGCTTTGCTATGATTTTGTTGCTTATATCCTCTCTGCCATGGAAGATGTCATTAGAACTTGTGGAAGGAAATCTGCCCTTTTGGTGGCTATACGCCGCTCTATCTGGCTGCGTCAGTGGGTAGCTGATAATGCTGCTAAGAAGGCTCTCACTGGGTTCCCCTTTAAGGGGTTGCGCCTCTTTGGTGAACGCTTGGACCTGTTTGCCAGGGGCGGTAGGTTACCCCAACGCAGGAGGCCGTATCGGCCCTTTCGGGGGTCTGGTGCCTCTCTCCCCTTCTTTCGGGCTTCCAGGGCTGGACGAGGGGTTTCTTTTACTGGAGCACGCAGAGACTATTGGGGCAGGGGCAGGGGACGTGGCCGCCCCGGCCTCTCCTGGGGTCCCGAACCCAAATCCTCCCCCAAGCCCCCTCAGGCATGAGGAGGTGCCCTCACCCATCCGGGTGGGGGGACGGCTTCGGCTCTTTGCTCATGTCTGGAGGCGACGTGTAGCAGACAGGTGGATCCAGGAGGTGGTTTCCTCCTGTTACAAGATAGAGTTTGCAGCCTGGACGCCCCAAGATTCATCAAATCCCGGATGGCTCACAACCCTCTGTCAGCTCAGGGGTTGCACCATGCGGTTCAACGTCTGTTGGTGTCAGGAGTCATTTGCCTGGTGCCTCCCCAGGAACGGGGTCAGGGTTTCTACTCCAATCTGTTCACGGTCCCCAAAAAGGACGAGTCCTTGAGGCCCATCCTGGACCTGAAGGGTTTCAACAGGTTTGTCAGGTTCAAGCACTTTCGCATGGAGTGCCTTCGCTCGGCTGTCAGTACCCTTCGCCCGGGCGACTTCATGACCTCCGTGGACATCAAGGATGCTTATCTCCACGTGCCAATCTTCCCAGGTCCTCAGAGATTTCTCAGGTTTGCTCTGGAGAATCAGCATTACCAGTTTGTGGCCTTACCATTTGGTATCACCTCGGCGCCTCGGGTGTTCACCAAGGTGCTGGCGGGCGTGATGGCTCTGCTGCGGCATCAGGGCATTCTTCCTTACCTGGACGACATTCTGATTCCAGCTCAGTCCCTTCATCAGGCCGAGAGGGATACTCAGGTGGTGACCTCCGCTCTATAGTCCTTCGGCTGGGTGATCAACTACCCCAAGTCTTCACTGTCTCTGTCTTTGGTGAGGTCCTTTCTGGGCATGACTCTGGATACCTCTCAGGTCAAGGTATTCATGCCCCAGCAGAAGGTGGAGGGCCTTCAGCAGCAGGCACGGGCTCTGCTTTTGTGTCCCCATCCCTCCATCCGGCAAGGGATGCAGTTGGTGGGCCTGATGGTGTCCTGCTTTGAGGCGGTCCCCTTTGCTCAGTTTCACATGAGACCTCTTCAGTTGCACCTCTTGTCAGTTTGGGATCGGGACCCTGTGTCCCTGGATCAGGAATTTGCTCTGTCCCCCCTGGCCAGACAGTCCTTCTCGTGGTGGCTGAACTCAAGGAACCTCCTGGTGGGCAGGACATTTCTGCCTCCGTGTTGGGAGACTGTCACCACGGATGCCAGTCTGACCGGTTGGGGGGGCTTTGGAAGTCTCTGCAGTTCCAGGGTCAGTGGGGCCCCCAGGAGGCCCATGCTCCCATCAATGTCCTGGACCTGAGGGCGATCAGGTTGGTTCTTTCTCAGCTGACCCCACACCTTCAGGGTCGGGCTGTTCAGATCCGCTCGGACAACTAGACGGCGGTTGCCTACATCAATCATCCCTGATACTGTCTTGGGTGGAAAAGAATATCCCTTGCATCTCGGCGGTTTACATTCCGGGGGTGGAGAACCAGGAGGCAGACTCCCTGAGCAGGGGGACGTCTCGACTGGGGGAATGGTCCCTCAGCAATAAGGTATTTCACTCCCTGTGTCACCGCTGGGATCAGCCGGATGTGGACCTGTTTGCGTCCCGTCACAACCACAAGCTTCCCAGGTTTGTCTCCCTGTCACAGGACCCTCTGGCCTTCGCCACGGATGCGCTAGTAATGCCTTGGACGGAGTTTCGGCTCCTCTATGTGTTCACTCCATTCCCTCTGCTGGGCAGGGTGCTGCGCAAGATAGCCCAGGAAGGGGTACCAGCCATTCTGGTGGCCCCCTGTTGGCCGAGGAGGGTGTGGTTCGCAGGCGTCGTGCAGTTGGCAGTGGATCAGTAGGCTCTGTCCAAGGATCCAGATCTGCTCACTCAGGGACAACTGTGCCATCCCATTTTACAAACGCTGGCTTTAACGGCTCGGCTTCTGAAACCTCTATCTTGATGGATAAGGGTTTGCCGGCTTCTGTTACATGATACCATGATTAGGGCTAGGAAGAAGTCCTCGTCCTTCATCTACTACAGGATCTGGCATGCTTACATTGCCTGGTGTGAGTCCAAGTCTCTTCCTTGTCGGGTGTTTTCTATCCCCAGGATTCTGGAATTTTTGCAACATGGTTTGGATTCGGGCCTTCAACTTAGTACCCTCGAGGGACAAGTGTCAGCTCTGGCAATTTTTTTCCAAAGATCCTTTGCCAATCACCGGTTGGTTAAGACTTTTTTCCAGGGAGTTACTCATGTGCGTCCGCCACGTAAGCCTATGCTACCTGTTTGGGACCTGAATCTGGTGTTGTCTGCTCTGCAGGATCCTCCCTTTGAGCCTATACGTGGGGCTGCCTTGCCCATTCGGACTCTTAAGGTGGCCTTTTTGGTGGCCAATACTTCTGTCAGGCGAGTTTCTGAGCTGGTGGCGCTTTCCATCAAACCTCCTTATTTTGAATGGCATCAGGATAAGGTGGTGTTTCGGCTTAAGCCGGATTTCTTGCCTAAGGTTGTGTCTGCTTTTCATCTCAATCAGGACATTGTTTTGCCTTCTTTGTGTCCTAAGCCTGCTAATTCCAAGGAGCGGACCCTTCATTCTCTGGATGTTGTTAGGGCTCTGAAGTTTTATTTGGTTGCTACCGAGTCTTTCAGGAAAACTGACGCTCTTTTTGTTCTTCCTGCTGGATCTAGGAAGGATTTGCCTCCGGCTAAATCCACTATCAGCAAGTGGAACCGTCAGGCGGTGGAGCAGGCCTACTCTGCCAGGGGGAAGGTTCCTCCTTTTTCGGGTTACTGCTCATTCCACTCGTGCTATTGGTGCGTCTTGGGCCTTTCAGCACCAAGCTTCTGTTGAACAAGTTTGTAAGGCCGCAACTTGGTCTTCTGTTCATACTTTTTCCAAGTTTTACAAGGTTGATGTTAAGGCCTCAGCTGATGCTGCTTTTGGCCGCAAGGTACTTCAGGCAGTGGTGGTTTAAACTGCCTGCTGTTACTCTTTGGGGATCCCACCCTACTTTATGGACACTGCTTTTGGAAGTCCCAGATGTAATGACTTCGTGAAGCAGGCTGTGCCATGTATTGGACAATTCTGTGAGTACTCACCTTTTACCATGCATGGCACGGCCTGCTTCACCTCACCCTTGTTATCGTTTTTCTTGGTTGGTGATTGTTCCAAGTTAGTTGGGGTTCTATTACCTTTTTACCTTTATTATCTCCCGGTTTCTTGAAATAACTGCTTGTCAACACTGGATAAGTCTATGGTAATTCCCTTTTTATATGGTACCGGGAGGAGCCACAACTCTTCTGCAGTACACTGCGCCACCTTGTGGCGGAATAACCCAGATGTAATGACTTCGTGAAGCAGGCCGTGCCATGCATGGTAAAAGCAATTCTACAGGTGAGTACTCACAGAATTGTCTTTTTTCTAGCTATAGTATCTTCCCTTCTTTCTTCTCATCTATTTCATCCTTCACTTGTTGCCTCCTTACCCTAATCCTGCTAATGTTCATTCCCCACATTCTTATATCTTCATACTGCAGCCTCCTGCTTCTGCAATGTATTTGGCTCCTCTTATTCTCTCGTTTTTACCTTCCTGCTATAGATCCCTTCTACTATCGCCTTCATCTTTTCATACTTTTTCTTTTTCTACAATCTTTCTCCTATTTATGATATTTCTTTACTACTACTGTATCTCTTCCTTCTGTTGTCTCCTTCTAGAATTGTCTCTTCATTCTACTGCCCCCACTTCCATTACAATCGCTTCTATTACTATCTCTCCTTCTGCCATTTCCTCCTCCTCTTGCCATCTCTCCATTCTCTATATACTCCTTACTGTCTTTTTCTACAACATTCTCCTTTTACTATGATCTCCCAATGCTATTTCCTCCCCTTATTAAGTTTTACTTCTAAGATTCTCTTCTTATATTCGAATATGAACCAAAAAACATTAACCTGGAATAGGCAAATCATGACGCTGGCACATGTAGGAGTGGCAATATTTGTGAAGGTATTTTTTTTACTGTATACCCTTATTATACATTATTATAAATGAAGATGAATATAATAAGGAATTTTTTTCCTGGTCAGCTGTAGCTTGACCTTCTGCCTACAAAGGGGTACCTGACATAACACAAGCTGATTGATGGCCACACCACATCATTTTCAGTGTACCCCAGGTCACTGGCACAACAAATATAAAAGAAGTGAACCAATGCCTCACACTCCCCAACATAAACCATGAACTCCCAGGCCTGCTGGCACTCAGTCAGGAGCCACACATGTGCTGACCTACTGTAGCAAAAAGTTGCCACCTAAGGAACATGGTCCTGTATGGACTGGTGCCCCCCCCCCCCCCCCCCACCATCCATTTTGCAATGTTAAACCTGCATAGGACACATTGCAAGCTCATAAACATTTTACCACTGAGATCTCCAGTTGAAGTGGACTGCCACTGAGAAAGGAAAACAAAGAAAACCCCAGGAAAGGAAGGTGACAGCTTTCCAGAGAAGAAAATGTTTCCCTACTCCTTACAGGCAGCCAGTTTAACGTCCAGGGCGGATTGATTAACACAAGTCCTTCAAACTACTATGATGGAAAAGAGAGAAAAGAAGCATTACTGTTAAATAAGTTCTTGCTAAAAATTTCAATCCGTGCTTGGCCTTGACCCTTTCCACACCTCCCATACACACTTTTTTCTTGTCGATTTCATTCCCTGCCTCCTGTTTCTCCATTATCCTGTGTTTTGCGGATTGGGAGACAAAACCATATGTTTAGGCTTGTGTTGTCAGCACAACTGAACTACACTCTGCCTTATCTGGGCTTTGTTCCTCCTACTTCTGCCTTCTCCTCCTATACCTACTATCTCTTCTACTATCTCCTCTGCCTACTATCTCTTACTCCTCCTTACTACTCATCCTCCTTCATCTTTCTCGCTTTATCCTTCTCATTTTTTATTCCCACTCTTGGTAACTGGAGATACAGTTATTCCGGGATGCTTGTCATTTTTAATCTCACGCATCCATTTAATCATAGTTTGTTCTGGCGCTTAGGCACCACTGTGACCTATAGTCAGACAGCTGGAGGTGATCTGCTCCTTGTGCTGTGTGAGAAGCGCGTTGGTCTTAATGAATAGGGACAGTTGGACATGAGTGGTGATCAGAGCTGAGCAGAGGTCAGAGGTGGGAAAAGTCCTTCCTGTTCTTCTGACTGCGATTTCAACATGTTGTAATAACATCATTGGATCTTCTAAAAAATATGATATAAAGCTTCCCTGTGTACATTTAGCATAATGGGAGCTTGCAGAGAATTTCCTGCATCTTTTATTTTACATTAAAGTGGATCTACACTCTCCCTGGTAACTTTGTGCTGAGGGCAGTCCTGTTGCACAAGGACACTATACTAACCTAACCTACTCCTTCAACCTAACAGTGAGCCCTGCATTTAAGAGGTACTCACCTTTTTGGTATCGTAGCTCCACTGCATAAAAATGATTCATAGAAACATAGAAATTTGACAGCAGAAGAAGCTAAAAAATCACATGGGAAAAGTAAGTGTGTGTGTGTGTGTGTGTCTGTGTGTGTTTTAGCACTGTTCAACAGCACAAGTATCGCAGGAAGCTCAGCTTGTGGCAAGTCTTTGCTTTTAAAATAGATGGTGTAATCTTCAAATTCGGCCATTGTTGATTTTCAGCTGGTTATTCACTCAATGGTATTTTTCAGTATCTAGCTCCAGCTCTGTCTAGAGAGACAACACTTTGATTGCACAGGCTGGAGTTTCTTTGTAAACACTCCCCTGTGCTGAGCTGCCTCACCTACGCTTGTGTGCAAGCCTAACTGCTGCTAAAGCCATTACTTGTGGCTGGAGCAGCTGGCCTGTTGTCAGCCTTCTTTGGAGCCTTGACTCTGGATATGGTGGGTTTTGACTACTGAAGAAAATCTGTCTTATAGATACACAGATATATGTATTGGTTTTGAGTGATGTGTATGTTTGGCTTATGTCCTCCTGCCCTTATGTTCAGGTTTTTTGTTCCACTTTAAGGTGGACCTGGATTCATGTTACCTGGCTCTATGTGTTAAAGACCAACAACATAGAAACATAGAAGGATGGAGGCAGAAGGAGACTTTATGCTCCATCTAGTCTGCCCTTAAAAAGTCCTAAAGGATTTTTAAAAAAAAAATTCCTCCCACTTGGGACTTGAAGGGGCATCCCGGGTAGCTTTAACAGCGTAATTCCCTCTGGTCATTGCGACTACCTTAAAGATCACCATATGGAGGCTTCCCAGGATACCGGGCTTAGGCTCCCCTCGGGGCAGTCCCGGCAGTGTGTGGATTGTGGGGTATCCCTTGTGGGGTATAATGTACTTGTTTGCATACCTTGTGCTCAGCAGGCCCTAACGCAGCAGTTGGGGGCCCAGGCCTCTGGATCTGTGGCCCTGACCTCTTCTCCTACCCCACCCCGCCTTATCCGTACCCCAGATGATGTCGTCACAGTTGGGGAGTCGCAATCTGATATGTGTGCCAGATGGCTAATATTCAGAAAGTTATTTCTAGCTCTGTGGCCAGAAAGGCCTCGGCTAAAAAAAAACAAAAAAAACTCCCACTTGGGACTTGGAGGGGCATCCCGGGTAGCAATTGCATAAAACCCAGATATACTTGGCGACTATAATCAATTATAGGTATAATACTAAGCATCATATGGAGGCATTTCAGGTTAATGGGCTTGCAATTCCCTTGGCACAGACTCGGCAATGTTTTGGATGTGGGGCGTCCCTTGTGCACAATTAACCATTATGCAGCAAACTGGGGCCCAGGCTTCAGGGTCTGCGGCTACTGCCTCTTCTCCTACTCTGCTGTGTCTTATCCGTACCCCCAGTGATATTGTCATGGGTGGTGAGTCGCATTCTGATTTATGTGCCAGATTGGCTCATCTTGAAGGATTTATGTCTACCTCTGTGGCTAAGAAGGCCTCAGCTAAAAGAAAGCATTTGACTCATGCCGTCTTGGCAAGTGAGTTGGACAATTGCGAATTGCTTGATTGGTCTGACCCTTCTCAGTTAGAAGAAGGGGAATTATATGAGGATTCAGATGTTTCTGACGAACAGCAATTTGTTGGTACAGAAAGTGAGCAGGGTGAAGAGAGTGTTGTGGTTACCCCAAAAGCTCTTGCCCAGTTATTTGAGGTTTTTGTTATTACTCCTCCTGAAGTAGTCCCTCTCAAGAGAGGGAAATTCTTTGGAGCCTCTAAACCTCGTTTGGAATTTCCAAATCAAAAGCATTTTGATGATATTATTTTTAAAGAATGGGCGAAGCCTGCGCGGCTTCATGGCATTCCCTTGGGCTGGGACAAAAAATACCCCTTTCCAGCTGATACGGTTAAACGTTGGTCATCGCCTCCTGAGGTGGATGCCCCTGTACTTCCTGACTCCGCTACACTCAAGGATGGAGAGGACAAACGTATTGATCAAATGGCATGCCACGCTTTTTCCAGTCTAGGCTCGGCCTTGCGCCCTTTTGGCGCTTATGTCGGTGGCTATTAGGTCTGTTGTGAGAGACCGAATGAATAAGTCAGTACATCTTTTGTACGTTCTGCTTTGGATGATACTCTGCTCATGTGCAGCAGAACCTCTGCCTTGATGTGTAGGCGGCAGTGGGCGGCGGAAGTTGTAGCCAAGAAATCGCTTGGAGAAAAATTGGGTTCTGGAAGTAGTTTCTTCCGGTTACAAACCGGAATTCGAGTCCCAGCCTCCTCCCAGATTTTTCATGTCCCGGATGCCGTCAGATCCGGCAATTGTGCAGGGACTGCGGGCAGCAGTAGTGAATCTGTTAAACATGGCTGTCATCTGCCTAGTGCATCCGGCGGAAAGGGGTTTGGGGTTTTACTCCAACCTATTCACGGTACCCAAGAAGGACGGCTCTGTTCGGCCTATCCTAGACCTAAGGGGACTCAATCAATTTATCCGTTTCAGAAGATTCCGCATGGAGTCTCTGCGATCAACGATCGATGCTCTCCGTCAGGGGGACTTCATGACATCCATAAACATCAAGGATGCTTATTTGCACATTCCTATTTTCCGGGTCACCAGAGATTTCTCAGGTTTTTGATAGAAGACCAGCATTATCAATTTGTGGCCCTGCCATTCGGCCTTACCTCGGCCCCAAGAGTCTTTACCAAGATGCTGGCAGGAGTGATGGCTATATTCAGGGTCCAGGGCATCCGCATTATGCCTTTTCTGGATGATCTTCTTATCACGGCCTTCTCCCTCGAACAATGAGAGTTGGACACCAGGATGGTGGTCTCTACGCTAGAGAGGTTCGGATGGGTAATAAGTTACCCCAAATCCTTTCTCTGTCCGTCCAGGGAAATTCCCTTCCTGGGCCTGATTCTGGAATGGTTCTGATTCAGGACTTGATTCGTCTATTCTTGTCCAACCCTCGTCAGTCTATCTGTCTAGGGATGAGACTAGTGGGATTGATGGTAGCTGTATTCGAGGCAGTCCCGTTTGCCCAGTTTCACATAAGGATGCTTCAGCTCTTCCTCTAGGCAAAGTGGGACAGGTGCCCACTATCATTAAATCAGACTTGTCTCCCCACATTTTGCAGTCCGTTCAGTGGTGGTTAATATCGCACAACCTCCACAAGGGCAAGTCATTTCTGACTCCGCGTTGGGAACTGGTTACCACGGATACCAGCCTGGTAGGCTGGGGGGGCTTCTGGAAGAAGTTATTAGAAAAGGTTGTAGCACACTGATTTTTATTATAAAAAGAAAAATAGCAAGGATAAAACATGCATTATCTGAAATATGTGGGTTCAAAAAGCTCCCTAGTACCCCTGCTCAAAAGAGTACCGAACCACAATATATATACAAAAAGGGAAGAATGAACACCAAAATGGTTAAGCAAAAAAGCTGATGTTTTTAATGCGCATATGATAGTGATACAAGCAAAGTGTTAAAGACTATATACAGTGTATACATGGATTCTATATACATAGAGACCCTAATCCATCCGGATTAAAGAATACAAATATGCAGCATAGGGTAACATACACAGGCTTAGTATATCAAGACAAACAGAGCAAGTTCAGTAAAGCAGAGTAGCAATATCCGCCAGGGCATGTCCCTTTAAACACAAGCCTAGTGCTTCCATAACAGAATTGTACATAGAAAATACTAAAGGTATAAGGAACAAGGCTTACAGGCTGACCGCAAATGAAAAACACCTCAACGTTTCGGTCTGGACTGACCTTTCTCAAGAGGATGCGGTATCCAAGATTAACACAGGCTGCTTTTTATAGTAAACCTATGGTCTCCAGCTTACCAAGAAATGGCGCCAAATGTGACGCGCGCGTGTGTGCGCACCGACCAGTGACGTCATCGGCGATGTCCTGCTCGCGTCCCGATCACTCCACCAATCGGGGAATGACGCACGGGGCGCTGCAGGACTCGCGCATGTGGGCAAGTGTAGTTGCTCTATACAAAAATGGCGGCGCCCCGCCCGGGCGACAGTAACCAGAAAGATGGTGGTTACACAGTATAAAATATATAACCAGCAATGCTGCCCCCCCTGTAGGGTAGCTTAACTGATTGAATACCTATAAACCTTAATTGACTGATCTGGTGACCAAACTCTAAAAAGTGCCTAGCAACCGAGGACTCCAATTTCCCATTTCTAATGTCCGATCTGTGTTCACAGATCCTTTGTCTGAGTTCCCGCTTGGTTTTTCCTACATATCCCTTACCACAGGGGCATTTAAGAAGGTATATGACATTCTTTGTGGAGCAATTAATAAAATCCCATATGGGGTATTTTTTGCCTGAACTTGGATGAAAAAAGTGATCTGTCTTAGAAGTGTAGCCGCACTGGGCACAATGTCCGCACGGGTACATACCTTTAGGTTTTTGTCTGTCAGTGAGCCAATCGGATCCAATGTTAGGTTGTTTGGAGTGGAACTCAGCTTTTACCAGTGAGGTTTTAAGATTCTTTGCCTTCCTAAATACCATCAGTGGCGGTTCTTTAAAGGTATCAGATAGTCTGGCATCAGATTCAAGGATAGACCAATGTCTTCTAATGATTCTCTGGACCTGAGTGGAGAATTTCGAGTAAGTAAGAATGCACAAAAATGGGCGCCCAGGAGGGTTCTGTAACCTCTTACATACATATCAATAAGGACCCCACACCAGACATTAAAGCCAATATAGACCGACTTATTGACTGATAGTCTGGTTATAGAAGATAAGGTGGCCAAATTCTTGAAAATTGAAAACCCCCTTATCCCTGTGCTTTACTGTCTCCCAAAGATTCATAAGAGGTTACAGAACACTCCTGGGTGCCCTATTGTTGCAGGCACTAATTCAGTTTTCCAAAACCCAGCCATATTCATTGACCGCCTCCTACAGCCACTGGTCTCTTCCACTCCATCTTACTTACAAGATACTACTGACTTTTTAAATAAGATCAACGCTCTGGGCACACTTACACCCAACTGTACCCTGGTCACCATGGACATCTCAAGTTTATATACATCTATCCCACACCTGGACGGTCTCAATACCATTAAAAAAGCTTTAGCCAGGTCCACTACTCCAGTAGCGATGCAAACCCTAGCCCTGGACCTACTGACTCTTATACTTACTAAAAATTATTTTGCATTTGATGATCAATTCTATCTTCAAGCCCAAGGCACACGGCCATGGGGTCTAACATGGCCCCAAGCTATGCAAATCTCTATATGGCCAATTTTGAATCAGAATTTGTCTACCCCACAGAAGCTTACCTACACAATGTACTTATTTGGTTGAGGTATATCGATGATGTCTTCCCTTCCTGATTTGGCAGGGCGACATCAACGGACTTACCAGCTTCCACGATTACCTCAACCAATGCAGACCAACAATCAGGTTCTCCCTTGATCATAGTGACAAGACCATACATTTTCTAGATGTCTGTGTCAGGGTTGACAATGGAGCCTTGACAACAGACGTCTATAAAAAACCTACCGACCGCAACACATTACTGCATGCGACTAGCTTTCATCCATCATTAAGGCGCTCCCCTTTAGTCAATTTGTGAGAATTCGACGCATCACTGCCACAGATGATCTATATGACTTAAGATCTAATGAGCTGATTAATAGCCTTTTACAACGGGGTTACGATCTCTCTGAGTTAAGGGCAGCACAAGCTAAGGCTAGGTCCCGTGACAGGGCAGAACTACGTAAATTTCGTCCCCGAAACAGCACCAATAGGATACCGTGCATTCTTACTTACTCGAAATTCTCCACTCAGGTCCAGAGAATCATTAGAAGACATTGGTCTATCCTTGAATCTGATGCCAGACTATCTGATACCTTTAAAGAACCGCCACTGATGGTATTTAGGAAGGCAAAGAATCTTAAAACCTCACTGGTAAAAGCTGAGTTCCACTCCAAACAACCTAACATTGGATCCGATTGGCTCACTGACAGACAAAAACCTAAAGGTATGTATCCGTGCGGGCATTGTGCCCAGTGCGGCTACACTTCTAAGACAGATCACTTTTTTCATCCAAGTTCAGGCAAAAAATACCCCATACGGGATTTTATTAATTGCTCCACAAAGAATGTCATATACCTTCTTAAACGCCCCTGTGGTAAGGGATATGTAGGAAAAACCAAGCGGGAACTCAGACAAAGGATCTGTGAACACAGATCGGACATTAGAAATGGGAAATTGGATTCCTCGGTTGCTAGGCACTTTTTAGAGTTTGGTCACCAGATCAGTCAATTAAGGTTTATAGGTATTCAATCGGTTAAGCTACCCTACGGGGGGGGGGGGCAACATTGAGAAAAAACTCCTACAAAGAGAATTATTTTGGATATTTCAGCTAGGAACAAAAAGCCAGAATGGTCTTAATGAAGACCTTGACTTTTCAGTATTCTATTGAGATATTATGCTAGGTTGTTATACTCCTATGCCTGGTCATTCTTATTTCTGTTTGGTTCCACTTGGAGCCTCAACCTGCTAAGCTAATTTTATGTTGGGAATCTGTTTTGGGTGTGGGTTTTCTCCACATCCCTGTTTTTATCCGTTTTTAACCCCACTTTAATATGGTTCTATTTTTTATTCCTTTCAGCAGCATTATGCAGGATGCATCTGCGTCCACTCCAGTCTCTCCTATGATGTCTCCAGCCTGGTCTCCAGCTTCCATCCACTTCACTTTGTGAGCTAGGGACATTTGCCGCACACAGCATGTCCTCTATTGACAGGAGCGGCACTTCCGGCTTTCGCTCATTTTCGTCTATGCAGACTTCCGCCTCCCCGGGGACATACACCATGCACAGATTGTGCTCTGCTGACAGGAGCGGCACTTCCGGCTTCCGCCGGTCGCCGCGCATGCAATCCACCATCTTGCTGGTTATATATTTTATACTGTGTAACCACCATCTTTTTGGTTACTGTCGCCCGGCGGGGCGCCGCCATTTTTGTATAGAGCAACTACACTTGCCCACATGCGCGAGTCCTGCAGCGCCCTGTGCGTCATTCCCTGATTGGTGGAGTGATCGGGACGCGAGCAGGACATCGCCGATGACGTCCCTGGTCGGCGCGCACACGCGCGCGTCACATTTGGCGCCATTTCTTGGTAAGCTGGAGACCATAGGTTTACTATAAAAAGCAGCCTGTGTTAATCTTGGATACCGCATCCTCTTGAGAAAGGTCGCTCCAGACCGAAACGTTGAGGTGTTTTTCACTTGCGGTCAGCCTGTAAGCCTTGTTCCTTATACCTTTAGTATTTTCTATGTACAATTCTGTTATGGAAGCACTAGGCTTGTGTTTAAAGGGACATGCACTGGCGGATATTGCTACTCTGCTTTACTGAACTTGCTCTGTTTGTCTTGATATACTAAGCCTGTGTATGTTACCCTATGCTGCATATTTGTATTCTTTAATCCGGATGGATTAGGGTCTCTATGTATATAGAATCCATGTATACACTGTATATAGTCTTTAACACTTTGCTTGTATCACTATCATATGCGCATTAAAAACATCAGCTTTTTTGCTTAACCATTTTGGTGTTCATTCTTCCCTTTTTGTATATATATTGGGGCTTCTGGAAGAAGCATCAGTTCCAAGGATTGTGGGGGCCTCAGGAGGCTCATTCTCCAATCTATGTATTAGAGCTTCGGGCCATACGTCTTGTTCTACTTCGACTGACCCATTTCTTACAGGGTCTGCCAGTTTAGATTCGGTCAGACAACCGAACTGCTGTTGCATACATCAGTCACCAGGGAGGGACTCGCAGTTGGGGTGCCCTCCGGGAAGTGTCTCTGATCCTTCAGTGGGCAGAGATCAAAGTTCCCTGCATATCAGCAGTTTACATTCCGGGGATAGAGAATGTGGAGGCAGACTCCCTGAGCAGGGGATGTTCTCGCCAGGGAGAATGGTCTCTCAATCCAGTTCCACTTTCAGTTCCTCTGTCACAAGTGGGGGACTCCACAGTTGGACCTGTTTGCTTCTCGCCACAATCACAAGCTGCCAGCTTTTGTGTCTCTATCCCAGGATCCTCTGGCAGTGGCAGCGGATGCCATGTCTCTGGCCTGGAAGGATCTGGGGTTCCTATATCTGTTTCCCCCATTCTCCATGATCAGCAAGGTGGTGCGCAAGTTAGCACTGGAGGAGGCACCAGCAATTCTGGTGGCGCCAAGGTGGCCAAGACGTCTGTGGTACGCAGACGTCGTAAGGCTGGCAGTGGATCGTTTCCATCTGCCTCTTCTTCCAGATCTCATCACTCGGGGTCAACTTTGTTACCCCAATTTACAAACGCTGGCTTTGACGGCATGGCTGCTGAAGTCTCCATCTTGAAAGAAGAAGGTCTTTCTGATGTGGTTATTCAGACTCTTATTAGAGCTAGGAAGAAGTCTTCCTCTGTTATTTATTACAGGACTTGGAGGTCCTATATTGATTGGTGTGCATCCAGGGCTTTGCCCTGTAGAGTATTTTCTATTCCTAGAATTCTGGAATATCTGCAACGAGGTCTGGATATGGGATTCCAGATTAGTACTTTGAAAGGGCAAGTCTCTGCCTTGGCTATTTTCTTTCAAAGGTCGTTTGCTCTTCATCTTTTGGTTAAGACTTTTTTCCAAGGAGTCGCGCATGTGCGGCCTCCCAGAAAGCCATATACCTGTTTGGGACCTTAACCTAGTGCTTTCAGCTATGCAGGCCGCTCCCTTTGAGCCTTTGCAGGATATTCCTCTTCCTATTCTTACTCAGAAGGTTGCCTTTTTGGTTGCTATTACTTCTGTCTGGCTTTGTCTATTCTAGCCCCTTATTTTGAGAGGCATCAAGATAAGGTTGTTTTCTGTTTTAAACCTGATTTCCTTCCTAAGGTGGTGTCTGCTTTCCACCTAAATCAGGATATAGTTCTTCCTTCCTTGTGTCCTAAACCTAGTAACGACAAGGAAAGGGTCTTACATTCTTTGGATGTAGTTCGTTGTGTTAAGTATTATTTAGTTACTACTTCGGCCTTCCGCAAGACTGATGCCCTTTTTGTTGTGCCTTCTGGGCCCAAGAAGGGTTTTGCTCCTGACAAATCTTCCCTTAGTAAGTGGATACGTCAGGCCATCATTGGGGCCTATATGGCTAAGGGGAAGGTTCCCCCTTTTCGTGTCACCGCTCATTCTACTCGTGCTATTGGAGCTTCCTGGGCTTTTCAGCACCAGGCTTCTGTTGAACAAGTTTGCAAGGCTGCGACTTGGTCTTCTGTGCATACTTTTTCTAAGTTTTACAAGGTTGATGTGCGGGCCTCAGCGGATGCTGCTTTTGGCCGCAAAATTCTGCAAGCTGCAGTAATTTAAGTTATGCATTATTCCTTGGGGATCCCCACCCATTATAGACACTGCTATTGGATGTCCCAAGTGTCATGAATATTTGGAAGTGGGGTGTGTGACATACTAGGAATAATAACCATTTTACAGGTGAGTAATCACAAAATGGTATTACGAGTATGTCACACACCCCACTTCCCCCGCCCTTTTTTGTTCTAAGGGATCCTTTTTATGGTGATTATTTTTTTCAAACTATTTTTCAATTATCGAATATAATTTGCTCTTCCTGGTTCTTCACTGCTTTTTAAAAAGACTGAGGAATAGTGGGAGGAACCCAGTACTTATGGACCAGGAGGGGCGCCTTTTTCCATGTCATCTCTGCAAGATCGCCCTCTACAGGCCGGGTTCCCAAGTGTCATGAATATTTGGAAGTGGGGTGTGTGACATACTCGTAATAACCATTTTACAGGTGAGTACTCACAAAGTGGTATTTTTGTTTTAAACATAGGTTTTGTCCAGAAGGGGGGGGGCATCCTAATTGCGGATGCCTCACTTGCTTTACCAGCCCAGAATGGGAGATCTCTTACCTCTGTCCTGAAATCCAGCGTTCTGATTGGCCGGCACAGTCACGTGGCTGCCCGCACTCGATTGGAAACTTGGTGGGCCAGCATCCACGTGACCGCGTCAGACAATCAGAGCGCTGGATTTCTATGGGGGACCAAGGAGAAAAGCATTACCTGCGCAGAATGTGAGATCTATTACTTTTCTATTACTGCCTTTGGAACAACACCCATTTAAAAAAAAAAAAAAACTCTCTCCTTATATTTACCCTTTGGTAACAAAAGGCTGGAGGGTCTTTCAAATGGTCAGTGGGAACATTGGCATAGCGGCGCGAGAAGCCCGAACCTCAGTCCTGATACAGTGAGTGTAGAATACATACCTGGGTGGCCCAGAAATGATGTGCCTTCATCCCTGCAGTTTCCCCTCGACTCCTCTGCAGCCAGCTTGGCTCTGTAGTTGGTTGGATGATATAAAAGCCTGCAGTTTATTTCCAAACCTTGCATAGGTTCCCCACAGCTCAAAACAATAGATCCTGAAAAATGGAGGGCCGTTCCTTCTGTAAATCCCCATTGGGAAAATTCACCCACAGGCAACAAACCTATGTACAGAAACCTGAAGGCCGTTAGAGCCTGGCGAAAAGGAATAAAAATCAGGTTGAGCTAACCTGCAATTTTCACTGGCCGACATTCAGGGCCAGATTAAGTGTGGTGGAGGTCCCTGGGCACAAAATCTGGTGGAGGCCCAAGATATAGTATTGGCTTTGCCATTCTGGGTGGGGGGTAGTGTAGTCACCCAGCTGGTCCAGCAGAAGACCATTCCCTGCATTGAGCTGTCAGTGGCTGTGCTTGCAAAACCAAAAAAAACGTTTGCCCAGGTACGGGGGGGGGCTCCACTCCCACCAGTAGCTTTGTTACTGGTGGATGAGTGTCCTGCCCATGGGAATGGGGTAAAAAGGTGAGTTTATGGGCAATCTGGGGGGATCCCAAATCGGCATCAAGAGGCACAAACCCCAGGATAGTACAAATCTTGGATTTTGTCCCTTCAGCTTTTTCCCACACACACAATACAGTGACTTAATCTTTTCTTTCCTTATTCTTAGTCTTTTTTTCATTCATTTTTTATTTATTTTTTTTCCTTTTGCCCCTTTTCTTTCTAGCTTTTGGTCTTTTGGATTTTCTCTCTCCCCCTCTCTCTCTGTCTCTGTGTAGCTTTTCTCTTATTTTTTTTACCTTTTTGTTTTTTCCTTTTATTTTCTCTGTCTTTTTATTTTTCCTTCATTTCCTGCTTCCCCTCTCTTCTCATTTTCTTTCACTTTTACTTCATTTTATTTATTTTTGTCCAAGTTTCTGTCTCCTTCTGTTCTTTCTTCACTTCTTTCATTTTTTGTCATTTATTTTTCTTTCTTTTTTTCGTCCCCTTGCTTTTAACCATTTGTTTCCCCCTTTCTCCCCATTGGAGTGACTATTTCTTTTGTGTGTTTCTAAATGTTGCTAGCTGAGGATTTAAAAAAAAATTGTATTTCCTGCTTGTTCCTGTTTGTCTTTTTCAACATTTTCTATATCACATTTTTACTTTCTTTTTTCTCTTCCATTATTTCCATGTCTTTTTTTTCTTTCTGTATCATTTGTATCTATACTTGTTCTTGTTCATTGAGCTTCCAGCCTCCAGTAGCCCGGGATCAGTTCATCCAGCTTCGTCTCTCTCTCTTTCTCTTTCTATGCTTATTCTTTTTTTTATTTTCTGTCTGTCCTTCCCTTTTTTTTTCTTTTTCTTCCTCCATATTCCGGTTAACAGACTTGGTGATGAATGTCCCATTGACACATATAAGCTGTGTGTGCAGTTAATATTCCCTTTTAGGAGCCAGAAGAGTGGCTGCTTTCTAATGCTCTCTGTTCAGCAGCAGCTGATTCATCGCAGTGCATGATGCAGCTTTTTATAATAACAGATAGAGCTATAAATACCGTTTGTGTCCCCTTTATGAAAGGTCCGTCATCCCTCCTGTGTTTGCATGGGCTGCTGCGCCATCCCCAGCTGCATATTTAGAGCCCCGTCTGTCCTGGTGTTTGTGTACAGAGCCTCCATTTTTCAGACCAGTCTGTCTACAGATTAATGTAGCATGACTGTACAAAGGCTCCGGTTTACATTCCCCGCCGCGCCCGGCCCTCTCGCATGCACCCAGTGGGCTTTGCCGGGATCCCTAATGTCAATTACAGTAAATTTGGTGGTTTGTAAAAATCAATTTACAGTAATGAAGGGGCAATTTACAACTCGGGGGTCAAAGGTGCCGCGGTTGGGTTACACTTATAAAATGCAGAACTCATCACACCAACCAGTGTGTCGCAATATTCCCACTAGCAAATGGCTCTCTGAAGACTTGCTACAAGGCTCCATTCATAGGTTGGTAGGTGCTCCGTGCAGCCATAGCTACAGGCTCAAATGTGGTCACATCTAAATAAAAGAGAAGCACTGGAGACACATTGTGTAGGCTGGGGTCACATACAGTGGATATTAAATATCTACAAATCTCTGAAACATTGCTGTAAATGGTCTTTAACATAAAAAAAACGGTTTTAAAGCAGAACTCCATTTTGGAAAGAGTTTGGATCTTGCAAGGGCTCAACCACCTGACATCTCCTACACAGGGTATGCCCCAAGGCAGTGCCTGGCACATCCACCTGCATGGAGAGCCATGGGCTAACGGCTCTTGTGACCAGAGAGGATCGATTCCCGGCCGGGACATGACTGAATTGCTCTTCAGTCATGAACAGCACTTCACAACCCCGGGGCGCCGAGCTGAGGGCAGCCCAGCGCACCACCCACCACTTCCCCTTCTGTAGTGTGTGTTCAGGAAAGTGTGTCGTTCACAGTGCACGGATGGAAAAATGCGGAGGATAAATTCCATGTGTGCATAGTACAGTTCAATAAAAGTCCATGGCAATGCAAGCGCAGTGCAGGCATAGCAGTGTACTGTGCTTGTGGTGTTTGTCAATATTCTTAGTATACAGTACGTCCTGCCCCAGATATAATACTTACACTTGGGTTATCCTCCGCCAGATGGCGCTGCACTGCAGAGACATGGAAAAACAGGCTCCTCCCGGCCCTTCAAATACCCAGGGACCTCCCACAAATCCCCAGATTTCTCTGCAGTGCTGACTGCGAAGACATGATGTATCACTCTCTCGCAGGTGAGCGGGGCTATTACAGCCTGCGGCCCTGTGGGACTATTCCTACCCGTCCTCCCTGTGATGTGCCTCCCAGCCTGGGCTGCGCTGGTTGGGTGAAGGTAGGCAGCACCATGCGTGCTTAACGGAGCCATGCTCCACCGCAGTCCCCCACCAAAGGGTAGGCGGTTTAGGGCTGATGGTGAGCCTCTAGGGGATGCCCCTCCCGCACTATTGCCCCATGCCCCGTTTAGCGGTGGGCCCTGTACAAAGGGTCGCCATCCTCCCTCATTCCCCCCCCCCGTAGCCCGGGGGGAAAGAAAGGGGGGGGGGTTTGTGTAGTGGTCTTAGTGTATGTTTTACACGTTATGGCCTTAGTCTTGCCCCGGACTAGTATTCCTGGGGTCAGAGCCGCGCTGTTTGTTCTTTACTGTGTAATTGTCGCGCACCTCTTCCTTTACTGGATGTGCTGCGCCGGGCGGCAACTTCGCTTCAGACGCTGCGGCGTCTTCATTGGCAAATCATCTTTTCTAAGTGTACCATTCACTTCGCTCCTCATGACAGTTTGTAACTACCTCAGAGCTTCGCGCTCTTCGGGGGGGGGGGGGGGCGGGGACCTAGGTTGGCGCGCTCCGCGTCACTGCCCGCTCTTGCCGGCCCTTCGAGGTTCGCTTGCCGCCATTTTGATGCTGGTCGCACGCACGCGTGGTAGCGGTCCTCCTCCTCCGTTGGTCTGTAAGTGCCCTCGCGGGCGATTTTCATAATCTGTGTTTACTGCGCATGGTTCTGACACCCTTTATTCCCATTATGTCTTTCAGACTGGTGAACACCATTGGCTTCTCCCGGCCCGGTGTTAAATTATAGCGGGCCTTGTAATATTCTCCCACTTCCATAGCGGGTCTTTGGGGCATCCAGGGTTACCTATTGTGTAAATCCCTACTGGCATATTGTGCCTTGATTAATCACCATATGGAGGCATCTCAGACAAGACCGGCGGTGTATAGCGTGTGGACAACCCCATGCTGATGCTGACAGGGCACGGGTCTGCGTACCCTGTGCCGAGCAAGCCCTGGCCCTGCAATCTGGTCGGCCAGTGGCTACACCTAGCTTCAATTCACCTATCTCCCCAGGTTTAAATCTCTCTCCTGCTGAGTCGCCTACAAGTGGGGAATTGCAGCCTGCTGGCCCTTCCAGACTGCCTACGGCTGAACAGATTATTGCTAGGTTGTCAGAGCGAATGGGCCCTGGTAGAAAGCGGCACCTGTCGCCCCATGTTTCTGTATGCTCTATGAGAACTGAGGGGTTTGCTACTCCATGTGACTATACCCCTTCTGATGAAGGGGAGTTG
Source organism: Gastrophryne carolinensis (assembly GCA_027917425.1). Taxonomy (NCBI): domain Eukaryota; kingdom Metazoa; phylum Chordata; class Amphibia; order Anura; family Microhylidae; genus Gastrophryne; species Gastrophryne carolinensis. The sequence continues at coordinate 167,174,126 of CM051235.1, read as the reverse complement.
TTCTCTGACTCAGGCTCATCTGATGAGAGGCCTAGGAGTCATGACGATTCTGGCCCGGAATACTAGGGCCAGTGTGACACTGACGACCTGTTGATCAAGGTCTTTTAGGCACTGTCTATCTCTCCCCCCGGTCAGGTCCCCAAGCCTAGAGGGGAGCATTTCCATACTGCAACTGCACGTTTGGAATTTTTAGAGCAGGCTCATTTCCAGGCCCTTGTGCTCAAGGAATGGGAATGCCCCAGTAAACTTCCAGGGGACTGGGACAGGAAATACCCTTTTCCCCCTGAGGTGGTTAATTGCTGTTCATCACCCCCCGTGGTGGATGCGCCGATCATAGGGGTCCCTAACCCCCCCTTTATTACAACCCCTGCTTTTAGTGCCCTTCGGGATGCTGAGGACTGGCGCATTGAGCTGCTGGCCTCCCATGCCTTTTCTTGTGCCGGGACGGCGCTGCGCCCGGTCTGTGCCGCAGCCATTACTGCAGTGGCCGCTAGAACCCTCATCAAAAAATTGCTCGATCATCACCCTGAGGATCTCCCCTCGGAGGTGTTTAATGCACTCTCCAATTGTGATGTATTTGTGAAGTTTATTCTATTAGCGCTAGATGACGCGATTAGAATGTGTGCAAGAATGTGTGCAACCGCCCTTGCGGTGGCTATTCGTCGCTTGCTCTGGCTGCGACAGTGGAGTGCTGATTATGCTACTAAAAAGACTCTTACTGGGCTCCCCTTTAGAGGGCAACGCCTATTTGGGGCCCGTCTAGACCTGTTCGGTAAAAAGGGCAAATCACCCCTTCGCAGACGGCCGTCTTGGTCCCCTCGAGGCAGGGGCACCCCTCCTCCCCCCTACCTTAGTGTTAAACAGGAACCAGGGGTGTCTTTCCGGATTTTTCGTGCAGACTCCTGCCCCACAAGCAGCAGACCACGCTCTGGCCCCTCCGGCGGGGCTAAGCCCAAATCTTCCACCAAACCCCCTCAAGCATGATGGGGCGCCCTCGCCCGGCTGGGTAAAGGGAATGGCTGCAGCATCTTGCACTTATCAGGAGGCATCTCGCCTCATTCTGGTGGATTCAGGAGGTTGTGTCCTCCAGATACAGGATAGCGTCTGCTGCACGGCCTTCCCCAGTTTTTATCAGGTCCCAGGTACTCCTGGTCCCTGCCCCTGTTCAGTTGCTGGCACAGGCCATGCTAGGCCTGCAAGGTCTGAGGGTCTCTTGCAGATTGCCCGTAATAGGCAGAGGCAAGGACCGCTATACCACCTTCCATAGCCCCCCAAAGGATGGGTCGGGTGGCCCATTCTGGATTCACAGCAATTCTCTAATTACAGACAGTTTCCTGCATGGAAACTCTTGAGTTGGGCCATCAGCACCTTGTGCCCAGTGAGCGTCTTGCCGTCTGGGGAACTCTTCAATGTTTATGTTTACATTCCTGTGCCCTCAGATCTCTGAGGCTCTCCAGGTTCGTGTTGGAAGTCCAACACTGTTAATTGTGGCCCTGTTATCTGGCCTCTCTTCAACTCCCAGAGTGTTCACTCAGGTGCTGTCGATGGTGATGTCTCTGATGAGACCAAGGGACGTCCGCGCGATGTCTGCCCGGACGCCCTTCTTCACTTCCCTGTCTCTGCGTCAGGATAGTTGGATACCCGGCTGGTGGGCCGTTGGGAGTCATTTGGATGGGCGTTCAATCACCTTGAGTCCTTGCTATTCCCTAAAGTGGTAACTCCATTAATAGGAATGATTCTGGATCAGATTCAAACCAGATTCTCCCCCTCTCAGCAATTAGGTGGGCATTCTGGTCTCATGGGCCCAGTCCCTCACTACTGTCCCGGTTTCTTAACACCAGGCAGGGATGCAACTGGTGGGCCGTTGTTAACTTGCTCGGCAGGAGCCCGAGTAGCTAAAGAGGTCCCTTATGCTCAGTTCCCCTTGAGCCCGTCTGCGACTTCTATTGGTGACATAGGACAGGGATCCAGCACCCCTGGAGCAGGGCCTGTGGGCCTTCCCACCTGTATGACGTTTTTTCTCTTGAAAGTGGATGAACTCGAGGGACCTGTCTGGGGGCAGTTCCCCCTTGCCCCTTTCTGGAAACGGCCACCATGGATTCCAACCTTTCAGGTTGAAGGGGATGGTTTCTTCCGAAACCCCCTGCGATTCTGGTGTTGGTGGGGCCCTTAGAGGGTCCTTACGCCTATTGAAGTCTAAACAGTGAGTGTTTTTCAGTTGGCTCTTTCTCGCTTGACCACTCCCCTTCTGGATTGCCAGGCTGGGGGTGCTCGGTCCGTTTCATCAGGGCATCATCGCTGCCCTGATGAAATGGCCGTGTGCCGTGAAACGTCGGTAACTTTATAGGCGATCATACTTCATTCATGTTCTTAACTTTCTATGCTACTGCCATTACATACTTGCATATTATTCTATTGTGCCTATGACTGGGTGTCATGATTATAACTTTCATGTATGTATATCATGTACCATTGGTCTGTAATATGATGACAGTTTTCAATTGCTGATACAGATATATTTGATTATATCCACTTATGCATATACTTGAGATTTACCTTGATGATAACTCAGATATCTGACCTTGTATGCGATTTAACTGGGGACTACTGCATTAGCACCTGACCTTTTTTCTGAAAGGTAACCTTTTACCATTTGTATAGTCTTTACTATTTACTGCTACAGTTAATGCTCATATATACATATATTATTTAGAGTCTTGGTGCATACAGCCTCCCCAGAAGCAACATACTTGGATCAGTATCCTTTTTTCTGTGTATATATGTAAATCTTGAGATATAGTCTATACTTGTATGTTGTCATCATATGGATTGTGTATATAGAAGTGTAAATACTCTTTTTTGTGACATATATATATGTAAAATCTTTTGTGCATATACATTTTGGTGTGCTTTGACTTCCTTATATCCTGTATTGTGCATTTCAGCATGAATTGGAGTTGGTTCCCCAGCTCAGTTCTCTGATGGGTCAGGCTCTGCCCTGTTCACCTTGCCTTAGCAGTCTCTGGTTCAGTCTTCCTTGGTTAAGACTTCCTTCAGGGGGTGCTCATGTGCGTCCTCCATGTACTCCTATGGTCCCTGTTGGGATTGAAATTGAATTTGTTCCATCTGCTTGCAGGATTGTCCCTTGGTCCTATTCAGGACGCTGTCTGGATGTCCTTACCCTCAAGGTTGTCCTTCTGGTGACTGTCACCTTGGTCAGGCGTGTGTTAGCGGGCGGCTCGGTCTACCTAGCCCTCATTCCTTGAGATACACCAGGATAAGGTGGAGTTCCGCCTGAAGCCGGATTCTCTACATCTGAAGGTGTCTTATGTTCATTTATTCGAGATATTGTTATCCACGGCTATCTCCCTTCCTAGCAACGCTAAGAAAGTGGTTCTGCATTCCTTATACAGGTGTTGGCAGTTTTTTCCTTAGGAGTCACTGTGTCCTTTAGGGGAACTGAGGTTCCTTGGGGCTTGTGGTCATTACATCCTGAATGTTCCGATCTCGTCTGCTCTCGGGAGTTGGGCGGTTAGGTCCTGGTTGTTACTTTAATGGATGTTACTCCTGGTGCCTTGTTTCGGCCTTTGGCTTCTGCCAAAATTATTAGCGATCGGATTGTCAGGCTTTATCGTATGCCGCCGCACACCAATGAAGCGAAGGAGAGGGGGTGCACGGTTAGCGGTGACACCGCAAATCCAGAAATTGAGAGAAAACCAGCACTCCAGTAGTAAGCACAAATAGAACTATATTAGTGAGTTTCAATCCAATCCAACGTTTCGGGGGTTACAGCAGGGGGCCTGCTGTAACCCCCGAAACGTTGGATTGGATTGAAACTCACTAATATAGTTCTATTTGTGCTTACTACTGGAGTGCTGGTTTTCTCTCGATTTCCGGATTGTCAGGCTGTTACTCAGGCCTATTCAGGCAAGGGGAAGAATCTCCCTTGTTGCCTTGATTCCTTTTCTACACGTGCTTAATGCCTCTTGGGCTTTTCAGCACCGGTTTTTCTGTTGAACTGGTTGGTTAGGCCACTACCATTGGCCTTCTGCTCATACCCTTTGCAAGGTTTTTACAACGTTGATGTTAGGGCCTCAGCTCATGCTGTCTTGGTCGTATGGTTCTGCAGGTGACAGTGCTTTAAACTGTCTGCTGCTGTCGTTTTTTGTTGGGGATCCCACCCTACTTTATGGACACTGCTTTTGGATGTCCCAAGTGTAAGTATTATATCTGGAGCAGGACGTACTGTGTACTAAGGATAATACAATTCTGTGAAGTACTCACCTGTAGAATTGGTATTATTTGTATACAGTACGTCCTGCTCCACCCCACCCTGGTTTTTGCATTTTTCTGGATCCCCTGTATGGTGATTGTTATCATTGTTATCATTACCAGTTGTTCTGGGTGGTTTAATTCTCCCGGCTTCTTGTTCACTGCTTTTCAATGCTGGGGATTTGTGGGAGGTCCCTGGGTATTTGAAGGGCCGGGAGGAGCCTGTTTTTCCATGTCTCTGCAGTGCAGCGCCATCTGGCGGAGGATAACCCAAGTGTAAGTATTATATCTGGAGCAGGTCGTACTGTATACAAATAATATCAATTCTACAGGTGAGTACTTCACAGAATTGTATTTTTCTCTTGCTGCGGTACTAGCCCAGTGCGCCAGGTATAGGGGTTGGGATTAGAGACTGAGAGTTCAGCTCCTGGCCCTGCCAAGTTACCAGCCCCAGTGCCTTTCAGCATAGGCCAATAGGCACTTGGTCTTTCCACCCATCATCCTTTGTTCCTTGGATCCCTTACCAGTTCACAAGTAGTGAAAATAAAAGAAAGACTACACTAAATACATTTTAATAAGTCACACTTAACAGTACTCATCCCTCTGCATCTTGTAGTCTCTATCCCCTGCCGGGCGGTGTACTCTGATCTGATCCATTGGCTCTGATGCTCCCTCCTGATTCCATGTGCTGGTCTTCTGACCCCAGGGGTACCCAGGGGTGAGCACCAGATCTCTTCAGTCCTTAAGCCCTGGGTTTTATAAATAGAAAATTCAGTAATGCCAAGTCACCACTTCCTTTTTCACTTGTATGGCAGCAGTAGGCAGGCGTTCATGTTTGATGTGTAAACCCATCTGGTCCCGACCGACAGTCACACAATGAATTAAGTATTGGTAAGCATTGGCTGACTATTGCATAGGGAGCGGCAATATGCGCCCAGTCTATCTGAATGGTTGGGTGCGGTAGCGTGCACAGCTGCAGTGATGCTGTGAATGCGGCTGTTGAACGCAGTGCATGGGGAAATGTAAGGCTCTTGTGGGTGATCTAGGGAGTTCACACAGTGGGGCATGCACAGTTGGTCGGCCCTTGAGTCAATTAGACTCTTAGGCCGGAATCTGGGGTGGTTGTTTCACTTTTAGTAAACGATGGGGCAGAACATAATCTTATAGTCTTTAATGCTTTTAAATGGCTCCTCTGGTGAGTAGCTAGCTCAGTTAACCTGGGAAGTTAAAGATTGCTAATCTCTAATCATTTAGGACCAGTGATTAATCCCTTGGGGGGGGGGGGTGTTATTTGCATCCCAAACAGCTAGCCTTTTGCTTCACAACTCTTGCCATTCACATCTGCTGGACAGGTTCCATTACTTTTAGCGTACCACTCTCATCCAATAAGTGCCGACTGTCCAGTGACCCCATTATCCAGCATATCCCATTGGAAGAACACCAGAATCCACGTAATGAGCTGCTCCCAGTGGTGTCTACCCCTTGTCATACATGGCAGGAAAGGATTCTGAAGTAGCAGGTGGGCAGGCAGGGACAAGGAGGAGTTGTTGCCCACCCCAGGGATGGTAGGTAAGTATATGTTCTAATGTTTTACCAGTTTTTCTGGCCCAACAATTGTCCCCTAATTTGGGTTGTAGCTGCACAGTGTGAGCTGCAGATGGCGCCGATCCCCTGACTTAGACTTTTCTGTTTTGCAGGGGAGTAGCAGTTCCGATTCACTAGACGGGCACAGCTCGGACTACGCCAACAAGAGCTATGATGCTGTTGTGTTTGATGTGTTGAAAGTGACTCCTGAGGAGTTTGCTGTAAGTTAATTTTTACTATGACCTTTTTTTCTTTTTATTAATGAACTCTTCGAATAGTGAAAGAAAGAACTAAAATCATTGTAAATGTCATGCAGCATGGGGCGAGAGGCTACCTGTTCACTAACTGGAGCAACCGGTGTCCATTGTTTATAGCATGTCTGTAATTACAAATTTGTATAAGGCTTAGCTTTGGCTGTGATCCTGTCAATTTTTTCCCGTTTTGACTTCACTATTTCACCAGCATGCCCTGCTATTTCTATAGTTGTGCTGAGCATTTGAAGGCCCAGACAGAGAGAGGCAGCTGTGAAATATCCTGAAATGCAATATGGCTTCCAGGTCATGACTGCTGTAGTGGGAGGGTGGTGGTGGGAAAAATTATCATTAAGATTAGTGTGATTGATTAATGAATATTGTCACTGTTGTTGTAGATATCTGACAGGTATTAATGAGTAAGATAAGAAAATAAAACTGTGCCGAGCACTGGGCCTTAAATCTCTAGTGCAAAAGACTTGCGTCACGGCCTTCAGGGCAGGAAAGCCCTCGCCTGGGACATCACAATTCAGGATGCCTTGCTGTTTGAAAACGTACCTTTCCTGTTATGCCATGGGGAATGCGCAGCCCATGGTAGAACTCCTTTTGCTGGTGCACGCTCCAGCACCAGGCCTATTAAAATGCATAGCGCGGGCATGCAGAACTAGAGGGAGAGGCTTGCAGCAGGAGCCCTGGCAATCTATTCATTTATAATAAATTGCTGGCCATGATTATGCACCGCTGTCTATTCTGATTCGGTGGAAGACCCACCTTTGTGGCAGAAGCGCAGAGAGAGGTAAGAGAATCATCAATCCTTGGGGTTTCACACACAAGGGACCCTGTTAAGCAGACCACAATTCAGTGGAGCAGTCCAGGCAAACAAAACAAGCCCAATATACCTTCTCCAGCTGACTAACCGAGGTCTGGTATTGTGATACTCGCCTGAACCTAAAATCGAGTCCCTCGCCTTTTACTCACACTCTTTGAAGGGAGTGCCCATACACAGTGCCTTGCACACCCCCTCTAGTCACCAAGATGGAGGCATGGAAAGCCTTGTTCACCAATTTGTTTGCAAATGGAGGATGGCGCCTGACTAATCTGTGCACACTATGGGACCTGAAATTGAGAAAAGGTGGACCAGGACCTCTGTGAAGCAGTTGCAGATGAAAAAGAGGTGAGTATGCTTTTTAACCTTTTTTTCCTAGTGGGAGGGTTAGGGTGGGTACGTGGTTCAACTTGGGATGTGTCTATTTATTAATAAAACTTTTTGTAATGATTCATCCGTTATTATGATTGTGAGACTTTTGTAAGTGTTGGAGCTTAGGTTCTCTATAATTGTTGGTTCAGGTTCGGGCACCTGCAACTACCTGGTTTCCTCCTGTTTCCTGTATTGTTGGGAACTTCTTTTGTAGTCATGTTTTTATATTAGTCTGGACGATCATTTTTTACCGATTACATTCAAGAAGCATCTGTATCACCTATGGCAAATTAATTCCCGGTTTTGTCTAGTAAAATTAGTTGGGAGTGGTAAAATCCAATTGGATGTTGTACAAAGCATTCTCTTTTCTTTTTTGCTTTGCATCTCGACACAGGATGTTTGATATTAATACATTTTCTGTTTTTTTTCCTAGAGCCAGATTACCCTGATGGATACACCAGTATTTAAAGCAATTCTGCCTGAGGTAGGTTCCTGTTGCCTGCACTGAGCTAGCACTGCCTTGGAATCCTGTTTTCTCGTCTTAGTTCTCAGCGGTCATTGAACACCTCTCATCAGGGGTCCAGGAAGGGCACAGGCATACCATAAAGGAACAGCTTGTGTTAAGTTGCTGAATTCAGTCATCTTCTGCCAAGGCTGTGCCATACAGGTGTCATTTTGAAAGAGTTACTGAATGCCTCTTTAATGGCACTCAGCAATTCTAAAGGTTTGGCTAACATTCTGAAAAGTACACAGGCGTTTGGTAAGATTACAGGATGCTTGTCAGAGCTCAGCACTTTTCTTGCTGCTTCATGCCTGACCCTATGCCATGAATAAACCTCTGTGTGCCAAAACACTATTTATTTCTAAATATAAAAACACTTGAAGCTGAAATTTTAACTAAATTTTGACTATCCCAGGTTCTGTTCCTCGCCCCTTTGGCATCTGATTCGCCATGCCCCCGCTATCCCTAAAACCCTCCAGATCACCCAGTACAAACTCACCTTTTCCCGGTTCTTTGACGAATGCTTGAGCTCTCCAATCTGAGTCATTTGTGCATCCCCAGACGTGGGAGACGTCCCCAATCCTTACCTTAACCTCGTTCCTCAGGTGAAATGTGGTCCTGCAATTGGCTGCCGCTCGTTAGAAAACGGGTGTGGGACCATATTAACGCCTGCTAATGGGAGAAATATGAACTTTCTCTTCGTTCCCCTTGGAAAGATCCAGAGCACTGATTGGCAGGCAAGTGACCGCGCTGAACAATGAGAGCGCTGGTATTCTCGAGGAAAAAGGTGAGATTTCTCCTGTTAGCGCAGAAATGCACAGGGGGGCATCTGCAATCGGGATGCCTTAATGCACCCGGAACAATACCTATTTTTTTTTAAACGGTTTGTGTTCCGGTTTAAGCTGCTCATTCTTAACGTTTCTTGTTGTTCTCTCTCAGTTGAGCTTCTAAAGAGGCAACAGGGTCTCTGACAGCATCTGTGTATTCATATGTAGAGGTGGAAATTAGCGACCTTGTTCTCTGCTCTTATTTCTGAAATGCTCTAGGTCAACAGTGCCGTTGGGCAGATGCCAGATACAAAATTGCCTGTAATAGGCCCCTTTCACACCTGGCCATTTGCTTTGGAAAAGTCCTGCATGTGGTGTTTCCAATGCAGCGCAACACAGTCATAGCTCCACAGTAGTCTATGGCAACGCAGCAGAAACGCAAGTAAAAATGCAGCAACACAAGTAAAGCGCACAGGTTAGAATGGAGCAGTCTGTTTCTTCCTTCTTATGTCTGTATGCTACCTCACATCACAAAACCTCTCCTTCACATTGAGTTGTGGTCTTTGTTTCTCCATCAGTTCCTCCCCCCAGCATTCTAAGCATGTCAAACACCATTGCCTGCGTGTATGGGATTTCTGTTCTCAGTCTACTGGTCATGTAGCAAAGTGGATTCTCCCTGTGAAGAAAAGTAAATGCAGATTTTCTATTTAGCAGAAATATTTTCCTTTTTAAGTTCTCTCCTGTGTCTGTAACAGATTATAAGAGGTCAGTGGGGTATAGCTGAAGTGCAGCACAACGTAACAGGCGTTCCGAGAGACATCCAGCTCTTATCTCCTCAGTAAGGAACGCTGGCTACGCTCTCCCAAAATGTGCTCAGCCCCAGTTCCAGAAATGAGATAATAGCCTTATATTACTGTTTGAACTTTGCTTTTAGGACAAAAAGTTATGGAAATATTTCCACACTTACTCCTGTTCCAGAAACCAGCGTTTTTTTTTTCTCCTGGACAGTCCGCCATCCCTGATTTGGTGGGGATGGACAGCTTTTCACATCTTGTTAAAATATACAGGCCTCACAGGCTCCTGATCTCATAGAGGCTGGAGAACATGGAGAATTTATCTTGCTGGAAACATTCCAGAGCCAGAGGACATTTTCCAGGATTCCCAAGGAGCATTGCTTTATACTAACCCTCTGATCAGAAGTGCTCACTTCTTCTGCCAAAAGCCCAGTAATGTCCTGTCATCCTACTTATCCTACTTATTATTTTTTCTCCGGTCTCCACCACTTAAACTGAACCAACAGCCTGGTTGGAAAAGAAAGGTAGCGGCCATTTTGGAGCTTCCTCTCCCAGCATCTAGGCCATGCTGCTGCCTGGATTCAGCTGGCATAACTGACAATGCACAGTAACAGGAAGCCCAGCAGCACTTGTTTGCAGGTGGCCTGCAAGTGCATGTGCTGTCATTTTGGATTTAAAATCTACTACAGCAGGAGTTAGAAAAAGGTAAATAATTTTTTATGTGCAGCAATCTAAATTGCCCTGTGGAGGGGGGCATATGAGCACTGCTTGTTGTGTTGGTCTGGTTTAAGTCATTTTGATTGTTTTTCCCCTTTAAAATGAAGAACCTTTGATTGATGTTTGATGAAGATTTGACACCCTCTTACCAAAACCTTCCTCTTTACCCCACAAGAGTTGTAAGAAAAGTACTCACAGTCAACTTCCACATTCAGGAAGCACCAAGCACAAGGCCATAACAAGCAAGGATTTGTCATTTGATGTGATCCATGCAGAACAGACTAGGTTCATCAAAAAACCTTGGGTCATCCACCCAAGGGGTGTGCAGTAGCCATTTGGAAAATTAGGGTAATACAGAGAGCTATGGTCCGAGGTCTTAAGAACAGGATTGTAGAGAATAGACTTAAAGTGAAACAAAACCCTGCGGGACTGCTCTGGAATCTAAAGTATTTCGATTTAGTATTCCCTGGGGCATCCCAGATCAGGGTGCCCCACTCTGTGATCCCCCCCCTTCCCAGGGCATGGCAAAACTCACCTGCTTATGGGGCCTCCTCGCCAATGTATACTGGTGGCCACATCCCCCCAGCTTTGGGATGAGCGCACTTCCACACCCAGCCTTTCATGATGGGGCTGGGGGTGGGTTCGTATATGCAGTAGGGGATGCGCCCAATTCATCCTCGTGCTGTGCACTCTGTCCTAGCCATTCGGATACCCCGGGACGGGAGTGCGTGGGGATGCACCAGCTTTCGTTCTCCATTGAAACCTATGAGAGAATGACATCGTCACAGCATTGACACAGGCTTATTGAACAAGAGCCTGCACATGCACCACTGGACCCAGGAAAGGTGAGTGAATAATGCCGTCCTGAGCGATTTCACAGAGCGGAGCATCCTAAATCGAGATGCCCCCGAGATGTGGTACAGAATCCATGATCGTCAAATTCACAGGTTTTGATACACTTTAACACAATCTAAGCCAGGGGTGTCAAACATATTTTTGGGCCCCATAAGCAATATGGTTGCCATCATTTGATGGGTCAAACTAAAGGTTTTATATGAGGCCCTCTGACCCGGAGGCAATGGCCAGCTAAAAGCGGCACTGCCCAGCCGTTGCCTCCTGGTCAGAGGGCCTCATATAAAGCCTTTAGTTTGATGCATGTGGCCTAGGCAATGGGAGGCAGCAGTCAGCGCATGTAAAGCCTGTCCCGTCTGCCTCTCCTCCATTCCATGCAGTGTGCTATAGAGGCTCAAGCAGGGCTCCAAAATGTGCCCCTCTTTTTAGTTTACATCTCCAAATGTGGTTGCACATCTATCCCTGTTCATCAGCACTGTGTGAGAGAGCCTGCCATGTGTGACCACCGTGACTCGATCATGCTGGTTGAGGAACAGGGGCAGTTGTGTAAACACGTTTGAAGCATGGTCATGGAAGTATGGAAAGGGAAGGAGGGGCAAACTTTAGAGACCTACTAAAGTATCTACAGCACACTGCAGGAAATGGAGGTGGGGCTACTTGCTACCTTATAATTACCCACCGGTGGAGATTTCCTGTTCTAGGGGCATTGCCTCTTTGTAGCTCCGGCACCTCAGATGCAGCAAGTATCCGGATTGCAGTCGTCTTGCCAAACAAGCCAATTTTCATTATGTACTCCTGAGCCGCCGTAATAATGTCATCTTTGTGTCTCATCAGACGTGAAGCAGAGACAGTGTCCTGTCTGTTGGTATAACGGCGCTCATCTACGCTCCAGTGAGCTCTTATTAAAGCTGGCCTGCAGATTTCATAAAGCTGTCAGGATCAGATTGCTGGTAGGTTTCTGCAGATCATCTACTGGGCTCCCTTCTGAGCAGGTTGTTACACTGTTCCCCTGATGGGTGCGTGATTTATGCTGGTTATAAGCTCTGTAACGGAAGCTTGGCTCTTAAAGTGGAACTTCGGAAGCCTATGAGCCGTCCAAGCTCCACTCCTTGAGGCATCCTGAATTGGGATGCCCCGACTTGTGAAACCCCCTGGTTCCCCCTTTTCACTCACCTGCTCCCGGAGCCCTCGGTGCCGCGGCCGCATCCCCACTAACCTATAGCTTTGCATGCTCTCACACCAGGCCTTTCTGAATAGGAGGAGCGGGCACACTACAGCTAGAGACTGAGCAGGGGATGCTGGCTCGGCCATGCCCTTCTGGCGCTTAGTAGCTCAGCCTATTGGAGTTGAGCAAAATCGCGCTAGCTGTATACTCTGTTTCAGTCGCATCTGTACCGTGGGAGCCTCAGGAAGGTGAGTTTACCACGACCTGGGGGATACACATGGCAGGGCATCCCACATTGGAATTCCCCGCCTGAGAGGAACAATACAAGAGAGTGAAAAACCTCCAGGGCATACTAGCAACCGGCCCTGACATCTTATATATTCTAGGCCAGCGATACTCAACTGGCGAACCTGGGTCTGAATGCGTACCTCAGTGCCAAATTTCCGGACCCCTGCCCCGAGAGCTCTGCAGGGCCCAATAGGATTTTTGGGGCAGGGTGGGGAGGAAGCAAGAAGCATCCTTTTTATTTGTGCCTGGGAAATCTATAGCCCCTCCCCCAGTGAGCTGATTTCTAACTATCCACCCGCACTACAGCCTTCTACCCGGACCTTTACCTCTGACCAGATGCCTTTAAATGGACCTTTACAAGAAGTGGTTGAGTACCCCTGTTCTAGGCCCATGCCCAAATCACTAGTGAAAACACAAATAATATTTCAGGCTGCAGAGGGGGGGGGGGAGAAATGAATAGCAGGAGGGCTGACTTACAGAACAATTATCATTATAAACCTCTGAAAATGTTATGTCCCTCTATTATAGGCCTTAGAAACATTTCACCAATATTCTTTATTTATACAGAAATCTTTCCTTCTGTACTCCCCCCCCCCCCACTTGAAAGTCCCGAAATTGCTGAGTCAGTAGAAATCACTATCTATATATAGTATGCATGAAACTGGCACTAATGTGATGCGTGACAGAACTGTGCTTAAACCGGACCTTCAGCATGTTTTATTGAAAAGCCCAAACCCTTAAAAAACGATTCCCCAGCATCTAAAAAAATTAGTCACTTATTATTCTTTCCCCCACTGGGCTGCAACTCTGTTCAGGACTTTAAGATACAGGCGCCGCCATCTTGACTCAGAAGCATCACACTTACTGAGGAGGAAAACGGGATAAAGTACAGTGGGGGGGAGGTTATAGCTGTGCTTTGCTCAGACAGAGCAGAGCTGGGGTCAGGAAAAGGTCAGCAATCCCAGAATGCAGAGCGACACAATCAGAAGGCACTTCCTGTTTGCAGGCTGCCTGATGTTCCATGAGCCGCCATCTTGGATGTTTAAAGGCTCATAGCATGCAGTAGATGCTGGTAGGATGATTTTTAATGTGAGCAATCTATATGTACAGGATGTGGGACACATAAGATAGGCTCTTATTCAGGGTGAAGGTCTGCTTTAAAATCTCTGTGAGCAGACACATACTGCTCACAATCCTCCCGACAGAAGCAGCATTGGCAGTAAGTGTCTGCTTACAAAGATTTCACAGTACTGTACTTCAGACACACACATCACAACCCCTCGCCCAATCAGAAGTGCTAGTTCTGTACATACTATTTACAGTGATTTCTGCTGACTTGGCAGTTTCATGCCTTTCAAGTGGGAACAAAGTATAGAAGGAAAGATTTTTTTCTTTAATATAAAGTATATTGGTAAAATGTTTCCAAAGTCTATAATATGAGAATATAACATCTGGGGTTTCTAATGATAGTTTCCTTTAACCCTTTCAGTGCCAAGCACACAGATTCTATATGCTTACTTAAACCGGACCTTCGCCCTGAATAAGAGCTTATCTTATATGTTTCCCACTTATACATAGAGATTGCTCACACTACAAATCATCTTACCTGCATCTACTGAATTCTGGGATCACTGTCCTTTTCCTGACCCCAGTTCTGCTCTGTCTGTGCAAAGCACAGCTATAACCCCACCCCCTGCACTTTATCCCACTCTCCTCAGTATGTGTGGTGCTTCTGAGTCAAGATGGCGGCGCCAGAGTTGCAGCCCGGAGGGGGGAAAAAGTAATAAGTAAGTGACTAAAAACTTAAAATATATTAATTTTAGATGCTGGGGAATAGTTTTTTAAGGATTTGGGCTTTTCATTAAATCATGCTGAAGGTCCAGTTTAAGTTGCAAGCATGTAGAATCAACCTTCAACCGGACCTTCATCCTGAATAAAAACATATCTTATATGTTTCCCCCACACTGTACATACAGATTGCTCACATTAAAAATGATCCTTCCTGCATCTACTGCATTTTCTGAGCCTTTAAACATTCAAGATGGCGGCCCATGAAGTTTCAGGCTGCCTGAAAACTGAAAGTGTCTTCTGACTGTGCCGCTCTGCATTCTGGGATTGCTGACGGTTTCCTGACCCCAGCTCTGTGCAAAGCACCGCTATAACCTGCCCCCCCTGCACTTTTGACCCCTCTCCTCAGTATGTAATGCTACTGAGCCAAGATTGCGGCGCCGGTATCCTAGAGTGCTGAACAGAGTTGCAGGCCAGTGAGGAAAAGATTAAAAAGTAAGTGATTAAAAACGTTAAAGTGGACCAACTTCTGGTTTTGGTCCACTTCGGTGGGGCACCCCGATCGGGGGTGCCGCGGTGTGTGAAACCCCCCAGAACGCCCGGAAACACTCACCTCACCACGCTCCTACGCGGGCGCTCGTCCAGTCAGAGCGCTCAGAGCCGCTGTGGTATGCACGTACAAGCGGCATCCAACCACAGCGGCTCTGAGCGCTGGAGGCCGCGTCTCGCGCGTTCCTCTTGCAGGGAGCGCGCCCACGCCGGCCACTCACAAAGAGCCGGCGCGGGTGCGCGCCCTGCTAGAAGGAAGCGCGAGACGCGGCCCGCGCATGCACCGTTGGAACGGGGTTAAGGTAAGGTTTCTGGGCTTCCTGGGGGGTTTCACCCCGCGGAACATCCCGATTTCGGATGCCCCAAGGGGAGGGATCTATAAGATTCCCGGGCCGATCCCCCCTGGGTGTTGGTCCACTTTAACTATATTAATTTTAGATGCTTGGTAATAATTTTTAAGGGTTTGGGCTTTTCATTAAATGACGCTGAAGGTCCGCTTTCAGTGGACTGAACAGAAACACAGATGTCCTGATTGGCTGCCTCTCTCAGCGGCTATGAAACCCCGCCCTCCTCTCTGGTCACACTATGTGCTGGAAGTAACAGCTAGAGGCACAACAATACACTTATTTTTTTACTATGATATATGTAAAGCACACAGTGTTCTTACATCACATCGCTGTTGCCACACCCGCTGTTTCTCCTCATTTTTTCTATGCATCTCCAATGCTCTAATACTTTTAAAGATAACTTAGGAACTACAGGGTCTGTTTGGAAAAGGATTGTAGTTTAGAACAGTGAAATGTGTAGCCCTAGACATTGGAACAACAATAAGGTTTGCCTTTAGTATAACTTTAAGAATGTATAGGGCAGCTCACAATCTGCTTGTGGGCAGCCAAGTGACAAGCTAGGGATACAATGAGTCACTATAACCGTTCCAGAAGAGAGAAGCCATGGACGCTGCCAAACAGTGACCAGCACTACGTCCACTGTCTGCCGATTACCTTATGTGTCCTGGTGGGTTCGTAATGCCGCTGATCAAACATGGCCCTCGTTTACTGAGGCAGAGACGGTCTACCACACGTCTATGTTTTATGCAAATCTGCCCCTATTCTGCACATACAAAATAATCCTAACGCGGATCTCTCATTCAAAACTAAACGGGGAGGCCGATTCATTAATAGCGCCAGGTAGCGACAGATGAGCGACTGTAGCGTGATTTTTTCAGCGCCAGCCAGTATTCGCTGTGCTTGGCCAGCGTTAGCTTGATGACAGCGACTCAGTCGGTGTGCGGTAATGTTGAATACGGGCTGGGGGGTCGCTGTTTCACAGGTCCAGCGTTGTATGTGAGCGCCTGACAACGAATGGCCAGAGCGAACGGCTAGCTTCATATTCATCAACAAATCACGCTCCGAATGTGCTGTCGCTGTCCATTCCTTGTTTAAACCCCAGAGCGCTTGCGGCGATGTGTATTAACTAGTTTTTAACCCCTAAACAACCATATTTTTTGAATGTAACATTATACATGTTTTTAGAATCATTTGGTAATATGAATACATTAATCTCAGACCTGTTAGATCAATTCTGCACATATTTTTTTTTTTTTTTTTTTGACTTAAAAATAAATCCTAACATTGCAGAAGTGGTCTCCGATTTTTTGACATTACAAAAATAAAAAAAAAAAATACCAATTAATTATGAATAATTATAGATTGCTCCATTGAAAAGCATTGGACATCGCCAGGGAGCGACAGCTCATACCTGGCGCTGTGAGGGAATTTGCAGCGGCGCTGTTCGGTCCAGGCGGCTTCATGATGAATGCCGCGCTAGCCGCCGCTCTCGCCGGCGCTAGCCTCATTTTGCTTGATAAATGCGTCATTGTGACCGCCGCCGGGCGTACTTGAGTCGGTAGTCGCCGTTAGCTGCCGCTACCTGCCGCTCGTCAGACACTACCTGGCGCTATCGCTTGATGAATAAGGGCCATAGTAATAATGATGTGCGGCAATACATGTGCAAAAAGTGATCGTATTCCTATGTATAAAGCTCAGAACATCTGATTTTTCAATACGGTGACTAATTTTTTATTGAGCGGCTTACCCTTAGCAAAGCAGTTGTGCAGAGATTGAGGGTCAGTCTTGTAGTCTAACTGGAGGCAGGCTTTAGATATGTGAAAATACCATATTTTTGCCCATAAGACGCACCTAGGATTTGGAGGAGGCAAATAAGAAAACAAAAATTTTTTTTAACCAAATGTTGTGCTAATACACCCTATTACAGGCAGTGTGGCATTGCCCAATCTCATTCCCACAGGCAGTGTGGTATTCCCCCCTCCCATTCCCACAGGCAGTGTGGCATGCTCCCTCCCATAGGTAGTGTGGCATGCCCCAATCCCATTTCCATAGGCAGTGTGGCATGCCTCCCCCCATTCCCCATATAGACAGTGTGGCATCCCCCCTCCCATTCCCCATATAGGCAGTGTGGCATCCCCCCCCATTAAGGCAGTGTGGCATCCCCCATCCCATTCCCCATATAGGCAGCGTGGCATCCCCACTGCCATTCCCCATATAGGCATTGTGGCATCCCCCCTCCCATTCCCCATATAGGCAGTGTGGCATCCCCCCCTCCTATTCCCCCATATAGGCACTGTGTCACCCCCCCTCCCGTGCCCCATATAGAGAGAAGTAAAAAAAAAAGTTTGCTCAAAGCCAGTGAACACACAAGCGACTATGTGAATTGGGCAGGTGTAGCCTGCACCGTGTTGGCGTTGGTGCAGGCCACACCCACCTGCTCTATGGCAAGTAAGATGCAGAGGAGCGCCGGTAACATGTGAGTTTATTTATTTTTTTACATTTGGCCGATAAGACATACATGTTCCCCCTTTGGGGGAAAGATAAGTGCGTCTTATAGTGTGAAAAATACAGTAACTACTGCCAAGAGGTTATTACAATTGTTTCCTCATCCTAAATGTCACAATGCAGGATGTGGAGCCACTGGCCTCAGACCAAGCAGTTTGGATGTGCGATGGCATAGGCTAAATAATGTTCATAGAATTTACCAACAGGATAGGCATTACAACCAGTTTGACACAGCATGCAGAAACACAGGGGGTATTTGGATCAAGGTCTGGGCCATGCTGGAGCAGGTACAGAGCAAGGAACCAGAAATTGCTTTGCAAGGTGGCTTTTTCCAAGGGGGGGGCCTGTTTCTCTATTGGCCCAAGTATCCCACACTGAAGTAGTCGCAAGGGATGACCGCAGTCTTCAAGAATTCTTCAGAATCAAACTTGCAAGCTAGCAGCTATGTGCATTTGTTTTGGTAGGCTGGACAGAGTTTTTAAAGGATCAGTTTTCAGTCTTCCCAGATAACTGCAACATCAGCATTTTTGGCTGGAACTGGGAAACAAGGGTGTCACTGACACTAAAGCATATCTCTTGTGGCTTTTGTAATAGTTCTTCAAGAACTTATTTAAAGTGGACCTAAGCCATTCCCACTACTAATAAAATTAAAGTGTATTATGGCTTATGTATCAACAACTATATATAGCAAGTCCAAGTAGACAGACCAACGTTGTACTCTCTGGTCATTCAACAACCTCTCCAACCCACTAAAAAGTATATCCTTTGCTGAGGAGATGGGTTGACCCTGTCTGCTTCTCCATAATTTTATCTTGTGTGTGACTTAATCAGCATCGAGGCTGTTCTGGGCAATTAAACTGTAAATGAAGCAGGTTTAATGACTGCTTCAGATGAAGCTTCTGGCTTCTATGTTTATTAAAATTTCGAAACTGGATACTCTGCAGTCATCCATGTAATCGGACAACCTCGCTGCAGCAAGCGAGGGGTTGGCAGAGTTTACATGGCGTGGCCAGCTTCAATTTGCTTACTAATTTTATAAGCAATTCAGGCATAAACAGCGGAGGGGATAATACAGAGGGTCTTCATGAAGCTGGATGGAATAAGGAAAGTTGGCTTCTCTGTCATAGACAAGCTTTCAGGCTGCAACCACAATTATTTCCCTTTAGTCATTCTCCATATCATTCTATGCAAAACTGACAGTGGATGAAAACATGGGTTTCCATTTGCTTTAAAGTAATATCCCAGGCAGGTAAATATACTTCAAAACCAGTTTAAATAAAAAAAAAAAAAAAAAAAACTCTGCACCCAAAACTGAGGAAAACTACCCAAAACTTTGTTTTGTATTTCAGAAAAATTTTGGGAGGTGGACATGGTCACGTACTGAGGATTATATTGCTTACATTAAAATTGGGGAGGGCTATAAGTGCACCCATATGCTAATTATACGTGTTTCCATATAACACCTGCAACAGCACGGCTCGTAAATACTTTTTGTAACCATTTCAGTGGCAGAGGGTGTTTTTACCTGAATCAATACCCGAAACAATAGATTTTGATATATTTTTAGCCATTTGTAAAATATCTAGATTATATAAGTAACCAAAATAATGTAGTATAAAAATTGCCTTTTGATGAGCAAATTTTAATCCCTTCAACAGGAATATGGTTACTGTCCTCTATTTTTAGTATGTAGTTTCAGTGTAGTAAAAGTGGGTCAAAACTGGCCCTGGAGTCTGAGACGGCCACCTGATTCTCTCTCCCCAGTTCGGCATGCCTCGCTGTGTAAACCCTTGTTTGTAAACCGTTTTCCTGCAATTCTTACCTTTTTTTTACGAGCCCGCGGTGCATGTGCAAACAACGCTGGCATCACTTTCAGCCCCTTTCATCTGGGCGGCCACACCGCCACAACTGAATAGCTGTGCGCGGCACACAGTCAAAATGATGCTGCCAAACACTGAGGTGTGCAGCTGAGATTCCATTCAGCTTCAGCCGCACATTAATATTTGCAGCTGGAGAAGCTGATTGGATGAGAGGCTACGCATGCGCTGTTGGACTAATAAGTGGTGAGTTTCCTGGGCAAATGGCGGGATTTCACACAGCAGGGCACACCAAAACAGGGTGCCCCTGAGGGACGGACCAAAACTTGGGATAGTGAAAATCCTGGCTTTTGGTGCACTTTAATGAATGTTAGTTAATACACTTAAACCGCTTTACAAAATTGGTGTGGTATCATGTGAAGGGAGGCATCCTGATGAAAAATCTTACCTTTCTCCTCAGTGCCCCAGAGAAATCCAGCACTCTTGCTACCGCAGTCATGTGGCAGCTGGCTGGGCGTGCCGACAGCCACATGTCTTCATAGTTGATATTGCTGTTGAGATAATTCTGTAAACCTTTGTGTAAAGACAAAAGCTGCTTTAAATGATCTCCAAATCTCATCCTCTGAAAATCAGGACAGGGGAGGGAGGTTACAAAGAAAAACTTCTACCTTTATCCAGGAGCCCTCGCCACAACCTGGACACTGCCAACCTTTGTGTAAAGACAAAAGCTGCTTTAAATGATCTCCCTCTTAAAATCAGAACACATATAAACCTCCTAATGCACAGTTAAAGCGGGACTTCAGTCAGCTATGACCCCTCCTGCCACCCTACCCTGGCGCGAAGGAAGGACAGGGGAGGGGGGTTACAAAGTAAAACTTTTACCTTTATCCAGGGGCCCTCGCTGCTCCTCCGGCGCTCTGTAACCTGGACGCTGCCATCTTGGATGAAAAGCACAAAGCCGCATCCCGCCGGCTCCATACCTGAGGGATGCGACTTTGTGTTATTTCCTGTGGCGGCCATGGGAGACCAGGAAGACAGCCCAGGCCCCTGGACAAGGTACCTTTTTTCCCATTTAATATTCCTGCTTTTTCTGGATAACATCAGACCAGCCTGTTTTAATATCCAGCAGGTGACCTGTCTTACATCCAAGACCTTTTCCTTTACTTGTTCCTGGCCCATGTGCTAATCATTTTGTAATTCTCTAGATATTCTTGGAGGAATCCTAGAAGGTGCTATATGTTGTCAGACCTTTGCTGCTGCCAGCAGAACCTGGCATTCCTCACACAGAATGGTCACCAGCTGTTCACAAGGTGATTCAATAGTATCATACGTCTCGTACTTTGGGGAGCAATCAAACTGGATTAGACACATACCAGGACCATAATGGAAAATTAAAAATCAAGCACCTTCACATTGCTTGCATAAAGCAGCAAAACATGAAGGCTGATTTTCTATTTTGTAATCAAGCACGAAGTTATACAATGGTGAAGCCATTAAATCGCATGAGCTTATAATGGCTTAGAGCTTTGCTTTTACTGCTCCAGTGTTCACACTGCTGTTGGCAGGTTTATGGTACTTCGTGGACAGTCACGTCCCAAAGATTTTTAACTGAGAGTAACCAAGGGCTGGGGGTTTAGTCATAATCATGATGCTTATACTGTAAATCTTGTGTTTGACTATAAATACTTTGATCATCATATCATGACACTGAAGTGGTATTTGGAATTTTTCTGACCCTCCATTGAAACCACCTTCTAACCCTTCAATATGGTACAATGTTGGGGTTTATCACCCTTGTTGGCAAAGTGGGCTTAAAGTGGACCAAAAGCTACCGAAGTCTATGAGACTCCAGGGCAAGCTTACACCCTCCCCCCAGGACATCCCAAACTGGGCTGCCCTGCTGTGTGAACCCCCCAGCTCACCTGATATTCTTACCTTTTGCCTGAGCCCACAGTGCATGTGCAGCCAGCGCAGGCATCCCTCGCCTTCCTTATTCGCTGTGCCGAAGGGAGAAAGTGATGCTGCGCACCACCGATGTGTGTGGCTGGGGATTCCATTCAGCTTTTCCAGCCGCACATTAATATGCGCAGCAGGAGAAGCCGACTAGACGAGTGGACCCACCTGTGCTGTGAACTCGAGAAGAGTTGAGTTTGCCTGACTTTCTGGGAGGTTTTACACAGCAGGGCACCCCATACCCGGTCACCCCAGGTGGAAGGACCAAAACCCAGGATAGTGAAAAACCTGTTTTTTGTCTACTTTAAAGTGGGCCAAAACCCACACCCCAACGGCCCTGGAACCTATAAGATTCCAGGGCCGCTAAATTCCCTCCCTCTGGGGACTCCAATATCAGAATGCCGCACTGTGTGAAACCCCCCAGGTCGCCCCAAACTCCCCTTGTTTCCTGGTCCAATGGCCACATACCCACTATCCCTTTAGCAGGGCATGTGCCTATGCCAGGCATTTGTGAATGGCTGATGTCGGCACGCTCCTTGTTAGAGAGTAGCAGCACATCCGCTCACCTTAGACGAAGGGGCGGGAGGAGACGGGAGGCTGCTCATGCGACCTGTTTCACACAGCCAGGGTCATGGACCAAATCCCAGGATAGTCAGAATCCTGGGTTTTGGTCCACTTTAATTAAACCATATGGCAGCCCCCAGCTCTGTACACGCTCACCGCCCATTCGAGTGACTGGCCGGAGTTCAAGCTGGAGGATGTCGCTTTGTGTCTTTCTGTACGGCAACTTCACTGAAACGGGAGAGTGGCGCTGGACCACGGCTGAGGAAAGAGTTTTTTTTTTTTTTGTAGGGGTTCATTTTGACTGGAATTTGGCTTTAACAAGCTTAGCAGTTAGCATGTATCACAAAAACAAAATCATATTTTCATAGCTCCTAAGACATCTACCCAGGTATGAGCAGCATGTCTTTTGTGTAACTGTTCATTTTGTTTATATTCATTCTATTCTAAACTAGACTGAGATGTTTCCTAAATGAAAAATGGTATTTCTGGCAATGATCTTTCTACAAAAGACAGACTCTGTTCTGCTCTGTTAAGCCATCACC